>JAUPFT010000003.1:8964191-9714191 GCA_036936625.1 Parnassius smintheus behrii
TAGCCAGTGGAGGGAGGCTACTGTGTCTACGAAAGGCTCATGTAGAGCCTTGTAGAACCTCCCGTGGAGCTCCTTCTTCTTCCATACGGTCTCCCGGTCGGAAATGCTCTGTACTGCCGGGTCTTGCCATTGCTCGTTGGCTAAGGATAGAGGGGTAAGTCCTTTATCACAAGAAATGACGTCCTTATAGAATGGATCATCCGCTCTCGCCAGGAAGTAATAACGGAGGCTGCACACTTCGCGATTATGCATGGTGAGCGCGCTCAAGAAGCCACGACCACCATGCTTCCGCGGCAAGTACAGCCTCATCACCGACGATCTCGGATGATGCATCCTATGGGACGTCATGGTAGTGCGGACTTTTCTATCCAGGGCGTTAAGTTCAGTCTGAGTCCACCTGAGTATGCCAAAGGTATACATGAGGACAGGCATGACCCAACCGTTATATGCGTGTGCCTTATTCACACCGGACAAAAGGCTGTTAAGCACTTTGGTCAAGCGTGCATAAAACACGTCGCAAACTGACTGTTTCATGCCAGTCTCATCGATACCGATGTTTTGTGACATACCCAGGTATCGGTATGTTTCAGCCTCGGAAAGGGTTCTTAAGTTGACGGGCATAGATAAGTCTATGCCCTCAGAGTTAGCAACCCTTCCCCCTTCAACATGGAGGACCGCACACTTATCCGTCCCCAGCTCCATTCCAATGGAATTGCTAAATTCACAAGTGATGTTTAGCAATTCCATAAGATGGGAGCGACTGGAGGCGAATAACTTGAGGTCATCCATATAGAAAAGGTGGGTCACTTTTGTCCCTCCTTTCCGTAGCTGAAATCCCCTCCCGGAGCCCTCCAGTAAGGTACTGAGAGGGTTCAGAGAGAGGCAGAACCAGATTGGACTCAGACAATCGCCCTGGAAGATACCCCTTCTTATCCTTATGTGGTTCTCCGCAGCCATCATCCGCTCGCCCAGATGACAAAGGATCGTACTCCACTGCCCCATACACTGCTCCAGGAAGTCTCTAACTGTACAGTCTATCTTGTACAGCTCGAGGACTCTCTTTAGCCATGTATGGGGCACCGAGTCGAATGCCTTTCTGTAGTCTATCCAGGCGGCGGAGAATTTCCGACGGTTGCGTTTCACCACTTTGCCAATGACCGCGTCAATGAGGAGTGGTTCCTTGGTTCCACGACCACCGCCCCGACATCCATTTTGAGCGCGCGACATCACCTGATTTGAGTCCAGGTGACGAGTGATTCTCGCGCTCAAAATGGATGTTAGTGTCTTGTATATGGTCGGTAGACACGTGATGGGGCGATATTTGCTCGGGTCTGTGGTACCCTGGTCTTTAGGAACCAAATGAGTGATCCCAGTAGTGAAGAGGCTTGGGAGCGACTTTTGGTTGAGAGCCTCTTGAAACTGTCGGGCAAGCACAGAGTGACACACCATGAACCCCTTCAGCCAGTAGTGATGCAGCCCGTCAAGCCCCGGACTTTTCCAGTTCGGGGCCCTACGGACCACCTCAGCTACGTCATCCGGCGTTATGATGACGGGGTCCATGGGCGTAATACCCGCACACTGACTCGCCACAACTTCCATCCAAGGGCCCTCGCTGTGGTTTACGGCCTCTGACCACAGGCCGCGCCAGAATGCTACAGTGTCGGTCTGATTCGGTGCTGGTCCCGTTCCACTTACCATTGGTCGCTCCAATGATTCATAGAGCCTCTTCTGATCACTCTGGAAGAGACGATTCTGGTTGAACCGTGTCGACCTCTCGGTATATCGCCGAATCCGCTTTCCCCAAGCAGCGATTCTCTGCTTCAGATCATCCATGCGCTCCGTCAGTTTTTGCGTTATATCCGGCTGGGACAAACTGACATTTGTCCCAGCAAACGCCATCCTGACGGTGCGCACAATTCTTGGCCTGTTATTGCCTGATCTGAAGCATATCAGTCTGCCGATGAGAGCTCTAGCCTTTGCGATACGTTCCTCAATTCTTCTTCTCCATGCTGGGATAGCGCTACTATGGCCAGTAGCGCATCCAGCCGTGGAAACCTTGGCGCCTATGATACGGCAGACTGCCAGCGCAGCGCCAAAAAGAATTGAGTCCGTCTCGCAAAGGTCCCGGCTGGCTTCCAAATAGGTCACCAGCATTGGGTTCAGAGCCCTCACGACAGCCCGATTCCGCTTGCTTAGGGCTATGCGGGGAAGTCGCGGTCGATTTTCGAGAGGCGTACTGCGCGTTTCCACAATCGCCTTTTCCAATGTACTCCTCATATGCTCTAATTCCAGTTCCTGGGCGACTGTTCCATCATCGTTTGAATCAACCACAACTGGGGTATTCACGGCGGCATCCACGTTTGCGGGTTGCTCTAACATTTGTCGCGCCGCATCCTCAGCCGTAGCATTTTCATCCGACGAGGGAACAGCCTCACGTCGTAGCCGTTCGAGTTCGGCGACATCAAATATATTTGAGCGCAAGATATATCGAACTCGGTCTGCCAGGTTTTGCTCTGTGACGGTTAAAGATGGCTCCAGCTCAGCAAAAAGACGATGCATCCTAGCCCGATACGTCAAACATCCAGTTTCTTCCCCTTTTGCCCTAAAGTACGCCCGCAGTGCGTTTGCATTCATTGCTTGTGACCAACGCATGCGACGTGCTCCACCAGCGGCGGGTGCCGCTTGCTGAGTCCGAGAAGACCCAGCCGACACCAAGCCTTCTGGTGGGGATGATGGATGCGGAGGGCTGCTAGGTGACCGTGCAGCTCCTCGCGCTCGGCTGGCAACCCCCATGCTGCCGCGTCCAGCGCCAGCTCCAGACGCGCCCCGGCGACCCCCAGGCAGCGGCCCTTTGCGCACTATCTTCTTATTCGTCATCCATTATTTGGGCGTCCATTAACGGGAGACGCCCAGGCCCGGCACTGTATCATGTGTGGCCATAAGCACAAACGGGCCTCTGCACCCTAAATTCTGCCGAGGCACGGCGCTCACACCTCTCGCAAGGCGCTGACTGACTGCGTTGACGTAGCAGTTTTGTCAATTAACTGTTACGTCAGCGGGCGATGGGGTCGTCAATTCCCTACGCCATTTTATTATTATTATTATTATGATTGTTATTGTTTAGTATTCTCTCGTTCCCGAGGTATACCTTTTTCGCGGGCTGTAAACCAAACGAAATCGGTTAAGTGTTTTAATTTTTAGACAGGAACTTACGAACTATTCTGCAAGTATTCAATATTGTGGCTTTCTGTAGTGATATAAAGATAAGCTTATGGATATCTAGCTACTTTAAGCTAGAAAAGTATGAATGGGGAATGACGCCAGTTGCTGATATTACAATAGGTATAGTTTTTACAGTTTTTACTTTCCACTGGGATTTTATTTCGATGGATAAATCAGTATATTTGGCTATTTTTTCATTGTAGGTAGAGGTCAAATTGTGAGTGTTTGGTATAGCAATATCTATAAGATAAACTGATTCGTTTCTTTTGTCATGTAGCATAATATCCGGTCGATTATAATGCACGGTCTTATCAGTTAATATAGTTCTGTCCCAGTAGAGTTTGAATTCGCGAGAGTCAAGTATGATTTCTGGTTTGTATTTATAATATGCTATTTTTTTATCTATAAGTTTATATTTATATGCTAGATACTGATGAATGATGGCAGCTACTTGGTCGTGTCTATGTTTATAGTCGGTCTGTGTTATCGAACTGCCGGCACCAGTGATATGCTGAATGGTTTCTGAACTATTATGACAATGCAAAGGTCTGATTGTAGAGTGTGGTCTTTAATTATATGTTTCCTGTAGTTTAGTGTGTGTATAGTTTGGTCCTGAATTGCTAACATAAAGCCTTCCGTTTCAGGGAAGAGTTCTCCGCGCCTGAGCCACATGTTAGACGCTACCTTGTCTACGTTTGTGTTCATCAAGTCACGGCGGTGTCTTCCATGTAACGTCTTCTGCAACCAGCTGTTAATTTTATCCTGTGCTGAGACAATACTTTCGTTTTTCTGTTTTCTTTGATCTTTGAGGTTTAAAGGAGTAAGTTTAGTATCGGCTTGAACAACAACATTATGAAGCAGACTATTATTGGCTTGTTGATAAAAGAGGTTTCGCATAGCTGAAATTTGAGAGTTATGAAGATTTTTTATATCAATCACACCTCTTCCACCTTCTACTTTAGGCAATGTGAGTCGTTCCCTACAAGATCTAGGGTGGTTTTTTCTGTATTTAGTCATAGTTTTATTGATGAGACGTTGCAGATTTATTAGGTTGCTTTTAGACCAATGAATTATACCGAATGAATAAGTTAAAATTGGGATGGCGAATGTGTTTACAGCTTTTATGGTGTTTCGTGCATTTAGATGTGTGTTAAGTATTCTATTTAGGCGTAATTTAAATTCTTTTTCTAATGTTTTTTAACGTGTTTTTGGTGAATCTGTCGTGTCTGAGTAAATCCTAGATATTTATAACCAGCGTTTTCATCTACAAGTTCAATGGTTTCACCTGTCTGGAGAGTATATGAATTTTGTTCTACTTTGCCTCTACTAATTGATTGTATCCTACATTTATTTATTCCAAATTCCATTTGAATATCAGTTGAGAAGCTTTCCGTTATGTCAGCAAGAGTAAGTAAATCTTTTAAACTACTCCCATACAATTTTATGTCATCCATATAAAGTAAATGTGATAGTGTATGATGTGTATTTCCGTTAGTGATTTTATACCCCTTGTCATTTCTATTGAGAAGGTTAGATAAAGGATTTAAAGCCAGGCAGAACCAGAGAGGCTTAAGGCGTCACCCTGAAAAATTCCCCTTCGGATTGTTATTGTATCAGTCTCTAAACAGGAGTCACCATTGTATAGCTTGAGAGTAGTTCTCCAATGAAGCATTGTATTTTTCAAGAATTCTCTAATTTTGTGATGAATTTTATAATGTTCTAAAACGTATATTAGCCAACTATGGGGTACTGAGTCAAATGCTTTTTTGTAGTCAATAAACATGGTGAAAATATTTCTTTTTTTGGTGACTGCTTGTTTAGAGACGATTGCGTTAATTATCAACTGTTCTTTACAACCTAGACTAGCTTTTCTGCATCCTTTCTGTTGTTCTGCTAATATATGATGAGAGATAGCGTGCTTGTAAATTAATTGGCTAAGACAAGACGTAATGATCTTATAAATGTTTTGGAGGCAAGTAATTGGCCTGTATTTGGCTGGATTTTTTGAGTCACTTCGGTCTTTAGGTATCATGTAAGTTGTTCCTAGTGTAATGTAGCTTGGTAATGATTCTGGTGTTTTTATAAAAGTGTTGATGTGTGACAGTAAGAGCGGATGTAAGAAAGTAAACATTTTATACCAATAATTATGGATTTTATCGCTTCCAGTCGCTTTCCAGTTGTGAGTTTCGTTAATAACTGATTTGAATAGATTCATGTCTATTTCATCAAACATCATTTCTGGTAAATCTACTAATAATTCCCTATCTTGTTTAATCCAATCGCTTTCTCTGTGTGTTTTGGGGTTCGACCATATATTGGACAAAAATTGATGCAGCTGTTCTGTTTCAGGTATTTCTACTAGTTTATTATTATCAGTAATATCACAAACGCACAGTTTGTTAGGTTTCTGTAGAATGTTTTTTCATTATTATAAAATGCTGCATTTTGTTGTTTTCTTGGAGTGGTTTCTTTATATCTTCGTAGTCGGTTTGCAAGTGAACTAAGCTTTTGTTTGAGGGTGTCTAGGAAATGGGCTAGTTTCTTGTTTTCTTGTTCATGCATTGAATGTATTTTATAAGCTGCAGTATTTTTTTCTATTTCGCGTTTGAGCTTAGTGCTTGTATTGCCATTTATATATTCCGTTAGTCTTCCTATTTTAACTCTAAGACTTGAGATTCTCTCTTCTAGTCTCATTTGCCATATAGGGGTTCGTTTCTTCCGATATGAGGAGTTATTTTCAGGGTCCATAATTTTGTATCCATTATAAATTGAAACAGTAGCAGCTGCACAATATATAGCATTTTGAATCGTGTAAAATCTGAATCAGGTGGTACATGGACAGGAAGCAGCGATTGGTTAATGTAATGTACAATGCACGCCAGTTTTTTTGAATTTTTTTGTTTAGGTATGCTAGGTCTAGTTGTAGGATCGACGTTTTTATATTTATTTAAAAGCATTGCAAATGTCCCATCAATTTTATTTCGTATGCCCCCAATAAGTTTGTTGTAATTTTGCTGAATTTCATTATTTTCGTCTTCTTGTTCTGCATTATAATCTGTGGGTTTAATTGTATCCGGGCAAATTTGTGTATCGCTTGGTGAGATTAGGCTTTCATGCATCCCGAGATTCTCAATGGCGGGTTGGATGTAGTCAAATCCATAATTATCTTGTAAGAATATGTCAGGTTCTGTGTCGTTATTTGCTGTTATATTCTGGGTAGCCATCGCTATTGCAATTTCATCCTGTAATTCTTGGAGTCTACTTGCACTTAGTAGTTTATTATTAATGATTGCTCTGTATTGATCTGCTACGCGTTGCTCAGATACGTGAGAAAAATGTGGGAATTTGGTGATAAAAGATTGATGTAGAGGACGTCTATAAGCAGTTTTGTTAGTCCCACCATTAGTAATTCTGTAAAAACTTTTTACGATGAATTCATTTAAGTCGTTGTCCCAATGCATTCTTTGGTTACCGGTTACTATATTATTAATTTGCGGGTGCTCATTGTTATGATTATTGTCTAAGTAGGTTTTCACTTCCTCACGTATTACTTGAACCTGTTCAGCAGTTAATAATTTACCGTTAGTTATTGCCCTACGTTGGTCACCTACTCGCTGTCTGCTAACATCTATGTCTGGGTATTTTTCTATAAATTTTGCATGAAGTTGGGGAAGGTATGACCTAATGTTTTTTGTTTCCATAGATGTGATAGTAAGGTACGTGCGCAGTATAAAGATATTCATATCTTCACTCCATTTCCTGCGTGCACGTTTACTAGCTTTGGCGGGTGCAGAATTGTCAGCGTTTGCCTTCTGCACAACATCCGTAGCTGTTGACGAAGAAATCGATTCAGAAGCATCGGAGTCCGAGAGACTAGCATTGGTCGTTTGATAGTTGCGAGAGATCCCCGCCCGGAGATTCATCTGGCCCCGTAAGCCGGGCACTAGGGGCATGTTTTTCTTATTTTTACTCATATCTAATTTTGTTTTGGACAAAAATAACCCACCACGTTTGTCCAATAGTGATGAGTCGCAGTAGACTTCCTAACTGAGCCTGTGGACGCCGCCGTTGGTACACAAGATACTCCTCCGCCGCCGCCATAAACTGACATCCCACGCTAATGCCAGTTGCACTACCTAAGCCTCGATAAGATACTCGTGCCTAAGAGCCTTACGTAGCCGATTAGATGGGTATACCGCCATCGGTCGGTTCGCCATTGCCTCGTTTGTTGACAGCAGGGTGCACCACGTGCAGGTGAGGTTGGCTTGGAGTCGTTCCCGCGTTTGACTCCCTTACACCCCTTATTATTATTATTATTACCAACTGGTTTCAACGTAAGGGACTCATTTATGAAGCAAAATATTAATGTATATTAAAATAAATTTCCACAAATATTGACTAGATAATAGAAAAGTATTTCATGTTTAAGAATGTTTTTTTCTATACGTAGTAGAGCCACGCTGCAGTTATATTCGTAGCATAGTTGTAGCACAAATGAGTCTGCTCGAACGGGGAAGGACCACGCTCTCACAGAATACCAGCGTAAAATAGTAGCTTAATGCTGCTGTCTTTCGTATGGTGAGTGTAGACAACCGGAGACCCTTTCTATGGGAAGTGAGGCAGTCCATCCTAGTCCTCACGGGTGACTACGCAACTCCTCTGTGTTTGTATACTTCAAAAAGTATACAAACACAGAGGAGGCGACACTTTATATCATTCTGGTCGAAGGATACTTGCAGGTATTTTATAATATACCATAAATTTTCAATATACGGGGTTTTTAACAGTTTTCCCATATAGACTCGAGAGTTAAATAAACGGTTTCAGTAATCGGTCGCTAAGGAGTATGTTAGGGCTGATTCTGAGTGAGAAATTGTAAGATGATGCTGTGACCAGGATTAAGAAAGGATTGCTTCGGTGTTTGGTCATGTAGAAAGAATGAATGTGGAAAGAGTGACAAAGCAAATTTATGTTGCAGAAGTGAATGGAAGAGTCGAAAAGGGACGTTCTAGGTGAAAGTTTATCGACCAAGCTGACGGTATTGAAAATAGGCCAAATTAGGACCCTTAACCGACGAGCATGTATGCGTAGGTATATGAATCTGGAGAAGGTGAAAGAGGTGTGTCAGGATCGTGCTAAATGTCTTTAGTGTCTGTCTACCCCTCTGGGTGACAGGCGTGATTGTTTATGTTTTTATGTTATATTAAATAATCGAAAAGTTCATCATATACGATTCATGGGACAAGGCAAGGTACGTTAACACAAATTAATAGTAATACAAATTAATAATAGTAATCATTTTAAAAAGTGCTCCTTTATTATAATAATTGGAATGAACTCAGCATTTTATGAACAATAGTATCTGTAATCCACGGTTTGGCTTAGCAATAGGTGAGTAGTTCGTTAATGCTGCAAGGCTTGTCACAACATTCATTGACGACGCCCGGGTAACGTTTGCCTCGAGACGGGAGCGACATGCTTCTTGCCTTATTGGTAGACACCCAGGGAAATTCCAGTTGAGGCTCTTGATCTTTCAAGTGGTATGGCAATAATAATGGTCCTGTAAAATAGGAATAATCATAATCTACTTACAAGTTACTTAAGATATGTACTACCGTACATAGGTTTTTCCATTATGAAAATTAGGGCCTACTGAAAATTAGCACTGTTATTTCGGCGAGAGCATAAGCTGATTGAGGTCTGTTTGTCTAACTCGCCACAACACACATGACGAACGTACATTTTAGAGTTTCATATTTATTTATTCTTTTGTAGAATGTATCTGCCAATATCATACAATACAATACAATATAATACTCTTTATTGTACATTAAGAAAACAAATAACATAACAAGAAACAAACAGAGAGAAAAACAAAAGGCGGCTCTATTGCTATATAGCAATTTCTTCCAGACAACCTAAACAGGAAATAAAAAGAAGTGATAAATTAAATAAGTCAAGTTGTTGTGATGTCTTTGATTTTGTTATGCCTTTAATTCATGTCTGTACAAATATTTAACCTATATAAATATAAATAATTATGTCTGTGGCGTGTTTTGAAAAAATGTTTCTTCCTTCCTTTTTCCCTAATGGGGTCGCTTATCACCACTTGGCAAGTGGATTGGCAATAGACCAGATCTCTCACACATTCATCACTGTTCCACGTCGCCAGTCTGGGTATTTTTAGTTTGGCTATAACGAAATGTATGAGTATATACCGCCATCTATCGGACGACATGAGGTTTTATTGACGTTTCCCGAAATCTCTTCTTAGGAATTCCTTGGTACGAAATGGAATTTTACTAATCTTACGCACCACATGACACACTGATCATATAGGACTCATAAAAATGGTGTGACTACCATTACTCTTTAAAGAAATTCACGCCTCCTGAAGCATTCCTAGAAGCTAGAAGAGCTATCGAGAATTAGACTGCATAAGCTGAATGATGTATATGATTTTTTTTTATCAAATTTAAGTGACACTAACACTTACATTTTATTTTACTTTTATGAAGTATTTGATACTAGTCCTCAGGAGTGGCTACGCATCTCCATTTTGATTATCAATCGAGAACAAATGTATACTTAGCATCAGATGGACTGTGTGTTCATTATTTACTCTTAATTAATAAAAAAGCCCATCCGTGGAAAATTTCGAGAAAAAAAGACAATAAATGCGCACGTGTCATCAATGGAGAGCTCCGATAAAGTATTGTTGGAATTTAATGTCTTGTTTCGACCGAGAGGTCAATCAACGGATTCAACTCGGCTGGGCAGCGTTCGGGAGATTGCGACACATATTCTCGTCAGACATACCTCAAAATCTCAAAACTCGATTGTACAACCAGTACGTGTTGCCAGTGATGACCTATGGAACTGAGACGTGGTCCTTCACTAGTGGTCGAATGAGAAAGCTGAAAATCGCTCAGCGAACTATAGAGAGGGTTATGCTCGGGGTTTCTCTGCGTGATAGACTTAAAAACGAGGATATTCGCAGTAGAACCCGAGTAACCGACAGAGCACAACTGATCAGTAAATTGAAACTGCAATGTCACGGCCATATAACTCGAAGAACCGATAATGAAAGCCAAAGAAAGATTCTCCAGTGGCAACCTCGTACCGGCAGGTGGAGTGTAGGACGTCCCCCCACTAGATAGAGTGATGACCTGTAGGATCTGTAGGCGCGTAGGACAGGACCTGTGATGTGACCTGATAAGACATGCAGAAAGTCGATGATTAAAAAGCTAGATTTATTTACACTTCTAAGGGACCGTTCATCATAGTATTGCCTATTATTTTAAACTTGAGTAAGGCGTCCGTTTTTCCCAGGTACAAAACCATAAAAAAACTTACCAAACATGGTTCCCTTTTGTTCACGGATTTCGGATCGTTTATCGTAACCACCCTCATCAAAGCAAAGGAGAGCTAAAGCCCTTGCCAAGGTTCTGCCACAGTAGACCTGAGGGTTTAGGTCCTGGTAAGAAATCCCACCACCAATATGTGCACAGCACATTGAAACTATCGTCACAAAAGTCATGCATGCTAGGGTTTTTTGAAATTTCATCTGAAAAAGAAAGATATAATCCAGTACGAGTAGTGATGAGCAAAGCAAGACTAACACCAAGACAATCTTGGCATTGTCTTGGTCTGGTCTTGCTTATTCATTCGGTTACTTACTACTTACATCGTTTTAAAAATCTTTCAACGCTTTTATACGTATAATTTATAAATGATCAACAATTAATATAAATAATTAAATTAACTTTATTTTAAATAATTAAAAAAATATCGTATTGTATTATAATATATATTTAATAATCATATATTATTATCATACAATATATTATAACATTTTTTATTTACTTTTTGTAAAATTTGTGGTGTAAACCGGAAATATTAAACACACAAATGTTTTTTTCGATAAAAGATATATATTGAAGTTGTGACAAATATTCTCATATACCGGAACTCTCTCTCATACAACGGAAGTTATAATTTTTAGTTTAGTCGTGCACTTTGGTTTGGTCTTACATTCTCAGTCTTGTTCTTTTTCATTTTGTCTTAGTATTGCTAGTGCATCTATAATCTCGGTCTAGTCTTGCAAAAATCGCAAAACCAAGACCAAGATTGCAAGATAAAGACCGATTTTGCGTATGAATTAAGTACGAATAGGGCACGCGCTTTTTAAGATTGCATCATATATAATAAATCTTAATTCTTATTATTTCTCAACTGTTTCATCACATTTTATATTTTGCTACCAAATACCAAACAAAATTACAATAGAAAGTTTTCAAAGTATCTAAACTGTATTACTTACAATGTTACTTTTTGTTGTTCCTCGACGTGTCTCCTGATTTGAATGTAAAGGAAGGTGTGATATTTTCCATTATATACCCTTTTCCATACATGCTCTTATTAATATTTAACACCATGTCAAGTTAGGGTGTAAGCACTTGTTAAACGAGATATGAAACTTAAGGTCGAGTTAGTTCGAAAATTGAATAAATTATTTCAGGTACTGATTTTAATTTATTTTTAATGTCATCTTAGGAAAAGATATCTAGCAACTTAAAGTCCAACTTAAAGCATAATTTGTGCTGGTATCTCATTCTTTGTGTTAATTATTGGCTTTCTGGTTAGCGTGATGTTGACGTCCCCACAGTCGACTTTATATCCCTATTAAATACCAAATTGTAGTAAGCCATCTACTTTCCTATCCACTTTATATTAAATTAAATTAAAGGAAAGGAAAGAGAATAAAATAAAATACAATTAAAGTAAATGATATGAAACTTTGTGCAGTGCCACAAGAAAGTTGGCTGGTTCAAGATGGAGTGACCCGATAAGACGTACAGAAAGTCGATGGATGCAGGTGGCTCAGAACTGCACTTTATAGCATTCCTTGCGCGACGCTACCCAGCAATGAACTTTTAAAGGGCTGTACTTTTAAGGGTATGATGAAGTAAAGAACCAGCCCACAGTGATTCATGGCTTCAATACGGATTGATCGATTTCACCGGAAAAGAACCGCGATCTAATAATAAAAACAATGGCAGACCTATTTTTGGTCACAGCTGCCGGTCTCAACGGAGACTAACCATCTGCGTAGGGCAAAATCTCAGAGTGTGTGTGCACACCCAGGTGTACTCTCTATTATCTCGATCTCAGAGTCTAATAGGACGGCAATCCGACGAGAGACGTCAGACGCAGTACCGACAACTTTACAAGCTCTCCGAGCAACTGGCGTGAAACTTCAGACTCCGGACTGCTACTGCAAATTTCCTGTTAGAAGAACGCAATAACTGTTAATAGCCCTGGAAATCGAACTCTGCTCCACATGATCAACAGTCACGCTAACGATCACTAGATCAACGAGGCAGTATCATAAAACCGCCATCCTATAGAATACTAGCGTGTTGTATACCCCCTTAGGTAATATTTCTTTGAAATGTAATTTCTGTCGAACTAATTTCTTTTCGTTGTGGCCCAATCACCAGTCTATGGAATTTGGATTTAGCTTTTTAGCCTTATTTTATGGTAGTCAATTAGATCTTTAAATTATCTAGACTAGGTGGGCTAGGTAACTGAATATTTATTATCCGTCCATCTATATGGTGGCATATCAAAAATCCACTACCGAACAAAGGCGTCCTCCATGGATTAACTCATAAGAGGTGTTGTTGCCATTATTATGGTAGGCCGACCCAGAAATGCTTTTACAGAATACCATGGTGAAATAGAAGCTATATGCTGCTGTGTTTCGTATGGTGAATGCAGAGAACCAAGGACCCCTTTCCCTCGTAATGAGACATTCCAACTAAGTCTTCGGGGGAGACAACACATCTGCATTTTGATTCTTAACTGAGAATGTAGTTGTCTATGGGCCACAAAATCTACTAAACATGAGCTAGACTTTGTGCTCGTTTGTCACCCTTATTCTATAAAAAAAACGGTACTTACACAAAAGAGTTGCCAACAAGAGAAGGCAAACAGAACAGAATTTTAGAGTTATTGTCTGAAAGATGTTGCCCACCTCATATGTCAATTCCTTCTAACGTCTTGTTTCCGCGCGAGTTTCACTTAACGCAGGGGACGTGTTTATATCTATAGTACCTTCTAAGGTATACTGCCTTGTTGTACTAATAACAAGCTTCGTGTGTAAGATACAGATAAGGTTGATGTTTGAAATAAGTTTTTTATACAAGTACAAGTTCTATTCAACTGACTGTGAGTGGATGCTGTTGCCTATAAACAACTTAATCAATCCTTGACCAAGAATCACAACACAGGTACATCGTCATTCATGAGAACTAAGTTAAAACGTCTAGTTACCAGAAAAAAAGAATATCTGATAATTTACACGTACTACATTATGCTAAATCTTTGCTACTTTGCCCTTACATCATTAATTACTTGCAAACATCGCCTGAAATTTCCCGATCGCCCTCTAAAGGTTTAATATGGTAGAAAGAGTTCATAATTGCTATTACTTCAATTACACGACATGACTTCAAGTGGGGTTTGTCATGTTCAATGTCTGTCTTCGGTTCATTTTATTTGATGTCTTAACTTCGATCAGATTAAGACCGCATCGGAGGCGACAATGTCTTAAAGAAGTAGGGTTTTTTTTTTATAAAAAGCACGTCACCATTCACCATTACATCATCTCAATAGTCCACTGCTGAACATACGAGTTAGAGCCACGCTGCAGCTATATTATGGTTGTAGCACGAATGGGTCAGCTCGACCTGAGTAGCACCACGCTCTCACAGAATACCATCGTAAAATAGCAGCTTAATGTTGCTGTGTTTCGTACGGTGAGTGTAAAGAACCGGATACCCGTTTTACTGGAATTGAGACATTCCATCTTAGTCCTCAAGGGTGACAAGGCATCTGCATTTTGATTCTTGATCGAGGTTAAATGTAGATGTCTATGGGCCACAGCATCCACTTGCCATCAGGTGGAATGTGTGCTCGTTTGTCACCCTAATCCTATAAAAAATACGCCCTGTCGATTGTTTCACTGTTAATTAGTTATTAAAAATTACATTTTTTTACAGTTTCACAGTTGCCACCAAGCGAGACAATAATGGAAAATATTCAAAAAAATACTGTGTAAGAAAACATTTTTTATTAAAGAAACTAAAAAACATAATATTAAAAACAGTTAAATAGCTAACAGTTATATAAGAAGATGCTACTGTCCATAACCTCTTTCAGTTTCTTTCTATCGCCTCATGCAAGACCCACGGCCATTGAAGTATGCGTGAAATGTGCCGTGGGCATTGAGCTATTAAGTACTCGTAGTACTTAATATATCAATGCCCACGGCAGGACATGGGTAATACATCACATGGGGGGCTACTTAGTTAGTTTTATCCTGTAGCTTAAATTATTTCATCATTCGTCGTCAGAAAAGCGTTAAAAGTGGTAGTGCTATCAGTTGCCCGAAAAAATAATGCACGCAAATAAATACACATGTGTAATCAACACGATTTCTCATAGTATCTAAGTAGCTGTTGTGATTTCACGGCAACTTCACCTCTTCACCGCTTTATGAGTGCTATATATTCTTCTCTGTTGCACTTATATTATACTTTGCTACCGACACCTACGTATTTATTATGTTGTACCTGAGAACTATGACATTACAACGTACGTCGCCTAGTAACTTCTGTCCAGACAGCAACATGCCCGAATCGGTTTAAAAATTATCGATAATACCTTCATAAATATACGCAAAAAAAATTACCTGACAATAACCTCGAGCAGGAACTGAAATACCTAGCGAAGCAATTTGATAAACAGATTTTAATATGGAATGAAAAAAATTACTAAATGTATCGCTAATAGTTTAGTAAAAGCAGTAAATTCATCCTTTTCAAGAGAGCTGTCGAAGAGCTGTCGATTTTTTCTATGTTGAAAAGCATTTGTAACTATATCACTAAACTGACGACATATTGCAGAAAAATTTTGTTAACAAATCCACAATTGAAATGCAGAAAACACTACACTTCTCCATTGCAAGGTAGGATGATTTTGACCAGCTTTTTTAAAAACATTGAAGACGGTATGCCACCAGCTTCTGTCACCCAAATTCAATCACTTGAACACAAAATACAAGCTATGGCGCAGCAGGCACGCCGAGTGACATCTAAATTTCTAACGAAGAAGCGAAGAAGGGAAGAACTTATAAATATTGTGGAAAGTTTGATGATATACTTTATTGAATATATATATATATATTTGTCGTGGTAGAGCCACGCTGCAGCTATAATATGGTTGTAGCACGAATGGATCGGCTCGACCGGGGAAGGACCACGCTCTCACAGAATACCCGCGTGAAATAGCAGCTTATTCCTGCTGTGTTTCGTAAACCGGAGACCCTTTTTGCTGGAAACGAAAAATTTATCATCTTAGTTCTCAGGGGTGACAACTCATCTACATTTTAATTCTTTATTGAGGATAAATGTAGTTTGGTCGTGGATAGAAAAGGGGAGGTTTCCCGCCGGGTAAGCTGTTCTGCCGGGAAGCGGCCAACGTGCAACGCTCCGAGTGGTAGTTCGGAGCTATTCAATATATTATTATTCTGTTTTACTTTGGAACGTTGATAGCGCAATTTCGGTTTCGATGTCTTCGCTTGTGGCGCGACGACAGCGCCGACACATCACCCCCCCGCTCAGAGCAGAGGTCGATTGTGCAGTCCGATTGCCGGCTTTTTTATAATGCCGGTAGCTTTGATCAATTATATACGCCGGTAGAGAATGAATGCTGTGTGCGTAAGGACAAGTGACGCCGGTGCGAACGATATGCCGGTATGTAATGCATGCCGTACTACGCACTTGCAAGTGATGCCGTTGAAAACGCTGGGCCAGAACAAGTGCCAGAAGTCTGCTTTATAAATCTGCGGTAAGTCAATTGAAGACAAGTTAGACAGACTTGCAGGAGCTAAATATTGCAGAAGACGATTCTCAGGAGTGAATGGTAGTATTAGGGGTGCCAAAAGATAATGACGAAGGCTTGATGTTGTGGTTTCTGGAGGTTGGTGATTGCGTGTTCAGATCACGTCGGTTGCTCACTACTTTGGCTCACCACTCGTGGTTAGAAAGGGGAAGATCTACCACCAGGCAAGGTGTTCTGCCCAGAGAGTGGCGAAAGCTCCAAACGGTAGTTCGTAGCTATTTACTTTGGAACTTTTATAGCGGGACTTACACATCGATGTGTTTCGCTTGTGGCGTGACGAGAGCACCACCACAGTGGATGTTTATGAGCCACAGTAAGTACGATAAATCCTAAAATTACGCCTTAAAAAGCTCAAGTTATCTGACAACACGATGTCTTTTGAAGCTTGCAAATAAGCATGAAAATAACTTTCTATTAGATTTATTTATATAAAAAATTACAGGTATGTATTTAAACTATGTTTTATGTAAATAATAGGTCCTTACATATGAAATTGGCGTTTTGTACGAGACGAATATAAAGTAATTTTTTGTAAAATATATTTAATTAATCAAAGTATGCACCGTTGTTATCTATGCACTTTTGCCATCTCGTAGGTAGTTCATTGATGCCTTTACTAAAAAAACCATGGGGGCGAGAATAAATAAATTCTTTGAAGGCTGTTTGGACTGCCGCATCGGAGTTGAATTTTTATCCTTGTAAGAAGTTGTCCAAATTCCGGAAAAAATGGTAATCTGTTGGAACAAGGTCCGGGGAGTACTGTGGATGTCGCAGACATTCCAATTGTAGCTCATCTAACATAGTTGTTGTTTGTTGTGCGCTGTGTGGTCTTGCGTTGTCGTGCAGCAGTAGTGGCCTAGAACGATTGACCAATCTCGGTTGTTTAGCAGCTAGTTCTTCCTTCATGGTTTGCAGTTGCTGACAATAGATATCTGCCGTAATCGTTAGGACAGATTTTAGAAAGCTCTAGTGAATGACACCGGTGCTAGTCCATCAAACACTCACAAGTAACTTTTTCTGAGTCAATTTTCGTTTTGATTCGATTTAAAATTCCTTCATTTTTGTATCGGTTGAGCAAAGTAACACAGCAGCCGACGCGTGATTTCAAGTTCGATTCACTCAATTGATGAGGTAGCCATCGTTCAAGTTATTTTACTTTCACGATTTGCTTCAAGTGGATAAATACAGTTTTATCTGAAGTGCTTTGTGATGGATTCGCTTCCACAATAGCCTTTAATTCTTCATTTTCCACTTTGGTCTCCGGCCGTCCACGGGGTTGGTTCTGTAGGTCAAAATTTCCAGAACGAAAACGTTGAAACCAAAAAAGGTACTGAGCTTTCTTTTGCGACACCAGCGCCGAACACAACATTAATCCTTCGAGCTGTTTCTGCAGCACTGGTGCCATGGTAAAACTCGTACTCGTAAATATACCGATATTTCTTGTTTTACGTTGTGCGGTAATAAGCGACGCCAAAGAAAAATATAATGAGTAAAAAACAAATGAATGACTGTTTTTAAAACTCAAACGTACCAGCTAAATGAATTTATAAATTTGAATTTGAAATTCTTAACCAAAGAGGAGATATTTCAGTACAAAGTGGTCAGTACGACAAAACGCTAATTTCATATGTAATGACCCAATATTTCAACACTGCTAAGGAGCGATTGATTAACTCGAAATTGAAGATGTATTTTGCTGTTAAATTATAGTTGTCGAACGAATGGGTCGCCTCTACCGGAGAAGGACCACGCTCGCACAGAATACCAGCGTGAAATTGCAGCTTAATACTGATGTGTTTTGTATGGTGAGTGTAGAGAACCGAAGACCCTTTTTACTAGAAACGAGGCATTTCGTCTTAGTCCGCAGGTGTGACAACGCATCTACATTTTATTTCTTTATTCTGTGAACTGTTTGCTCATTTGTCATCTTATACTATGAAAAAAATTCAATACATATTCGACGACAGCCCAAAATATCATCGTAAAACATCTCTAACGCCTACGCCCTACTGAACAGGAATTCCATCCCGTTTTTGCATATAAATAACTAATAACACACTACGCGGAAGATCGGTCGACCCGTTTGCGGACCCGTCAATAGTCATTTATATGCAAAAAAATATATTAACGTTCCGCCGCAGAAGATCCGCGACGGAATTTTTGTTCAGTGTGTCGTAAGCCTAACAGTACGCGAATATTTTTGATCCGATCTAGGCGGAATGAGCTTATAGTATCTTGAAGTGTTGCAGCGGTAGCTTGGGTTTGGTTTAATCTTATTAATTATAGGATCTCAAGTAGATGGTAGTACCCATCCATCTTCTCTACTGAAATTAGGATGTTTTGTAATTTCAATAGCCTCGCCAATCGTCCTAGGTAGGAATCGGTTTTGTTTTGCTAGGATTTGTGTTTAATCAAATCTAATGTAATAATGGCGGGGACGATCTTGAACATCTTCATAGACTGAGGACTTCCCGGAACGTCGGTGCTTTACGTCAGCTATACGTTCTTTTACGCGGGCTTTTATAGATCTTTTTGTTTGTCCTATGTACGAGAGATCACATTCCTAATCAAGCTTGTATACTCCTGCATCTTGTGGAGGGATATTGCACTTGACGGATAGAAAACTTGACTAATCTTCTTCAGTGGCTTGTAGTAGGTTTTAGCCAATCTTGTCTGTGACTCCTCTGACGTCTGGTAGTACAACAGGCACACACTCGACCGTGGCTGGCTTCATTCGTTCACTGTGACGTAGGCACCGCACCCGAAGCTTGTGGTCCTGCAATACATGCATGACGTGCTGTAGCTCGACAGACACATGTTTTCTGTCAAAGATCCCTTATGCTCTATGAAAAATGGATTTTTCCACGGTAGCTAACTGTGATGGATAGTGATGAGATTTCCGTTTAAACGGTTGGTATGAGTCTTTTTCCTATACACTGTGTGACTAATAGTGTTATCAGGATTTCGGATAACTAAAACATCCAGAGCTGCTAAAGAATAATTTGCATCTAACTTCACTATGAATTGTATTTTAGAGTTTATGGAATTAAAAATGCAGTTACTTTATCAATTGGTAAAATTGTGAAAGTGTTGTATACGTGCCGCTTGTAGAATCTTGGATTTACAGGAACAGTAAGAAGAACTTTCTCCTCAAATTCCTACATGAGTATGTCGTCGACTACGGGAGATACAGGTGAGCCTAGGGATAAAACGATACGAGTAAATACAGGTACTTACTCAATATATTCCTTCAGATACCAAGTACTTTTTGTATCAAGTAGGTATCTATCCAAAGTAATTGTATCGATATGGCTTTGTCACGATTTTATTTTGACATATTGATGGATAGACGATATACTCATCTACGCTTATTAAATATTTTTGTTTATCATTTATTGAAATTTTTGCTCGCATCCTTGTCCTAGGTTTGTTGGTTTTGTGTAGTTAGCAAGCTTGTTGGTCTGAGAAAAAAAACTGTCTGCCAAAAACTAATATTTTTGGGGAGCACCACAATCGGATTCGTAGAATTATAAATAGAATTTATTTATTTATATTGATTTAAAATCCATCAATATGAGTAACTATCGATACTTTTAAAGCAATACTGAGTAAATATCGATACTTAACGACACATACTGTATCGAGTAAAAGCATCGATATCCCAGTGGTATCGTTTCATCCCTAAGTAAGCCTATCGCCACACCATTTACTTGATTGTAGAACTCCTCCTTCCGCAAGGATAGCCAGATGTAAGGCATTGTTTGAGTAATACCGCATATTCTGCAGGCATGTTGTTATTTTCTATCTTCCTATTTAGAATGGAGATCCAGTCTTCAATACGTAGGCCTGTGAACAGTGACTGAACGTCTAAACAAAACATCAAAAGTATTATTGAATTCCCGTCGAGATTTAATTAAATCTTCATTAAATCGCTAGTTATGTTAAGCGAATTAGTTGTAGGGTCTGTTTTGACCTTTTTGTATGAACTTTCACCCGATATAAGTCGTTGTATTTTAAGATTATACTCTGACGTGACCATTATTACCGTAGCATTTCCTTTCCATATTACACGAATTACAAATAATGAGCTTTGAATATAAATTTACAAAAATACATTGGGAGCTTATACGAAGAGGAAATACAAGTAAAATAGAGAAAATAAGGCACGACAAAGAGAGATTACGCCTCCTTCATATTGGAGTTCCAAAGGGCCATGATAAAATATGTAAACTTGAAAGTTGGTCGTTAAATATCGAATTTTTCTAATTGATTTGGTTTCGTAAATCATACCACAAACAACAAACGTAGAAAATTTACCAAGAAATTGAAGCGACCTATAAATTTATATTAACAAATGTAAGAGGGCTTAGAACAAAAATTGAAGATTTTTATACTCGCATATCGTCGATGGAGGCTGACTATAACGGAAATAATATGTAACCAATTCATTCAAGGCGCAGAGTTAATTCCACCAAGTTTCATTATCTTTCGCTGTTATCTAGCGGATGGCCGCAAGCAGGGTGGCACGTGTCATAAATGAACATAAACGATTACGTCTTTGAATTAGTCTGCTTCCGATTAGTGTTCTATGCATTCCGCCTTGTATAAGTAAAGATAATGAGTACCCATATGGTAATTTTCAGAATAATAGAAAATCTTAGTGCTTGTTGTTTAAAATATAGTGATAGGTGACATCAATTTCACTTCATGTTCCTCAAACGTAAAAAAACTATTTTCAATAATTCTGTTGATACGTTTATTGAGTACGACGAATATGTAAAGGAAAACTGAAACTTCTGCTTCTGCTGTAGAAACAAGCGCACAGCTGTAACAGAAAATATTTTATTGAAGAAGGAGGGTGAATGTGCGAGAGTACGAATAGTATTGTTAATGTGATACTATTTCGAATTAATGTTACAGACAGTTCATCTGAATACACATCAAGTGAAGATACGAGTAATGATTGCACCGAATAAAAATAAAGTTCTTGTATAATATTGAAAATAAGTATAATAATAAAGTTTTATCTTTTAAATAAGTACGTACTTATTCGGAGTAGTTATCACTCGAATCTTTATATGTGTTATAAATTAATGCTTTTTGTTGTTAAATGAATAAAGTAATTTATAACAATAGATGGTTTTTCTTCTTCAGCGATCTTTTACATTACTTTTTAATAATAGTTAATAAATATATATTAAATCAATCATTTTAAAAAATAATAAAAAATCATTATAAATAAAGAAAGTACTATATATAAAATGTACCTACGTATTGAAGGTTTGTAACCCCTGGTTAAACGATCGAAAGGTCAATGTCCGTTTTTCTCAATCGATTTGGCACATACTATAGCTACTTATACTGAGCAGAAATACGGTTGTCACACCAATAAATTCAACCTCAGTCATTGTTGCATGTTGATCAGTAAAGAAGTATCAAGGTTGAGTGTAAACACCCACTCGCGTCGTTATTGCCGCAGAAGTATTTAGAGAAATACTTCCAGCTGCGACAGGAGCAGTAGCAGTGGCTGAATGTAAATGGGGCATTACATAAGACAAACAAAAAGATCTTTTAGAACCCGTGTCAAAGAACATATAGCCGTCATGAAGCACCGATGCTCCGGGAAGTCTGCAGTCTGTGAACATGTTCAAGATCGTCCCTGCCATTATATGGGATTTGATAGACTATATATATCCTTGCAAAAGAACATCGATCCCTACCAAGGAGGATTCACGGGACTATTGAAATTAAAAAACATCCTAATTTCAATAGAGAAGATGGATGGGTGCCACCATCTGCTTGGGACCCCATCATTAATAAAATTAAATCCAAATTCAAGCATAATGCTTCAAGATACTGTAAACTCGTTATGCGAAGATCGGACGAAAAATTAATATTCTAAAACTGACGGTAGCCGGGCTAAGTAAATAGACTAACGGAGACCATGGGTGCTGTAAAAAACCTAAAACGTCGGGAATTAAAGAGTTAATATTAAACGCGATAAAATCTGCAATATTAGCTTTATTTGGGGCGAAATATTTTCGTCAAAATTTATTGAGACCTTGGAGGTAAAGCCTATTTAGTAAAAAAAATCATTACATAAACAGAAACTTTTTTATTCAATATGAATTATAAATAGTACTTATTGAAAGTTACTTTCTTTTTCATTACCACTGGATCGCAAAAAATTAAAATCGGTTCTCTATCTGCGAAGATATCATATAAAGCTCCTTAAAGAATAGTCCGTTATGAAACTTTTTCCCCTAATTTCCACCATTGCAAGCAAAATTTTTTCTTCAAAATTCATTGCATAAACTCTAAAATCGGTTCACAATCTGCGAAGATATTGCGTTAGAATACATAGAAAAAAGTCGGTTAAAAATAAACACAAGACGTCAAATCAGATCATATCGCGGGTCTCAACTAGGGCCGTATCCACAAAACCGTTACTTTTCAGGAGACACAAAAAACTTAATAACTTTTCTTGTGATTTAGCCAGCTCGTTATTTTTGCATGTGGCCATATATTTACACTTCAGTTACTATGGAATAATTGATTTCTCTGTAACACTTGTTATTGGTCCTTACGTTTGGCATGACGGCAAATCGGTAAAACTCGGTTAAAATTCTCCAAAATATGCTGGAAATTTAAGGACGTAAAAAATTTTTCTATAAATTATTAATAATTTGTACCAAGAGTAATTTGAACCTTGTTGGTGAATTTTAATATTACAATTTTGAAATGACGAACCATCAAAATTAACATTATTTCGTGTTAGTGTTTGGTTTCAAAGTAGAAGTATAGACCATTTTTGGACAACAAACAAGAAAAAAAATTTAATGGTAGCCATTACACAACATTTTCTAAGGATACTTAAGTTTGCCTTACTTGTCTTATTTTGTTAACAAACAATCTTAGCATGCCTCATTAATTCAACTTGCCATAAAAGTTATCAAGGGATGACAAATTTATAGCTATTCTCATTGCAATACTGGTATTAAATGTTATGAAAATTTTTAGTAGGTTTAATATTTTTTAATGTTTTAAATTACTAATTGCGTTATAGAGCCATGCCAATATTATATACTTCATAATACACCATAGTTGCAGTTATTGTTTCTAGGTCGACGTCAAAGTAAGACGCTTTTGTTGCAGCAAGGGATAATTCGTCGTCGTTATTATTAGCTCCTGTCACCAAATTTTGTTTCCTACAAAAGGTAAATTTTCTAATAGCTGTGGTAATCTTTTAGAATAGTTCCATCCTTACAAATAGCCATCAAAGTCTTTATTTCTAAGTTATTTTAATTAAAGTGGTTTAGAGTACAGTTTTCTTTCCACAGAAGAGCTTACCCCATTTAATTTTTTAAGTAGTCGAATTTGAAGAAAATTGAATCGGAACATCTTTCCTCACTTGTATCCATCTAACGTTCGCTCATTTTAAAAGCGTGGTATCCGTGGGTTTGAGCGTGTTTCCAATAGAGATATCTCGCATTACCATAAATTCTTACAATTCTAAATGATAATCAACCTTAATTCCATATTTTCTTCATACTCTTCCTGATTCTCTTTCTATTCCTCTTCGGGTAACTACTCAAACTTATGTATTACATCAGCATTGGTCTTCTCTCGGCTTGTGAAAATCTACATTTCTTACCAGGTTCAATTTTCTGTATGAAGTCTTGCAGATAGAATCCTTGTTATTATCCAATGTTGTTAACATAACTCCTATAGAATCAGCCACTTCTTGTTGACTTTGACTACCTAATTACCTACTGATTCTGTCACTTCTTTTTTAAAAGACTTTTGTGGGTTGTCCATTGTGTTTGGTGGAGATGGTTTAATATAAGATAATTGGTGACATTGGGGAAGGCTGAGTTTCAACATCTGAAGGAATATAATTACAATGTGGCATAGAATCATCAACATCAGAGTTTCTCACCGTTTCTGGTAATGTTTTGTTATTTATATTTTATGTGGTTGTTTGTGATTCTAATATGCTAGTCTTAGCCTTAACAATGGCTGCACATAGGCGATTAGTGTAGAAAGTGTGTAAATTCTCTACTTTGGACTAAAGAAGCTCTTCAAGTGGAATTTAGTTGGTTATTTTGTACTGACATTGGTGTCAAATGTGAGGTTAATGAAACATCTTTGGTAGGTACTATTAGAAAAGAATATTTTTATTGAATATAGATTACAAGTAAATAAGTCATTTCTTAATTTTACCTTTTACTTTACTTTTTAAGTTTACTACTGGTTCAAAAAAAGGCCCTGCCCTGGGTAGAACAAGCAAGGTAACAAGCGGGGCTTTTTTTTTAAATATATCATACAATAATTTGTACTTATGTTGAACAAAACCTCTTTCCTCCTTTCCTCTAATTCCCGGAGGTTATTATCACCAAGGTTTTTGTTTATATTATAATAACCAGTTTTTTTTTAATTTTTTTATAATTTTTTTTTACTTGGTTATAGAGAGACTTTATATTTTCCGGGACTTTGTTGTTTTAATTACTGACGTAATTAAAACAACAAAGTCCCGGAAGTGACTGCGTCGGCGTTTTGACGAAATCATGACACAGCAATACTAAAATATGTAGACGTATGTACATACATCTGATGTGATGACTAAATATCTTCAGGATCATGTGGACATTGACGGTACTCTTAGACTATTATATATTCATAGAATCCAATGGCATTAAAAACAAAAAATCGCAGTTTTTGCATATAAGCCCCTATGGTTTGAGACCCGCAATATGTTAGCCGTAAGAAAGTCAGTCCACTAGCCCATGGGTTTGCTAAAAGACGACAGAGTGAAACAGGACAAAATGAAACAGAAGATATATGGCAGCGTCAGAATTCTAACATGTGAAATATAAAATGTCGGGTAAGTGCAAGTCATTATTTTGTTTTGGGTTAGACGAAATATCCAAATTTCAATTCCGTAATCCTCTCCGTCTGTGAGTTGCAGATATACGGATGGACAGGTTAACAAACTTCTGTTTAGCAGAGTGACATTAACAGGCCTCCGTTTCACCATTTGTTGTTTTTTTTTTTTAAAGAATAAAGCTGACGAACGAGCACACAGTCCACTTGATGGTAAGTGAATGCTGAGCTCCATAGAAATCTATATCTATCCTCGATTAAGAATAGAATCAAAATGCAGATGCGTTGTCACCCCTGAAGTCTAAGATGGAATGCCTCGTTTCCAGTAAAAAGGGTATCCGATTCTCTACACTCACGATATGAAACATAGCAGCATTAAATTGCTCTTTTACGCCCGTTTTCTATGAGAGCGTGGTCCTTCCCCGGTCAAGCTGACCCATTTGTGCTACAACAATATAGCTGCAACATGACTCTGCCACATAGATCGGAATAACTATGGAAAAAAAGCCATAAAATTATAATGCCTAATTCCCTATTATAATAGGCAATCCATGATTTTTAATCTTACCACCATAGGGGTAGCCAGTATACGTTGGTAGTCGCTAATGAATAAACGATGAAATTTTAGTGATTAGTGCATATTATTCTGAATTAACATCTCATATTTTCTAATATCCCCTAAAAGTTCAACGGAGTGGAACGAAGTCTCAAATGAAGTGTCAGATTGCATGTAACGCTTCAGTTCATCTTAATGTAGCCCTGATTGAGAAAGCAAAGGCGTCAACGTCATGAAGACGTAATGTTAAAGAAACGAGACGAGAAGACATTTTTTAATTTATTTAAAATTTATTTTCGAATCGATTATTATTATTCACTGAATATTATTTGAAGCTTAAGCGAAATTTTGCGAAAATTCCCCTTTTCTACATAGGTGTCTATAGATTGACTCAAAAGGGGATATTTTGCATAATTGTCACAATAGGTAGACGGATTGGTAACCGCCATCTTTATTTTTTTAGTTGCTGTTGCAAAGATGCTTCCACCCATCTCGTGTATAGTTCATAGCCTATGAACCACGAATAAAAGTAATTTCAACTTAAATAAAATTCAACAAAAACCTTTAAAGTTAACATATTTATTTTGACTAAATCATTATTAACCGACTTTTTAATAATTCTAATTTTTTGGTATCATGGGGTTTTTTCACCAGACAATTTTTAGATGGGCACGCTTTACCCAGCCCTTGAATTCTAATAAGGGCTTTTGGAATGTAAAACCCAAGTCAGAATTATATAGAGTCGCTCTTTTAGAACTCTTACTTGGGATAATAATTTGGATACCGGGTTACAGAGACGGACTAAGATAAGAAAAAAACAAATAAAAATATTGCCGTTGGCGTTTCATAACTCAATTCAAGAGAGGGTACTTTACGCTCTTCCTCTCAGCTACGGCTGTGGAATTCATATGAAGGTATATATGCGCGTGAACGCCCATTTGTACCTCCGTATGAATTCCAGTTTTTATTCTACAGTTATTTGTGCTTTACTAACTAAAATTGTACATTTTTTATAGAAGAGGGGGCAAACGAGCATGTGGCTCACCTGATGGTAAGTGACTACCGCCATCCATGAACAAACACCACGGGAATGGCCCCCCTTGTTTAATTAAATAATCCCCAATTAAATAACCTACCCTGATTAACAGCCTGTACTAAATCCCTTCCACACCGGATTTAGGTCCCGACGGCTAATTTAACAGGAACTAGCTAGTTACCTGATTAGCGCGGGATAGGTGTGTGTGTGTACGCGCGCACAGGAGCACTCCATATTCTCTCAATATATTGCGACGAGACGTCAATCTGACATGACTGGAGAAAAGTAAGGCGCAGGAACAAAAACGAAAACACTGCAGACTTCCTGACTGCGGGTTGCTAATGAGAATTTCTTGACAGAAAAACCCAATAACTGATTTTGACTCAACCTGGGAATGACATGATTAGATATCGCCTTTACCACCACCAGAACAATCTGACAGAGGCAGTCTATATATAATATAATGTACAATCTCATTCCTGAGTATATATTATATCAGTTAAGAGAGTAAAGGATCCCACCAAACTGCTCCTAAGTATGTTTTCATTATCCTTTACGCAAGGATCCTGTTCATTTAAATCAGCCGTTTCTTCCACTGCAGTAATCCTTTTGTTACGAGCTTAGGGTTCGTGACAATAAAAACTGCCGATTGAATTACTAAAATTGACACTTTAATTACTGAACACCAATTAAAACTTAAATTACACTAATAATAATTCACACTTAAGTGAGTAACTAAAGTGAGTTCACTTTATTTCACTCCGAAAGCTTCGCTCGTATCGCCAATTCAATACTGCCCCGATCGCGGCTATCAACGGCTTTGTATAGTGCTCTTCCACCGAAACATCCAGAATATTCCAGCAAATACGGGCGCTACCGACCAGGCGCGGAAAGTTCGAGAGTGGACCCTTCTAGAAAGCTTAACGCTTCTGTTCGATACTCGACGGCGCTGATTGGCGAGTTCCAGAAAGATTTTGACACTCCTATTTCTGATATTTGATACCAGATGGCGCTAGTGCCATGAACTGTGGCGCGCAACACTATGCCCTCTTAAGACATGCTCGTCCCAAGCATTATCGGTCCCATAATAATGCGCCAGTCGATCCACAGGGACGATCTTAGGAGTACCTCTTGCACCTTCCTGAAACGGCTCCTGTTGTGGAGTCAAGGAGTGTCCTCTCCCATGGTGCACCAACATTGTACAATTTTAATGCTCCTCTACTACGAGCCTGAGGTCGCTTCACAGCCGCACAACTTGTACATTTGCGACACCAATCCTCGACATCGTCACAGTAATGGACCCAGTAAAACCGTTCTCGGATCTTCAGAAAAGTTCGTTTAACTCCCAGATGGACTCTTGAACAACTATTATAGTACAGCTGTAGAACATTCGGCACTTTAGCTTTAGGGACAACCATTTGCAATCAACAGCTGTCTCCTCGACCATTTTCCCATTTACGGCACAAACTTCATCCTGAATCAGCAAGCCATCCATTGGGCCCAATAGCTTTTAGTGGTCGAATTCATCGCTGAGACGTCGCTCCACTTGGGCTTGGTAAAACAGCCCTTCATCCATTCCATGTTGTACGCTGTCTTTCCACTCGTTGCTGAGGTGGTCTGTCCTGAGCATCCTCACGGATACTACTTCCTTACCCTCTTGCCTAGTACTGTTCTTGCAATCATCAGGATAACATCTTCTTGACAATGCATCTGTGTCGTCACGCCATTTCCTGCACTGTCCGATAGTAACGTCGTATTCCTTCTGCTTCTGGGCCGTGCCGCACTACCCTTTCGAGATCGATCACCTTCCCTTTTTACAGACCGCTTAGGGCAGCTGGGTCGAAGATGGCCCCTTTCCCCACAGCCGTAGCACCTTGGGCTGTAACTTTTATTGTTGTCGCGAACTGTAGATACTGCAATCTCACTAACGTGTGGAGAACGATGATCCTGCCGCTGCTGGGCGGTGTCGTTAGCCCAAACTACCCTCTCGAGATCGATCACCTTCCTTTTCTACAGTTCGCTTAGGGCAGCTGGATCTAAGATGACCCTTTTCTCCACAACCATAGCACCTAGGGCTGTATCCAAAATTGCGGTCGCGAACTGTAGCTGCTGCAACCTCCCTGACGCGATGGGAACGATGATGCTGCCGCACGGCTTCAACCTCAAGTGCATGGGCCAAGGCTTCCTTAAGCGTCACGTGAAGCCCTGGCCTCACAGCAGCTCTTACTTCAAGGTCGCGGATGCCGTCGATTAATGTCTGCACCAGGTTCCCTTCAACGAGCGCAGGTACAGACCAGTATGCTTTTCGCACTAGCTTCTCCACCTCTAGAGCCCACTGCTGCAGGTTTACGTTGATGCGCTGCACGCGATCTTTAAGCTGCGTACGAAAGACGTGTTCCAGGTGAGCGTCGCCATATCTCGCCTCCAATGCCTCAAGGAGCTGCTCATAATTCACTTCCTCACCGAGAGCTTCCAGAACTGTTAAGGCCTGGTCGCGCAGGACTAGTGTGAGAGCAGTCGTGGCCTGACTTTTATTTCAGCCGTTAGCCTTCATAACAGCTTCGAACTGGATTTGGTAGGCCGACCAGGAAGAAGTCCCGTCGACGGTGGCACCTTGAACCCACGTAGGTGTAGTAGCTACTACGGGAGCTGTAGTTTCATCCCCAAGTTTGAGTTCGTCCAGTGATTTCTTCACGTAGCCATCATGTTGTCAACCCGATTGTGCACATGGTTGATTCGGGTTTCATGTTCCTCGATTCGGGTTTCAGCTTCCGACAGGCGGTTGTCATGTTGAGCAACCCTATCCTACACCTCCCTTATCTCTTTCCCAAAGGTAGCGTGAAGTCCCTGCATGAAGAGCATCTACTCTTCCGACCGACGACCCTGTTCCACCTGTTTATCTTCCAACCGACGGGCCTGTTCCTCCTGTCCGCACTGCAGCTGCTCTTCCAACCGACGGACCTGCTCCTCCTGTCGGCGGGCTTGTTCCTCCTGCTGCTCTTTCAACTGACGGGCCTGTTCCTCGTCTCTAGTCCGTCACCTGCCGGCGTTGACTTCGGGTACCGACACCCTCCGTTCCCTGCTTAGGTAAAATCAGCATGATTTTATCCCACTTCTGACACCAATTGTTACGAGCTTAGGGTTCGTGACAATAAAAACTGCCGATTGAATTACCAAAATTGACACTTTAATTACTGAACACCAATTAAAACTTAAATTACACTAACACTTAACACTTTAGTTCACTTTATTTCACTCCGAAAGCTTCGCTCGTATCGCTAATTCAATACTGCCCCGATCGCGGATGTCAACGGCTATGTATAGGGCTCTTCTATCGAAACATCTAGAATATTCCAGCAAATACGGGCGCTGACCGACCAGGCGCAGAAAGTTCGAGAGTGGACCCTTCTAGAAAGCATAATTCTTTCGTTCGATACTGGATGGCGCTATTTGGCGAGTTCCAGAAAGATCTTGACACTCCTATTTCTGATACTTGATACCAGATTGATGGCACCAGCAGCTGGTGCCATCAACTGTGGCGCGCAACACTCACCAGATCCCTCAATCTCATCATTTGAAATAATTTCTTGGAGTATTTCATATTCATTTGGGATAACAGATAAGGCAGAAAAACACTGCAATTCAAACAGGTTACATTTGGCCATAGTTTCTATGTCATCAGTTAGAATGTTATGCGATTTATCTATCAAAGGCATCTCTTGAAAAGTAACATCCCTTGAACGAATAAGTTTATGATCTGTATTCCTTTTTAATTTTTTTTTATTAAAAAGGAATACAGATCATAAACTTATTACTTAATCCCTTTTTTAACTTTTTTATCAAGTTTCATTCTGCTTTGTTTAGGAATATGAACATAGCACTGATAACCTATAATTTTCAGATGTTTAATAGCTGGTTCTTTGACATGCCACAATTTATGAAGAGGCTTTTCTGCAATCTTTGTTGGCCCTGTTCGATTTAAAATGTAAACAGTGGTATTTACGGTTTTAGCCCATTGTCCTTTTGAGCACACATCACCGAATGCATCAATGAATGCCGTGTAGTGGCGGCTGAGAATATCCACTGCCTCTATCTTCCCGTGGGTGTTGTAAAAGGCAAGAGAGGGAAACAGGCAAGAGATGGAAGCAGCATCTTCCCGATAGCAGCAACTGTACTGCGGTTGCCAACCGAAGCGAAGCGTGACAACTATGGGAAACATCCTCCCTTGAGCAACGACACAAATAAACGGCCCCCAGTCCCTGACGGTCCCGCTATTCCTGGCTACGGTGGCGACCATGGTAACGGTGGGGCAGGGGGTGCCAAGAATCTCCGGTGGAGGTTCGGTTGCCACCTCCGATGACTCGACCTGGCAACATATAACGCACGCACCCTGAGGACCGACGAGAAGATACTGGAGCTGGAAGAAGAGGTAAATAAGTTGCGCTGGCATATAATAGGATTATCGGAGGTCTGAAGAGAGGAGTGGACACTGTAATCCTCGCATCCGGCAACTTGTTCTATCAGCGGGGAGGCGACCATCCGTCCCAAGGTGTTGGATTTATCGTCCACAAGTCTCTAATCAACAACGTTGTAAAGATTGAGACTGTATCGACGAGGGTCGCGTACCTGATACTCAGAATCACCAAACGGTATTCGCTGAAGGTCATCCAGGTTTACGCATCAACCTCAGCACATCCCGATGAAGAGGTGGAGGAAATATAGGTGGATATCTCTAGAGCCACGCATTCCCCCAAAACTCACTATACGGTGTTGATGGGAGACTTCAACGCTAAACTAGACACAGGAGAAAGCGGTGAGCTAAAGTTAGGGAAATTTGGAATAGGGCAACGGAACCGCAGGGGCCAGCAGCTGACCAGCTTCATGGAGAAAGTGGGACTCTTTATGGTGAACTCTTTCTTCCAGAAGCGGCCCCAAAGGAAGTGAACCTGGTCGAGCCCCGATAGTTCGACAAAAAATGAGATTGACTTCCTTATGACGACCAGACGCCAACTGTTCAGTTATGTCTCAGTGATTGCAAAGGTGAAAACTGGCAGCGATCACCGAATGGTTCGAGGTACAGTTTACCTAAACATTAAGTTGGAGAAGTGTCGTCTAATGAAGTCAACGTGCTCTAATCCAGAGTCCCGAAACCTTTCAGCTCGAGTTACAAAACCGTTTTTAGTGCCTAGAAGATTGAAATGCATCGGACGATCTGAATAACAAGCTCGTGGAAACCGTCCATGCGGTCGGAGCTAAGTTCTGCATGAACCGCCACAGAAGCACACCAAACTCTCCGATCACACTCTTAATCTCATGGCTGTTAGACAGGAAATGAAACTGCAGTCTTCAGCAGATTTGGCAGCATACAGGCAACTGAACAGACAGATCTCCAAATACATGCGGCGGGACTTACGCAACTTCAGTACAGCTCATATTGAAGAAGCGATCGAGAGGAACCAAGACTCCAAAGTCTTTGCCAGAGATCTGTCTATCAGAAAGAGCCAACTGTCGAAGCTGAATACCGAGTGTGGCAGCATAAGATTGAGAGGTTCTACGGGCGGCAGTACACGTCATCGTCGGAGCCACACCCAAATGTGAGTAGCGATCCAAGAGCAAGTCTTATCCGACATTATTCTGATGACATCCCGGACATCAGTCTAAGTGAGATTAGAATGGCTCTCCAGCATCTTAAAAACGGCAAGTCATTACAGCGGAGCTTCTGAAAGCGGGTGGAAAACCGGTACGTACGTAAGTCCTTCAGAGGCTCTTTAATTCCATCTTCCATGGCGGTACTACTATCGAGGCGTGGAGCAGAAGTGCGGTTGTTTTGTTCTTGAAGAAAGGTGACAATGCTCTCTTGAAGAACTACACACCGATATCTCTTCTAAACCGCGTCTACGTGCTGTTCTCGAGAGTCATTACGTATCATCTTGCATGCAGACTCGACGACTTCCAGCCCTCCGAGCAAGCCGGTTTCCGAAAAGGCTTTAGCACCATAGACCACACACATACCTTTCGGCAAATTGTACAGAAGTCCGAAGAGTACAACCTGCCACTTTGTCAGGCGTATATGGACTATGAGAAAGCCTTTGATTCCGTCGAAATTTGGGCGGTGCTACCAGTCCCTTCGGCGGTGCCAAGTGGACTGTCGGTATATCGAAGTGTGTGTGTAAGTACATGTAAAAAAAATGGTCAAATTTAAAAAACCTAAACAAAGCTGGACAGGCCGGACACCGCCTAATTTGGCCGGACACGCAAACAAAAAGCCTGACTGTGTCTGGCTTTATCCGGATACCTGGCAGCGCTAACTGCAGGCAGTCTCCGAAATGGACAGTGCCATTATTGTAATATTCAACGCTTCCGAAATACGAGCATGTCTCATCACAACAAAAACTACGAAAAATAAGTCACACTAGCCCCTACTTTCCATTCCAGACATTGAAATACACCGACTGCCTTCAATTGTTGCGCGTTGACAGTACATTGCGTCCAGGGCCAAAACAGCTGCATGGAAGTTAAGTTTAGTGTCCCAGAAAAGGTGCAGTCATTCTTCTCACCAGGGCAGTTGCTTACACTATATATAGCGCAAATCCGGTTGTACATGAGGGATTGCTTACTGCCTTGTGAAATGCTACCAAGCAGCTTTAGACTCAATGGAAAGCCGTGTTAAAAGGCTAATAGGTGACCTCAATGTGGTTTAAATCAATCTCATTAGTATTAGCACAGGTGCAAAGTAGCATTTCGGTGTTTTACAGGGCATTTTAGTGAATTTGTGCAGGAATAGTTTGATATAATTACTTCCTCTTGGTTCTAACATTGGGATACCAAACACTCAGCTGGCTTCCACCGCTTTTTTCTTTTTTTTTTTTAAACGTAACCTCCACACTTGAATTTTCTTTGTGTCAACATATCACGCATTCCAATCAAACAGTAACAGTTTGCTTTATCATTCCTTTTGCGCACAGCAAAGGAGTGAAATAATTTGCTAGCAATCTGTCTTTCCATCCGATTACCATCGAATGGGCTATTTTTAAACCAAGTCATTGAGCTTCTCCATCTTTAACTGTATCACAATTTATCATCAGGTGAATGACATAGCAGAAATAATCACTGACTTTTAATAGCAAAATAATATTTTTCCTTTATATGAGTTGAATTATTGTAGTTTTTATTTTCATTGCTGGTTTCACCGAAATACAACAATATAGCAATAGGTCTATTTATGTCAGTATGTCAGGATGTCACTGTCAGTGTCAAATAATAGTCAAAATCAAAAAGCAAAATGTTATCATCAGTGCTTTTCATTAAAAAATTTAACCATATGTATAATTTTGATAAGTCTATAATAATATGATTGCTTCTTCGAAACTGCACACATGAATGACCTCGAGAAAAGTGGAACAAACGGCTACTCTAATACTACTTCTTAACTTATTGGTTTGTGCAAACGGTGACTGGTTATGTTTAACTCGTACTATTCCGTATAAATTAAACACCGTTATCCGTTATGCCTCATTCCATAGTTACATAGTTACTTTCAAAAGAGAGTTTTGCTTTGTAGATTTAATACAGACGAAGCAAGTGTAACTTCTATAATGTTGAATATACTGGATCTCATTTTTCTAAGTTTAGCTTTTATGATATTTTTTACTGGATTTCTAATAAATAATTATGAAAAACATGTGCCGGTTTTCGTCATTAAAAGTTTCAGATACGGCAGTTTTGCTTACCAGGGTTCTGGAGCTAACTATTTGCAAATGATAGAAATTCCTAAGGCATTTTACCGTCATTTCTATTTATTCTCTTCAATATTTAGTACTGCTGCTTTAGCATATATGATATTAGTTTATTATTTAAATTTCAATGTAAACTCGTATATATTTTTATTGTTAAAGATATTCCTGGAGCAAGATGAATCGGCAGGTAAGTGTTTTTCTTCATTCTGCAGACTATCTAAAGCCCACTGCAATACATACAACATGTGCCTCTATTATAGATTGCCTCACGCTCTATGCCATAGTTGCCATATTTGACAAGCTGGTTGGTGGCCACAGCTTTTTACAACTTAGAGTAGTTGTCAGGAAGATACTGCTGCTAATCTTCAGTTTGAATTTCCCTCTGTTATGTGTTATGATACCCACAGGATGATATTATTGTATAATGGATTACCCAACAATACCACTATATGGCATTTTTTTTTTACTTTTTTTTAATGATGCAAGTTTTTCTTACACAGGCAGTGTTAGTCCGTGTTGAAAATATAAATGTACAGTATAAGTCAATATAAACAACTCATCCTTACATAGGTACTGGCATATAAGATTGTTTTTTGTTTCTTGTAACTTTCTGCCACTGCCAATACTCATTTAATGAAGCATGAGACAAAAGGTGAACAGAAATATACGCTCTTATCAGATAATTCCAAAAAAGTTTTATAGACACACATTATACAATTTAGATAATTCAAGTACAGGTAGAAGTTGTATTCATATAATTTGCTAAAATTAACAGAGTATAGATTGATAAAAACCCTATTAAAAAAAACAAAATTGTAAAGCACCAACACTGAGAAGTCAGCTGTGAACTTGTTGAGCATTGTCCCTGCAATTACACAAATCCTCACAAAAGAACAATGATTCCTACCTATTAGAATTGTGTGACTATCTGCTTGGGATACCATAATTAATATAATTAAATCCAAACCTAAGCATACCTCTGCAAGACTTCAAGATACTGAAAGCTCATTCTGAATAGATTGGACCAGAATATTAATATTTAAAAGCCGTAGGTATCCTGGATCAGGATGTCAAACACCTCAGTTCCATGACCATTGGTGCTGTTAAACACAAATAACCCAAAAACAGGGATTTAAAAATAAGTCCTATGAAATGCAATAAAATGTATAAAATTAGTTTTATTCAATGTATAGTTTGTCTAATAACATGAGAAATCATAAGCATATAAATATGCATTATATGCATCATTTATTTACAATACATACAAATATATAATATACAATATTAAAAAACCACAATAAAAAACTTAAATAATCATACAATCCTAAATGGCTATACTTAGCCTTTGAGCCAAAAAAATCCAGCCCTCTTTTCACCAGCACGCAACTACCAGTTGCAATATGGTTCCGTTAGGAACTTAAATGCATGTGGACCACACAGTCTGATAGTCTCTACAGCAATTAGAAAACTAAATATAAATTATAGCAACACTAACAAATTTTATCAAAGACTTCTACTTACCAAAAGCTCTCCCCAAGTTTTTAATAATACTACTCATAAAATAGATTTTGGGATATAAGATAAATATTCACTTAGGAATATAACTCCTGTTTCTTTTAATCCTTAAAGTATGTTAGAATTAATACCACCTTGGCACTATAGGGTATCCTGCCCAGTGAATAGCTTCTGAAATCAATATATTATTGTTACAGCACTTATATTGTTAAATTCCACTGCTGTACCAATAAATAGTACATTAGAAAGCTAGGATTACTCGAATACAGCTAATTAACACATACTTAATTAAAGTAGGTGAGTGTGCCATACCTCTGTATATGGCTCCTATGTTTGAATTACATTTAGTGTAATTTATTATGAGTCTTTATGAGAGTATGTATGAGTAAGTGAGTTAGCAATGCAGTTTTTCATTTTTTGTCATTATTTGTTTTTTGTTATTGGGTAAGGGTGACAAAGGAGCATACAGTCCACCTGATGGTAAGTGGATGCTGTGACCCATAGACATCTACATTTAATTAAGAATCAAAATGCAGATGTGTTATCACCCCTAAGGACTAAGATGGAATGCCTCAATCCCAGTAAAATGGGTCTCCAGTTCTCTACACTCACCATACGAAACACAACAGCATTAAGCTACTATTTTACGCTAGTTTTCTGTGAGAGTGTGCTCCTTCCCCTGTCGAGCCAACCCATTCATGCTACAACCATAATATAGCTGCAGCGTGGCTCCACCGACCATGTGAAAAAAGCGGTAGATGCCGCTGCCCATTTCCTGATTTGTTTCCCTCTGTCACCTCTAACCATACCCACGGAATGATATGGGGGGGTGGATATTCTTACATGCTACTACACAGAACATCAACATATTAATCAAATATATATTAATAATTATTTTCAGTGAGTGCATCAGCCGCCATCATAGTGATGTGCCTCCTTACCATCCAGTGCGTACGGCGCTGCTATGAGACATACTGCCTTCAAGTGTTTGCTAAGTCCAGTAAAATGAACCTGAGCCATTATCTTGTTGGGATGGTGCATTATTTCGCTTGTGTTGTCGCAGTTGTGGGGCAGGCGCCATTGTTTTGTGGTAAGTCCATCATCTATTTCATGTCATTTAAATAAAGATGTTTCATTATTGGCCATTAACAACATTAACCCGATACATACTTTATAGCCGTAGGCTTGCATGACGTGCGCCAGCACACATCGTGTACACTCGCATACCTGGCAGGTTCTAACCGCCAAGAAAATCGACCGACACAAGCTAAGCAGTCAGATATCTCAAAAACCACCACAGAGGCGACTTGATAGTTGCTAACAATATCAAATCATAAACCATCATAATCCTCATCACAATTGCCGTTCATTTTCAATCCGCAAGCCCTGAGTCAGATGAACCTGTTAGTGCCATGTAGACTAACAGCACCAATATCACAGAAAATGTATAAATAGATATAGTCTTGTATAATGTTCAGTTTCTTTTATAAAATTAATAAGGGTGACAAATGAGCATACAGTCCACCGGATGTACAGTAAGCGGATGCTGTGTGTGATTCGTAATTGATCAAAATGCAGTTGTGTTGTTACTTGTTACCCCTGAGAACTAAGATAGAATGCCTTATTACCAGTAAAAACAATCTTCAGTTCTCTACACTCAATATATGAAATACTGCATAGTTTTGAGAGTATTACACGTCCTACTTCAATCAAGCCAACACACTTGTGCCACAGTGTAGCTTTGCCAAGATTAACTTTTATATCTTCTATTCACTTAGTGTTACTTTAAGTAGGAAGGGCCAAAGTTATCAAATTGCATTTCCTTTATCTTTTTATGTTGAAAGCTATCATTACTTTTATATTGTCTTGTTTTATTTTTTCTATGGCATCTATATTTTTCTTGCTTTATTTCTTCTTCTTCTTCTTTCTTTTGTAGCGATTTGATAAAATTCGCCAACGACGTATTGAGTGGAAAATGAAAGCTTATGAGTTTAATTAAAATAATAGTCTGTGATAATACAAGGATTCAGTTTTCCTCTGAGAATTTTGACAAATCTATTTGTTGAATTACTTAGAACAAATATGACAAACACAGGTGTTAGACTCTTACCAGTATGTTAAAAGTGACAAGGATTTAAAGTTTCATATTATTAGTATTAATAAAATCACATAAAATATATGCAAAAGGAGTACTGGTATATGTTAAAAGAGAATTAAAATCTATAGGTCGAGGAATATAAGGAGGAAGGTAATAATAAAGGGAGGAGGATAATTTGGGACAGTTGAAAAAATATGGTTTGTTCATGAACCTTCATCTAAGCCACATTCACACAATGAGCTATCCCTTACTCTGATTTTTGCCGGATGTGCATGTGTACAAGCGTGTCCAATTCTTAATCTACAAATGATTGAAGTTGCATGTTTATTTGCTTTGTTAAATTTAAAGAACCAAGGCTTGGGAGGAATAACCTCTTGGATGGCAGCATAGTGCTTACCTTTAACATTTTTGGAAACTTCCCATAATTTATTCCAATTTTCATTCAGTTTCCTTTTAGCTAGCAAAATTAGGTCATGTGAGTAAATTAAATTTTGTAGAATGCTATTAGCAATTGCATTTTTAGCGAGTACATCAGCTGTTTTGTTACCATGGATACCACTGTGGGCTGGAATCCAGGCCACTGAAACATGGATTCCTTTAAGATGGCATCTGAATAGGGTATTTTTTATTTTAAGAATTAGTGGAAATTTATGTTTGTTATGGATTGATTGGACAAAATAGCTAACAAACAACTTTTTGAATCTGTGAAAATAACTGTTTTATTAAGATTATGTGACTACATATAACAAAGCTTCACTGATTGCAGTTGCTTCACCGGTAAAAGTGGAGGTTAGTGAGAGGCATTTAAAGTTAAGAATGATTTTGAACTTAGGAATCCAAACAGTAGCTCCAGTATATTCTTCATCAGACTGTTTTGAAGCGTCTGTGTACATGACAAGCCAATCTTTAAAGGTGTTTTCTATAATTTCTTTTAATTTCAAATTTGCCATTGGAGAACCCTTTTCTATACCTAGATCTAGATGAATGTCAGGTTGGTAAACAATAGCCTCGTAAAGGACATCAAAGAGTGGATTTATTTTACATTGAAAGATGGGTGAGGAAGCTGAAGAAGAATTACAAAACTTTTAAACAAGCAGGGAGAGTCCTTATGGGTCCAGTATCGGTCAGATGAGATATACTCTGAAAGAATATGCAATTTAGGAATTAGAGGATGATCTGAAAGCTGGCAGATCTTAAATAAGAATCTGTCTGACAGGTATTGCCTTCTTAATCTTAAAGGAGGATCTACGCACTCATCCTGAAGAACATTTATTGGTGAGGATTTCATTGCCCCTGTAATAATGCGAAGGCATTTCGATTGAATTTTGTCCATTACTTTCAGGGATGATTTATTGCAAGGCTCCAACAGAAAACATCCATAGTCAAGGTGGCTTCGTATTAAAGCATTGTACAGTAATTTCTGAGAAAAAGGATGGGACCCCCACCAAACACCAGACAAAGACCGAAGAATATTTATGTTTTTTTCGCATTTTTGTGTTATATATTCAATGTATTGACCGAAGGCCAATTTCGAATCAAGGATAACTCCCAAAAATTTAACATTGCCTCTAACTGGAATAGGTTGCTTATCATATACAACAGATATATCGGGAACTCGCCTTTGGCGGGAAAAGATCACCACATTACTCTTGGCCACAGATAAAGAGAGGCCATGATTAGTTAACCATTCTTGTAAATAATCCATGGATGAGTTTAGACGGGAACATGCCACTGTGAAGTCGTTTAAGATGTATAGAGCTAAATCGTCTGCATATTGAAGAACATTACAAAAAGAATTTACTGAAAGTTCTAAATCGTGAGTATATATAGAATAAAGGAGAGGACTAAGAACTGAGCCTTGTGGAAGTCCTTTCCATATAGTTTTTGGGGGAAGCAGGAAATTTTTAACATTTATAGATACTGATCTAGAAGAGAGAAAGTTAGAGACGTAATTGACTATCCTCATTGGAATGCTCAGATTAAGCATTTTCTGCATGAGCACAGGAAGGAGCACATTATCATATGCAGAAGAAATATCCAAAAAAAATCCTATAAGAAATTCATGTTTTGAAAAAGCAATATGAATATCTGTGACCAAAGTACTAAGGCTATCCATGGTACTTAAACCTTTTCGGAAACCGAATTGGCTTTTAAGTAAGAGATTATTCCTTTGAAAAAACCATTCCAAGCGATTTTTTATTAAATGTTCCAGATTTTTGCCAAAGCACAAGAAAGAGCAATAGGTCGGTAACTGGAAGGGTCATTGCTAGACTTACCTGGTTTGAGAATGGGCAAAATAATTTGGGTTTTCCGTTCAGCAGGAGGATCACCAGTAATATAAATAAAATTTAAAATGGATAGTAAGACAGTTTTAGTGTTCTCATTACTATTAATCATAAACGAATAAGGAATCCCTTCAATACCTGGTGAGGAGTCTTTAAGACCATTGAGTACAGTAAACAATTCCTGCGAAGAAAAGGGGGAATCAAATTTATCATTTGTTTTTAAAAAAGCGGAATTAAAAACTAGGCATTCATCATAAGATGGGACTGTTTGTGGTGCAAGTTTATTAGAGAATTCCTCTATCCACGGGGAGGATCATTAGAAATTATATTTTCACTAGAAACTGCACAGCAATATTTTTTAACATTTCTCCATACCAAAGATGGAGGAGTCCTAGGTGACAGTGACTCACAGAATTTAAACCAACCAGTTCGCTTTTTGTCTGACAGTAATTTTAAGGTTTTTGCAGCAATTTTTTTATAGGAGATATAATTATCTGCAGTCATAGAACGGGAGTATATTAATTCAGCCTCTTTTCTTCTCCTACAAGCTGCTGAACAATCTTGGTCTCACCAAGGAGGGGAAGGATAATTATTTTTGAAAGGTTTTTTTAAGAGGATTGACTTATTAGCATCAGAAATAATTGCATTTTTGAACTCTATATATACAGGAACAATATTATCATTGTTAATTGGGGGAAGAGTTGAAACCTCTTGTTCCAAAACTGTAGAATATAATTGCCAATTAGCTTTGGATAGATTATACTTTAGTCTTGGGCAAAATGTAAAATTTATTCTAGGTGAAGTAGGAGGAGTGATGAATATAGGAAAATGGTCACTGCCATAGCTAGAAGGTAATATTTGCCACAAAAGAAGGGAAGCAATATCTGGGGAACAGAGAGTTAGGTCAACAGCACTTCTAATATTTTGTAATGGGGATACTCGACGGGTAGGAGACCCGTCATTTAGAATACAGAGATTAAAATTATCAATAAGATCTAAAAATAAGGGAGCCAGTGAATCACACAGATGGGAGCCCCATACATTATGATGCATATTAAAATCTCCCAAAATAACCATAGGAGGTGACAGAGAAGAAATAAGGGTTGCAAGTTCTGTTAAAATATTAACATCAGGATTAGGAATGTAAACAGAGAGAATAGAGACATCAAGGGCCTTAATAGCAACAGCATTTACTGCTGGACTATGAGAAGGGAGAGGAATTTGTAAAAATGTAACTGTTGAAATTAAAATAGAGGTGCCAGCACGACCATCACTCCTATCATCCCGGAGGCATGCGTAGCCTGAAACCCTAAAATGAGACTCAGGCCTAAGCCATGTCCCCTGGATGGCAAGAATGAGGGGATGAAATTTATTAATGAGGTAAATGAGTTCATTTTTTTTATTTCTAATGCTCCGACAATTCCATTGAAGAATTGGTGGGACTGCGAATGTTACGGGATAAGGAGGAAAGCTGAGTAAGTTTTTGGTGTAAGCTGAGAGGAAGTTCCGTGTCACTAAAACGGGAGATCATGTTAATTAGCATTGATATCATAAGTTCGCAGAAATTATCATTACTAGAGGAGTTGTTGTCATTTCCCAGTAGAGGACACCCATTAGGAAGGGAAGAATTAGGATTCTCAACAATTGCCTGATGGGCTGCCATATCATATCCAGAATTTAATGATTGGCTGCAGGTACGTTGAGGGATAAAAATTGTTTTTTTATATGATGCAGTTTGTGAGAGCTGAGCCGAAGGGGTTGAAAGACTGTCAGTTATAGTACAAGGCGTCTGTTGAGACCAATTACGAGGCTGGATTCTTGTTGTATCAGCAAAGGATCTTTTTGTCTGAGGGAATCCTTCTAAATATGAAATATTTTCTTGTGACATAACAAGTTTAATAGATTTTTGCCTTAGATGTTCAGGACAAGTAGGTTCTTTTGCGGTGTGGGGACCAGAGCAGAATAGACAAGTAGGAGTTTGTCGAGTACAAGATAAACCTTCATGATTCTGTGCACATACAAAGCAGCGAGGGGATGATCGGCACTGGGAAGTAACATGGCCAAATCTACAACATTTATGACACTGAATTAGTGGCAAAACATATTTCTCCACTGGTATAGAGGTGTAAAAACAGTAAATATAGGGAGGAAGTTTTTGTCCAGAAAAAGTTAGAACGACCGTCTGAGTTGGAACCCATGAAACGCTATTGCTGTCACTCACTGATTGTCTATTAAGTCGCCGTGCTTTAATTATAGAACCGTAGCCAGAGGGAATTTCTATAGCTGCTATTAATTCTTCTAGTGTCCACTCTATGGGAACTTGTCTGACTAGCCCCATACGAGTGATACTATATGAGGGGATGGTTGCTTCATATTTAGAAATTTGGAGAGCTGGGTGATCGATAAAGGTGTTTGCATCTGCTGCTGTTTTAAACTCTACTGATATTCTATTTAGTCCAACTTTTTTGACTCCATCATGGACTATATTTTTAATATTGTTATGATACGGAAAGTGATCGAATTTAATTGGTTTAATAATTACTCCAGACAGCTGATCATTTGAGATTTTACTTACATGAACTAGAAAAGGAGCGGCATCATCTTGAGAGTACTTAACTTTTTTATTAATAAAATCAGGATGGGTATATGAGGATTGTATTGAAGGAAACTGTTGATTTGGATCAGTAATAACTATTTTTTGTGGATGGCCAGACTCGTTACTTACTTGGGCACGTTTACGGTTAATTAGTTCTACATTATCAATGTTAATGGGTAAGGAAAAGGAATCATTGCGAACCCTTCCGGGGGATCGGGAGGTTCGTCCTCCATTATATTACTACAACAAAAAATTACATAAAAACGGCACAACTACAAACACTTACTAATTTACAGATGTTAAAACCTCTACCAAGACAGAAAAATTTACTATAGTAAATCAACAACACTTAATAAAACAATAAATTTTAAGCAAAAAAGGCACGACACTTGTATCTCTCACTTCCTCTCACGGCATTTTTTTTTATAGAAGAAGGGGCAAACGAGCATGCGGCTCACCTGATGTTAAGTGACTACCGCCGCCCATGATCAACCGCAACACCAGGAGAATTGCGGGTGCGTTGCCGGCCCTTTAGAAAGGAGTAAGCTCTTTTCTTGAAGGTCCTCAGGTCGTATCGGTCTGGAAAAATCGCCGGTGGTAAACTATTCCACAGAGAGGTTGTACGCGGAAGAAAACTCCTTGTGAAACGTACAATGATGGACCGCCAAGCATCCAGATGGTGTGGATGGTATCGGGACGTTTGCCGTGTAGTGCGTTCACGAAAATTGGCGGCTGGGATTAATCCGAACAATTCCTCAGAGCACTCCCCGTGATAGATGCGATAAAATACGAAAAGAGAAGCAACATCTCTTCGCAGCGCCAATGAATCGAGCCGATCGGAAAGCACTCGGTCGTCGACGATTCGAGCCGCTCTGCGCTGGATGCGGTCAAGTGGAAGGAGCTGGTACTGGGTAGCCCCAGCCCAGAGATGGGAACAGTATTCCGTGTGCGGCCGAACCTGCGCCTTGTAAAGTTGCAGGCGGTGTGCCGGCATGAAATACTGTCCCGCTCTGCTGAGCACGCCAAGCTTTTTAGAGGCCAATTTGGCCTTCCCTTCCAAGTGACCACGAAACTGCACGTCACTCGATATGTCGACGCCGAGGATTCCGATACTGGCTAAGGCAACAAGGGGAGTGCCTTGAAACTGTGGGGATACGACAAAGGGGTTCTTTTTAGCGGTTAACGCACAAACTTGTGTCTTCTGGGGTTTAAACTGGACTAGATTTAGTCGTCCCCAATCCGAGACTCTGTTCAGCAAAGACTCGACTTCAGACACAAGTTTGTCCCGGCACTCGGAGACGTTTACCCGTACGTGTAAAGAGCATCACCAGTGCTGTCATCTGCATAGCAATGAATGTTACGGGTTTGCAACATATCATTGATATGCAGAAGAAACAGCGTTGGCGATAACACGCAGCCCTGTGGAACACCAGCATTAATAGGCTTGCAATCGGAGCTTGCACCGTCTACAACGACCTTGATGCTCCGATCTGCAAGAAAGCTGGTGATCCAATCGCACAATTTCTCTGGAAGCCCATAGGAAGGGAGCTTCGAAAGAAGCGCTTTGTACCAAACCCGATCGAAAGCCTTCGCAATGTCCAAACTTACAGCCAATGCCTCCCCCTTGAACTCTACTGCCTCCGCCCATCTGTGAGTTAGGTAGACCAGAAGATCGCGGAATGGTCACCAGCTGACCGACCACGGCGAAAACCGATTGGCGGTCACTAATCAGCTGGTGATCTTCAAGGTACCTCATGAGCTGGCAGTTTACAATGGACTCCATTGTTTTGGAGAACAAGGAGGTGATGGCGATTGGCCGGTAGTTGGACGGGTCAGAGCGGTCGCCTTTTTTAGGGATCGGGTGGACGTAAGCCGTCTTCCATGATTTTGGGACTACGCTTAGGGAGTATGAGTACCGGAAAAGACGCGTTAAAACCGGTGCCAACTCTGGAGCACACGTCCTCAGCACAATTGGGGGGATTCCGTCAGGCCCACTCGACTTGTGGATGTCCAGGGAGAGGAGTGCTTTGCGAACCGAGCGCTATGTGAAGTGCGCTTCCGGCATGGAGCACTCACATCGCGGAATGGTCGGCGGTCCCTTCACCACTTTGTTTTTGATAATGATTGCTTTATTTTAGAATTAACAAAAAACTTATAATATTAATTTAGAACTAAAAATTATGTTGATGTCATGATAATGATGATAATGACTTAGCTTATATTATTTTTATAACATTATTGTAGAAGCCCAAATGCTAAGCTATGCTTGCTGTAAACTAAATGTATGCAACAATCGTAATGTAATATATGTGCTGATTTTAATACATTCTCGTCGGTAAAGTATAACATTCCGAGGAAACCTGCATGTCTGAAAGATTAAATAAAACTATTTTGAATACATGTGAGGTTCACCAACTCGCATAAGGGCAGCGCGGTGGACACTTGCCCAACACATTGTCTGTGGAATGTTTAGAGAATATAAGCTGTAACTTTACAACAGACATACAAGCTAACAGTCCACCTTATAGTAAGTGGCCTCTGCTCCCATAGACACCTTTGTAACTTAGGGAAATGTCTATGCATATTTATTTATTTATGCTTTATTTGCACATCAAGTAAAGGCGGACTTAATGCAACAAGGCATTCTCCACCAGTCTACCTCCTGGCTAAGCAGAGAAAATATTGAGGGTACAAAGTGCAACTGAGTTAAAATATCTATAAGTAGTCATACACATTACATATTGCGACACATGTTATAAACGTAATTACACATATATATTATTATATAGATATACATACAAGATATATAAATATATACATATATTTGCTTAATACTGCCTGTGTATATATTATGCATATAGTACATACATATTTATATAGCTGTTTCTCAATCAAACACCTATAAAATATTTGAAATTAAAACGGGAAAAGGGAACAGTTAGAATTTAAGGATATAAAAAAAATTTATTCACAAACTACTCCTGCAACGCCAGAAAGTGATTCGAGAGCAAGCGTTCGAACGATGCCTTGCTCGTGGCTGCATGTACACTACTCGGTAGCTCATTCCACAATCTTACCACATAAGACGTAAAAGATTTATACGAGAAGCTAGTGTGGCAGAGGGGGATATGGAGATTAGACTTTTCCGCAGTACGGAGACAACGATTATGAGAATCACCCTGATACTGAAATTTACATTTCGGATATTCAGCGACAAACGGATCGTATAAAACTGAAAATAATGTGCATAGTAATCTGAAATATCTGCGATAGCGTAGAGGTAGCCATTTAAGCTGAGAACAATATGAGATGTGGTTGTATTTACTTAAACCGAAAATAAAGCGTATACAATTATTAAGAAGTCGATCCAGTTTGTTTAGAAGTTCTTGCGAGGCATCAGCATAGCAAACATCTGCATAGTCTAAAATAGGCAACACCAGAGTCTGTATTAGCATCGCCTTAGTTCCTATCGGTAAAAAATTCTTGAGACAATACAGATAACTCAGTGTGAGTGACCTGTTTGCTCACTTCATATGTATGCGGTCGCCAACTAAGGGTGTTGTCAATAACTAAGCCAATATCTTTAGCAGTTGTTGAGTAAGGAATAGTAATATTATTAAAAATTATAGGAGGTAGCGCCTTCATATCAATTTTAGACATATCCAACTCTCGGGGGCAGGGACAGGTTATATTGGACTCACACCGACTTAAACTCCCATTGTAGTAACAGTTGGGAGGACACAACTCCTTCCCTCTCTCCCTTTCAGGCAAGGCGCCACATAACACAAGGTGCGCCTTCCTCCGCGGCCTCCCAACTCCACCTGCACAGCGGATCTCCCAAGACCAAGTAGGCGGAGTCAATGTTGCTATGAAAAAAATTGTTTTAAGTTATCCTTTTTTAATTTCAGGCAACCAAAATAGGGACAAAGTCGTCTGGACAGATAAACGTACGAGCATTTTGGCAATTCCATGCGTGCTAATCTTTCTGTATGCCTGTTACGAGCAGTACCAAACCAACATAATCTTCGCAAATCTGCGCAGGGATAAGAAGACCGGTGAAGTTGTGACAGAGGAACATGGGATACCTCATGGGAGACTCTTCGAGCTGGTCTCCAGTCCACATAGGCTTTGTGAAATAATATTATACACCATTCTTATCATACTGATACCGACAAAAACGTTCTTTTGCATATATCTGTGGGTGCTGAGCAATCAGGTTCGTAATTTTTTTGTTTTTACATGTAAGATCTTTTTAGGAAGACATATTGTTTAATCCTATAGATGTCTGGATGGACATGAGGTCCCCCAGTGTGGTGTTTCACCCACGTGCCTCGGAAGGCACGTAAAGTCGTCGGTCCTATGCCTGATCTCTCTCTGGTCATGTCGGACTGTCGTTTCATCGAACTACGAAAGTGAGGCAATAGAGAGTGAAGCTGTTCTTCTGCATACACGTGTACTATCCTGACCTGCACAGACTAGTCTCCGTTAAAACTGGTCGCCGTGACCAAAATTCGGTCAGGGGGGCATTAAGACTTGCCACAATCGTTACGCTTGGCAAACAAGTTGGCAATCGCAATAACAGATATTTAATATGCTGCTTCTAGTGAAGTAAGGAAAGTAAAAAAAGAAAAAATAAAAGATATTTATGTTCTTGTAGGCTTTTAATAAACCGAAATCGAAATGATGGTGATGATAATAGTCTAGGGATTCTTTCATTGTGAAGAGGATTTAGCGTTAAACCAAATTTTGCAAGCTTTTCAAACACGGTAGAGCTATGCTGCAGATATATTAATGCTGCTATTTCACGCTGGTATTCTCACAGAATACCAGCGTGAAATAGCAGCTTAACGCTGTTGTGTTTGGTAAGTGTAGAGAACCGGAGACCTTTTTTACTGGATATGAGGAATATCATCTTAGTCCTCAGTGATCCACTTACCATCAGGTGGACCATGTGCTTGTCACTTAACTTTATTCTATAAAAAGGCGAATTAACTTTCGCATTGCCAGACTTTTCACACCTTTTCCACGGTTTTCCGTCGCCTGTCTGGACATTTTATGTCTAGCGTAAAATATATGATTATACACCTGTGTCTCGCTGACAACACACTGTAAATGTGTAAATAAGTAAAAACCTCTCCTTGCAAGATTAACAAAGATTTTGAAGTTTTAAAAAAAGTACTAGCAACACTATCAACATCAGTAATATTCACGTTATCCGCTAATGGTAAGCTTCAAATACTTGTGTTAGAAATATGTCATGGCTGTAATTGAATGACGGATTCAAAACCACAACCTCAGTCAGTGAAGACACTGACCGCTCCCAACCATTAGGCTACTGTCGCTTGTCGCTTATAGTTATGTGGACAAACAATCAAGGACTTTAAATGCTAAGTTTAGTTTTGTAAAAATATAGTACTTGAGTACTTAAATGCTTTAAAAGTGTTGTTTCCTTTCCAGATCCAGACTGCTATCCAAGCACACGAGTGGTACAAAAAGTCGTTCAAAGGCTACCCAGCAAGCAGATTCGCTATTCTTCCAGCTTTATTGTAAATTCAAGACAAACTTCAACTTGAATTTAAAATGTATATCTTGCTCAGATGCTTTTAATATTTATACCACACAAGAATTAGAAAACATATTTCTTTATTCCTTATTGTACAAACTACAAGTTGATAACAATTTTAAATATTTAAATTGATGTACACAGGCAAGCTTAAGCTTAAAAAGAGTTCTATTCCAGCAAACCCTTTGGGAGAGAGAAATAGTTTGTTTGTAAAGCAAGTAGGTAGCAGCGTGCGTACTTAAATAGAAATAGTGTATAAAATAAAAGTATGTGTATAAATAAATACGACGAGACAATATATGATATATATATATATATATATATATATATATATATATATATATATATATATATATATATATATATATATATATATATACTCATACATATTGCTTCTTTACTCTGTTCCAAGATATATCAAGAGAGTTATTTTATTTTAAGACATTGTTGGGAAGAACAACAATATATCATCACGCCTGTAAAACTCGAGGAGGTAGGCAGAGTCCAGAGGGCAGCAAGCTATTTGGACCATATTTAACTAAAAATATACGGGTTTTGATAAAAGAATCATGTCCAGTCTTGACCTGAAAATTTTCTATCACGTCTAGTGATATAAAATTATTATAATTAATTAATTCATCATTAAAATCGTATCTAATCATATTAGTCGATTTTTAATGATTTTGTTCTATGGTGTGGAAAGAAAAATAAGTGTACTGACCTTATCTGACGGCTGTTATAACCTCAAACTTTTATTTAATTAATAGCATTTCTCCCTGGCCTCTAAATGAAAAGATGCTAAGTTATTATGTTATTATAAACAATAATTGTTTTTATACAACAGTAGTTATAGAAATCAAGTGGCAGGTCATTCATTGTATGTAAAGTGGGCATGATTCTTTGTGAAAGTAATAGGTGGCTAGACAAACCCAATATCCCATTCGCCATTTACGACATGTTAACACAGTGTGTATTTTTTTTGTTGTGATATTACAACAAAATACAACAATCACTAAGCATGTGACTTAGTCCTAGATAAACGTGGGACCATATTAAACATGGGATATTTATTAGAAAATAAAGATAAAATATTAATATTAGTAAAATATTAATTTGGTATTATGTTTCAGTGTTTTATATTATGACAAACTTGCTAAATCTTAGTACAAATGAGCGTTTATTATTAGATATAACTTTGTTTTCGATTTATTTATTTAGCGTATATTAACAACAGGCAATTTTCGAACTAACGCTATAAAAACACAACTTTTGACTTGATCACTACAACATAAAATTTAAACTGATAGTGTAATTAAACCAGTTCACAAATCCTTAAATTATAAAAATTGTGTCGTCAAATAAAGTCATTTTTTGGTAATTTTATACTATCGCGGTCCCCTCGTTTTTTGGCTCTAGAAAATCGAAAATCATCCGATTTCGATGATTTTTTTTAGAATCTTCTCTTCACGGCGGATTTACGAAAAAAATTGCAGAAATAAAAAAGTTATATTGGTTTCAGGGTGTTAAGACCCGATAAATTATTTTCATAACCACGAGCAATGTTTGTGTTATGTAAGTTCTTTTCTAATATCTATCTAACATTTAAAGTCAGAAAACCGTATAAAAACTAAGTGAGATAAGAAATGAATAAACAAACATTTTTAATTTTTTTTAATGTTCGTTTTTTGTGTAGATTAACAAAAAATACATAAACTTCGTTTAATGCATTGCAAAAAAGTTATGAACGATTATATTCGAAGAAGTGCGTTTATGATCACATTTAAAGTCATAAAACTATATGAAATCTTCAGGTGAGATATTTTTCACATTTTTTTATAAATCCGCCGTAAAAGCGAAGATTAAAAAAAATCATCGAAATCGGATGACTTTTCGATTTTCTAGAGCCAAAAAACGGGGGGACCGCGATAGTATAAAATTACCATTTTCTTCACTATGTACTTAAGAGTTTTGGCAGGAGGTGAGGCCAAATTGTTGCTCCTATTTTATCTTTTAAATAATGACTGAAATGGATTTTGATACGTATTGATGCGATTTTGTGTGTATTAAGTGTCTATGCATGTGAAATATTAGTGGAGGCGACGGAACAAGTGCTTCGATGTTGATATAAATCTTTAATTATTTTTCCCACCTCCGTCTGTCGTCAATCTCCCAAAATTTCGTAATGTGGATACATACGTAAAAAAGTTTTTAAAGTCAAAGAAAGATAGACTTAACGCTGCGTACATTCAAGTAACCATGCTTAACTTATTGGGAGCACACGCACTGAAACACACATATGTATCACCTTGTCAAATTTGCAGTGCCTGAAAAGGGCGTCTAAGTTGTAAGCACATTTTTAATTTAATACCAGTTATGTACACTTAGATTGCAAATAAATGATTTGATTTGATTTGATCTTAAATCATTTGCACATATGAACAACATGGGGTCACGTGCATAAGTGTGCGTCCAGCTATGAAGTTTTACGGGCTAAAAAAGAAAGAAGAAAGACGTGTCAAGAAGATGAGTATGGTTTTAGTGTCACTTAAACTATACGTTCTGTCTATTTTTCTTTGTTAGTCGAAGACTTTAAAAATAATAATTGCTTGTTACTTGACATTGGCATTAACCTTACGGGTCCATAATCAAAGAAAAATAATAATATCAGGCAATGAAAAAGAATATTATCAAAATGATATTTTACTTGCAATTTTTTATTTAAAGAATGTCAATTTTTTATTTAATTAGAATGATAACTGACACGAGTTCAGAGCATTTTCAGCACTTAAAACTAATAGAAACAATATATTTGTTGACATAATGCTTTGAAATCGAAACCAGTGAAGCGTAAACGCAATAAAAATGTCGACATGTATTAATTTAGATTAGGTATTAACATTGAAGTAATATGTACTTACGTACTAGAACTGCTATCTCAAACAAAAAATGTGCGCTACTCTGTGTTCGCACGGTTGGTTTTTTATCATAGAATAAACATAGGTAGAATGACCCGTAGGTAATAGTAGATTGTATTGTTAAATAGGTAAATTATATCGAGAACAATATTTAAATTTTGTCATTTATTTTGTATATTATATTTGCATGTTTAATATAATATTACATGATATTATATCACAATTACATTGTAATGATATTTTTATCTGAATATTTTAATAGGTATCTAAGTCAAATATAAATAACGTACTAAATGTATGTTTAACAAAACATTTAAATTACAAATATATTTATTTAAATTAGAATAAAAGTCGTTCATAAAAGCTGGGCACGCGATAGTTAAAAATGGACGAATTTATACCACTTTGACTTTGATGTGGAAACCTAAAAATAAAATAAAAGAATAATAAACAGATTTAAACATAAAAAATTTTGCCAAATTATAATAATTAATAACTTATATTATATGTTTCTACAAAAAATGTGTATAATAATATATTCATCCTATACTTAAGTACCCACAGAAATATCGCATCTGAACATATTAATTTCATAATCTATATTCCATGACACAAGATGGTAATACATAATACTTTTTTATTAAGTATCTTATTAACCGATGAAAAGTAATTCCTTGGTTTTTACTGACATTTCTTGAATTATATGTGCAAAATCTAAGTACACACGATGGCATATTTTTATCAAGAGATTTTTTTAAATCAACGCAACACGTGACAACTCTAAGCGCCTAGCGAGTGACTGATTAAAGTGCGGTGTATGCACCGCAGTTGAGTGGAACACAGTAGCTGAATGCAGTGTCGCCTCTAGTACGTAGTACATAATAGCTCAATGGGTATTAAAATATTTTTTTAAAATTAATTATATTCCACTAAGCACATAAATGTAAAAAGGGGGCCACTGCAAGCACCAAACCCTTGGAACTGTTATGCTCCAAGAACGGTGTACATTTGTACGATTTAAACGTCTACTCCAAAGCTTGGCACCCGTTCAGATGCCAACTCCGCCAAATCCAACATCCACAAAGACGTTTGTACCGGCCACATTTTCACATTTATGCTTTTGGTGGGATCTGTATTACTATGTTATTTTTTCACATCTAGAGTTGTCTTTTAGAATAGACTATAATATATAAATAAATAAAATGATAATAATATATTTTATAGGAACATATATTTTTTGTAAGGATATTCTTATGAGGCACTGCTATATGAGGCCAATAGTAATATTGAAATCAGAATTAATACACCATTCTCACATATTTTTTTTAATTAAAATACATTTACATTTGACAAATTGACTTATTATATATTAATATGACTTACAGAACTTCGCTGAGCAGAGTTTGTATTATGAGATAATAAAGATATATTTTTTATCGTCTGGTTGTGTTTTAGTTAAATTGTATTTTTGGCTACTATAAATCGGAATAGAATCAAATAAAATCGGCCAAGAGCGTGTCGGGCCACGCTCAGTGTAGGGTTCCGTAGTTTCCCGTCCGTCACAGTAAGTGTTCCCACTTATGAGTTTGTACAAACACTGTTGTTTCCATCCAAGTTCAAAATAATTTTCCTAGAAAGTCCTTATAAAGTTCTACTTTCCAAATTTTTTTCATATTTTCTAAACTTATGGTTCAAAAGTTAGATGGGGGGGACACATTGTTTTTTTACTTTTGGAGCGATTATTTCCGAAATTATTGACATTATCAAAAAATGATTTTGGTAAACCCCTATTCATTTTTAAATATCTTTCCAACAATACATCACACGTTAGGGTTGAAATTTAAAAAAAAATCACTTCCCACTTTACATATAGGGGGGCTACCCTAATAAAACATTTTTCTCCAATTTTTATTTTACCACTTTGACGGCGTGATTGATACACATATTGGTACCAAATTTCAGCTTTCTAGTGCTAACGGTCACAGAGATTAAGCGAGGACGGACAGACGGACAGACAGACATGGCGAAAATATAAGGGTTCCTAGTTGACTACGGAACCCTAAAAAGGCACGTATGACAGTTCACAATCCTACTTTAACGTATGGTAGTGAAAGTTAGGTGTGGTAAAAGAAGCACGAGAATAGAATAAACGCAGTAGAAATGCGGTCGTTAAGCGGTGAGAAATTGTGTGATAAGAGTAGAGTGTGGTTTTCAAGATGATGTAACGAAGTTTAAGATAGGAATGCTTCAGTGGTTTGGTCATGTAGAAAGAATGAGAAAGGAGTGACAAAGCTAATTTATATTGCGGAAATGAAGAGCAGAGTCGGAAACGGACGTCCTGGGCGAAAGTTTATCGACCGAATTGGCGATATATTGATAATGGGCCAAATTAAGAGTAACTGTAACCGACGAGCATGCATGCGTACTATATGGAAGTGGAGGAGGCGAGAGAGGTGTGTAAGGATCGTGTCAAATGGAAGTCTGTAGTCTCTGCCTACGCCTCTGGTTGACGGGCGTGAATGTTTATGTATGTATAAATCATTGATAAATTTATTTAATTACTATAATAAACAACATTACTGTGATTGTACTAAATTATTTACTGTGTTGTTTACCTCAAGTTTATAAATCCTATACTATTAAACGAGCAATTCTTGTATATAAATAAATATATATATATATATATATATATATATATATATATATATATATATATATATATATATATATATAATCGGGATCTCGGAAACGGCTCCAACGATTTTCATAAAATTTAGTGTCCAGGGAGTTTCGGGGATAATAAATCGATCTAGCTAGGATTTATTTTTAGAAAATGTCTTTTTGTCCGTGTTTTTAGGCAATGAAAAACTGCTACAATATCGTTAGAATAAGAAGGTGAATTTTGACGGATTATTACTGATTATAAATAGCTTAATTGGTATAATGGTCGGTCACAGAATCTTAAAACCTCGGTTCGAGCTCAGACCGACCGACCGACTTTTTTAAATTTTTTTTTTCATGTTCTTTTCTTTTTTGAGAAAATCTATTTTTTCGAGCCCTTTTTTTAGTATTTTTTAAAAACACGAAAATTTAAATTAAAATAATTGCACTCATGATTTTTTATTCAAATAACCAGTTCCGTTTTTTCTGTTATGTCGCTAAGATCAAATAATATTATTTATATTTCATCAGTATGTAATTTGTATCTAAATATAATTTCCAAAACACATGAAATAAAAAAATCGAGCGAAAAATACCGAGCAAAGCTCGGTCAACCAGGTACTAAAAATAATTTGCATAAAATATATTTGCTTTATGATTATACAAAAACAACAATAATTTATTTGTTGATTGCTGCGTAAGACAACCAATAAAAGTCATCATACTCGTAATATTTAAAGTATCATTATGTATTCTGTGCTACTGCGACTTAAGCACAGCGGTGACACTCTCTGTACGTGAGAGCTTAAGCGCCGGCGACCTTGAGTCGAAGCGTGTAACGCTAGGGTTGATATCGAACCGAAATGGAATATTATAGACTTTTACCGAAGAAGATACATGGTAGGTATATGTTTTATATTATGTAAACTAATGTATTTAGATAGTGAAAGATACGTTTAATTTAAAATCAACTTTTATTAAATGAGGAATATTAAAACTTCCGACAAAACCAAATATGCACAACAGTTAATGGTAATCTTAAATAATTAACCAACACTTAGTATTTGAGTACGCAATAATCAGTATTACCTACTATCCTTTAAAAATAATTTACTCTTATGTATTTTTGAATTTTTCGATTAATTTTTTAATTTTCATTATTATTTCTAATAATTGCAAAAATTCGTAGCATGTATATTTTTTTAGAAAATCCAAAGATATAAAATTCCTGGGACATGACGGCCAACAAATTGTTCCCTATGTGTTGAGGAGATAAGTCATTTTTATTTCTAATGAAATAATCCATAAATACAACAATGAACAAATACAAAAACTCTTTATAGATATCTAAAGTTTCTTGTCTCCCTAGTGGTATTTGCGATTGGCGACATATTAGTTTTATTGTCATGGTATTTCCTCATAATTCTTGTTAAGATCATATCGACTTTCATTAAAATGAGTTGCCCAACACGGGCCCTTGTTTTGTGCAGTGGAATTTATTTTAATTCTAATCACTTTCAGTAATACTGATACATATACTATAATATCATTTATTAAATAACAACATTAATATTTATCAAAGCATATAAACCGGCTATAAAAACTAATAATGTTACTTGGTAACATAAACTTAATACCGTAATATTATATTATACAGTAATATTAGTATTCATATATTAATTGAAATATTATAATATCACTTGACGAATATATTCATATTAACTAATACTGACAAATATCGGTATTACTACTAGCCCTCGGCCAGGGCAGTCGGCGACTGCCCGTTCCACGCCCCGCGCGCCTCTCAAGGCCCCCGCACACATCCAGACACCCACACATAGCCGCAAGCGATTTTACGTGCACACATGCTTAAGTGTCGTTTCTTTTCGCGTAGTGTATATATTCTTTGACTTAAGTACGTAAAAATACCTGGAAATTTCTGTTCCATCTCAGCTATGTAATCAAAGAAATAAAAGAATATTTCCAATGCTTTAGCAGTTTTAGCAATGGACATATTATGTTAGTTCTTTTATTTTACATATTTACATTTTATGTTTACATAAAGTTCCACTGTATGTTGCCTCGTATGAGGGATCAAGAAATCAAAAATCTTTATTTTCGCTCCAGTAATACTTAAAATTAAATACGTTGTTGGAACACCCCTTTTTAAGTTAAGAAACTTGTGTTAGGAGGCTCCGCTCTCCCCGTCTTTCATATATCCTATACCTTTAAACGAGCAATTCTTGTATATATATATAATTAGAATCTCGGAAACGGCTCCAATGATTTTCATAAAGTTTAGTGTCCAGGGAGTTTCGGAGGCAATAAATCGATCTAGTTAGGATTTATTTTTAGAAAATGTCTTTATGTCCGTGTTTTCAGGCAATGAAAAACTGCTACAATATAAGAAAGTAAATTTTCACACTGTGTTAATGATCGTAATAGCTCAAGTGGATATCGAGCGGTCGCGAAATCGTAATGCCTTGATTCGCGTCCGCCGACAGGTTCCGAACAGAAGACATTCTGTCCGATCTTTTTTCCTTTTTTTTTTCAAGTTCCCTTATTTTGTGAGAAAATCTATTATTTCGAGCCCTCTTAATAGTATTTTTTTAAAAAACGAAAATTTCATTTAAATTAATTGCACTCGTGATTTTTTATTCAAATAACCAGTTTTTTCTATTATGTCAAAAAGATCAAAAAGTATTATTTATGTTTCATCAGTATGTAATTTGTATCTAAATATAATTTCAAAAAAAGAGGTCATCCGGGTACTATTAATTAGTGTTTAGAACTTGGGTAACACATAGATTTTTGACTTATAGTAAAACTTATAGTATTTTTATAATAAAATATGAAATAACTGTTGGTGTTAGTCGTGTATGTGGTGTGTACATGTTGAGGTGTGCTACATTTAGTAAATTATAATTATGAATAACAAGTAAAATGATTATTTCTAAGTGTTTCGGTTTCGTTGTAATTTAAAGTTTTCAGCCATTATGTTGTTTTCTTTTTAACTTCTATGCTATGCAATGGATATAACATGCTTAAGATTTTATTTATTTTATTATATAAGTGGATATACTGCCCTTTTATCATATTGTACTGAAGGAAATGTCGTTTTACGGCGATCGGTATATAGAACTATCTCGTTTCTTCTTTTGTTTTTCTTGTCATGTTCTTACTTAGTAGATTTATGAATTTTTAACAAAAAGAACATAATATATATATATATAACTTCCGAACTGACAAGACAGACAAATTACGCCAGTATATTCTAAGCACAGAAATCGTAATAATAAGACAATAGAAGTCGCATAGACGCGTGACCTTGTCGCCGCTATGATGTGTTGACAAATATCATTCGCCATTTTGTGATTTAATTGCGCGGGGAAGGTCGTACGTGAATTAGTATACAGCATAATCAGTTGTAGAAACGCATCAAGGACGTGTAATTCAACTAATAAAAGCATAACATTTCATCGGTAAGTTGATTATTTACTAATTATCGTTGTTTTAACTAATTCACATCTAGATGAATACTTTACAACGATATTTACCTTTGTAAACCATTGAGCTATTATGTACTACGTACTAGAAGCGAAATTCAGCTACTCTGTTCCACTCAACTGCGGTGCATGCACCGCACTTTAATCAGTCACTCGCTAGGCGCTTGTAGAGTTGTCACATGTTGTGTTAATTAAAAAAAATCTCTTGATAAAAAATATGTCGTCGTGTGTACTTAGATATTGCACAAATAATTCAAGAAATGTCAGTAAAAACCAAGTAATTACTTTTCATCGGTTAATAAGATACTTAATCAATAAAAAAGTATAATAAATTAGTAATAAAACAAATTATTCTTAAGACGCCATCTCGTGTCATGGAATATAGATTATGAAATTAATATGTTCAGATGCGACATTTCTGTGGGTACTTAAGTATAAGACGAATATTATATTATTATACACATTTTTTTGTAGAAACATATATAAGTTACTATAATTAGGCTAAATTTTTCATGCTTAGATCTGCTTATTATTCTTTTATTTTATTTTTAGGTTACCACATCAAAGTGAAAGTGGAATAAATTCGTTCATTTTTAACTTTCGCGTGTCCAGCATTTATGAACGACTCTTTTTCTAATTTAAATAAATATATTTGTAATTTAAATGTTATGTTAGTAAGTTTTGTTATCATACATTTAGTACATTTTTTTTTATATTTGACATAGATACCTTTTAAAATATTCAGATAAAATATCATTAAAATGTAATTGTGATATAATAATACGTAATATTATATTCAATAAGCAAATATAATATACAAAATAAATGACAAAATTTAGATATTGTTCTCAATATAATTTACCTATTTAACAATACCTTCGGATTCAATCAATCTACCTACGGATCATTCTACCTATGTTTGTTCTATGATAAAAAACAACCGCGCGAACACAGAGTAGCGCACATTTTTTGTTTGAGATAGCTGTTCTAGTACGTAAGTACATATTACTTCAATGTTGTAAACTTTCATTTATGACTTTTCGTATTGTACAATTACCATTGCTGCGTTTGTTCTACCGTAATACGCGACGCATGCGACATTGACAAACTCGCCAAGCAATGTAATGTGAAACATCAGATATCATTGTGCATTGCGTATGTTTATAATACGGCTACAGGCATCGGTCGCGTACGACAATGGTTATGGGAGTAATCTAGCGCTAATTCATTTCTATTGTCTTATTATTACGATTTCTGTGATTCTAAGTCTATGGTAGTGGAGAATCGGTACGGTTTGATATAGCAGACCTTAAGGATTTTGCCATAGTTAGCACGCCTGGTGAGTGTGTCGTCAACCGCAGTTTTTTTATCCGTTTGAGTTGTTGTCAGAAAGATGCTGCTGCCCATCGCCAGTTTCAATTTCCCTCCGTCGCCTGTTACGACACACACGAGACGATATGAGGCAGTGGATATTCTTACACCGCCACTGCACGGCATATGTATATAATAATTTAATTTAATTATTCCTATACAAAGAACATGGAAAGGGAGATGCCTAATTTGTGAGGTACATACATCTTACATACAAAGCCTCACGCCTGTAATCCCTGCGAAGATAGGCAGAATCCCAAGAGCAACGAGTTACACTGCTTACTTTCCGTAAAAATAAGTGATATGAGCTTCGATAAAAAAATCTTAAAAGAAGGCAGGTGGATAGATAACTCATCGCCTACTTAAACACCAAACCCAATATCGCATTAGTCGCTAACGACATGTTAGGCAAGTGAAACAGTTACACATTCTTTTTTGTTACGTCCCACATTAAATAAAAGTGCCTAAAAATTCGAGACCAACATGCAGCAAGCACATTTGTGCTGTATTGGATCCAACCACTGTATTCTAATCCAACTCTGTGCTGATTTTAAGCAACTGCTGTCTTCTATATTTTTGAAATACAAAAAAATATGGGTAATAGCGTGCAAAATTATATTATACGAATATTGTGATCTCCAGTTTTCCCTACTGTAAAAACACAAGTCCTAAAGCGTATTGAGGAACAGCATTTTCTGAAAGTAGTGTGGAGGCGGTGTTAGAGAATTGACACTGAACCCGCGGGTATCGTGCGAGGCGACAAATGTAAATGAAACGGGAGATAAGCACACACATATTCTTGACAACTCAATATCATAAAAACTGCGGTTGCCTACCCAAACCAAACACGGCAAATGTTTGACATATGCGCCAAACGTGGCGGATTTGTCAAACATCCCTTCTATAGGGCAATCAATGAGGAGGCCTGCTATGTTCAACAGTATGATGCGTCGTTTACAGTTACACTATAGATACACAAACAAGTTACACATCAAAGGCCTCTTGTTACTTCAACTCGTGTTCCAATGCCCTTTTTTAGGGTTCCGTAGTCAACTAGGAACCCTTATAGTTTCGCCATGTCTGTGTGTCCGTCTGTCCGTCCTCGCTTAATCTCTGTGACCGTTAGCACTAGAAAGCTGAAATTTGGTACCGATATGTGTATCAATCACGCCGACAAAGTGGTAAAATAAAAATTGGAAAAAAATGCTTTATTAGGGTAGCACCCCTATATGTAAAGTGGGAAGTGATTTTTTTTAATTTCAACCCTAACGTATGATATATTAATGGAAAGGTATTTAAAAATGAATAGGGGTTTACTAAAATCATTTTTTGATAATGTCAATAATTTCGGAAATAATCGCTCCAAAATTAAAAAACAATGTGTCCCCCCCCCCTCTAACTTTTGAACCATAAGTTTAGAAAATATGAAAAAAATCTGAAAAGTAGAACTTTATAAGGACTTTCTAGGAAAATCTTGATGATCTTATGAGTTTGTACAGAAACAACAGTTTTTGTACAAACTCATAAGTGGGAACACTTATTGTGACGGACGGGAAACTACGGAACCCTACACTGAGCGTGGCCCGACACGCTCTTGGCCGGTTTTATTTAATCTCAACTATAGATGGCCCTAATACTTAAAAAAATATTGACAGTTGTACGTGGTAAACTCACGCTGCAGCTATACTATGGTTGTAGCACCAATGGGTCGGTTCGACCGGAGAAGGACCACGTTCTCACAGAATGCCAGGGTAAAGTAGCACCTTAACGCTGCTGTGTTTCGTATAGTGAGTGTAGAGATCCGGAGACCCTTTTTAACTGGAACCGAGGCATCCCATCTCAGTCATCAGAGGTGACAACGCATCTGCGTTTTGATTCTTAATCGAACATAAATGTAGATGTCTATGGGCCACAATATCCACTTACCATCAGGTGGACTATGTGTTCGTTTGTCACCCTTATCCTATAAAAAAGTAAGTACCTACAGGCTTCAACTGAGGGGTGGCTGTGGGTGGCGGCTTATTTTTGTGCAGATGCTGGATATAAGATACCTATAACTATTGCACTACATTTACTATATATTTAGTAAGTACTTACAGGCTTCAACTGAGGGGTGGCTGTAGGTGGCGGCTTATTCTTGTGCAGATGCTGGATATAAGATACCTATAACTATTTCACTACATTTACTATAACTATAACTAATATATGATCATAATGTTACATTATCGAGTTGTCTTTGCGTAAAGTATATAAATATATGTGCATAAGATTATACTGTATTATACGTAGTAGAGCTACGCTGTACTATGGTTTCTGCACGAATGGTCGGTTCGACCGGGGAAGGACCAAACTCTCACAACCAGTGTAAAATAGCACCTCAATGCTGCTGTGTTTCGTTTGGTGAGTGCAGCGAACCTGAGACCCTTTTTAATTTTTACTTGAAATGAGACATTCTGTCTTAGTCCTCAGGGGTGACAACGCACCTACATTTTGATTCGTAATCGAGGATAGATGTAGATATCTATGTGCCTCAGTTGCCATTTACCATTAGGTGGAACGCGCACAGCGTTTGTCACCCTTATTCTATAAAAAGGCAGCACACTGAGGTGTTTGCATGGTTAACGAAGGCTCTTTAATTTTAAATATTAATCTTTGGCCCGATCTACATTACGTACGTACTTTCTTTAAGTCATTAAAAGCATATTTGGATTTGTATTTCATTCTATTATTTATGAGGCCCAAGCTGATGAAAGCACCCAGCCATCTTCTCAACTGAAGTTGGTTTTTTAATTTCAATAGCTTCGCGAACCATTCTTGGAAGGAATCGGTTTTCTTTTGCGAGGATTTGTGGTCTATCAAATCTTATGCAAGGGTTGGGAGGATTCAGAACATGACATCAGCTATATTTATGTTCTTTTACGAGGGATTTATTGGTGTGTTTACGTATCCTACGTAAGGAAAGACTCCATTTACAATCACGCTTGTACCTACATATACAAGTCATGCATCTTGTGTAGAGAACTGACTAATCTTCTTCGGTGGTTTGTAGTATGTACTTATGGAAGCTTGCTTCAAGATGTAGCCCATTTTGTCGGTTTTATTCAATGATTTTTTTATATAAAATAGGGTGACAAACGAGCACACAGTCCACCTGATGGTAAGTGGTTGCTGTGACCCATAGATATCTACATCTATCCTCGATTACGAATTAAAATGCAGATGCGTTCTCACCCGTGAGGACCAAGATGGAATGCCTCGTTTCCAGTAAAAAGGGTCTCCGGTTCTCTATACATACGAAACACAGCAGCAATTAAGCTACTATTTGACGCTGGTATTCTGTGAAAGCGTGGTCCTTCCCCGGTTGAGCCGACCCGTTCGTGCTACAACTATACTACTAATATAACTGCAGCATGCCTTTACCACGTATAACGTACAATGTGTTAGTATTAGGTAAATATGATAGAATTAATTAAGCGATATTTATTTTATCAAAATAGTTAAGTAATTATACTTTCTTAATGGTCCCATATAAATTTCAGCCAGATCTGGTGATATTTAACCTGCGCCCTCCTTTCTGCCATGCACTAAGTAGGGCACTTTCTGCCAAGGAGGGTCGCGTTCGTATACGGCTTAGAGATCTCTAGTCAGATCGTTAAGCCAATTCCTAAAAGGTTGGGTTTAGTGGGTAAAAGTCACCACATAACCACGCAGCCGGCTGCGTGGTATGCTACGAGCATTCCCAACCTCCCTCCCCCGCTTTCCGGAGGGTTGCCCATATTTGCTTCGGGCGCAAAAAAAAGTGATATTTAAAGTTTTTGTTTAAATTTCATTATTCAAATTTATTGCAATTTTACAGACAGTCACTGACACACGACAGCACACTTTTTTTGCCAAAACCGGACTTGTTAGTATTCGTTGCTCTGAGCTTGTAACGGAATGCATGGCTTGCTATCAGGCCACTGACCTTTGCAATTCGCGAAAAATAACCTCTGCATATAAGTCACCCAATTTCCTTTTACGTATTGTATACGTTAAATTGTATACTATGTAAAATTAATTGTAACTGTAGTACCTAATCGTTTAGTGTAAAATAAATACTTTGTCCCATGTTCGTCTGGGACTTATAAGTTCCATGTTTATGTGCGACTTATAACAAAAAGGAATGTGTAAGACATGCTTATCACGTCGCAAAAGGCGACTGACTAATAATGGGTTTGTGAATGTATATTCGATGCGCCAGCCACCTACAATTTCTTTCATAATTTGCCATCTAGACACATTTTTGGATAAACTTGGTCCATCATGGCTCGCCGCTATTTTGACTCTACCTAACCCCTCGGAGATTACAGGTGTGATGTACATTAATTCTTTACCTAGCATGCGGAATGTTAGCTAGGTTTTTTATAGCATAAGTGTGACAAACGAGCACACCACCTGCTGGTAAGTAGATGCTGTGGCCTATAGACATCTACATTTATTCTCGATTAAGAACCAATATGCAGATGCGTTTTCACCTCTGAAGACTAAGATGGAATGCCTCGTTTCCAGTAAAAAAGGGTCTCACACACCATACGAAACACAGCAGTATTAAGCTGCTATTTTACGCTTCCTTCCCCGGTCGAGACGACCGAATCGTGCTACAACCACAATATAGCTGCAGCGTAACTCTACCATGTATAAAAGTAGTTTGTCTACTCAACATTGGTGCACATACCTAGTGAAGATAATTTGGAAGCGACAGTAGCCTAATTTCAGGGTGCGGACCGCGAACTCAAAATGTCGTGGGTTCGAATCCACCATTGGATTACTGTTGTGAGCTACTCCTGACAAGTATTTAAGCTCACCAGGAGTGGTTAAAGACAATATTAGTAATGTTAATAGAATAACTATTTAAAAATAAAATTATATTAATGTGAATGTATTAAAGCAGTGAATATTAGGTGCTAAAATAAAAAGGCACAAAAATAATCACAATGCGGCATCTTGCATTTAACACGTCGAGAGCTCTGAGGAATCGTTCATATTAATTCCAGCCGCTAAATTTCACCAACGCACATCGCGACAGAACTCACCATACCATCCATCCACCACCATAGATGTTTGATGGTCCCTTTTTCAAAGCAAATAAATATTCATTTCATTTACACCACTGTACGTTTTACTAGGAGTTTTCTTCCTCGCACGACTTCTTTGTTTCGCTTAGCACCGGCGATTTTTATACGATATGATGACAACTTTGTGACCTTCAAAATAACGAGCTTACCTACCTTTTTATAAAACCGGCAATACACCTGTAATTCTCCTGGTGTTTCAGTTGTTCATGGGCGGTGATCATCACTTACCATCAGGTGAGCCGCAAGCTCGTTTGCCCCTCTTACCTCTTCAATAAAAAAATCCATAATGTTTACTTCTCTTGGTGCAGTCGCTTCGTCCTCGAAATTATGATCTCACAAATGAAAATTGGGAGAACTGAAGGCGATAATGGACGTGAATCTATCTCAAGCTATACCACGACTGAGCTAGCGTCGGCTTTTAATGAATTTCAAATCAATATTAGATTGTTTGCGGCAAATCGATATAATAAAGAATTTAGACAAATGGGTACAACACGAATTAAGGACGCGCAGCTGAATCGGTATAAAAAGGAGGAAATTTTGAGTCGAATTGTTACCTGCGATGACAAGTGAATCATATACGACAATTGCAAGCGTTCATCACAGTGATTATAATCACATATAAATATGGAGGCATTATAATAAGGGGTTTAATCAAGTGACATTTTGAACTATATATAATTTGTACAAACACATTCGTTTTGTATTAAATAATTATACATCAAAGTTAGGGTTCCGATTAAGATAATTAATTTTTGCCTTATGATTGAACTGTTCTTATACCGCAGCATCGAGTTAACCACCTAAAATGGTATTTAATTCGTTAATGCGTATCACCACACGCGCAATCTTTCATCCGTTCGAGAATAATGCGCCAACGTCAGGGTGGTCCCAGCAGGCAGGGGAGCACGAGAAGTAGGCTCCACTTTACGCAAACATATTCCTTTAAATCTTGACTCAAAAATCAAAGAACTCATCCTGTGGTCTCTCCTGCGGCGGCCAGAACCGAAATATTAAGTTGACTCTGCTACTATTTGCAGTAGGTTAGACTGAGTACGGTTGAAACGGGGGACGATTGAAACAAAGCATATATCTCGACACCGTGCGTGATGAGGTTCAGGGCTATAAGGAAAGAAAGGAGCGGGTGACAAGTCGAAACACGAATTTAAGTGTTGCGGCGCTCTTCGCCCGCTGTGTTTATGTATAGAAGGCCTCATTGTGTTTTTTGACGGAAAAGTAAGTTTTATTTGTTCGTAAATTTTTGCAATTATTATGGTTTTATTAAAGTTAGAATATTGAGTGTTTTGTATTGTTTAAATTGAAGTTTGTAGAATATGGTTGTATGATTAGTTTTTATTCAAATATGTTGTCATTCTTACTATGAACCGTTTTCTACCAAGAATGGGGTTGGAGACAGTTGAAACGTTTTTTGTGGGTACAGTTGAAACACTTTATTTATTTAATTTTCTTAGATGTGAAGGGTACGCCAATGGAGCTACGAAAGGTCAGGCCGACTTATCAAAGTATAAACAAGCCTATGAAGATGTAAAAGCCGAACCTTCGTTAGGTAAAGCGGCAGAAAAGAATGGAGTGAACAACTGTTCCCTGTGTAAAAGATGCGACTATTGACGATGAAAATCAAGAACAAAAAAAAACCGGCCAAGAGTGTGTCGGGCCACGCTCAGTGTAGGGTTCCGTAGTTTCCGTCAGTCACAATAAGTGTTCCCACTTATGAGTTTAAAGGTGGGTATCCATTATGTTCGCGCTCCAGCAGCGCTCCGCGCTCCTGCAACTGCTCCCGGTAGTGGGTACGTGCGCGAACATGGGGCGTGCAACATTGCACGCTCCGCGGCAGGCGCTCCGACTTTCCATCCAAGTGATTTTCCTAGAAAGTCCTTATAAAGTTCTACTTTTCAGATTTTTTTCGTATTTTCTAAACTTATGGTTCAAAAGTTAGAGAGGGGGGACACATTGTTTTTTACTTTTGGAGCGATTATTTCCGAAATTATTGACATTATCAAAAAATGATCTTAGTAAACCCCTATTCATTTTTAAATACCTTTCCAACAATATATCACACGTTAGGGTTGAAATTAAAAAAAAATTATTGACATTATCAAAAAATGATCTTAGTAAACCCCTATTCATTTTTAAATACCTTTCCAACAATATATCACACGTTAGGGTTGAAATTAAAAAAATCACTTCACACTTTACATATAAGGGAGCTAGCTACCCTAATAAAACATTTTTTTCCAATTTTTATTTTACCACTTTGTCGGCGTGATTGATACACATATTGGTACCAAATTTCAACTTTCTAGTGCTAACGGTCACAGAGATTAAGCGAGGACGGACAGACGGACAGACAGACATGGCGAAACTATAAGGGTTCCTAGTTGACTACGGAACCCTAAAAAGAAATAGATTTTAAGGCTCACAATCGAATGCTTAAGCAGGAACAAGAGCGTGAGCTATCTAAATATTTAATTAGATATGCAGACATATATTTTGACCTAACTAAAAATGATGTTATAAAATAAGCATACGAACTAACCATCAAGTACGGCTTATCACGACCTGGCTTCGCATGTGTATGAGAAGAAACCCGGAGCTGCCAGTGGTGCAGCACAGACTACATGTCTTTCTAGGACGACTAGCTTAAAAAGAAATAAGGTAGATGCTTTCTATGAAAATTTGGCTACTCTCATGGATCGTTATAAATTTGAATCCCAAAATATATATAATGTTTGACTTGAATATTAATGAAAAATATTTGTGATGTTCAACTGTGCCATTACGAGTCGTAAAATGTTATAAGACGATTAATAAAACATGTTCATTTATTATATTTTGTATTATTTGCATGTTTCGATTGACTCCAGGCACTGTTTCAACCGACCCTGGCATGGGGACGGTTGAATCAAATTACACTTTTTTTGAATGTGATTTTACATATAAAATATAATACAGTGATCTCAAATAACATTGCCTATTAGTAAACTGATATATGGTATTTTATTTAATATATTTCGTTTATCGCTCGCTTAACTAATCCCGATGCAATTGACGATAAATGCTAAAATGTTTCAACCGTACCTAGACTACCCTACTAGAAGAAAATGACAACCTAGAGAAAATCACCCTACGATTTATGAATCCTGGGCATAGTTTCGTAGAAAATGATAGCGAGTTTAGTGCTATTGAATCAGCTTTAAAAACTCTTACACGGCTATACTCTCCACAACTCTATATTGATGTGATGACCAGTTGTCGTAAGCGAAACAAGATGACAGTTACCAAAATGGAATGTTTAGATTTTGTCGGAGTTTCTAAAATGCTGAAGACAATAGTAAGTAGAAAAAAAGATATAGAAAGAAATGCTATAGGCTGGTTCAAAACTAAAGAAATAAACATTTTTAAGAATAGACCTGTTCGGATATTTCTTTCAACCTGTCCTAGCGGTCGAACCCATGAAGTAGATCTCAATAAAAGACCAAAAAGAGAGGGAGATAATGTCAATGGGTTATTTATTATAACCCATTGACATTATCAAGGCATTATGAGCTTCATTAGCCACAAGGAAAACCTCATTCTCAACCGAAGCGAGATGTTATAAAATCCCTCCTTCACCTCATTCCATCTGATACGAAAAATATTACAAAAATTTAACTGGATCTCGTGATTTAGAAGATTGTCTTGAAGGTTTTGATGGATCCATTGATTTTGAAATAGGAGATGAAGACTAAAAAATAGTATAATACAGTGGTAGGTAATGAATAAAAGAAAAAAAATAGAAGTGTTACAACATATTTTGTTTTAATTGAGTACATTTTATTAAAACAACTGGATTTAATCTTATGGTCCAGTTAATTTCACCCGAAACAAATCGCAATAAAGTATCAAACGACAATAATGTATAGCACGTTATTGATAGATAAAATAGTCTGAATATGACTTAAAAACATTAACAAATTAAGCGGAAAATGGCTATAACTACAAAACTATATAGCCTTATATTTTTAACTGATGAGAACTTATAAACATTTTGTGTCTTCAGGATAAAAATTATACTCTAAACGTATTGAATGTATGCACAGCAACAATTTTAACTTTGAAAATTTTGAAGCTCATTTTCTCAGGTTGCGTTAAGTGGTTCTTAATCGGTTCTTACATAACGCAGCAGTTCAATTATACCTATATATAATTATATTTCTTATAATTATAATGTCTATTATAATTATAGTAACCACATAACGGATAATTAAGATTATGTTGTAATTCCGTTCAGGGATTGACAATGTACTAATTCTGAATTTTTATTACCTACTTCGCTGTACACTCTACACCTCCACACTCGACTGCGCAGTTTTTAAGTGGCAAGACCTGTTGTTTGCTAAAATTAACCGGCATAATGTTTAACTTTAATATACTCGACATTATATTTCTAAATTTGACTGTTTCAATAGTTTTCCTCGGTAGCTTAATTACGAAATATGAAAAACATTTGCCTGTTTTACTAATAAAATTTTACAGATATGGCAGTTTTGGTTACAAAGGCCGCGATGGTAAAATTTTGCAAGCCATCGAACTGCCTAAATCTTATTACAGACATTTCTACGTGTTTGCTGCCCTGTTCAGTAACGTGACTTTGGTTTATATGTTTATGTTGTATTTTATGAATTTGGAAATAAATACATACGTTCATGCAATATTGAAGGCTATTTTTGAACAAGAAGAACCTGCAGGTATGTAGTAAATGAATTATTTCATCAGATATAATATTGCGAGTTTTATATTTGATTATAAATAGGGCTCTCATCATCACTTTATTACACATTTTATTACGTAGTAGAGCCACGTTGCAGCTATATGGTTGAAGCGCGAATGAGTCTGCTCGACCGGAGAAGCAACTTAATACTGCTATGGTGAGCGTGGAGCCACCGGTAACCCTTCTTACTGGAAACGCGGCATTCCTTCTCAGTCCTTAGTGGTGACGACGCATTTTAATTCTCAATCGAGGATAGATGTGGTCCAGGTCCTTCGGCGGTCGAAAACGTTAGTGACAGACATCAGACATTTAGGTAGACAGTATTTCGTAAGTGTTTCGTTGTGCTGATTTTGGCATGGACACTAACGATGGTTAACCGAAGTCTGCGTGTGGAAAACTGTAGGAAAAGGTATTATAAACATTAAAATACAGCTTATTTTCCGCTGTTTACGGACAACATCAAACAAAGAAGGCTACATTTTATGCTGTAATTATTTTGGCTCGGTTATCAAACTGAATTACGTGTACAGCAATATTATAGGTTCAGGTACAGCATATGGTGGCAGAAAGTTTTTCAGTGGTAGATCCATGCTGCATTTATGGTTGTAGCACGGATGGGTCGTTTAGAGAGACCAGACCAGGACCAGAGAAGGACCACGCTCTCACAGAATACCAGCGTAATGCTGCTGTGTTTCGTATAGTGAGTGTAGAGAACCGGAGATCTTTTTTACTGGATACGAGGCATTCCATCGTTGTCCTCAGTCCTCTATAAAAAATCATGTCAGAATAAACACCTTATCGTCTACTAATCAATCTCGCAATCGTTTACGTCATAGTTTTTTTATAGGATAGGGTGACAAACGAGCACACAGTCCACCTGATGGTAAGTGGTTGCTGTGGCCCATAGACATCTAAATCTATCCTCGATTACGAATCAAAATGCGGCGTTGTCATCCGTAAGGACTTAGGTGAAATGCCTCGTCTCCAGTAAAAAGGGTCTTGGGTTCTCTACACTCACCATACGAAACACAGCAGCATTAAGCTAATATTTGACGCTGGTATTCTGTGAGAGCGTGGTCCTTCTCCGGTCGAGCCGACCCATTCGTGCTACAACTATACTACTAATATAACTGCAGCATAGCTCTACCACGTAAAAAGTCAATTATACTAGCTTTTTAATTCTTCAAAACAAAAGACAGCAGAGGTTTGGCGACGAAAACGACTAATTCTTTTATTGATTGGTACTACATTCAACTCAAGACGATGTTTTACAGCGTCAGCAACAGCGGCTTTCATAGCAATGAGCCTTATAACATTCCATTGCGTGAGGCGATGCTACGAGTCCCACCTTCTCCAAGTGTTCGCGAGCTCTGGCAAGATGAACATATTTCACTATGGGACTGCCTACGTACACTATGCAACAGTTATTTTGGCAACTGTTGGAGAAGCGCCGCTATTTTGCGGTAAGATCCATAATTAATAAATAATTTAGGTACAATGTGATTCGAAAAAATACTATTTATAGTGATCGTTTGCGTCGGACTTAAAATATGCATACCGACGACAGAAGTACCGTTAAAAGAGTGTAACGTCTGATACTGCGTTCGTCGTTTTCATTCCTTACTATGAGAGAGACCCAGGCAGTCGCGCTTGATTTAGAGTTACGACAGCCCAAGGCTAACTATGAATATGCGCCCTCCGGCTTGCCGTACCCCTACTTAATAGACTTTTTATTTTACTATCTTTAAGCCCCGCAGTTTCGACCACATTAAATTAAGCTTTCCCGTGAGATTATGGAATTTTGCCGCGGTATAGGATCTATTCTCAAAATACATTCAGTATATCTCCTTGCCTTATCGATATCTGTTCAGCAGGTGTTAAACGGTATTAGATAACCATGCAGACTGATTTCTTTCGCGTTTGTAATATTATTGTATGTAAGTAGTTTTTTATATTCAATTGTATGTTAAGATAATTATCAAGTTTTTTATTTATGGTCTGTCGTAACTAATTAAATTAGTGGTTGAGAAGAGAGCATAAGCAATTTAAGTTGTACTTCGAATCACAGCCAGTCTAAAACGTAGTGATTTTAATATACTCTGAGCCAGTCAGTCAACGAAAAGCGAAAGTCATCAAATATTATAAATTCTGATTTTTACAATCTATTTTTTTTAATAATAATATTTTTTTACTGGAAATCTTACCTGGAGTACATTCTGGCAGGGATGTATTCTCTCGCCAATTATTTTCAACATTTACTCAGAGATGATTTTCCGTGAAGCATTGGATCGAGTGGATGTAGGTATCACATTGAATGGTCAGATTATTAACAATATCCATTATGCCGATGAAACTGTACTTATTGCATCTACAATGGAAGAACTTCAGATCCTTATAGATACAATTTAATCTGTTAGTTCAGCGTATGGCCTCAGTATCAACACCAGCATAACCAAACACACATAAGTAATTGATATTAATTCGATACTCTAAAATAAATACAGAATATCGATATATCGAGACTAAAAAATCGACGATATATGTACATCGATATTTTTATGAGAACATATCGGTATTTCGATATTTTATACCCAAGCCTAGTGCTGAGAATGTGGTGATTGCTACCAAGCTATACATTTAAAGTGATTAGTCTAATAAAGTGTACAAAATAAACATAAATAAGTATTAAATTAAATAATACATTCTAAGTGCCCAATCTGCTTTTTTTAAGTCCCCCTAGGCTTTTTGCTGTATCTTTCCACGTTAAAGGTATTTTCAACCGACTTCAAAAAAAGGAGGAGGTTCTTAAATTAATTGTATTTTTCGTGTCCTCGAAACTTTTTAGGTGAATCGATTTTGATGATTTTTGATTTGAAAGCTGGTTCTCATGTGGTCCCATATAAATTTGATCAAGATCTTACTACTAGTTTTTGAGTTATCCTTAATAATGCGTATTTAATTAACTTCGACTACATTGATGATGTTCCGATTTTCATATTGAATTCAGTTGTAATATTTTTTTTAATTTTGCCACTAGTTTCACTTCTACTTCTAGAAAAACAAACCAATCAGGTTTCCAGCTATGGTACCTAGCATTTTAATACAGACTGCCGGACATTGCTCTTCCAAGAATGTGCCCGCCGACATGCGTTACCTGGAAGATGCCCATACTCATTTGAACGAAACTTTTTTTCGATACAGTTTAAAAATATCGATGCGAAATATATCAATATTTTTTTTCGCTTGCCCATCCCTGTCTATGCATAAATAACGCTGCTATTTCACGCTGAAGTTCTGTTCGATCGTAGTACTCTATCTGAGCCACAGAACACTTAATACAGCTAGTGTTCTGTGATCTGAGCCGACCCCCTCTTCAGCCGTAATACACCCATTACTTTTATTTATTTTTAAATATCGTTCCAGGTGATCGATTAAAAGAGAACATTCGATGGGTAGATACTCGAACTCAAATTCTATATATACCTTGTATTCTGATTTTCCTTCTGGCCTCTTACGAGCAGTATAGAAGCAACGTCATACTAGCAAACCTGCGTAAAGACAAGAAGACGGGGGCCGTAGTCACTGAGGAGCATAGAGTACCGCGCGGCAGATTGTTCGAGTACGTCTCCAGTCCGCACAGACTATGCGAAGTTATCCTTTACATAGTTATCGCTGTTCTGATACCTACGAAAACTATACTAATTATGTGTTTCTGGGTACTTTGTAATCAGGTGAGTTTACTTTAGTGTAAAATTATTCCTCATCCCAGAGGTGAAGCGTCGAAAAACTTGCTACCGCATGGGTCCGCTAGGTCCAAAAATGCCGTAAATCATTTTTGTAAGTCATAAAATCTCAACGCTGCCGTGTTTCGTATAGTGAACTGGAAATCCCTTATTACTGGAAACGAGATATTTCATCTTAGCCCTAACAGGTGACGAGGCATCTACATTTCAGTTTATACTCGAGGATAGATGTAGATGTCTATACGCCACAGCAACCACTTACCATTAGGTGGACTGTGTGCTCGTTTGTCACCATTATCTTATAAAAAAAATCTGTGTAAATTATAGATAATTATCTTATACCCTTGCCAAGATTAAGAAATGTGTGAAGATTATTTTAAATATTTATTGCTACAATATTCCATAAATTTTAATCAAGTCTTACTGAATGAGCTATTTTTCAGGTTTTTACTGGCATCAATATAAAACTTATACATCAGTCGCTCAGGGCCATTGTCCCTCTCCCCCCCCCCCCCATTCTGCTGGTTCTTTGCATAACTTCATTTCCCAGACAGAAAGGGTGACAAACGAGCCCACAGTCCACCTGATGGTAAGTGGTTGCTGCGGTCCATAGACATCTACATCTATCCTCGATTGCACATCAAAATGCAGATGCATTGTCACCCGTAAAGACTAAGATGGAGTGCCTCGTTTCCAGTAAAAAGGATCTCCGGTTCTATACACTCACCATATGAAACACAGCAGCATTAAGTTACTATTTTACGCTATACTATTTAATATGCTGTCATTTAAATGATGGTAAGTGGATACTGTGAACAAGAAACAATAACTCTTAAAACTTGTTACCTACGTATATGTATGGAATTTGTTATCAAATATTTATATGCTTTATGAAAGCTGCCTCTCTGATTCATGGTCATCTACATCTATTCCCGATTAAGAATCAAAATGCAGATGCTTTTTCATCCCTGAGTACGAAGATGGAATGCCTCTTATTCAGCAAAAAGGGTCCCCGGTTCTCTACTTCACTTACCATACGAAACACAGCAACATTGGGCCGCTATTTCACGCTGCTGTTCCGTGAGAGCGTGCCTCCTCCCCCCAGTCGAGCTGACCCATTCGTGCTACCATAATATAGCTGCAACATGGCTCTACCACGTAAGAAAGACATCTGTCAAACTACTTGCGATTAAGACCAATTAAGACAAATCCTAAAACAGAAGAAATCTACCTCCAACAGTGGATATTTATGGCTTAAAGATTAGTTAAATAATTTAAATCATTGGTTTTAATAAATAGTGTGTCAAATATAAAACAAAACTTATTTATTAGCTGACACGAATCCTTTGATTCCGAATGAAAGAAATTCAAAAAGTCGATAGATGCAGGTGTTCAGGACTGTGCTTTGTGGCATTCTTTGGTAGAGGCCTATGTTCAGCAGTGGATTTGTGGAGGGCTGTATCTAATGATAATATGATGATGATGACGATAAACAATCCGCAGCTGGACATGAGCCCTAAGATATTAAAATTTTAATATAATTTCTAAGATGTCAAAATAAAAAGACTTCGAATTATAATCGATACTGATATATTTAGTTTAGTTTAATCAATACGCTTAATAAATATCAGTCAGGCTTTCGTGCAGGTCACAGTACTACCACAGACGATATTATAATGGAAATGGATGAGCAAAAGCTTACAGTCGACCACGATAGCCTTCCTAACTAATCTTAGATTCTCAATCCCAGCTTTGGAATGATTTTCATCCTATCTTTGCGGCCGCCAGCAATCAGTACGATTAGGACAAGAGTTCTCAAGATGGGCTGACATTGAAACAGGCGTGCCGCAAGGCGGAATACTTTCTCCTATAATGTTTTCTTTATTCATAAATTCTATCACTTCAGTTCTCAACTGTTCCTACCATCTGTGTGCAGATGATCTTCAGCTTTCTGTGCAATCTAGTGTTAACGACCTTAACGATAATATTCATAAACTCAACCACAACCTCGATACCATAAGAGATTGGTCGTACAGACATGGTGTTTTGGTTATCCCAACCCAATGCAAAGCAATGGTTATAGGTAGTAGTAGAATGTTAGCTAAGATTAATAACGATAATCTTGCTCCCGTATTTTACAATGGAACGTTGCTGCCATTTTGTAAGTCTGTCAAAAATCTTGGCTTACATATAGACCATACCTTAAGCTGGGGAGTTCAAGTTGCCGAAACAAGCCGTAAAATAACAGCCACCTTACGTTCTCTTTGTCGTCTCAAAAACTTTAACCTTTTAAAACTAAACTTCTGTTAATCCAGACTTTGATATTACCCATTATTGATTATGCGGATGTGTGTTACCCGATCTATCTCAATATCTTCTCGATAAGTTGGAGCGCCTTCTCAACAAATGCGTTAGGTTCATTTTGGACTTACGTAAGTATGACCATATTTCCCAGTACCGATCTAAGCTTAAATGGCTCTCTATTCGTCAAAGGCGTAGCTCCCGAACTTTGCAAGTACTACATTCAATTTTTAATGACCCCAATTCTCCCTCTTATCTTAAGGATAACTTTCAATATTTGTATTCTACTAACGATAGAGTACCCCGTTCCCAAAATTGTCTTAAAATTCGTATTCCACCACATAGGAGTGGTTTCTTTAATTCCTCTTTTACTGTGCAGTCTATACTGCTCTAGAATGCCTTGCCTGTTTATATCAAGAAAACTACTAACAAGAATTATTTTAAAAGACTAGTTCGAAGAATTCTGTCGTAAGAAAAATACCACCTGACTATCCGACTATTGTTATTTTTTTCTCTTTCACTTTATAAGTAATATTTTGTATAGTGTATTTTAATATGTAGTGTTATTTTATTTTTGTCTCCCAATATTTTATTAACTTATAGATTTTGTATGGAAGTACCCGTTTATATATCTATTTATTATTTATCATATACAATATATTAAGTACCTATGTATATTTTACTAACTATATCTATTCTATTCATTTGCATTTTATTTTGTTTTATATCCTTATTATTTATTTATGAAGTCATTGATTACAAATCATCCAGGGTTGACTGGCAGAGAATGCCATAAGGCATTAATTCCGTCCTTTATATCCATTAGTATATGAGGTGTATAATAAAGATTAAATAAATAAATAAAATATGGTGTCATTTAACTCATTGTATTATTTACAGAAAGAAACCAAACGTCGGAAAGTTGAAACAAACCCAGTTACGATTCCCAACAGACTGTGTACTTAGTCAAGACATTACAAAATTTGTTGACAGTAAATATCATTAACCCTATAAACGTTTATTTCAGATCCAGTGTGCCGTCCACGCCCACGTCTGGTATAGAAAAACTTTCAAAGATTACCCCGATAATAGAATGGCCATTTTTCCTTATATATTGTGATTAACCGAATTTATTTTTTCTTAACTTTATTTAAAAATGCCATGTTGTATAATGTTATTAAAATTAAAATAAAGCAATAAATAATTAATAATCTGTTTGCGTAAAGAATAGAAAAGAAATAATATATAGTAAAGAAAGAAAGAAAGAAGAAACCAACAATACGAAGTAATAAATAGAAAGAGAGACTATTAAGGCCTGCGCTCACAGACGGCACGACACGGCACGACGCGGCGCGTCAAGGGATTTTTTTCACGGAAGAAAAGATTTTCGACCTTATTTTAATGATATTAGCACTGACACTAACTACTTTATGTGCTTAAAGGAATGTGAGTGCTAAGTAATTGAAACAAGGTTAAATCCAGTCCGTTGCGGTGGCGATCGTTGTGCGGCGTTGGCGCGCTCGTGTATCGGGCGCGTCTTAAATTATTTGGCATGCCGCGGGATGCCACAGGATCCTTCGCCATGCCGAATTATGCCTTGCCACGACGTACTAAGCCGTGGCGTCTGTGAGCGCAAGCCCCTATAGTTAAAATGTGCAGTAAGTATAAACGTAGAAGTGCTTTTGACTTCCTGGAACTGAAAAAAACACAGTGGTGCGGCCACAGGCTGTCCCTTCGAATCCGGGTCGAAAAACCAGTAAATGGTGGAGCGCTAGCGTCCCGAGTTCGATTCCCGGGCCGGGCCAAACCTATTATGCGAGATTTTACTATACGTGGACTGTATGCGTGGTTCTCTATGTGGCACGTGGACGGGGTTTGAGCAATGCAGTTGCTAGGATCTAATCCACTATATCAGCTGGTAAAGGTCAACCACACAGCATTGGTTGTATTTTTTATTATATCTAAGATTTTTGGCTCACATGCTTGTCCTTGAAGCCGTGTCTTCATTTCATTCGGGATCTTAGTTTTTATAGATGTTTTCTTATGCTGATACATCACATTGCGAATTATTTGGATGATTAGACAACTCAACCCAGCGGACAGTCGATGATAGTAACTCAAGTTCTTAAGGTGGCTCAAGTCGAGGGCTCGAACTCATTGGTGGGCGCGGCCAAAAAGCACGTTGTCTCACCTGGCATCGTGCCCGACAGAGATAGTATCAGTGAAGAGCAGTTAGAACGCACGTCTTGTTCGTACGGCGTTCCGAACCGTTAGAACAAAAACGAAGTTACACGAACACGATGCACACATATGTACATACCACCCTATTCTGTGCCGCTCGACGGCAGTACCTACCTACAAACTCGTACTAAATTATTAGGCGCTGCGTTATCGCTTTATACTATACCTCTGTGGCTCTATAGATACCTAATATAGATTGCTTATTTTATTATGTTTTGTTTTCCCCGGGTGGTCATGCAGCGATCACTCAAGAGTTCACGACGCCGAAGCATGAACTGGAACAATCATTGCAATTTATATCCGTACTAGCTGTTGCCAGCGGCTTCAAACGCGTGAACTCGAAAATTATCCCACAGGAACGAAATACCTGAATAAACGGTATCAAATGTGTTATTCCAGACCAGGTAAAAACCTATCTCTGAGCTAAATATCATCCAGATCCCTTCAGCTGTTCTGGCGTGATTGAGTAACATACATCTATTCTTCCAAACTTTCGCATTTATAATATTTAGATAATAATTGTAATTAGTTCTGCCTACCTATAAATTGTTTTCAAAAATACTTAACTGTCTTCTTACTTTTTTATATACACACGATATCACTAGATGTAAACACATGTTTTTATCAAGACAAGTGACGCGTCAAGACTGTTTCCTTAGTAACGACGTACTTAGGCAGGTAGGTAGGCAGTTTAGATTTTAGTGTCCACGACGCAGCGACAGTTTGTCAAATTTTGTTGTATAGTAGGTTGTGGGTATCTAGGTAATAACAGTAGGTAGGTACCTATCCACCGTCCACGCCGCCACGGTAATATTATCTATACAGTATTCCAACTTCATACAAACGGACGAAGCGAGAGCTATACCTACGCGCCTCGATCTCGGCATGCGCTGGGCATGCAGACAGTCGTGACTGTGCCGCAGTGATGATTTTGTGGAAAGCATATGGGAATATAAAAATAAATCGTATTTATTTGTTATTTCGAGTTTTACAAGAAAAGTATAATATTTACTGGAGACAATTATTTTATTATTATAATAGTACATGCAATGATATTATAAATAAAATATCATTGAATACATGATATTGCCTTTAAAATGACACCAATATGAATAATATCATATCTATATCTACAAATAAATAAAATTGAAGTGTCTGTTTGTAATGTTAAAATAACAGCTTTTTATTAAATGCATATGAAAGTACTAGTAACAAAAACACAATTTTTAAAATGTTTGTCTGTCTGTCGGTCTGTCTGTCTGTCTGTTTGTTCCAGCTAATCTCCGCAAAAGCTGGATCTATCTTCAGCGCTGTACACGAACGAAACGATGTCGTTGAGAGCCGTGGTAGCTCACATGGTTAGCGCTCGTTATAGGTATCATAGGTACGGGAGCAACCCGGGTTCGATCCCCACTGGCACCAATGAAATTGTTGCGTGCTGATTTAGCTATCAGTTGGAAAGTCTGTTTTTCTGGGCCGTTTTGTTTTGTTACACTGACATCTCGCAAGTCACCTAGGGACCTAGGAGGTTGTCGGTTGCTTATTTTTTATTTATTTTTTTAAATTTTCGTCGGTAAAATAACATATTTATAAAAGTAAAAAAAAGTAAAGTTACAGCCTATATACGTCCCACTGCTGGGCACAGGCCTCCTCTAATTCCTGAGAGGGTTTTAAGGCAAATAAATGTCCGCCACGCTGCCTCAATGCGTGTTGACGAACTTCACATTTCTTCGAAATATATATTTTTTAATTTCTCAGACATGCAGACCCGAGTTCGATCCGAATGAAATTGTTAATTGCAATTGTGCTGATTTACCACGTGCTCGGCGGTGAAGGAAAACATATTGAGGAAACCTGCACGTTTGAGAATATAATTATAATCGAATGTAAATCAAATTGACTTAGGTAAGTACAGATAAAATTAGCGGAACATTAATAAAATTTTGAGATCGTTTTTTTTTTCAAAATTTTATTTATATATTCCTCTATTTTTGTCTGTGCTTATATCAATTTGATTTAATCCAAAGTTCAAGCAGGGGTCAATGTAGCGTAGTAATTTAGAGCGCAAGTATAGCTATAGTCATACGAACGTCACAGGCCGCAGCTGACTGAGTCGAATAAAACTAGAGTGTAGCGCGCGTCACCGCGCATGCATGTGTGTGTAAGTGTCGTCCTCCCGCACCGCACCGGGGGAAATATTATTCAGTGAGATGCACGATAATTCATATAAACACGCGCGCGTAAAAAAATACGAAAAGGCCTTTGGAAGGAGGGGTTTTATGAAAAAACCACTGCATGAATGAATTACCAATAAAATTTATTTAATTCTTCGATAATTGAGCTGTGTCGGTACCGACTTTGTTTTGGAAATTTTACACTGCTTTTATTACTAATTTACGCCCAAAGTTGTGTTAAAATTGGCAATAAAAACGAATCTTTGGTAGCTCGTAACTTTTTAATGACTTTTTATTTTACTATTCTGTTTCGGTACAGACAAAATTAATAATGAGACAAAACGATATCATGTTTAACTTTGGATGTACACAGTCAAACAGCGGAGTAAAACCCCTCCGAAATTTCTATGGAAATAATGTCGACTAGAGTCACCTTAAGACGCCCAATCGAACTATATAACTTGAGATTTCTATTAACATTGAAACACTTGTTTCGTCGTATCCACTAGTTCCACAGTTCACATATCTGCGATACTTAATACAACAAATTGTATCACTTATACGTATCAACATGCACTACAAACCATTATTTAAACGATAAAACAGAAGCAACAATCCGCCGATGGTCAAATTCCCGCCAAAACTTAATATTGGTTGTACACATTGGCAGGCCTCTCACTCTCACTACCTGCGTGAAATAATTACCTATAATCGCGAGGCGCCCCGGGTTACATTATGCACTATGCAGTCGGGGCTATCGCGTTCTAAGCGATTGAATGTTAGTTTTTTAACGCTGTATACGTAAATAGTTTTTTGTAGATACTTGTTAAGATAGTTTTGTTTAGTGTTTAGTATATTTAATTGTAGAACAAAATAGTTGAAAAAGTTTTAATGTAATTTAAAAATAATATATAGGTATATATTAAGTATCTATTTGATAAATTGTAACAGCAAAACGTTGTTTCTACTATAACTGTTGCGTGGATGGATGCTTAATAAGCAAACAAAAGTATTCAGGTATATTAAGTTTTAAGTTAATTACGCGAGCGCGAGTGTGCGAGGCGGACGTGTTGCTGATTGTTCTTAAAAAATAAATTGTAAAATTTAAACTATTTTCAACCTTTACCTCATAACATAAAACTTGTAATTTACATTACGCGTGTGCATTGTGTTACTACTTTTTACTCTGCGCGTGACCAGTCGACGACCGGCGGTAACCCCTCCTCACCCCCTCGGGTAAACGGTACGGGCTCCAATTTCTCGACTCGGTCTGACATCTTAGTGCGTGCGTCATAGAAACCAAAGTGTTTGTTACGTTGAAGTAAACATGAATGCACTTCGATCACCTACTGGAAGCGACACGAACTTTGAGCGTAGTGGTTCCCAACCTAATCTATCAAACATGCCCAGTGCGTCAATCTCCGAACCCTCAACGATTACTTTTCGTAATAAACGCAAGCATTCCGACGGCGAATATGATCAGGTCCAATGTCAACTCTCTGATATTCAGAAAAAAATGACCGAAATGATGACACTCTTAACTTCATCAATTAATGCGCAGAAACAGAGTGCTAATGAAATTAGGAATGACATCGCAATGAGAAGATGTGAAATTCAAGACATTAGAGATGCTATGCGATCAACTGAGCAACGGATAACAAACCTGGCCACAAATCAAAGTAGCATTCAAGACGAAATACAAAGTCTTAAAAACTGCAGAGAAAGCTGGGGATAAATTTGTATCACTGGAGTCTAATGTAGAAAACTTAAAAAATCTACCAAGCGATACATCTATAAAACCCTCCTATGAAGAAATACTGTCTGAATTAAACGACCAAAGTATGAGAAAGAAGAACATACTTATTGCTGGTATCCCCGAACCTGTCAACGGACGCCAAGGAATGTATTGATATAGACAAAAGTAAAGTAGTTGATGCTATCAAAAACTTACTCAAAGACTGCCCTGAACCGAAAAAAAATGTACGCATTGGAAGATACAAGCCAGGAACGAATCGTCTAATAAAAGTTACGTTTGAGTCGGAAGAAATTGTAAAGCTTATTTTGCGGAACAAAGGAAACATAAAAGATAGTAAAATTAAATTTTATGCAGACACCATTCCAGCAAAATCAACATAAACTTCTGAAAGAAGAACTGAAACGTAGAACTGAAGAGGGAGAAGAAAATATACGTATTAGTAAGTATATTAAAAATGTACCGAAAATTATTAAAACATTACCAAAAAAGTTCGATGCATGAGTGACAAAGCAAACGAACATAATACTACTTACCAAATAACAAACAATTATATTAACCTTATAACCAATAAACAATCTCTAAAATTCTTACACGCAAATACTAGAAGTATCGTAAAGCCTGGAAAATTTGATGAATTGAGGTGTGTTGTTGAATCTTTCAAATCTACGATACATGTGCTTATTCTTACTGAAACATGGATTAAGTCTAATGATGAAGCCAAGAGATTTCAATTACCCGGATATACTCACTACTATCAGCACAGACAAAATGTTATAGGCGGTGGAGTATCAATTTTTGTCCACAACATTCTTAAACATTGTTATGTTGATGAACTCGAAAAAGATGAAGACCAGTTCTTGTGGATACACATAGATAAATTCTCACCAGATATTGGCGCAGTATACAAGCCTGGTAGAACAAACGTTACAAAATTTCTAGAAACTCTTTCATTACAACTACATCATAAAAAAAGAGCCGTAGTATTTGGTGACTTTAATCTGGACCTCCTTAACCTGGACAGCTCAGTTGAAGAATATAAAAATACACTCCTAGAATGCGGCTACTCAATAATTAATAGAATATGTCCTCAGTATTGTACGCGTGAAACATCAAAAAGTAAAACTATTCTTGATCATATATCTACAGACTTAAAGGAAAACAAATTCTATCTGGCAATTGTTGAATCGTCTATGTCAGACCATAAGCAGATCTTTTTTGAAATAAAAGAATACAAACCAGAACTCAAAGAAAGAATAGAATATGAAGCATTAGATTACAAAAAACTATATGAAATGCTAGAAAAATCAAACGTAGAATGTACCGAAAATAAAGAATACACAAGATTTGAAGAAAATTTTTTGAAAAGTATAGAGAATTGTAAGGTAAAGAAAATCAAAATTAAAAATCCACCGAAACAGGAATGGATTAATAAGGGAATAATTAAGGATATTACTTATAAAAACGTACTCTGGCAACAATACAAACGCCATCCAGATAACAAACTCGCCAAGGACAACTTTCTAAAACAAAGGAACCTAGTAGCTAATAAAATTCAAAGAATGAAACAAGAGTACTACTACAAGAAATTTACAGATTATAAATGCAATCCAGCCAAGATGTGGAAATTAATAAATAACCTCAGCAATAACAAATTTAGAGAAATATCGATACCACCCAAATTACTAATAGGAGGAACTTCGGTAACCGATACAAAAGAGATCTGCGAATGTTTCAACCACTTTTCATTTATTGGAGCAGAACTAGCACAAAAAATTCCCCTTCAGTACCATGATAACAGAATCGTTACAAATGTAATAGTTAACAACAACGATAAACAAGACTAACGGCAATGGCATCGGCTTCAGTTGAGGAGGTAATTAAAATAATAGACAACTTAGATCCAAATACTAGCTCGGGCATTGATAACGTCAATACTAAGTCCATAAAATGCGTAAAAAACCTTATAGCTCCAGAACTAACTCGATGCTTAAATAGTTGTCTAGAACAAGGTACATTTCCCAGTAGTCTCAAAATCGCCAAAGTTACACCTATTCACAAATCTGGCAGCAAAACCGACCCCGGCAACTACCGGCCTATATCGGTTCTTCCCGTTGTCTCTAAAATTTTCGAGAAAATTATTTACAACCGACTTGAGACTTATTTAAATTCTATAAATTTTCTTTATCACAAACAATACGGTTTCAGACCCAAATATAGCACACTATCAGCGACTGTAGACCTTGTTACCAAAATAAAAAACAATATAGATGAAAAAAATGTTGCTCTTGGCGTCTTCATTGATCTAAAAAAGGCGTTCGATACAGTCTCACATAAAATACTTTTGGATAAGTTACAAGATATAGGTATAACAGCAAAGCCTCTTGAACTTCTTAATTCATACCTCTCCGACCGTTATCAGATACTTAAACTCGCAGAACACAAAAGCAGCCTAAAACAAATAACGTACGGTGTCCCTCAAGGCTACATTTTAGGACCATTGCTTTTCCTTATTTACATAAATAACGTAAGCACATTAGAACTAAAAGGAGACCTATCACTATATGCGGACGATACCAGCTTATTTTACTTCGGTAACAATATTGAATCAATTAATCAAGACGCGCAGAATGATCTAAACATACTTAGTAAGTGGTTTTGCACAAATCTACTTACAATAAACGTAGCCAAAAAAAACTATATGATTTTTGCAGCAAAGAATAAAAAAATACCCGATCTCACACCTCTAAAAATTAATGACATAGTAATCAATAAAGTAACAAGCGAGAAGTATTTGGGCCTTACTTTAGATAACCAACTGACTTGGAAAGAACACTTGAAAAAAATAAAACAAAAACTGATATCCCTATCCGGAGCACTACGCGGAATAGTTCGCTGCCTTCCAAAAAAAGTCCGTTACACTATCTATAACTCACTAGCTAAGCCACACATCGATTATCGGGTAGAAATCTGGGGATCGGCTGCCAAAACTAATCTCAATTCTGTTCAAATCACGCAAAACAAGTTGATCAAAATTCTTTTCGGTTATGATTTCCTGACATCTTCAACCAAAATATACAAAGATACTAAAATACTTAATATAGAACAATCATACAAATACTTTTCCTGTGTACTAATACGAAAATTTTTAAATAAAAACATACATACTAACTTAACCTTTACAAAAAAGAAAAATGTGCAAACTAAAATGTTAAGAAGTGCTAATAACTTAATTCTGCGACGGCCAAGAACCAACTACGGAAAAAAGAATATCACTTATGAAAGCGCACAACTATACAATAAATTGCCTGTAGATATTAAGGAAGCTAAAAGTATGCTAACATTTAAAAGACTGTTAAAAATAGTCTACAAAATCACAAACTATAATAACACCCTAACTACTTCTAAAAAAAACTATCAAACAAATAAATATATAATAAACGAATAAATATTAAAAACCATCACCACGGTTACTAAATATCATTAAACATTCATATTAATAATTAATGTAATATAACAATATTTCAATAATTCTCGTTATGATGGCTAGTCAATTCCAGGAAAGAATCTTTAAATCCACGTATATGTGTTCCCTTGCACCGTTTGTTTTTGTTTGCACGGACAATCTTCGATCCTGTTACGATGGTAAAATATCTACCCGCACTATTTATATAATCTTGTAACATAAAATATTTGTGTACTTTGCCTGGCACGCTCGGTGACCACTTACTACCTAACACTAATTATGTATTTTTTGTTTTTAATGTATTTCTCATTTAAGCGAATTTTTGTAAATTCTTATGAGAATAAATGTCTTTGATCCTAAGTTACCGAAGGTTAATGAAAGGAAAATTTATTTCATTCTTTTTTGCTAGATAGTTACTTAAAGCGAAAAAAAGGATTAGCAATAATTTAACTACAAAAGTAATACCTAAGTACTTTATTACGAAACTTAGTTGAAATTTACTTCATTATCCAAGTACCTACTTACATACCCATACTTGTTTTGCAATTAAAATTATTTTAAGTTACAATAATACAAAATACTGACATTAAAACTTTGTTTACAAGATTTTTAATTAAGTAGAATACCAATCATATCTCATTTAGGAATCTTACTTCGGGTTTATTTATTGTTTACACTACTTAACTAATTCTTCCGAGCCAAGCATCGCGATTCGCGACGAATGGCATAGCAAGTTGCATACGTTGGCCGTCCTGGAACTCATAGTAGTGAAAATACGGTCAGTCGATCATATTTAAAATAGGTACCTTGCCTAAGTAACTTACTTACACTTTCGCAATGTCTTTTTTTTTATTGACAGCTCTTACAAACCACGGAAAGATCGCCAGAATACAAACTCGCGTGCAACAATAAAGTATTATTAAGCTTGCGTGCGCGATTTATCTATTTAATAATAATAATGTAGGCTATTAAAATGTCGGCAAGCAATCAACATCAAAAGAGTGCAACTTCTGTACGTATATATTAATTATTTTGTGACATTGGTTGGTCACAGAGTACATTATCCAACAATTGTAACTTTTTAGTTTTAAAATTAGGAACATACCTTATCTATTTTTCTTCAACTTTGATCAAATCTTATTTCCAACTAAGTTTTAAGCTTCCGATTAAGTACAGAAACCTATTTGCAAGCTTTTACATCTCATTTACTACAAATACTTATATTAAAAAATGGTTTATTTTAGAAGGAAACAACTAAATCAAATGAGGTAGTGATAATGGTGATTAAAAAAGGACTTTTATTTTTTCAGATTATTTTATTACTTTACACTTTCATCAAATTGCACTCACAATATATTTTTCTCTTGAAATAAAATATATGTTTATACTCACTACTTGAATAGAAAACTGAAAAGAAATAGAAATATTATTTTAAAAATTGGTATATTAATATAACATTTTATGTCAATTTTTATATGAAATTACTTTTTTATATAATAAGGGCCACCGCCAAACAATTAGTCAAAATAAAATTGATCAAATGGACTAATCATTTGTGGGAGCTCGGGGTTCCAGACCCAAGTACGCTCCTAACCAGAAACAGTGAAGTTTTTCTTATTTTTTTTTATAGAATATGGGTACATACAACCACACAGTCGACCTGATGATATGTAGATGCTGTGGCCCATAGACATTTACACCTATCCTCTATTAAGAATCAAAATGCAGATGCGAAGCCACCTCTGAGTAAGTTGGAACGCCTCATTTCCAGTAAAAAGGGTCTCCGGTTCGCTACACTCAGCATACGAAACAGCAGCATTGAACTGCTATTTTACGCTGGTATTCTATGAGAGCATAGTCCTTTCCCCATCGAGCTACCCTTTCATGCTACTACCATAATATAGCTGCAGCGTAGCTCTACCACGTTTATGGGCCACAGCATCTACTTATCATCCAGTGGACTGTGTGCTTGTTTGTCATACTAACATCATTGTTACAGCCCATCAAAAGTCCACGGCTGGACATAAACCTCCTCCATAGGTTGCCTCACACATGCAATATTTGCAATAGCAGTTTTCATATTATTTTGAGCTATTATTTGGAAGATGGTACTTCCCTTCTCCAGTTTCAGTTTCCCTCTGTCGATTCACGCGACACTTTCGGGGTGATATAGGGGTAGTTAATTTTCTTACACCACTAATAACTTCTACAAAAATGTGAAACTATCTGGTTACATATGTACCTAAGAAATTAAAATTTAAATATATATGTGTGTTGAGTCTGTGTGAAATTTGCTAATGGAGGTGCTGTTCATTGCAACCCATACCCGAGCGAACAGAAGGTACAATCGGAAGTAGGCTAGCATTCAATTTAAGAGATGAAAGCAAAAGCAAAACATTTGTTATTCCACAAATCTTTGCTCCGGTATTCGAACTTGGGTCAAGAGAGTAGGAAGGTGACCACTAAATGAGTCGCCTTTATGTAATAATAATAAAACTTATTTATTTATTTAACATACTTTGCTTAATTTTACAATTTTATATAACAATTTTAGTTGTTGTGGGAAACAGGAGCCTAAGCCGAAGTTACTGTCTGCCTCCTCTTGCCTTTATTACAATTTAAAGGTAATACTTTGAACACGAGAGGGAAACCCTCTCAGAAATGAGCGGAGGCCTGTGCCCAGCAGTGGGACATATATAGGCTGTAACTTTAACTTTAACTCAACTTTGAACATGAAGTAAATGAAGTAATATAAAAACTGCTTCGTTAGTCTAGTAATCGTAATAGCGATTGATCTTGAAGTACCAGGTTCAAAACCCGGCTCGGGCTGTAAGTCAGTAATTACCCATAACAATATATAACAATAACAGATAAATCCAATAACTTAGTTTTTCTGTTAAAAAATTCTCAGTGACAGTCCCGGAGTCAAATATGGCAGTGTTGCACGCCTGAGATTCGAAAAACAGGTAAAGCGTTAGTCCTGCACCTGATCTCTCTCCAGTCGTGTTGAATTACCGTCCAATCAGTCTATGAGAGTGAGGGAACAAAGAGTGCACCTATGCATGTACTATATTCCTGTTCTGCGCAGTTTGCCAGCCTCGATTGACACTAGCAGCTGTCCTTTGCAGTACAGTAACACTAGCAGTGACCGAAATACGATCTAGAGGATATTATTATATAAAAACAAGAAATAACTTACCTATAAGGGTAACCTTGAGTCTTCGCTCTAAACACCGACAGTAGTAGTGAGAAAAACACGCATACCAGCACTAAGCCAACCACAGACTGGAATCGCCGTCTCTTTCCCTCCACTGGTGTGCGCGCTATCTCTGCACTCTTCACACCCCCGGCTGCTTCTATCATAAGTATCATACCGACGACTACCGCGCCATCTTATCCGATGAGTTAAGGCCGTGAAAAGTACGAGCTTTCAAAGTTACAAGATTACGCCACGCCAGTCGCGCGAGCGATTTTCTTATCATATCTATATAAAATCTACATATATAAAACACAAAAAATGTTTCTACCATTGTCCATTATAGATCTAGACTAGAGACTAGAGATCTGGATCGCTAGTTTAATAGAGAGTGCAAATAATTGTTATTGAAAGTCTTGAGGTCCGGTAAAAACTTTTGTCCTGTTCTAGGAAGAACCAGCAAGAAACCCAGCGAGACTATTTTTGAAGTAAAATTATACCATAAATCTCAAGTTGAACTACTTACAAAACATATTTAAGAAAAAGCTTATAAGCGACCAACCCATTTCAGGAGTTATTATCAAACATGTTTTCATTTATTCAGGAATATTAAGCAATAACCGGCTAAATTTGCAGAGAAGGTTGAGAATAAGTAATATAGCCAAATGGTGAAGAAAACATTCAAACATTCTGTCCTCTTTATCTTTTAAATTCAAAATGACTTGGTAATGCATTATTTTAAAGGTTGATCTGTAGGCATTTGGGCAGCGCGGCGGACACTTCCTTGCCCTAAACCCTCTCAGAAATGAGGGGAGGCCTGAGCCCAGCAGTGGGACGTATATAGGCTGTAACTTTACTTTAACTTTACTGTAGGCAAAAATGTTGTTGCCCATAAATCACATTAAATTTGTGATAATTTCAAATAAAAGTAGAAGCCTTATTTCCTCATATTTTCAAAAACTGCAATAATGGTATATCATTATTTATATATTTGAACTTAAGTTTAAAATTTGGCTAATCTTTGAAAAATAACCGTGTATTATAATAACCCTTTTTATAATTTTTGTTTAATAAAATATATAAATTCGGTAATAGAGATACCTTGTATATTTTCTGGGACCCTGTTGTAATATGGTATATAATGCCCCATAAATGAATTACTGACTCTATGGAGTTGAGTAACTGGTATCATTAACTTGTGTTTGTTCCTGGTGATATATAGCCTTGATTTTTATTTAGCAATTTAATTACATTAAAAAAAACATAACAAACAAAATTTTAAAAGCTATTGCTAATGGTCAAAAATATATTAAGTTAATTTGAAATAAATGATTTTTAATTAGGACAATAGGCAGAAGACCAGACTTTTTTCCATAACCAGGCTTTTTGACCTCACCTGCAATATATTTCAAAAACACTACAGGTGTTGTCAACATAGAGGACTACGGTGAAATGCCTTACCGCCTGTAATAATATAATATAAGGCTCTTTATACCCTTGAGACTGGAATACAGCAGTGCAAAAAACTGTTTTTGAAATTTTTGACATTCAATATGGGTAAGAAGGACATACCTACCCAAAGTCATTGGCAGAAAAGGAATCATACCAACTAAAAATCTACTCAGACAGATTTCCAGGCAGGCCCCAACATCTAGCGAACCTAACTACATACATATACATAAACACTCACTCCTGTCACCCAGAGGGGTAGGCAGAGACTACAGACTTCCATTTAGCATGATCGTGACATATCTTTTGGCCCCTCCACATCCATATAACTACGCATACATGCTCGTCGGTTATGGGTACTCTAAATTTGGCCCATTTTCAATATATTGCCAATTTGGTTGATAAACTTTCACCTAGGACGTCCCTTTCCGAATCTTACATTCACTTATGCAACATATATTTGTACAACATACATTTCATTCTTTCTACATGACCAAACCACCGAAGCATTCTTTTCTTAACCCTTCTCACAGCATCATCCTGCAAACCACACTCTTAGTTTCACAGTTTCTCACCCTGTCACTCAGATTCAGCCCTAAAATACTCCTTAGCGACCGCATTTCTACTGTATTTATTCTACTCTCGTGCTTTGCACAGCATTGCAAATTGTCATATGTGCTTTTTTTGGCAATTGCTTTGTGCCATTGTCGGGGAAGGCCTATGTTCAGCAGTGGACTTGTGAAGGGCTGTAATGATGATGATGATATGTGCTTTTTTTAACACAATCTGACTTTCCACAATAGAGCGTATGGCCCCATTTACTTTATTTCCTGCGTTCACATGTCGTTCTATATTCTTATCGTATCTCCTATCCCTGCTGAATATACATCCCAGATATACAAACTCATCTACTTGCTCGAGTAACTACCCTTCTATTCTTATTTCACATATCGTTTTACTTTCTTCTCTTTCAAAAAGCATAACTTTCTTCTTACTTGCGTTCACTTTCATTCCCCTTTCTTTTAATGAGTTCATTAATGTATTCATCATTTGCAATATGACTTCATCATCGGCGTACAAAAGGCATTTGACGGTTAACTCATTCTTGATAAATTTTTGTAATACTAATGTCATCAAGGGAATGTAATAGAACAACATGGAACACACACACACACTACACACGAACCAATCACAAACAATCATATCACAAAGTTCAAACTCAAAAAGGATACTCAGAATGGCTACAATGTAGCTCTCTAGCACAAACTGTCCATGTGATCCTCCGTTGATATAAACCGGTCCATTCTTAGATCTATGATAAAACGGAGGCCCCCTGATCTGATTCCACATCTGACCAGACACCATGGTGAAGCAAAAGAACACCGCCGCGACCGCCCACATCTGTTTGTTGTAAAGGAATTCCAAATTGTTGCGTCTAACGTATAAGACTACGACAGCGAGGATGAAGAGCGTCGAAACCGCAACAGCCCCTGAGTAGTTTGGTGGACGGAAGACTCTGATCTGTAATTATATTACCAATTTAAATTTTGAATGTTATCTTTTTTATCGACACATAAAATTCCATGGGCCTTCACTGCTGTAGGGAAGAATTGTCTTAAACGTCACGCTTGGTAGATTGACGATTGCAGAAAAGCCACACGAAGAAAGAAATTAAGAACACCCAATAAAAATGATCACGAATCCTTTCCATATTGTTCTCACTCTCAAATGTTCTCTGAGTGTAGTCAATTTTTTCATCAGCATCAAAGGAGTTCTCCGGCGAGAAAAGAGAATACTATTCCATTCTTGTTCATAATAAATCACATTATTCAAGGTAAGCTAAAATGTGTATGCATTCTGATTATACATAAACTTGTATTATAAAATGTCTACTAAAATCAATAACCTGAACATCAGTCCTATCCTGAATCCATTTAGCAATAGCCTCTGCATGAATACCAGCTCTCTCAAAGTCCATAGAGTCTGCTGGCTTTGGCTTGCCCTTTGCCGGGAAATGCATAATCACTGGAGCAGTGTTTAGACGAAGCTGTGAAGAAGCAAAAATAATTATGTTAATAAATTAATTTTCATTCAAAAAAATTCTAGTAAATGATAAGATATGTTTGTAATTAAGTATAATATAATATTAAACATTTAAGCAAGCAACATTTAAATCATCAATAAAGAATCAAGTTTTTAAAGGTGTCAGTTTTTTAATGATTATGGAAAGTGTAACAACTACTATGAATAAAGACTAATTTGATGAAATATTGAAGATGTGCCAAATTAAGAGTACTCTTAACTGAGAAGTATGTATGTGCGTAGATATATGGTTGTAAAGCACATAATAGGTGTCAGGACTGTGCCAATTGGGAAAGAATAGCCCAGTCTTTGCCTACACCTCTGGGTGACAGGTGTGAGTGTTTCTTTTTTAAAGGTGTGAATACTATCATTTGCCCACGGACCAAATGATTTCAAGTGAAAAAGCCACACTGTCTCTCATTAATATAAATAAAATGAGAACATCATTAATATACTGTTACGAGCTTGAGGTTCGTGACAATAGAAATTGCCGATAAAATTACCTAAATTAACACTTTAATTTACTTTATACAAATTAAAGTAAAAAAAACACTAATAATTAAACACACTAATTCACTTAATTTCACTCCGAAGCTTCGCTTGTGTCGCCGAGTTAAACTCTGTCTCGATCGCATCCCGCGCCATCTATTTATTCAAATCAGCAAAACATCCGGAATGTTCAAGTAAACACGCGTAAGGTACCGAGAGCTCGAGTATAGATTTTCTAGAAACTTAGTTCCTCGGGCGGCGCTGTTGGTCGAGAGATCGGCGATGTCATTCTCCGCAAAGCCCCCCCCGCTCTCGCTCCTGACACTAGATGGCGCTAGTTGACTTATTCACATAACACTGCCCCCTCCTAAGACATGCTCGTCCCGAGCATTATCGGTCCCATAATAACGCGCCAAGCGATCCACATGGACGATCTTAGGAGTCCCTCTCGCGCCTTTCTGTATCCGGTAGGTCACATCGTTGATCCTGGTTACAATCCGGTACGGGCCGTCCCATTTAGCTTGAAGCTTAGGAGATTTCCCTTTGCTGCGGACTGGATTGTGCAACCACACTAATGAACCTTCGTTGAACCCTTTATTGTTCATTTTGCGGTCATACCGGGTTTTCATTTTCTCAGACATTTGCTGGCCCGATTGTCTGACGTGCTCATAAATGTCATTCATTTTGTTCCGCAAGTCATATGCATAATCGGTTATACTGCGTGGGGCATCAGGTGGTATCCCAGTGATCAGGTCTGCAGGCAGCCGTAATTCTCTTCCAAAGTTTGCGAAAGCTGGTGTCACTGCCGTACTTTCGTGAACAGAACTTCGATATGACAACAAAAACGGTTGTATGTGCTTGTCCCAATCTCGTTGCCGATTGTCCACAACTTTTGCTAGGTACCTCTCCAATGTCTGATTAAATCGTTCCACCATTCCATCAGATTGCGGGTGATAAGAAGTCGTTCTTGTTTTATGAGTACCCATAACTCGGCAAGTTTCCTGGAATATTTGAGACTCAAAATTCCTTCCTTGATCGCTGTGAATCTCTAAAGGTACTCCAAAACGACAGAAGACTTCATGAACTAGTTTATCTGCAACTGTTGAAGCTTCTTGATTTGGAATGGCGAAAACTTCTGGCCACTTAGTGAAGTAATCCATTACAACCATGAAATACTTGTTACCGCTTTCACTCTCCGGAAACGGCCCCGCCACGTCAATGGCTATTCTCTCCCATGGTGCCAATGTCAATTAAATACACATTATTAAGGATAACTCAAAAACAACTGGTCAGGTCTTGATTTTTATATGGGATGACATGAAAAGCACTAGCATTCAAATAAAAAAAGAATCACCACACAAAAAAATACAGTTGAATTGAGTAAACTACCTGTTGAAGTCGGCTCTCAATTTTTTTATTCAGACCCACCAGACAAAAGTTATTATTCAGACCGTAGTCCTTGAGCTTGGGAATTTGTTACAGTGATATTTTCTAGTCACACAGACGCATTGCGCAGTGTAGTAAGACGGCACTAAATATTTGACTCGAATGTTCTCTAATATAAAGAGAATTACGGGAGGCTAACTGCATTATAATAAAATGTATGGGCAGGGGGAAATGATTTCTGCTAAAAATGAATGATGTTTAGGCTTAGATTACTGCTTTTTGGTTTGAATAATTAAAAAAAGTTAATGGTTAATTTATTATTAATAATTTCATTTTACATTTTAACCAAAAATATTTTCTAAAATAATAACAAAATAGCCTAGAAAATTCAAACTGGAAAGACTATCTTAGATGTTTTACCATAGTCAATGAATTTTTTTTCTTGTAAATCTAGATTTTTTTTATAATAAGTATCATGTGGTGTAAGTGAAGACTCTATTAACTAATTGAGATTTTTTTTGGTGTCATTCCATGAAGTAATTTCTTTAATATTTATAAATTGTAACTATCTATTTGAATATTTCTTAAGGACAAGCCTCTTAATCACCTCTTCAGAATGGCTGAACCGATTATGAAGAAACTTCACAAGCAGACAAAGAGCAATGCTAGTAGTGGTCTAGGCAATATTTGGTCCAACAAATTATTTTTGATGATTATTGCTTATGGAAATATTAAAACTTTTCAACAATTTTTTTTACACAAACATGTCCTCATATGTTATCTTCAAAATAGAGTTTTAGCATTTATTTAACTTTCAACACCATTTTACAAGAAAACTATGAGTGTTAGGGATAAGGTATTTAGAACATAAAATTAACAGATCTTCAGATGATTAACTTTTTCATTGGTTAATGTTACATATTATGTACCATAATGATTTTACATATTAAGAAGCTATATTTGGCTACACTTATGTTTGGTGTCTTTCAAAACAAAAAGTCCAGGTAACTGTTGGGAAAAACTAAAATGGCACAAAGATGGTAATTTTAATGACATACGAACAAAATCAAATGTCCTTCCAAAGCATATAATGGCAGCATTCTGTGGTGGTTTCCAATATGCAGATACTACATGCTGGAACATCTTGTCCCCCACCTATCCTTCAACTTAATAGCAGCAGCCTTTTTAAGATAAAAGTAAAAGAATACTTTTTCTCGGTTTAACTTTTAGGGAGAATAAAATAGCTGCATTACATATTCAGAGCATTATAAATAAATACCTTCATATATATCTGTTTCATTGTATATAATTATTATATTATTTATTATATACTTAAGTATTTAACTCTGAGTTAATTGAGCAAGTGGATGAGTTTGTGTATTTGGGATGTGTATTTAGCAGGGATGGTAGATATGATAGGGAAATAGAACGACGAGTAAATGCAGGGAATAGAGTGAATGGGGCACTACACTCTATTATGAAGAACCAGAATGTGTCAAAACAGGCACGTATGGTAATTCATAATGCTGTGTTAGTCCCTACTTTAATGTATGGTAGTGAAAGCTGGGTGTGGCAGAAGAAGCACGAAAGTAGAATAAATGCTGTAGAAATGCGGTCTTTAAGGAATATGCTAGGGTTTAATCTGAATGACAGGGTGAGAAATTGCGTGATAAGAGATAAATGTGGTATGCAAGATGATGTTGTGACCAGGATTAAGAAAGGAATGCTTCGGTGGTTTGGTCACGTAGAAAGAATGAATGAGGAAAGAGTGACAAAGCAAATTTATATGGCAGATGTGAATGGCCGAGTCGGAAAGGGACGCCCTAGAAAAAAGTTTATCGACCAAATTGGCGATATTTTGAAAATGGGCCACGTTAGAAGTACCCTTAACCGACGAGCATGTATGAGTAGATATATGGATGTAAAGGAGGCGAAAGAGGTATGTCAGGATCGTGCCAAATGGAAGTCCGTAGTCTCTGCCTACCCCTCTGGGTGACAGGCGTGAGTGTTTATGTATGTATGTATGTATACTTAAGTATATACTACATATTTGGTTCAAATTCGGGTTGGCTATAGACATCCGCTACTTGATTTTGATAATGTTTTTAGTCTAGGAGGCTTGTTAGGGTTAAGCGTGAATGTATTACACTGTTTTTAGATGTCGGAAATACGTTTTGAATTAATTACGCTAAAAACAAATTTCACTAAAAATTGTGTAACAATGAAACACAAATATGTCAATTTGTTCTCGTATTATGAAGTAGATGTCCAGTACTTGATTTTTTAGTTTGTTTTCAATTTAGGAGGATTGTCAGGGTTAAGCTCGAACCATTTACACTGTTTTTGGATTTCGGAAATGCCTTTTGAATTAATTACGATAAAAATAAATTTCACTAAAAATAGCAATAACAAAATGCAAATATGTCCATTTGCTTTTTTAACACAGATAGATACACTCATAAAAAAATTAATCACTCGGACCCAAACAATCTTTCGTGGCTGGAGATGGGACTCATGTACAATACATTGAGTCACAGTGGAGAGCAGTCAAGAGGTTTTTCAGAAAACAAAATTATAACAATTCACATTACATTATTTCATTTACGGCTATCATAGCAGAGTTTAGGGCAACTTTATAGATAAGATTGGTTGAATTGGTTCTAAAACCGAATTAGCACACCCCCAACTCCACGTAGTCTTGTCTGCCCAACCCCTAGAGTGTTTTTGTAAAGCCGTAGGCACGGAGGGAGAGCAGTCCCCGCCCGCTGTAGCAAATCGCAGGCACCTAAGTGAACCGTAGCGGCTGAGGCGAGCATAGGTGCCTGTGATTTACCACGCAACGGCGAAGGGGCTGCACTTCCCGCAGTGCCGAAGCCATTGCAGAAGTAACTTTGCGTCAATATTCCTGTATAAAAAAGTGAGGTTATGATTTTACAAAAAAAATTATTACTCATAAACTATACATTTCTACAACGGGGGAAGGGTAGAGGGGCCTTTCCATGACCCCGCCCTCCCCTCTCCTCCCTCCCAACACCTTACGGCCATTGTAGAAGTAACTTTGTATCAATATTCCTGTATAAAAAGTGAGATTATAGTTTTACAAAAAAAATTACTACTCATAAACTATACATTTCCGCAACGGGGCAAGGGTAGGGGGGATTCTCATGACCCCCCCCCCCTCCCATCAGCGTACGCGAGTACCGGACGTCTATAGTTTAACCTCAAATTCTTTTGTATTTCCATTATTTATTTTGATAACATTGTTCTTGAACATATTTCTAATAAAGTGTATTAATAAAAAAGTAAATATATAAAAAAGTCTAACACTATCTTTGCCTTATAGGTATGGTTAAAAGCAAACACTACAGCATGATAGCATTGAGTCGATGCCTTATTCCATCACTGATGTATGCACCAAATTAATTAAATATTTTTACTGTTCTAGCAAAATAAGCTTCGATCAACAGATAAACCCCTTAACTTTTTACATTGACACAGCCCGTAGCTTTTAGGATAGTAGTGCGAGAATATTTTGACCTACTTTTGAATTATTGTAAGTTCTTAATAAGAATAAAAGTTGAGAATGTGCTGAAAGCTTACCATTTGGAAAACATCGGATCCATCATCAAAATCCACTATACCAAAGAACAGTTTGTTATTGTTTAATGTCGAGAATCTGAATGAGTTAGCAACGATCAAATATTCATCATATACGTGTTGGCAAATAGCACACCGTCGTGATGGAGCCATAGCTGTAAACATGACTATGAAAGAGTAATCCCTTGGTGGTGACTTCACATATTCTTTAAATTTGTTAAAATTTAAGGATATTATTGACTTCTTTGCAGTAAAATCCATCAACTGTTGAACTTTTTCTTCAAGCTAAAAGTAAGAGATGTTAATGAGAGATATCATTCACCGGTTTTCCGTGATTAAAATCAGAACTTACTCCTTTTGCACGGTTTTGAGCACCACTTTGGTAATAAGTTAGAAGAATCGAAAATACTAATAACGATTTATACTTCATTCTGTTATCGAAACAAATCCTGATTCACTAAAACTAGTCTAATATTCTTTGGTTACAAGCTTACAAGTAAAAGTTATACAAAGGTACTCTGTGATCTGCATGGGCGTGCAACTTAGAACATTATTTTGAGAACAAATTGATATCTTTTTGTGCTGCCATCTTTCGTGTGGGGCACGTAAACTAAGACTTACTTTTAACGAACTAGAGGGCACAATTATGTATTAAGACTATGCAAAGGAAACAATCCATGTGCTACGTACATACCATAGAGGAAAGTAATATATCGTACAGTACATACGCAATAAACAATAATGGCGGTCGCTACTCACTAATAGTAAAGCTAATAGTATAAAAATCAAAATCACTAATAGTATAGAAATCAATTTAATATTATTCCGATTTCCATATCTCCAACGCGCGAGGCGATTGTCGACGGCCGACTCGACCAGAGCTGCGTCAACCATGTATGGGTACGGACGACGCGCTCCGGCTGCGGGCCGACAGCTTCATTTATACTCGAGTGCAACATCTCAGATCACAGTGCAGTAGGTATTACCCTTAATATTGACCGTAAGCATACAGTGTGCAATAACTATAACGAAGTATGTAAATACAAATTTGTAATAGATGATAAGTTAGTTAAGGAAAAATTAAGATTAACGGATTGGTCACAATTTTTGTCTATATTATGCCCAATATTGTTATATGAATCAATATGTTCTACATTCTCTAAGATTTATGAGGAAAGTAAAATTAAAATAACTTTGAAGAATAACAGAATTAGTCAGCCATGGGTTAATAAAGAAATATATGATAAATTATTAAAGCGTGATATGCTATTTCGGGAGTGGAAAGCATCGCCTAACAATATGACCAAAAGGTTAGAGTACACTTCATTTAGGAATAAGGTGAATAATGATTTCTTATATTTACGCGAACACTACACATTGAAATAATACTCGTTTTTACGGAATTTATCGCGTATATTTAACTTTTTAATACCCGACGTTTCGAGAGCTTTACAGCACCCATGGTCACGGGAAGGACTGAGATGTTTAACGTCCAGATGTCATAGTTAACCGCGGTTACCATAGATTAAAATTTACCTTTTGTTCCGATCTACACAGTATGAACTTATGGTATCATGAAGCCTTGCAGTTGTATGCTTGGGTTGGGATTTAATTTTATTTATTATAGGATCCCAAGCAGATGGTAGCACCCAGCCATCTTCTCTATTGAAATTAGGGTGTTTTTTGATTTCAATAGCCTCGCGAATCATCCTTGGAAGGAATCGGTGTTCTTTAGCGAGGATTTGTGGTCTATCAAATCTGATGTAGTGACGGGGGCGATCCTGTACATGTTCACAGATGCAGACTTCCCGGAGCGTCGATTCTTCACATCAGCTATATGTTCTTTGACGCGGGTTTTAATTGATCTTTTAGTTTGTCCTATGTAGGAGAGACCACATTCACAATCAAGCTTGTACACTCCTGCATCTGGCAGAGGGACGTTACACTTGACTGATGGTAAAAACTGACCAATCTTCTTCGGCGGCTTGAAGTATGTTTTGATGGAAGCGCGCTTCAAGATGTAGCCAATCTTGTCAGTGACTCCTCTAACATATGGCAGTACAGCAGGTACACGCTCGACTGTGGCCGGCTTCACTCGTTCTCTGTGACGTAGGCGCGGGACCCGAAGCTTGTTGTCATGCAAAACTTGCTTGACGTGTTGGAGCTCGACAGCCAGGTGTTTACTGTCACAGATCCCTCGTGCTCTCTGAAACAAAGATTTACCCACGGTAGCTAACTGTGAAGGATGGTGGTGAGAATCACCGTTTAAATATCTATCTGTGTAAAGAAGAAAAAAAGAGAAGAGAGAAAAGAGAAGAGAAAAAAGATGCAGGAGTGTACAAGCTTGATTGTGAATGTGGTCTCTCCTACATAGGACAAACTAAAAGATCAATTAAAACCCGCGTCAAAGAACATATAGCTGATGTGAAGAATCGACGCTCCGGGAAGTCTGCATCTGTGAACATGTACAGGATCGCCCCCGTCACTACATCAGATTTGATAGACCACAAATCCTCGCTAAAGAACACCGATTCCTTCCAAGGATGATTCGCGAGGCTATTGAAATCAAAAAACACCCTAATTTCAATAGAGAAGATGGCTGGGTGCTACCATCTGCTTGGGATCCTATAATAAATAAAATTAAATCCCAACCCAAGCATACAACTGCAAGGCTTCATGATACCATAAGTTCATACTGTGTAGATCGGAACAAAAGGTAAATTTTAATCTATGGTAACCGCGGTTAACTATGACATCTGGACGTTAAACATCTCAGTCCTTCCCGTGACCATGGGTGCTGTAAAGCTCTCGAAACGTCGGGTATTAAAAAGTTAAATATACGCGATAAATTCCGTAAAAACGAGTATTATTTCAATGTGTAGTGTTCGCGTAAATATAAGAAATCATTATTCACCTTATTCCTAAATGAAGTGTACTCTAACCTTTTGGTCATATTGTTAGGCGATGCTTTCCACTCCCGAAATAGCATATCACGCTTTAATAATTTATCATATATTTCTTTATTAACCCATGGCTGACTAATTCTGTTATTCTTCAAAGTTATTTTAATTTTACTTTCCTCATAAATCTTAGAGAATGTAGAACATATTGATTCATATAACAATATTGGGCATAATATAGACAAAAATTGTGACCAATCCGTTAATCTTAATTTTTCCTTAACTAACTTATTATCTATTACAAATTTGTATTTACATACTTCGTTATAGTTATTGCACACTGTATGCTTACGGTCAATATTAAGGGTAATACCTACTGCACTGTGATCTGAGATGTTGCACTCGAGTATAAATGAAGCTGTCGGCCCGCAGCCGGAGCGCGTCGTCCGTACCCATACATGGTTGACGCAGCTCTGGTCGAGTCGGCCGTCGACAATCGCCTCGCGCGTTATCTCCCTCGCTGGTATAGCACATATGAGGCCGCTTTCACACAGGGTGCTTTTATAACGGTCAATTGTCGGGTTTATTTTATTTCTTGAGATATCTATATTTGTGTCTCCTATTATGATTAGATCATCCTGTGACGGTATCTTCCTTATTAATATTCCTAGTTGATCTATAAATTGCTTTTTGTTTTTACTCGGTGGTCTGTAACATGCTATAAGATGTAAAGTTCTTGTTGTCGTAATTATTCGTCCATATACAGTTTCCAACGCAGTTGTATTTCCTACTTCCATTTCAATATTTAATCCTTCCTTCCAGTAGATAAGTATTCCTCCTCCTCTTTTCACTTCTCTGGTATTCGCATAGCTATTATATCCTTGAATCTCATAAAAGGGTAATTCTTCTTTCTTTATGTTTACTTCTGTTAAGATTATAATATTTATAGAGCATAAAGTTTGTTGTAATAGTACTGTTAACTCATTAAAATGTTTTCTTAAAGATCTAATATTTAGGTGTAAAATATGTATTTTATTATAGTCTGTGCCCCATTGTTTACTCAAAGTAATAATATTTTTAAATCTATTAAATTTTATATCTGTGATGCTTTCATTAAAATTTTCGAATTTTAAGGGTAACAAAAAACCACGTAGTGTATCCACATTACGCTAGTTGCATATTTATGCTTTAAGATTTTGTATATCTTTCTCACATGAAATCCTGTGTATTTTAGTTTCATTTTCTTTTTTAACTAATATATTAGAATTCTGTATCCATATGTATTTATAAATTTGTTTTAGTTCATTCTTTGAGGTCCAAAATAATTGTCGCTTGTATTTAGGTAGGTCCTCATTAATATAAATCGAACTTTTGGAATTATTACCATATACGTGATCATTCGTTAATATCGTTTTGCGAAGACTGAGCCATTTATCACGCGCTGATCTCGACCGAAGAGTAACTATAACTGGTTGCGGCTTTATTTTTTCTGGTTTTGGTCTTCCTACCCTCTTTACGTCGACAATATCAGCCTTGCACAAGTTATATTTTTCCGCTATAACATTCACGACCTCAAAAATTTGTTCATTACTTTGCCTCTCCAGACCAGCAATTTCTATGTTATTTTCCTTCTCCCTCTGCTCTATTTCCAAGATCCTTTCCTCCATTGCTTTGTTACATTTTTCCAGATAGGTATTTTTATTCTCCAAATTTTTGATTTTTCTCTCAGCTTCCTCTTTGAATTCAATAATCGATTGGTACTGCTCACCGTAGAAGTCTACTGTATCCTTGAGTTCTTCAATGCTCCTTTCCATTTTATAGATAATCTCTAACTTTTTGTTTACCTCACCTAGCAACATTTCCACTGATGTCTTACTGAGATCAACATCAATCATGGGCTTGCTAATTCTTTCAGGGCTTTCGTTCTTTTGGCATTCTTCACAAATTTCTTTCTGCATATGCTTCTTAAGGTTTCGAACACATTTTTTGTGAAATACAGACTCACAAGAACCCTTACACTTGATCACTTCATCCTTTGATAAGGACACATACTGTTTACATTTCTTACACTGCACCATTTTAGAGTATTTATAATAGTTAAAAATTTTTTTTTTGTATTGCTCCGATATGATTTTAAAAGTCCATATAATGTAGGTATTCTATGCACGTCCGCGCGCCGAGCGTATAAACTGCGGAATGATGATGATATATTTCGTTCATCTTTACTTTTTTTTTAATAAATATTGTATTGTTGTGTGAATAAGTCAACTAGCGCCATCTAGTGTCAGGAACGAGAGCGAGGGGAGCTTTGCAGAGAATGACATCACAGATCTCTCAACCGACAGCGCCACCCGAAGAACTAAGTTTCTAGAAAATCTATACTCGAACTCTCGGTACCTTGCGCGTGTTTACTTGAACATTCCGGATATTTTGCTAATTTAAATAAATAGGTGGCGCAAGATGCGATCGGGCAGAGTTGAACTCGGCGACAAAGCGAAGCTTCGGAGCGGAATTAAGTGAATTAGTGTGTTTAATTATTAGTGTTTTTAACTTTAATTTGTATAAAGTAAATTAAAGTGTTAATTTAGGTAATTCTATCGGCAATTTTTATTGTCACGAACCTCAAGCTCGTAACAATTGGTGTCAGAAGTGGGATAAAATAATGCCGATTTTACCTAAGGAGGAAACGGAGGGTGTCCGTACCCGAAGTCAACGCCAGCAGGAGACGGACCAACGAAGATTTGGTGGTGCAACGCCGCAGACGTCGGAGGGCCAGCCACCGGCTGCAGGCCCCTCGGTAGCTCCTACATCTGCCGCACCTGACTTAGGTGCTCTGATGGTGATGTTGCAGGAGCAGGCTCGCCGACAGGAGGAACAGGCTCGCCAGCAGGAGGAACAGGCTCGCCGACAGGAGGAACAGGCTCGCCAGCAGGCGGAACAGGCACGCCGATTGAAAGAGCAGCTGCGGGGCGGACAGGTGGAACAGGCCCGTCGGTTGGAAGAGCAGATGCTCCTCATGAAGGACCTTCACGCTACCTTCGGGAAGGAGATAAAGGAGGTGAAGGATAGGGTTGCTCAGCATGACAACCGCCTGTCGGAAGCTGAAACCCAAATAGCGAAAGCTGAAAACCGAATCGAGAAAGCTGAAACCCGAATCGACCAAGTAAACAATCGGGTTGACAACGTAATGGCTGACATGAAGAAATCACTGGACGAACTCAAACTTGGGGATGGAACTACAGCTCCCGTAGTAGCTGCAGCACCTTCACTACGTGGATTCAAAGTGCCGCCGTTCGACGGGAACTCTTCCTGGTCGGCCTACAAAATCCAGTTCGAGGCCGTCATGGAGGCGAACGGCTGGAATAAAAGCCAAGCCATGACTGCACTCACCCTAGGCCTGCGCGACCAAGCCTTAACTGTGTTGGAAGCTCTCGGTAAGAAAGTGACCTATGAGCAACTCCTTGACGCATTGGAGGCGAGATATGGCGACGCTCACCTGGAACACGTCTTTCGTGCGCAGCTTAAAGATCGCGTGCAGCGCATCAACGAAAACCTGCAGCAGTGGGCTCTAGAGGTGGAGAAGCTGGTGCGAAAAGCATACCGGTCTGTACCTGCGCTCATTGAAGGGAACCTGGTGCAGACATTCATCGACGGCATCCGTGACCTGGAAGTCAGAGCTGCTGTGAGGCTCGGGCACCACGAGACGCTTAAGGACGCCTTGGCCCATGCACTGGAGGTAGAAGCCGTGCGGCAGGATCATCGTTCCCATCGCGTCAGGGAGGTTGCAGCAGTTACAGTTCGCGACCGCAACAAAGGATTCAGCCCTAGGTGCTATGGTTGTGGGGAAAAGGGCCATCTACGATCCAGCTGCCCTAAGCGAACTGAAGAAAGGGAAGTTGATCGACCTCGAGAAGGTAGTGCAGCTAACGGCACCGCCTGGCGGCGACAGGATCATCGTTCACCTCACGCTAGGGAGGTGACAGCAGTTACGGTTCGCGACCACAATAAAAGATACAGCCTTAGGTGCTATGGCTGTGGGGAATGGGGCCATCTTCGGTCCAGCCGCCCTAAGCACACCCTAGGAAGGGAAGCTGAACGGTCTCAGAGAAGAAGTGCGGCTAACAGCATCGCCCAGCAGCAACAGGAATACGACTTTACTATCAGACACTGCAGCGGGAAATCTCACGGCAACGCAGATGCATTGTCAAGAAGACCTTGTCCTGAAGATTGCAACCATTGTAGTAGGCAAGAGAGTAAGGAAGTGGTATCCGTGAGGATGCTGAGGACAGACCACCTCAGCAACGGGTGGATGGACAGCCTACGTCATGCACAGCAGGAAGATCCGGACATCAAGCCGATCCTGGAATGGATGAAGGCCAGTGCTCCCAAGCCCAAGTGGAGCGACGTCTCAGCGATGAGTTCGACCACTAAAAGCTATTGGGCCCAGTGGGATAGCTTGCTGCTTCAGGATGGAGTTCTGTGCCGTAAATGGGAAAATGTTCGGGGAGACAGCTGTCATTTACAAATGGTTGTCCCTAAAGCTAAAGTACCGGATGTTCTACAGCTGTACCATAATGATTATTCAGGAGGCCATCTGGGAGTTAAACGAACTCTACTGAAGATCCGAGAACGGTTTTACTGGGTCCACTGTCGAAACGATGTCGAGGACTGGTGTCGCAAATGTACAAGTTGTGCGGCTGTAAAGGGACCTCAGACTCGTAGTAGAGGTGCATTGAAGTTGTACAATGTTGGTGCACCATGGGAGAGAATAGCCATTGACGTGGCGGGGCCGTTTCCGGAGAGTGAAAGCGGTAACAAGTATTTCATGGTTGTGATGGATTACTTCACTAAGTGGCCAGAAGTCTTCGCCATTCCAAATCAAGAAGCTTCAACAGTTGCAGATAAACTAGTTCATGAAGTCTTCTGTCGTTTTGGGGTACCTTTAGAGATTCACAGCGATCAAGGAAGGAATTTTGAGTCTCAAATATTCCAGGAAACTTGCCGAGTTATGGGTACTCATAAAACAAGAACGACTTCTTATCACCCGCAATCTGATGGAATGGTGGAACGATTTAATCAGACATTGGAGAGGTACCTAGCAAAAGTTGTAGACAATCGGCAACGAGAGTGGGACAAGCACATACAACCGTTTTTGTTGTCATATCGAAGTTCTGTTCACGAAAGTACAGCAGTGACACCAGCTTTCGCAAACTTTGGAAGAGAATTACGGCTGCCTGCAGACCTGATCACTGGGATACCACCTGATGCCCCAAGCAGTATAACCGATTATGCATGTGACTTGCGGAACAAAATGAATGACATTTATGAGCACGTCAGACAATCGGGCCAGCAAATGTCTGAGAAAATGAAAACCCGGTATGACCGCAAAATGAACAATAAAGGGTTCAACGAAGGTTCATTAGTGTGGTTGCACAATCCAGTCCGCAGCAAAGGGAAATCTCCTAAGCTTCAAGCTAAATGGGACGGCCCGTACCGGATTGTAACCAGGATCAACGATGTGACCTACCGGATACAGAAAGGCGCAAGAGGGACTCCTAAGATCGTCCATGTGGATCGCTTGGCGCGTTATTATGGGACCGATAATGCTCGGGACGAGCATGTCTTAGGAGGGGGCAGTGTTGTGTGAATAAGTCAACTAGCGCCATCTAGTGTCAGGAACGAGAGCGAGGGGAGCTTTGCAGAGAATGACATCACAGATCTCTCAACCGACAGCGCCACCCGAAGAACTAAGTTTCTAGAAAATCTATACTCGAACTCTCGGTACCTTGCGCGTGTTTACTTGAACATTCCGGATATTTTGCTAATTTAAATAAATAGGTGGCGCAAGATGCGATCGGGCAGAGTTGAACTCGGCGACAAAGCGAAGCTTCGGAGCGGAATTAAGTGAATTAGTGTGTTTAATTATTAGTGTTTTTAACTTTAATTTGTATAAAGTAAATTAAAGTGTTAATTTAGGTAATTCTATCGGCAATTTTTATTGTCACGAACCTCAAGCTCGTAACAGTATCAATATGGACTGGTTCGTTTTCAGTTATCACTTTGACTGTTGTTACTATTAATGCTTAGAATAGAATAGAATCATTTTTGTTCAATATTGATACATGTAACACTTATTGAAAGTAATTTTTTAATCACATGTAAAAACTGGTTACTCTGTAAATGAATAAAATGAAGAAAACTTTTGCTTGTATTTTATTTCAAAACATGGTAATGAACGAAATAATTTTCTACACGGTAGACCTACGATGCCGCTATGTTGTGGTTGTAGCACGAATGGTTCGGCTAGACCGGTTAAGGACCACACTCTCGCAGAACACCAGCGTAAAATAGCAGCTTAACGCTGCTGTGTTTCGTATGGTGAGTTAGAGAACCGGAGATAATTTTTACTTGAAACTAAGCATTCCATTTTTGTTCTCAAGAGTGTCAAAGCATCCTCATATTGATGGGTAAATGTAGGTGTCTATAGGTCACACCATTCTTTAATCATCAGGTGGTCTCTGTGTTCGTTTGTCGCTCTTATACAAAAAAAAGACGCTGTGTGTTTCTGGTTCAATCATTTTAATTTAGAAAACTTCAACCTCGAAACCAAACCCGGTGATGGAATGTAACATGAGAAAGATATCAAATTTAAGTATATAGTGAGAGGTATAGAGTAGAGTTACTTCCAGCCACCGTAAGTGACAAATTATATTAATTGTGTTTGCGTTTAATTAGATATTGTTTCCTTGTACCTAAATTTACATTCTCATTACGCTCAAGTCCAGTATGGAAATGTTAGAATATTTTAAAAAATATTGGTAGTAATATTAAAAAAGCTTTGGAAAAAATTCTAAATTTGAAATTGAATACAATAGCCTGGAATCAAGCCACTTTACTTTTAAAATTTGGTGGTTTTGGTGTAAGAAATGTTTCTAGCGTCGCATTGCCTTCTTTTCTTTCTTCCGTGCATAGTGTGAATGATTTATGTAAGACATTTTTATATAATAAAGTAGACCGGTGCTTTGCTGCGGAGGCAAGGCAAACATGGCTAACGCTCTGTCCCGGCGAAAATGTCCCACTGGCAGTTAATCAACAAAAACAGTGAGATATACCGCTGGTACGGAGTGTCCGGAAAAAATTATTTCATAATCTCTACAGTCAACAAGATCAGGCTCGCCTTCTGGCTGTTTCGACTAAGGAATCTAATCACAGGTTAAACGCTCTACTATCAAGTAATCTCGGCACATTGCTTGATGGGGAAAGCTTGCGCATCGCCGTAGGAATTCGTCTAGGAGCGATAATTTGTCAACCTCACCAGTGCCTAACACAGGGGTTAGCAGCGTCGATGAGTTTGGGCTCCACAGACTTTCATGTAACAAAAACGCAGGTAGGTTTTTCAGTCACGGTTCCTTGAACGAAGTCATCCAAAGGGCTTTTGTCTCTATAAATTTTCCCTCGGTTTTAGAGCCTGGGGGACATTTAGAGACGATGGCAAGTGACCCGACGGTATGACTTTGGCCCCTTTTGAGAGAGGTAAAGCCTTAGTGTGGGATGCTACTTGCACTGAAAGCATCAGAGGCAGCTGAAATTAGTAAATGGCGCAAATAAGAGTCTTTGAGAAATTACTACATATTTGTGCCATTTGTTGTAGAGACTGTCGGTCCGTGGGGTCCACGTGCAATGAAGGTCCTAAAGGAACTGTATCCACGACTGGGCGTCGCCGCTGGTGATAAGAGGGCTGGTTCTTTTCTCGCTCAAAGGTTTAGTATAGCTATTCAGCGAGGAAACGCAGCCAGCGTTCTTGGCACTATACCACGGGGACCAGGAATTATTGACTATTTAAATTTTTAGTTATAGTCTTTCTATATTATAATCCTTTTTTAATATTATTTGTAATGAATACTAATTGTAAATATTATAACTTTAATATTATTATAGCGATATCTGTATAGTTTTCTCATCTGGTTGGTTTCTATAAATATATAATTATAAATTAAAACGAAAAGGTAAATATACATAAATATCAATAAAATAAAATAAATACAAAAAATACACAAATAAATAAGGATCCAAACAGATGGAAGCCCTCGGCAGAGGCGACCAAACCGCCGAGGTTAGGAGGAAAGGGAAAGAAACCGACGGACGATGCGGGCGGTATCGAGGACCACTGCCTTCTGCATTTGAGCCCGGAGCGGTCCGTCACGGAGTCCCAGTCGCCTAAGATGACCCGAGAGGCTGACTGGGATTAGCCCATTCGCAGAGACGACTACAGGAATAATTTCGGTCGGCCGACCACTCCACTTCACCTCGTGAGCCAGGTCCAGATATTTTGTTCGCTTATCTGTTTCGGCTTTCACGAGGTTCTCGTCACACGGAATGGTAATGTCGACCAAAATATCCTTGACTGTGCCCGCTCCATCAGCACAATATCAGGCTTATTCGCAAGAATAGTCCTGTCTGTGATGATGGCCCGGTCCCAGTAGAGCTTGGCGCGGTCATTTTCGAGCACGACTTCCGGCAAGTACTTGTAATACGGCACTTTCCGGTCCACGACACCGTATTTCAGAGCGAGCTCCTGGTGTAGAATTCTGGCTACTAGGTTGTGCCTGTGCAAGTACTCAGAGTTAGAAACAGTTAGAACAACCGGAGATGACACGCCTAAGTGACTCCCCGGGATGGCGACAAGCTCGACAGACGTCGACGGTGCCATCCTTTAGGATGTATCTCTGATAGTTGTTGGTCTTAATAACCTGATCCTGTATTGCACAGACAAAACCCTCGGTTTCCCCGAAGAGGTCACCGAAACGTAGCCAGTTGAGGGAGGCGACTGTATCTACGAAGGGCTCATGTAGAGTCTTGTAGTACCTCCCGTGGAGCTCCTTCTCCTTCCATACGGTCTCCCGTATAATATTATTATTATTATAATTTGAGTATTTAATAAAAGTTAAATGTACCTAATTAGATATGATTGGACAAATAAAGGAGCTAGAAATTTAGGTGCATAATATTTAATTTATTGAATCAGATCAAGGTCAAGCTACTGAAATTTCGACTGTGATAATGTGGGCAGCGGCTACGGTACCCAGTATTTATATGGCCTTAAAATATTTGTTTCATTGCTTGGTAATTGCAAACTGTCAATTTATATTCGTTACTGGCCTCCATGATAAAAAAACAAATAACGAGAGTGAAGACAATAATTTTTGTAATAAAAAATGGAAGGTCCCTGAATCGATATATCGCTTGGATTTTTTTTTATTAAAGAAGCACAAAACGTTACGCATTCCATGTGATGGTTAATGTTTTGAAGTGGATTTTGTTGCGAACACAGGTGACATGTAAGTATATCCATATACAGTACTACAGCTACAGTGTGTATTATAATAATTGATATAACGTAATGAATTAGAATCAAAATGCAGATATTTTGATACATATAAAATCTAACATTAAATTAACTTTACTAGTCTCTTATATTCTTTTTAAAGTTATCCTCTACAGAAATATTTGATTTTGTACTGTACTACTGAAACCTTAAAAAAAACGTGTGGCACTCGGGGACTGCCGCGGTAAAGCTATTGCATAGCATTTTTTATCAACTTATGCAATTATAATTAATTATTTATTTTATTTATGCAGATAAGTCTTTGATATTAAATCAAGTTACACTTTTTGAGCGTGGTGACCGATAAGAAAATAATTTTTTTTCTCTTATTGTATGAATGAGAAGTTAATATTATTTAAAATATTTTTTTTAATATCTTACAATACATGTAGGTTATTCAGGAATTTTTATCATTCAGTTAGCAGCTAGTGTACATGCATACGACTAGTCGCACGCACACAAACACCGCGCCGAAGTCTGCCGAACTGAAACGACGTTAGACGATGCACGGCTTTCAACGCCACACCTCCGTGCCCGTCGGAGTTTACCGATAATCTGACGTCATACGACGTAATTCAAATAACTGCAAAACCAAACATAATATCCTAATTTATTAAAAATAGCCTTTCACAAAAATGAATCTAGTTAAGTATAGAGTAATTTTGTACAGATTAGGTAAATAGTTCGCACTCTTCCTTAAGATAGTGATCATAAAAAGTAAACTCGCAGTGAGAGCACAAAAACTCAACACGATCAAGTAAATAAATTATATTTTCGGAGTTATTCATGTCAGCAACAATACGCTACGGTCTATTGTAGAAATTAACAACCCATTGGCAGTCATTGCAGTAAAACCTTATATTAAAATGAGTTTATTCCCAAGGTCATATTAGGTTATTAGTCACAATATAAGAAAATGAACTTCTATTAAACCTGTCAATATCTAAAATTAGTACTTATTTACAATAGTAAAATAAATGATAATATAGTCAATCTGTAATGTATCACGGCTGGGGAATCCTAGATATTTTTTCGTATTTAGTAAACGAATAACTAGTTGATAAATTAATCATGATATATACATTGATATATTAAAAGGGAAGATACGTTACACGCTAATATCGCAATCACTAAACCTGGGCTCGGCGCACGACTACAAGCACCAAAATTTACACATCTGTTATCTTAAACGCAAAATTATATTTAACGATAGACAAGGACAGAAATAGGAAACGTCGTAGTTGTGCGAGCGAAATCGCGTCATCGCGAAATCGGGCATCACGTGCGTATCGTGTCTCTCACGCATGTTTTCTCGCTCTTACAAACGAGCCAAGTACGGGCAATCCCGTAGTTATGTAGGACCGGGCGCTTTGATTTAGTGACCTATCTTCCCCTTTTAATATATCAATGGATATATATCTTTTTTTTTTTCGCCGGAGACTAAAATGATATTGCTTTTTTTCGTAACTGCAGATTCTGTGGATTTATTTCATTATTTTGAACAATATACGAAACTTAAGTGACTAAAATTAAATCTAATCTGAACCAGAATCATAAAAACTGTATTATTCGGGCTAAACGAATCTAATAAAGATCTGTTATTTTTGTCTCCTGCGAAAAAAACAGACTATAGGAATCAATCGAATACCTACACAAACAAAATATCACCCAATATCACCTACAAATAAAATATTACGAAGCGGAATAACTAATAAGAGTGGCAACGTCGCACTATACAAAGGAATTGCGTTAAGACGACACCTCGAAAGGGCTATCGCCGGACTGATCCGAGTGAATGCATAATTTCTATAAAAACTTGAAAAAACGCCCTCATAAGGTCTAAAATAGCGTAGCGCCCGCGACGATTAAAAGCGCTTAGAAATTCTCAGAAACTTTAAAATATTTTTGTAAAAATTATTGATTTGAGTAATCAAAATAATGAGCAAGTAAATTATGAATTTTAATGTTTTGAATATATTTGAGTGATTTCGAAGCATATAGATTAAGTAATTTCGTTGTAATTTCAACTATAGTGGTTTTTAGAGGTGTTTTCGCAAATAATTATGATCGAGTCAAAATTATACTATCGTGTTTTTGAGCAATCAAATTCAAGATAAAGACATGAATTTACCTATATCAAAATTTCACTTCCCTTAGTGGTGTCATAGTCCTATCAATTATTTTATTATTATAATAGTACATGATATTCCCTTTAAAATGACACCAATATGAATAATATCTTATATCTATATCTACAAATAAATAAAATTGAAGTGTCTGTTTGTAATGTTTAAATAACAGCTTTTTATTAAATGCATATGAAAGTACTAGTAACAAAAACACAATTTTTAAATTTTTGTCCGTCTGTCGGTCTGTCTGTCTGTCTGTCTGTTTGTTCCAGCTAATCTCCGAAACAGCTGGATCTATTTTGACGGGACTTTCACTGGCAGATAGCTGATGATATAAGGAATAACTTGAACTACTTTTGTTTTAGAAAAAGAATTAGGGTTCCGCGCAAAAAAATTAAAACCCATGAAATCCATATTCCACGCGGGCGAGATCGCGGGGAATAACTAGTACTCAATACAGATAAATGTATACTTATTTTTATTTATTTATTATTTTAATAAATAAATAAAAATAAGTATTAATAATTTCTAGACACATCTCAACAGATATTTCGTTAATAAATTGCTATCAATACTGAAGCATTCTTTTATATTTAGCATCCATTTAACACAAAAAAAACTGATAGGAATACTTTTTAAACAACATATAATCAATAAACGATAATCGCGTATAGTGAATTTCGAGGTAAATTATTATATGTAAACGTTTTTGAATCGTCGTAATGATACATATTTCCTAAAGAAAATATCTCCACAATTAATTTGATGTAAAATAACATTAGAAATAACGTATAAAAACAGAAAAATGATCAAATTTTTGATCGAGTTCCTAGACAGTACACAAACAAAAATGGCGAAATGTCATTTTCACATTTTTTTTCTATATAGTTATTTGTTACAGAGTACACAGATAAAATTCACTCTCATAGATGACAAATTTCAAACACCACAATCTCTAATTTTTTACTCTGCCATTGTTACGGCCTCTAGTTACCCGGGCAAAGGTCGTAGAACCCGGGCCCACCAGGGGTTCAACTCGACGAGTAACAGGAGGTTGGCCTAAATGGCTTGTGGAATATGAGACAATAGCGGTTAAAAAGGAACCAAACAAGACTTACCTATTTCGTCGACGTAGGGTCAAACCTAGGAAGATTCAGGTGTAAGTATATGTGTGTGATAGTGTTATGCTCAGTACGTGTTATATTATGTAACCTGACTTCCCGCTGGTTGCCGAACAGCAGATCCCAAGGCTTCACTTCTATTCCAGTATGGGATCCATCGAAGGGGCAAGCCGTCACAGAAACTTCAGAGTCTAGGAAATTACGCTCGTTTATCACTCATTAATTATAGTTAAGTCAATTGTCATTAGGTTAATCCAATCAAATTCAACCAGATTTAACCGAACCCGCGTTATAACGAACTCACTATTTGTGAAAAATACTGTATCACCGGACCGCGTCGCAAAAAACTCAGGTTCGCGCAGTACATACGTCAGGGCGGCCGTACGGCAATTATATTAACAAGACGCGCAACTACTCTGTTCCACGCTCCACGACAAGATTTGTCACTTATTATTTATTGTCCAATTGATTGTCTTTAAATTCAAATGTCACGCTCTATTATAATCAATAAACGATAATCGCGTATAGTGAATTTCGAGGTAAATTATTATATGTAAACGTTTTTGAATCGTCGTAATGAAACATATTTCCTAAAGAAAATATCTTCACAATTATTTTGATGTAAAATAACATTAGAAATAACGTATAAAAACAGAAAAATTATCAAATTTTTGATCGAGTTCCTAACCAGTACACAAACAAAAATGGCGAAATATCATTTTCAGATTTTTTTCTATATAGTTATTTGTTACAGAGTACACAGATAAAATTCACTCTCACAGATGACAAATTTCAAACACCACAATCTCTAATTTTTTACTCTGCTATCTTCAGCGCTGTACACGAACGGAACGATGTCGTTGAGAGCCGTGGTAGCTCACATAGTTAGCGCTCGTTATAGGTATCACAGTACGGGAGCAACCCGGGGTCGATCCCCACTGGCACCAATGAAATTGTTGCGTGCTGATTTAGCTATCAGTTGGAAAGTCTGTTTTTCTGGGCCGTTTTGTTTTGTTACACTGACATCTCGCAAGTCACCTAGGGACCTAGGAGGTTGTCGGTTGCTTATTTTTTATTTTTATTTAAAATTTTCGTCGGTAAAATAACATATTTATAAAAGTAAAAAAAAGTAAAGTTACAGCCTATATACGTCCCACTGCTGGGCACAGGCCTCCTCTAATTTCTGAGAGGGTTTTAAGGCAAGGAAATGTCCGCCACGCTGCCTCAATGCGTGTTGACGAACTTCACATTTCTTCGAAATATATATTTTTTAATTTCTCAGACATGCGCTACCAGCATGCGACGACGCGGCCCGCGCCTTGCCGCCACTTGCATTTGCCGCGCTTAGTCTCGTCACAGAGTGGCGAAATCACAGTAATATAGGTATTTTATAAACAGCACCTGTCTAATATTATGAAATATGTAGATAAAACTTAAAACTTACCTTGATAAATGTATACCCTTTTGTTTGTAATATTTTTTAGACCTCGCTTCAATCGTTTCTGCTTATTCCCCATGTTTTACAAACTAAACTTAAATATTAATAAAACTGTACAATTAATAAAACTATAAAACACTACTATTAAACAAGAATCAGAAAAAACCTACTCCACTATTAACAAAATTAAATTTTTGCAGTAATATTTTACGATTTTATTTCGTAGTGCTGAGCTCTCGCAAGGCGGCGTACGTCCACCTAGCAACACGATGCGCCCCGCACTGAATTCGTGGACGAATGCGAGGGTGATATAGACGCAGTATTTAATCGGGACGCATTTTTAATTTATTATCATAAAAATAATACATATTTCTAAAAAGTAACCAAACCAAATTATTTTATTTTGTATTGCAAAGCAGTAGATATTTTTTTTTATATTCCTTTGATAAACAATGAAGGAGTAAAGTGGTTTCATCTCAACGATTTGGAGGTGATTTGGGTATTTTTTATTTATTATGTGAAACCGATAGAAAAATTATGGCTAAACCAAATTACGTATCAGATCATGTAGATTACTAGCTATTTTTTTCATATGTAATTTCTCTGTAAGTGTCGACGAAAAGTTGGTTCATCTGCACGCTTTTTTCAAGCTTTTTGCGAGAGAGCAGCCTTAATAATAAATGCACTTTGTTCATTCATATTCAAAATTTCAAAACTCTTCGACAAAGACAACAAAGGCTGAGGAAAAGAAACGACGTTAGACCATCGTTAGACAATGCACGGCCTTCAAGCCACACCTCCGTGCCCGTCGGAGAGCGTGAGGTTTTTTTCGTTATGAAATTTCTGGATTTTCCCGCACTCAAGGCCCGCGATAGAAGCTATGCAATAGCTTAACAATTATATAAATTGCGCATGAACAAAGATTCGCCATTCGGCCATACATAACCACATATTCCCTACAGGAATCGAATACATGATCTGCAGTTCCGCTACAAAACTGTAAGCCACTGCGTTATCTTACAATAAAACCAGCAAAATTGTCTTTGGTTCTCCAAGCTCACCATACGAACCACAGCAGCGTTGTACTATAATTTTACGCTGGTATTCTTCATTCGAACAGTCAAACCTTCAATACTACCGCTATAATACTGTAACAGCGTGCGTTACGTTCTATATAACTGTGATAAAATAATATAATCTGTAATTTAAAAAATAGGAAATAATTGTTACAAAATCTACCTAATACCTACAAAGAAATGTCCATTTTTCTTGCATGTACTTGAAGTAAAATTAATCGTTGCAAAATAGCAAGGCCCTCGAGGTAAGCTTTCTGCTAGTCAAACTCTCATGTATTATTAATACATCCACCAGCACTCTTCGTTTCAAACTACCAATATATATTTATAAAACTTCTAGAGCTGCAGAGCAGCCTGCATTTGATGATTTGATTTGACTTATGTTCAGGCCTTTATCGGGACCTTAGAAAGAAAATGAGTGGACTGTATTAAATAATAGCTTTAATGCCATAACTTCTAACAAATTTTATATAAATAAATTGAGGAATGACATGTCCGTATGCTACCGCGTCTCGCAGCTGAGTGTTGTAACGAAAGGCTCGCGCTGCCGCAGGTTCTGCAATCAGCGGTCCCTTGTGTCCCGAGGTGTGCTGAGGTGCTGTGAGGTGGTGTGTGCGGTGAGGTGTTGAAGAGACGTCTTCAACCTCCAATTGACAGAAGGCAGATGCAGTTAAGAGCACGACGAATGACGCCTCGCTTCGTCTTCAACTCGACCACTCGCGTCCGCACCGTCTACGCCGGGATAGGTCATCATGGCCTGGCTCAGAGACCAGAGCAGTATTAGTGTTGTCTTGTCCTTGATAAGAACTAAAGATCCCGGCTTCACTTCACCTCTGGAATGAAACCACTTGGATTTGGCCTGCAGCAGAGAGATGTATTCATTATGAAAGCGGCTTCAGAAATGCTGCTGTAACCGCCGCCAGCGATCCATACGTGTTGTTGGCATCAGTCACCTGGGGAAGTGGAACATATAAGAGTGGTCGTCCAATTAGGAAATGAGAGGGAGTAAGTGCCAAAAAATCATTAAGTTCAGAAGAAAGAGAGGAGGGCGTGAATTAGAGACCGCCTGTATTTGCCTAAGACAAGTAGCCATCTCCTCAAAGGTAAAATGGGTTAGCTTTAACAGTATTTTTAGATGATGCTTACAAGATATTACAGCAGCCTCAGCTATTGAAATAAAGTGTGGGCTGTAAGGAGGCGTAAAAAAATTCGATACCCTGTTTTGCTATTTCGGATGCAACACTCGATGAATGCAAGAACCTATGCATTTTATTTGATGTGCCTACAAAATTTTTCTCGTTATCGGACGTGATGCTTCGAGGCTTGCATCGACGCGCCACAAAACGATTTAAAGCTGTCATGTAAGCCTTAGGGTCAGAGACGAGTTTCAAACGTACGGCTTTCACTGCAAACCAAAATGCACATGTAAGATCTTATAAGTTTGCAGCCGTGACCCCTGTTATCGGCCACCAATACTGGCCCAGCGTATTCAACGTAACAATTTAAAGATGAAAATTCGAGATGAGTTCTTGACTGAGGTAGTTGACCCATTATAGGCTGAACGCTTTGCACCTTATGTCTGAAACATTTAAGGTATTTATTCACGATACTTCTAGAAAGGTTCCTACTACCTATAGCCCAATAAGTCTGCCTTATATGTGACAATAGTAAATGTAGACCGGCATGTAGTAGCTCTAAATGTTGCATTTGAAATATGAGTTTAGTAAGTATGTGCTTTTTGCATATTATTATGGGATGCTTTACACTAAAATCGTAGGGGGAGTTATCGAGCCTCCCGCCCACGCGGATGAGGCTATGATTGTCAATTAACGGAGTCAAATAAAGCAATTTTTGTTTGGATTTTAAAAATGAAATTCTTCAGAAAACATATCTAATTGTGAATAATGTAATATTAAATTATACGAATCTTGGAGTTCTATTACGGAAAGATCGCCACACAATTAATCTTTATTTTTAAATTATTTATTAATCTTTCTACATATGCAAAGTACATATGCAAACAATCTTTGAATTTTTGGAAAGCTAGAATATTTTTCTAATAAGCGATGAATTATAGATGATATATCGCAGGTCTCAAACCATAGGGGCGTATATGCAAAACTGTGATTTTTTCTTTTTAATACCATTGGATTATGTTATAAGCAATACGTAACCTCAATGTTTCTTGTAATAATATTAATTACTTTTTTGAATTAATTACAAAATATAATTTATCGTAAGCTAAAGAGTCTGAAATAATTGTTAGGCCATACAGGCGTATAGTAGACGTAACAGCAATATTATTGCATATTAGGCAGATTTTACGTGCCACAAAGACGCATACGACCGTCAATGTCCGCATGATCCTGAGGATATTTGTAGTCAAAACGCGGACGCACAATAATGTCAACAGCACCCGAGATATAAACTCAGAGTCAGTAATTTAAACTACAAAGTCTCTCTGTAACCAAGTTTAAAAATTTAATAAACAAAACCTTATAAAAAAGGGTAAAACTAATATAAAAGAATACCTAGTTGATAGTAACCCCTGGGAATGAGGCGATTGCCTCTAATCTGTTTCGTGAATAGGTTTTGTACAACATTAGTACAAATTATTGTATGATATATTTTGAAAAAAAGTCCTACTGGGTATCTTGCTGGTACTACCCAGGTCAGGGGCTTTTTCCGAACCAGCGGTAAAATTAAGAAATAACTTATTTACTTGTAATCTATATTGGATAAAAATATTAAATTTTAATAGTACCAAAGATGTTTCATAAGCCTCACATTTGACACCAATGTCAGTATAGAATAACCAACTAAATACCACTTGAAGAGCTTCTATAGTTCAAAGTAGAGAACTTACACAACTTACAATACAATACTCTTTATTGTACACCAACAAAACATTAATGAATAATGAAAAAATAATGAGGGATAAACAAAAGGCGGTCTTATTGCTACATAGCAATCTCTTCCAGACAACCCAGAAGAGGAAATTAATAAAAATAAAAATAAGATTAATGGGTAGGGTGCACTAAATTAGACAAAAAAATATAACTTATATACTACATAATGACAACATACTTAAGGTATATTAGTGACCATAACAAAGAGGAGAAAGAGAGAGGAGTTAAAGAGACAAATAGTGTTCCTTAATTTGTTTCTTGAACACATTTAAAGATTGAGCACTTTTAATGGACTGGGTTAAGGAGTTCCAGAGTCTTACTCCAAGAACAGCAAAAGATTTATCATAAAATGTCGAGGAGTGTATAGGACATTGGAGCGAAAGGTTTTCTTTGGACCGTAAGGAAAAATCGTAACAAGAGCTAAGAAATTTAAAACGTTTTTTCAGATAGGGAGGACTTGATACATTAAATAAGACGCAGTAGAGCGCAGAAAGTATATGAGTATTCCGACGAAGACGGATTGGGAGCCACTTGAGTTTAGTGCGGTATTCAGAGACATGGTCATATTTACGAAGCCCAAATATGAACCGTATACAGAGATTTTGGAGTCGCTCAAGTTTATTAAGTTGCTCCTCGGTGATATCAAGGTAACAAATGTCAGCATAGTCGAGGATAGGGAGTAGCAAAGATTGTGCAAGCGTAATTTTGGTGGGAATGGGTAAAAAGTAGTTAAGCCTTCGGAGTGAAGCATAAGCCGCAAACATTTTTCGGCTCACTGCATTAATTTGGAGTGCCCAAGACAGACTGGAATCCAAAAAGATACCCAAATTTTTAACTACTTCATTATATGGAATAAGAATACCATTAAATACAACGGGTTGAATTTGACATTTTTTAATTTTGGAAATAGTTCTTGAACTCCCAATAATTATAGCTTGCGATTTTAAAGGGTTAACCGTCAACCCATAAGATCGTGTCCAGTCGATAATAGAAGCCAGATTCTTGTTGATACATTCAACAGCTTTGGCAAGATCTTCGATGGTTGTTTGTAAATATATTTGAAGGTCATCTGCATACAAGTGGTAGAGAGAAGATATTTGGGATGTAATCGTATTAATAAAGATTGCGAATAAAAGAGGAGATAAGACACCACCTTGTGGAACGCCAGCTACGGTATCAAGCCACGAAGAAAGTCTATCTTGGACACGAATACGTTGCCGGCGCCCGTGCAAATAACTATGAAACCAGGAAATTGTAGTTGGAGATATGTTAAGAGAACGCAGAATCCCTAACAGGATATCATGATCAACAGTATTGAAGGCATTGCTGAAATCCAGCAACACCAATACTGTGACTTGATGATTCTCCATACCGTGACGAATGTCGTCGGTGATTTTTAATAACGCCGTAGTCGTACTATGACCAGATCTAAAGCCAGATTGGAGAGGACTAAGGATGCTATTTCTTAAACAAAGGGAATTAATTTTTTGTTGGACAAGGCGCTCTAAAACTTTGGAAAGGAAAGGAAGAATTGAAATAGGACGATATTCAGAAAAACTTGAAGTATTTGTTTTTTTAGGTAAAAGTATGATTTGAGCGTCCTTCCATTAGGAAGGGAAAGAAGATATGGAAAAGTTTAAGAAGATATGGAAAAGTTTAAGATATGGGTTATAATAGGTGTTAAAAAGTCCAACAAGGGAATAATCATTCTACGACTGACGTGGTCACTTCCGACAGCGTCGGAATGGATAGAGAGTATGTGTTTCCTAACATCACAATCTGCAAATTGCCTGAACATAAATGGAGAAAAGTCAGGAGTGGGAAACGATGAAAGTTAAGTAAGTGTTGCTGATTTTGCCATATTGTTCAGGCAAGAAACGGAAGAAAAATGCTGATTAAGCAAATTTAAATCAACGTTATTTGGAATAGAACTTTTTAAACTGATCCCTTATTTCCAGACATTGTTAAGACCTAGCGTATTAGAAACACACATATCACATCTAATACAAATAATAAAACATTGTACAATACAAAAAACAAAAACCCACAAAAGTTTTTTTTTAAAGATGTGACAGAATCAGTCTCCATTAGTCAATAAAACTCCATTAGTCAAAGTCAACAAGAAGAGACTGATTCTATAAGTTATGTTAACAACATTGGATAATAACAAGGATTCTATCTGAAAGATTAAAGAATTGACCCTGGCAAAAAATATCAATTTTTACAAGCCGAGAGAAGACCAATGCTGACGTCATATATAAGTTTGAGTAGTAACCTAAAGAAAAACAGAAATAAAATCAGAAAAAGTATGAAAAACATGAAATTAAGTTTGATTATCATTTATAATTGAAAGAATTTAAGACAATGCGAGATATCGCTATTGGAAATACGCTAAGACCCACGGATGGCTCGCTTTTAAAATAGGCAACCGTTAGATGTATACAAGTGAGGAAAGATGTTCCAATTGCCTTTTCTCAAATTTGACTGCTAAAAAAATTAATAGGGGGGTAAGCTCTTCTATGGAAACAAATCTGCTACCACTTTCATTAAAACAAGTTAAAGATAAAGACTTAGATGGCTATGTGTAAGGATGGAACTTCTCTAAAGAAAACCACAGCTGTTACGAAAATTTGCCTTTTGTAGGAAACAAAATTAGGAGACAAGAGCTAAAAATAAGGACGACGAGTTAACCCTTGCTACAACAAAAGTGTCTTACTTTGACGTTTACCTAGACTCAAAAACTGAAACAAGAGTGTATTATTAAGTATATAATAGAAGCATGCCTCTTTATGGGGGCGTTCAAGTATTACGTAACGAAATTTTTGAAGATTCTTGACCCTCCCCGCCCCCACGTAACGCGCAGTAACGTTTTTCTGTACCCTCCCTCCCCCTCCCTAAACGTTACGTAACACCCAATTGGCCATTTTTACCTAAAAGTCATAATTATGTTGTGCAAATTATCGGAAAGTCGCTAAAGTACCTTCGTTCGTTATTGTTTTAATCGCGTTTGCGGTAACAATATATAAAACAAGATATTTCTAAGTTAAAATATAATTTATTTTATTTTATCTATTCATATTTTTATTTAATAAAAAATCACACATAATATAATAAGCATTTGATTAAGTTAAAAATATGTTAAAATGGGCTCAAATTTGATTTAATAAACTTTTGCTACTAGTTTTACATTTAATTACGCAGTTTTCTTGATTAGCCCTGTCCTTACATACGTTTTTGGCTACATTAACCATTGTTCTTCTCTTGCATTCTCCTGTTTTACCTTTTTTTAACAAATAAACTGTTTTCATAAAGTAACATATTTATTTTAACCTTTGGCAATTCTATTAGAAACGGAAACCTAACTGATATAAAACATTTTATTCAAAATAAATTTCTATTCTTAACAAAAAAATTAAAATAAAATCAGCCACAATAATTCAAATAAGTAGGTATGTAAAATAAAATAATTCAATTGGAGTTACTGCTCTTCTGTCCACGGGCTTGCCAAAAACTCAGACTCTTTCATTACTGGCATCTGGAGAGCAGCCGAAGACGGTTAAGTAATTATTAAACCACTTGCATCAACTTAGTCTTCGTCTAGCCAATCGGCATTCTTGGACGATATTTTGCAGCGGCGCACAACGCAGCTACTTTGCCGTGCTGGCAACAAGTCGCTGTAGCTATACCCTACTTCCACGACGATCTTGGGCGGTCTTGCCATGCACTTAACGACTTTTTATTTGAACACACTTGTGCAATGTTAAATAGATCCCACAGGTTGGACACATTCTGTTATTGAGGTGGGATTGTGCTGATGAGCAAAATAAATCGTAAGGCATCTGCATAAAACCTAGAAGAGGCTACAGATCAACGGAAAATCTCACAACACGTGGTGAAAACTTGCATGATACTTTGTTTAGCTGACTAGGGACTAGCTGGTAGGGTAGTGGCTAGAAAATATCTGGAAAGACAGATTAAAATGCACTGCTCGAGCGGGAACAGCAGGATTCGTCCGCACATTTAATCACTTGCAAGCATTATTGCGATTCACGGACGTGAGTGCTAAACCACGCCATATTAGGTTTTGCTGGATCCTGCAAACTATCTTCGGGCTTTCTATATTCTGCAATGTGCTTCTAGTTCTACATAAACATTAACAAATACTGACAACGACAATAAAATAAAAATAACTTACATTAAAGTCGAGGGATTCCCCGTAAAACATAAAGGAAAATGGTTGCTGACTAGGGAGAACAAAAAAATGACGTACAGTACAATCGAGAGTTTTCCCATGAAACTTAAACAAAAAGGGTTGCCAACTTTGAACACTTTAATTTCCTATTTTTTTATTTAAATAAAAAACAATGTTACGTAACGCGTTGTTCGAACCCTCCTCCCGCCCCCAAATTGCGTTACGTAGTACTTAAATACCCCCTTAAGGCCGAATACGAAGAGAACTATCGAAACTTCACGTACTTCTGTTCACTATAACTTTGACCTGAAGTAATTCTAAACGTCAAAACATTTTTTAGGTATTTTGGGTTCCTTCGATATCTAAAAATTATTTCCCTTTCAAAACTCCGTGTATATAAACTTAGGAAAAAATATTTTAACGTAAAAAATATTTGTATTGTGATTCTGAAGGTGCCTGCCGTCTTCATTTTCGACTTTTTACGATACAAAAAATTATTATTAACATTATTCGATTTAATTACTAACGCCTAATAATAATATTGTACATTGCCAGATAAAAGTTTGCCGTCATAAATTACCAGGCGCTTCGATGTATGGCGTAAGGTGACAATAGTCATGTCTGTATTGAAAATCGAAAATTTTGTGGTTTACACGCGTTTAAGCGACTATAAATGTAAATATGGGTAAGAAATAAATATTACCTAAGTGGTAAACCAAAGAGAGTTTATCGCAAGAACGCTGCTCAAATGCGGTAAGTTCTATTTTGAGGATATGTCTTTGTAAGGTACTTGTTTGTTAAAGGCTGCCTAATAGGCTGCATTTTTACTAATTTACATTGGCCAAGCTGATCATTTATACGTTTCTCGGAAAGTGATAAACTCTCTTATTCTCTAATGTAGAAAGTAGTGCAAGCAAAGAGACCGCAAATAATGTCATAGTCAATGTAATATCCGAAAGTATGGTTAAGTACATAATTTAGAAAAACCGACATACTACGGGTGTGAAGTGTTTTACCGGTCGGTGTAATCTTGTGAGAATTTACACACACAGTACCTAATCCCAATATGCGACAAACAGGTACTTTTTTACTGTATTAATTATGCAATTTGCATCGGCATCTTGTAAGACTCACAAGAACAAACTTTATAGTTACGTGATTTTTTTACGTACGATGCACCAATTCAGTAAAAAATCGATGTCAATTCAATAACTTTTCTTTACACAATAATTTTACTTTGTAGAACTTATAATTTATAGTAATATTATAAAGAGGAAAGATTATTATTTTAGTATGTTTGTAACAAATAAAGTCCAAAATTTATGAGCTATAGGAACTACCAAACTACCAATCCTCTCTTTGTTATGCATTACTCTGCATACCGAGCTAGCGCACTCGTACGACTAACACACGTGATATTCGATAGACAGCGCGCAGTTTGCCGCGAAATGAGCAAGGTCAATCGCTTCGTATTCGGCCTTAACGAAGGTGGTCATTTAAAATATTAATAACTATTAAACCTACAATTTTTTTCATAACATTTAATACCAGTATTGCAATGAGAATAGGTAATTTGTCATCCTCTAATCATTTTAATGGCAAATTGCATTAATGAGGTATGCCAAAATTGTTTGTTAACTGAAAACACTCGTACAATTTTTCCTATGCCCTTATTTTCTGGCAACATTTACTTTATTTAATAATGTTTTAGAGAATTTATTATGCTTGGTTTTTATGATTTTAAGTTTCTTTTAAAATATTTATATTTTATTTTCTATGAAAACCTCATGTGTCTTGAATCTCAAATCTCAAATCTGATCTCAAAGCATTTTTGTTTCATTTCAAATAAACCAGTTCTTTAAGATTATGAATAAAATTTAATTCTTACAATTTACCTTTAAGATTTCACTTTTATTTCGTTTTTCCGAATGCTTAATGTTCAATTTTAGAGGTTTGTGATGTTATGTCTTTTTAAATAAATAATTATATTCAGATTTATGAATATTTCATATTTCATTACAAGTGCGGAAGGTCTGTCATTGCAAAGAGTTCCGACAAATGTCTACCCGAGCTGAGGCGTAGCCGAAGGTGAGGGTTGACAGTCGGAACAAGTTGCAATGACGGCTCCGCACTTGTACTGAACAACTGTTTTTAATACAGTTACGAAAAAATGAAGCAATTTAATAAAATAATAAAAACACAACTAAACTAACTAATCATTTATTTCTTATAAAAGTTATAATCCACATATACATTGAAATTGGTACAGTTTTTTATACTAATTGGGGAAGTTTTAGGTTGCATATTTACTGTTTGAGACAAACTATTATTAATTTCGTATGACTGTTCATGTATATTTGTCTAAGGTGTTATACAATGGCGTTTGCTAGTTGATGGAATTGGATCTGATGAATTCTTATTATCAACGAAGGTAGATGGACGAACGTTCTCTTCAGGATTGTCATGTGAAGGAGACGGACTGAACTTCATATTAATGGTATGTGTGATTTTTTTCCCAGTTCCTAGTTTGTTGTTTAATGAATCATCAATATAGCCTTCTGCAACTTTGTCTGACTTCCAACCTTCTAGTCGCTTTAAGGACGTCAAATTGGCTCCTGAATCTGCCAATAATGTAGCGTAGGTCTTCCTGAAGCTGTGCCCAGTATAATACTCAGCATCCGGCAGACCAAGAAACGTAGCTATTTCTTTTGGCATATTACCAAATTTGTTTATCCCGATTGCTTGAGATGTACCCTTTTAGATAATTTTGGAAAAAACGATCAGTTTTTGCTTTTTTGGACCGCTAATTCATATATTGTGCACTATTCTAAGAAAATCTCCTTCAATAAAAAAGCTTCTCGGTATCTTATTTTTCGTATTATTTATCTTGATTAGTAGCATTTTTCCATGGACTTCAATACTTTTAAAGTAATATTGACTAACTCCTCTCTGCGGCCAGCTCCAACAGCACCAAAAATCAGCCAAACCTACAAAAAAATGGATTTGATTAATTTTTTTAATTAATATATTGACTGTATTTTGCCATTTCGTATACTGATTACTAAAGAAAAGTATAAGTATTTATTAATAAATTACCTTTGTGGCTAAATAACGATCATCGAGAGCTTCGTTCAAAAACCTTTCCACTTCATTCTGTTAACATTTTCGACTTTTTAATTGTAAAACCATCTGATTGTCGTTTTAAGAAAACATTTATTTTTTAACTATTATGCCCACACAGCCAAGTCTTCAGTAGAATTTTTTAATTTATATGAAATGAAAATGAAATTTAATGAGATGAAATGAAATGAAACTAACTCATTGAATCAAATCATTAAATTTGATATTGAAACAAATTAGCAGCTTCTTTTTAGAAATATTTGCATGAATCATAAAAACTTCTATGAACTTCTTTTAGTAAAAACTTCGTGGTTGGTTTTTTCTTTTTAATAGACATTATTTTGACAGTTGGGAAAGAGAACGCACGAGTTCGAAAAAGATAAAGAAAAAGCTCGAGTATATAATAGCCTACATCCCGAACACTATAGGTCCCTGCAATACGCCACATTTTGAGCAACTGTATTATAAAAATTATTTTATGTGCTAATTTGTTTGTCCTTATTTTTTCACCCAAAAATGTTGTGTATTTGCTACCATTCGATTTTTTTTGTTTTTTGGTTAAAATGGTCTATATAATCTCAAACTTCTACTTTGAAACCACTTCTCACACACTTCTCACTATAAATGACAACCAAACAGGTGTACAATTTTTTAAAATCACGCAAATAATGTTAATTTTGATGATTTGTCATTTCAAAATTGTAATATTTGAAATCACCAATAAGGTTAAAATTACTCTTGGTACAATTATTAGTAATTTAAGGAAAAAATTTTTACGTGTTTTGTGTATTTAGGCGAATTTTGACAAAGTTTTACCCATTCGCCGTCGTGCCAAATAGACATAAGGACTTAAAACAAGTGTCATAAAGGAAATAGCTTGAAATAAATCATCCCATAGTAACTGAAGTGAAAATATAGGTATGGCCATATGCAAAAACACAATGAGCTGTATAAACCGAAAAATTATTTTTTGTAGAGGACGTTGGACTGGACTCAATGAGCTCAATGACTCTGTAGATCTTCCCTACATCACCTGAGACCACGTAAATATGTTAACGAAAACGTATTAAAATGGAAAATATATCGTCTTGCACTACGGGACCGACTATCTGTATGTCATTAAGAGACACGCCCGAACTGGTGGAGGCTGATGCGTCGTCGAATGACTCCATGATTTCGAATGAAATATGTGATCACGTAGTTTTCTATCGTAGAAGTACAGTCAGAGTCTTAAAAAATAGATTATTTTTCACTCTACGAACTATAATGGCCGCACTTGGTATTTGACGAAAACATTCAGAAAGTACGAGCTTTAATGATAATATTACTTTAATAGTTATTATGTTAAAAATACTCAATGATGAAAAATCACGTTGTCCTTTTTTAGAATTGACGTTTTTGATTGTTTTTTTTTTTTCATGTAAATACACTGCAATTCGGAATTTTGTCGGAGCTCGATTTACAGGTGCACGACGCGGAGCAACTAGTTTTATATAACGGACATGAGTCGGACTCTCGTACCTTTTACAGAGGGGTATTCCTTTCCGCCTCCTTTGGATTAATACTCAAAGGTGTAAATCTACTAATCAATGGTAAAGCTGTATACTTTTAGTAATCTTTTATTAGTTACTTACTTGTGGAGCTTTATTCCACGCAGTTCTAATGATAAAAAATCATTATTTTTAGAGGAATACTGCGCTAGGCATAAAAATATGCACTTTTGGCAGATTTCTGACTGTGCTTTTCTAAAGGCCGCTTCCATTTTTTTACGGCACTACACACTGTGAATAGTCACGGTATTCCTCTAAAAATAATGATTTTTTATCATATACATGTAAATACAAATATAATCATTTAAAAGCTAAGTGTTCAATACGTTAGTTTATAATATGTAGGTAAAGCCGTATATGACTGTATACTTCCAAGCGCGCGCGTTAGGCGGTTAGTAGTTAGTACTGACTGAAGTACTTATTGCGCGCTCGCTCTGTCGAATTGTGAGATCACGTCAAGTGAAAAAGCGGGCAGAAAATTTAAAAATTTGTGAAACTTCAAAACGTAATTATTTTCGTATTTCTCCACCAATTTGGATGAAACAAAAACTATTCTTATTTTCATAAACATAGCTATAAACCTATTTAGGTTTTATTGTCAAGTTATCACATGTTAGTGTGACCAATTCCCAAAATTAAACCAGAAAAATATAAAAAATTGAAAAACGACTCATGATAAGTTTACTATATCCCGATTTAATAGTTTTTATTATAAATGTACAATTCTCTTTTTGCATCCTACGCTTGGGGGGTGGGTTTACTTCTCGCCGGACGATCCCAGAGTTGTAGCTGATTCTGTCACTGATGTGGTACCTCAGGTATGGAACTTTATATTCCATCTTCTGTGGTGCTCATCATAGGCAGATCCCAGGCATGGCTTAGTCACTCCTGTAACATTGCATCACGCTATAAGCAGGAGTGCTACCGGGCCTGGGCTGATGCATTAACGTCTCGGAATGTAAACACCAGCGCTCTTAAAAGGAAGTATAATTCCGCCTCCAGGTCCCTTAAAAGGGTCATTGCCAAGGCAAGGTCTGAGCACATTGGCAGAATTGGTGAGAAGCTGGTTCGCTTTCCTTCGGGGACCCATGAATTCTGGTCTATCGCCAAGGCTGTCCAAGGAAACTTCTATCAGTCATCTCTTCCATCTCTGCACAGAGAAGACGACTCACATGCCCATGCTGCAAATGAGAAAGCCAATCTTTTAGGATCTCTCTTTGCGTCCAACTTGACTCTCGATGACGGGGGGAACACACCGCCACCCATCCCGCGGTGTGAGTGCTCCATGTCGGGTGTGCGGTTTACACAGCGCTCGGTTCGTAAAGCACTCCTCTCTCTGGACGTAAGCAAGTCGAGGGGGCCTGATAAAATCCCTTCCATTGTGTTGAAGACGTGTGCTCCGGATATGGCACCGGTTTCAACGCGTCTTTTCCGGTACTACTACTCCCAAGGCGTAGTCCCGAATTCATGGAAGAGAGCTATGGTCCATCCGATCTCAAAAAAAGGCGACCACTCAGACCCGTCCAAGGATCGCCAGCTGATTAGTGACCGCCAATATGGTTTTCGTCGTGATCGATAAGCTGGTATCTTCTGGTCTATCTGACTAATAGATGGGTGGAGGCAGTAGAGTCCAAGGAAAAAGCATTGGCCGTTAGTTGGAACATATCGAAGGCCTTCGATCGGGTCTGGCACAAAGCGCTTCTTTCGAGCTCCCTTCTTTAAGGTGTGGCCGTGGAGGGAAGAGGGGAGATCTCCCGCCGGGCAAGGTGTTATGCCCGGGGAGCGGCCGACGCTCCGAGTGATAGATCGGAGAAGTTCTATATATACTGTTTATGATTCGGAATGTTGATAGCGTGATTTGGGCTTCGGTGTGTTTCGCTTGCGGCGCGACGACAGCGCCGCCACATCACCCCCCTGCTCAGACCGGAGGTCGATAGTGCAGCCTTGTTGCCGACAAATGTGCAAGTGCCAGGAGATTGCCTTGTAGTCTACGGTGAGTCGAGAAGAAGGCAAGTAATCTGCGAGAGTGCCGTGAAGCAGAGGCGAGCAGTAAGGCTCAGAGCCGTGCCGAACACTGTATGGCGCAGAGAGTAGCTTGAAGGAACAGGAAGCATTATTCTTCCAGTGCTGCGATGAACCTTGTGAAGCTAGATGGCTTGTAGGATATGAAGACTGCAGACGATATCTGCTCGGGAGCGAATGGGTGGGGTATTTTATGACGATCATGAAGCTTGAAGTTTCCGAAGGTTGTTGGTTGCGTGTTCAGATCACGTCGGGGTCACACTGTGGCCGAAGTAGGAAAAGGGGAGATCTCCCGCCGGGCACAGCGGTGACACTCCCTGTACGTGAGAGCTTAAGCGCCGGTGACCTTGAGTCGAAGCGTGTAACGCTAGGGTTGATATCAAACCGAAATGGAATATTATAGACTTGTACCAAAGAAGATACATAGTAGGTATGTGTTATATATTATGTAAACTTATGTATTTGGGTAGTGAAAGATACGTTCAATTTTAAATCAACTTTTATTAAATGAGGAATATTAAAACTTCCGACAAAACCAAATATGCACGACAGTTCATGGTAATCTTAAATAATTAACCAACACTTAGCATTTCAGTACGCAATAATCAGTATTACCTACTATCCTTTAAAAATAATCCACTCTTATATATTTTTGAATTTTTCGATTATTTTTTTAATTTTCATTATTATTTCTAACAATTGCGAAAATTCGTAGCATGTATATTTTTTTTAGAAAATCCAAAGGTATGCAGGTTTCCTGGGACATGGCGGCCAACAAAATGTTCCCTATGTGCTGATGAGATAATTCATTTCTATTTCTAATGAAATAATCCATAAATACAACAATGAACAAATACAAAAACTCTTTATAGATATCTAAAATTTCTTGACTCTCTAGTGGTATTTTTAATAGTGTATATTTCAGTTAATGTAATATAATAAAATTATTGGCGATATATTAGTTTTATTGTCATGGTATTTCCCCATAATTCTTGTTAAGATCATATCGACTTTCATTAAAATGAGTTCACATATTTTTAGGTATTATAAAACATTATTAAAAATTAAACTAACAAAACAAGGGCCCTTGTTTTGTGCAGTGGAATTTATTTTATTTATAATTACTTAAAATCACTTTCAGTAATACTTATACATATACTATAATATCATTTATTTAATAACAACATTAATATTTATCAAAGCATATAAACCTAGCATACACGGCTATAAAAACTAATAACGTTACTTGGTAACATACACTTAATACGTACATGAATAGAATAGTAATATGTACATTAAGATATCAGTAATATTCATATATTAATTGAAATATTATATCACTTGACTAATATATTCATATTAACTAATACTGACAAATATCGGTATTACTACCAGCCCTCGGCCAGGGCAGTCGGCGACTGCCCGTTCCACGCCCCGCGCGCCTCTCAAGGCCCCCGCACACATCCAGACACCCACACATAGCCGCAAGCGATTTTACGTGCACACATGCTTAAGTGTCGTTTCTTTTCGCGTAGTGTATATATTCTTTGCGCCGGGCAAGGTGTTCTGCCCGGGGCGCCGCCAACACTCCGTGTATATAATAATAGTTCGGAGATGTTATATATATATATATATATATATATATATATATATATATATATATATATATATATATATATATATATATATATATATATATATACATATATACTGTTTATGATTCGGAATGTTGATAGCGCGATTTAGGCTTCGGTGTGTTTTCGCTTGTGGCGCGACGACAGCGCCGCTACAAAGGGTTTCCCGAGAAATTGTGCAGTTGGGTTACTAGTTTCCTTTTCGATCGGAGCATCAAGGTCGTAGAGTCTACTACGACCTTGATGCTCTATCCTTATTGTATATATATATATATATATATATATATATATATATATATATATATATATATATATATATATATATTGCTAGTATGATGCTTCTGTAACGCAATTGAACAACTATTGTGAACCGATTTAGGACAACTTTTGGTATGGTACTATAGAACTAACTCAATATGCGAAAACGATACAGAAATGCGGTAAGTCGACCGCTTGAACGAATTAACCACTGGACCCGACATATAAGCGGACTTAACAATACTATACCGGTCTTGTCAGTAACCAGGAAATTCTAGCCTTGGTCGTTTGTTTTTGCGTCAGTCTCAAGCACTTACTTGTCCTTGTACAAAATACGTGCTAAAAATGACAGTTAAATGATGTAAAAACTATAGCGGCGGAAGCAGCACTATTTCTTTTTACTTGTAAGTACATTATTTTATTACATTTATTGTTATTTATCACAAAATTTAATCAAATGTAAAATAAAATTTTGTATTATCCAACTATGTTAAATATAGTCGATATTTCTATGTATTGTTGACATCTGACAACTATCACAAAATGGTTGGATTATACTATTCAGAACGAATGACTAAAACTGTGGAGTGAGTCAATTTGACATCGACTAGTGCTTGACCCCGTCGAAAAATACATCGATATTTGACGATATGACCGAATGAATGATGTTATTTGTCCAATACAATAACACTTAAAAATACTTATTTAACAGTATTCTACAACCTGATGTCATTAAATTTATAATAGTAATTTTTATAATTAGATAAAAAGATTATAAATGTAAAAATTATAATTAGTATCCGTATTTAAAATATTTAAACACATAAATTACACGAATTTTCGGATTTCCTAGTGACCCTTCACGGAAAAGAAAGTAGGTAGAAGCAGTTCGTAGAGATGAAGCCTGGATTCCGACGAAACACAGCGCAATATGCAGTGTACATTTCGATACTGCCTGTTTCAAAACCAATGCAAAGAAACACAAAATGACACCAGTGAAGGCAGTCTCATTGCCCATGAAGACAAGGGAAAACTGATACTTTCCTCAAGTGATACCATAGCTATTTGTCAACACTGCGAACTCGAACTTACGAAGGGTGTTCAGAATAAAAGACTAAAAAAGATTACACAACAGACTTTCTCCTGCCGAAAGTAACAGAACCATTGCTGCAACTTCCGTTGTACGAAGACATTCATTTCTATAAATTTGAAAAGGGTGACGTGAATCACGTCGAAGAATTAACGAAAGCCGTTGCTGAAAAGTATATAAATATTAGAATTGCTTGTATAAGAAAACAAGCGAACAAAGCAAATTCTAAAAAACACATTTTAAGTAAGATGATACTTAATAAAAGTCAGTAAACCTATTAAATAAATTAAACTTAACAAAAAATTTTACGTTTATCATAACTAATTGATTTAAAAAGTCCTTAACAATGTCCTGCTTCTTTTATTTTAATTAAAATTTAAATACCGGAAGTTTAACTCACCTTCATTATCCCTTTATTTCCTTTGTCTTACAGCTTATTTACGATACGCCTATTCTTTCTCAGTCGTTCATCGATATATTTTATCGATTACGTTCAAGCACTAGAAATAGAGTGAACTTCTACGAATTTCGTATCTGTGTTTATATTAACGTAATAAAATCTTTGTGTGCGTTATTCTCCACTTGGTTGTACGAGTTTTCAAACATTTGTGTTTTATGTCGGGTCCGGTGGTTAATTCGTTCAAGGTCGACCGTTATACTGCTTTGATGTGTTATTTGGGCTAGGCACTGAAAACAATTATGTAAGTTTCGGGACTTTGGATTAGAGCACGAGGGCAACGGAGCGTTTACTTCATTAGGTATGATCTCTCCAACTTAACGTTTGGGTTCAATGCGCCTCTCACCGTTTGGTGATCGCTGCCAGTTTTCACTCTCACATGACACATCACTAAACAGTTGCCTTCTAGTCAACAGTAGTGTTTAATACCAGTTCTAGCTCACGAGCCAGAACTCTCAAGATTTTACTGTATTGTATAACTGTTTTACTCATAAGATAATCTGTGCGTTAAAAATATTTTATGTTTTTTTTTTTTTTAATAGGATAGGGTGACAAACGAGCACGCAGTCACATCTACCTTCGATTACAAATCAAAATGCAGATGCGTTGTCACCCGTGAGGACTAAGATGGAATGCCTCGTTTCCAGTAAAAAGGGTCTCCGGTTCTCTACACTGTACTGTACATGTATTAAGAAATGATGTTTTGAAAACAAAAAGAAGACATGACCAGAAGGAAGAGATGAGTGTGGTATACGTGTACAGAACACGGCATTGAATAGCAAAACTACAACACTGAGTGGAGAAGAATATGCAGTACTCAAGAGCTGAATATCCAGTCTTCAGTTCAAAATCTAGCCGGTTGCTCAGTTTCGAAGACTGGCCTCTCGTTATGCGACAAAAGCCTGAAGATCTTGCAGAAACCGGTTTCTTTTATGCTGGCCATGCAGACAGGACCAAGTGTTTCCATTGTGGTGGTGGTTTAAAATATTGGGAATATGATGATGAATCTTTGGCAACAGCATGTTCAGTGGTTTAGTCCGTGTGCTTATGTAAATTTTAAACTCGAACTGTGTTTTGTATAAAATTAAATAGGGGGCTTATAAAGATATAAAAAATAATGTATTGCATACAATTTGTTTTATTTAATTTTATCATGTTTCACATAGTTACATACACATAAAATGCATTACGCATAACACATAAATCTAACACACACAACACACATTATAACCTTAACTACTATAGTATACAGTAACATTTCTGTTTTTATCTATTTCAATAATATTATCAAACTCAGCATAATCTATACAATTAATTGTTTGTATTAGTGAGGATTCTAATCGTACTTCTAATCTTATCCTACCATGCTTTACAAGATTCCTATGAGTTGATGAGTTAGCTGATAAATCAGGAGTTATGTCAAATGCTAATAGCAAAAAAAACTTTAACGTACTGTTTACAAGGGATTCCATTTCCTTCATTAAGAAAGTGAATACCAGTTTCCGAGAATAGAGTATGATATGCTAATATAAATATACTATTATTAAAAGATGGTTGCAAGATGGTGAAAGTATTTGTTGACCATCAACATATAAGCTGAAAGAATTATTACTGAGAGCAATTTTTAAAAGGCTCTTTTAGCCTCACCAACACCCTGCAACATCGCGCCCCTACATGGGACGAGCCGTGAAGTGGAGGGCACGTCTGCAGCCGAACCACAATCAGAAACGAACCAGGGAGGGGAAAAGAAAAAGTTCGCTAGGCCTTATAAGCTTAGTGGGGCAGCAAGGAAAACGTACCGAAGGCTGATAGCAGCTGAGATAGGAGCCGAAGAGGCCCTCTCTCTCTGCCAGAAGCCCTGGGACGAAATTCCTCTGCCCAAGCCTCCCCCAGTTTCGAAAGCGAAAAAACGCAGTCGGTCTGAGGAAGAGTCCCCCAAAGACCAGCCCAGGAAGTTTGTAAAGCTGGCAACGGGGGAGAAGAAGCTCAGCTTCAGTGCCGCAGCTGGCTCTGCGCGTATAGGAATTCGCAATTCGAATCCTATGAGTGTGGACCAGATGCGGCTGGTCCACCGGGCACTAACGCAGGCCATCGCTATGTCGGCCTGTGGGGCGCAAACGGGAATGGGGTCCAAAATTTTCGGGTTTCACCCACGAGCCAGGTTGGACTCTGATAACGTGCCTGAATAAGGCAAGCCGGGACTGGATTGTGGGTGAAATCGGAAAACTGAAGCCCTGGCCGGAGGAAGAGCTCTCAGTAATACGCGAGGGCGAACTGCCTAAGGCTCAGCTGGGCATTACCTAATTGCCCCGCAGCGAAGCCGACTCTCCAGAGGAGGCGGCTGTACTGTTGAGTGCATAAAATGAAGGGCTCCACACAGCTCTGGAAAATCCTCCACCGTAGGGACTGGGAGAATGGGTTCTTTGTAACCTTTTCTCTGGACGACCCATCGGCAGAGGCTCTTCGGAAAGCAGGCGGCAGAGTCGTCTTTGGCTTTAAGATGATAACTTTTAAAGTCAGGGTAGTCTCTGACGCGATAATGGAGCCCGAACCGCCCCAACTCCAATCCCCCCAGCCCCAACCTCTCGGGATGACACTGGAACGCTACCGGTGAGACTGATGAAGCCCCAAGGCGCAGATTTCGGCTTGGTCCGACGGCCTCCGCTGGTGTCGTCCAAGCCTGGGGGGATGGGAGGTGGAAGCGGTTTGGCGAAAGGTAAGGCGGGGGTCAAGTGCGCAGGTAAAAGACGTCCTCGCCCTCATCAGGCGGAAAAGACCTCTGCCCCCACGCCCATAAATGGCTAAACCCAAGGGTAAGACGAGGGTCCTCCAGGCAAATCTTCACCATACAGCAGCTGCTTCTGCTTTGGTAGAGGTTTGCTTTGCAGAGGACAACATTGACCTTGCTCGATAGAAATGGCATGTGTTGAGTTTGAGCGCCTCATTGTTGTTTACAGCGTTTTACGTTTACGAGCGTTTACAGACCCCCATGTCCTTTATATACTTTTAAAAAAAATTTGGAGGAAGTTTTTGCTAAGCTTAATAAACAGAATAAATATTTTGTAATATATGGAGACTTTAATATCAATCTCCTAGAAGCTTTCTCCACCAATATTAAATTTAGATCATTGTTTATATCTAATGGTCTTTTTATTTTATTTTTGGAGCCAACGCGTATTGCTGAATCCAGTGTAACATGTATAGATAACATTTTTACAAATATTAAGCCGTTCAATAAATGTATTTTTCAAAAATTGAGCTCTGATCACTGTGGATGTTTAATGTCCATGTCAGACCTATGCCGGTAGTTGTTGGGAGCACTATGCTCGAAGTTGTTGACGAGTACGTTTACCTGGGACAAATAGTCCGACTAGGTAAGTCCAACTTCGACCGAGAGGTCAATCGACGGATTCAACTCGGCTGGGCAGCGTTCGGGAAATTACGACACATCTTCTCGTCAGGTATACCTCAATATCTGAAAACTAAAGTGTACAACCAGTGCGTGTTGCCAGTGATGACTTACGGATCTGAGACGTGGTCCTTCACTGCTGGCCATATGAGGACGCTCAAGGTCACTCAGCGAACTATGGAGAGGGCTATGCTCGGAGATTCTCTGCGTGATAGACTCAGAAATGAGGATATCTGCAGTAAAACCAGAGTGACCGATATAGCCCAACGGATTATTAAGCTGAAGTGGCAATGGGCCGGCCATATAGCTCGAAGAACCGATAACCGATGGGGAAGCAAGGTTCTCGAGTGGCAGCCTCGTACCGGTAGGCGTAGTGTAGGGCGACCCCCCACTAGATGGAGTGACGACCTGGTAAGACATGCAGGAAGTCGATGGATGCAGGTGGCTCAGGACCGTGCTTTGTGGCTTGTTAATTGAGGGAGGCCTACGTTCAGCAGTGGACTTGTGAAGGGAAGACTCGTTACCTTATGTTCACAAAAAGCAATTAAATAAAAAGTAGTGTTTGTTCCAGTAAATGCACGTCGCTTGGAGAAGTTTAGAAGCAATATAGTAAAAAAAATTCCATCACTTTCGTACCAAAATAATCCAGATTTTTTGTATGGAACATTATTTAAGCTTATTTGCAATGAATTTAATAATACTTTTACTTCTAAAACATTCTCCTTGAATAATCACAAGGTATTTAATGAGTGGGCGACAGTAGGAGTCCGTAAGATTAGACAAAGGTTATATGAACTTTACAATGAAAGGTCATATAATCTTCGCGTCGAATTATCGTTAGAGACTGTAGCCGTTGACGCGGAGGTGGCTGTTGTGATCGGGAGGAAAGATAACATCGTTAAAAGTTAAAAAAAATAGCTAAAGAAATTCAGGAGGCACCCGCATCTTCCCATTGCAATCCTGAGTTCCCCATTTTTATGTCACTAAAACATAGAATAAAAGACAATAACCTTATTGTTACTAAGGCCGACAAGGGAAATACTGTTGTCATTATGGAGAGTAGCGGGTATAGCCAGAAGGTTAACGATATTATCCAAGGTGACGACTTTCAGCTGTTAGAGTCTGATCCAACCAAAAAGTTTACTTCGGATATTAAAGTATGTATACAAAAGTCGTCATATGTTTTTCCCGATCACAACTTGTCTCGGAGCAATCTTGTTCCAATGAATCCTCAAGCACCCACTTTATATGGGTTACTAAATTACACAAAGAACATGTTCCTATTCGTCCAGTTGTCTCATATATAGGTGCACCAGCTTATTTCCTTGCTAAAAAATTAAACTTCCTCCTTCGGGAGAAATCTGGTTTCAACCCCACTTACAGCCTTAAAATAGTTTAGAACTTATTTCCAAAATAAAAGATATTCGTATTCCACCTAAATCTATGTTGTTGTCTTTAGACGTTGATAGTCTTTTCACAAACGTCCCATTCCCTGACTGTTTGCGTATACTCTCAGATCTCTTTAAAAAACGTCGTCTGCATCCCGGGGAAACAAATGACCTTCTTAATTTAACCTCTCTCTGTATGATCTAAAATTATTTCCGGTTTAATAACCGTTTCTATCTACAAAAAGAAGGGTTAGCTATGGGGTCCCCTCTAAGTCCACTTATGGCGGACATTTTCATGGATGATTTCGAAAAACAACATATAGTTGTTAACCAAAATATCTTATACTATTATCGATATGTAGACGACATAATTATTTGCTGGACAGGCACAAGGAGACAACTGGATGTTTTCCTTAATAAAATAAATAGAGTCCACGAAAAAATTAAATTTAAGCTTGAATTGGAACAAGATGGCTCCCTTAATTTCCTTGATTTAACAATAACAAGAAAAGAGTCGTTACATGTTTTTCAAATTTATCGAAAGCCAACTCATACCGACACGGTCATCCCCGCATCATCGTGTCATCCATGGCAACATAAATTAGCCGCTTTTTATTGTTACATTAACCGTCTGTCTACTGTTCCATTAAATAAAGAAAATTATTTAAAAGAACTTAATATAATTTATCAAATTGCGGTCTCTAACGGTTTTTCAAAAAGTCTCATTGATAATCTTATTAAAAAGAAACAAAAGCATGTTGTTCGCAATTCTTTGTACGCGGTTCGATCTCAAAGTGTCCGGCGGTATGTGGGTAGTTTGACCTACTTAGGCCCCATATCGGAAAAAATAGCTAATAGTCTTAAGAAAAAACGGCGTTAACGTGGCATTCAAAACAAACAATTCGCTTAGGAATATTTGTAACAATAAAGATAAGATAAATATTAGTCAAAAATCGGGTGTTTATAAACTTGTTTGTGACGAATGCCACGCCGTTTACGTGGGTCAGACTGGTCGCAATTTCGGGACGCGCTATAAAGAACATATGGCCGCGTACAGAAATTGCAATCCTGATAAATCCCATTTTGCTAAACATCTCTTGGACACTGGACACAACCTAGCTAGCGACCATTCCTTTGAAGTCTTACAAACCTGTAATAAGGGGCTGCGACTGCGTGTGCTGGAGCAGTTGGAGATTTTAAAAAGTAATAATGGTAATTATACACTGCTGAATGTTGTTCATTGAACAAACAAATGTTTCTAATTCACCTTTGTTAAACATCTTTAAGGCCAATCTTTAATAATAATTTTAAGATTAATAATAATAAATAATTATAATGATATCAATAAAACAATAATAATAATAGCATTTAAAATATTAATCATAACAATAATAATTAGTAGCAGATTTGTTATCGCACGGCGTGGTCACTCAAAACAATAATAATAATAGTATTTAAAAATAATCATAACAATAATAATAACTGTTGGCAGGTTTGTTATCGCACGACGCGGTCACTCGCTACTTTGGTAGGGAGCGATTGTGTCAGCGTGTATAAATAGCAACTGTTTCGACTCGCCGCTCACTTAGCGGTCAGCCGCCGTAGAGTCTATATTACCTGAGGATGCCTCGTGTAGAGGCGAAACACGTGTCGTATTATCGTCGATGGTGTGTCTTGCCTGGAATAGTGGTGACGGAGTTAGTGTATGCAATTGAGGGAGGGCGGGAGGTGCGCTTCAATCCAGGTAAGACACATCATTTTATATGTTTAGCGGAAAATTGCAAAGAAATTTATATTTTTATTTTTTATTATAATGGATTTCCGCAAAGTAACGCCTGATTCTATCAATTGGCTTCTGATAAAATTAAAATGACATGGAGTATAATTAATAGTGAAACTGGTAAGGTTAACTCTCGCAATTTGAACTACCCGTTAAGTTTTAACAATAAATTAACTGAATCAGATCAGGACGTTGCAATGGTTTTCGAGAAATATTTTACTGATATATCTATCTTAACCACTAAGTCACTGAATTCTTCTCCTGCCGTCGCCGAATCATCACTTAAACAAAATGTAAATGCGTGTACAAAGAATTTTACATTTCATAAAGTGTCATCAAAGGATATTCAAAAATATTTTGAGACTATTGATATTAAGAAAATCGCCCATCTGTGGGGGATTTCCGATGAAGTTATTGCGTAAATAATAGATGCAATTGCACCTCAACTATCTATTACTTTTACTACTAGTATCAAATCTGATGTGTTTCCTGATTTAATGAAGCATAGTAAAGTAACACCGTTTATTTAAAGTTTATTTAAATCTGGCATTACATTGGACCCCGCCAATTTTAGACCTATTTCTGTACTGCCAACACTTACAGTAAAATTTTTGAAAAAAATTATTCTTGATCAAATGTAAAAAAAAATTAATGTAAATAATTTACTTCATAATAAATCAATTCGGTTTCACAAGGGGTCGCTCGGCAACTGATGTTGGTGTTGAGCTTATTAAATATATCTTTAATGCATGGGAGAATTCAAAGGATGCTTTGAGTATATTCTGTGACCTATCGTAGGCCTTCGATTGTTTTCACCATGAAACTTTAATCAGGAAACTTCAACATTACGGTGTAAGAAGTGATGCTCTTAAATTAATTATTTCATATTTAAGTGACAGAACGCAAAAAGTTGTCATTAATAGTATGAGTTCTTCCGGGTCGACTGTACAAATGGGCGTGCCTCAGGGCTCAATTCTCGGCCCCTTTCTGTTTCTTGTATATATTAATGACTTACCTTACATAGTAGGGGATAACCATGATATAGTATTATTTGCTGATTATACTTCATTAATTTTCAAATTAAAACGACAGTTATTAAATTACGACGAAGTAAATAATGCTATAGCTAAGTTATTCAATTGGTTTAATGTTAATAATTTGCATTTAAATGGTACTAAAACTAAATGTATGAAATTCGTAACTCCTAATGTCAAACATGTTAATACGAATGTAACTTTAAATGTGGAAGAACTGAGTCTTGTTGATACCACCATTTTTCTTGGAATCACATTATACGCAAAGCTTCAATGGCTCCCCTATATATCAAAACTAGCTGACAGACTTAGATCTGCAGCATATGCTGTAATAAGATAAGAACTCTTACCAGTGTTGAAACAGCTAGAATAGTTTACTTTAGTTATTTCCATAGCATTATTTCGTATGGTATTTTGCTATGGGGACACGCGACTGACACTGAAATTATATTTATTTTACAGAAGAGCGCAATTAGAGCGATATATAATTTGAAACCAAAAAAGTCACTGAGACAAAAATTTAAGGAAATTAATATATTAACTCTGGCCTCTCAATACATTTATGAAAATGTAATGTACGTACACAAGAATAAACGTAGTTTTGCAAAAATAGGTGATATTCATTCTGTAGATACTAGGAACAGACACAAGCTAGTAGTAGCAGTTACTCGACTCAACCGAGTCAGTAATTCATTCAAGGGGCGATGTATACGCTTTTACAACAAAAAGGGTTATTATAATATTAAGGAATTTATGGATGATAATAATCCCTGGGAAGGGTGATCGCTACCAAGCTATTTCTAATTTGTCTTGTGTTGTTAATTGAAAACATGATTGTAAGCTATTATTTGAAAAAAAAAATTGTTCCGCTGGGTTTCTTGCTGGTTCTTCCCAGGACAGAGGTTTTTTTTTGCGAACCAGTGGTAAATGAAAAAAATAACTTTCAATAAGTATTATTGTTTGTAATCTACATTGAATAAAAAAGTTTCTGTTTCTGTTTCTGTTTCTCGCCCTTATATATACAAGAGCCTTGAATGGCCAACAGTCAAGTTGGCGGCTGCCGGTAAGATTCTTGTCAATACTAAAAGCAGTAGACCCAGAGCTCGTGTAATTTATAATAAAAATATTGAACTTTTAGCTGTTCCAGAGTACCGCAATGATGACCTGGTTATAACCTTCATAAATCTCAAAGGATATTTGTGGCCAGAGTAATTATTTGCTCAGCCTATCTTCCCGGAGAGAACACAGATCCTACCATCGAGTTAGAGCGAGTGGCGGAGTTCGCCCAAAAACACAACGCCGAACTTGTGGTGGGTTGTGATACTAATGCTCACCACAAAACCTGGGGAAGCACCAATATTAACGAAAGAGGTTAGTTACTTTATTATTTTCACATCTCCAACCGCCTGGTAAGCCTAAACTTAGGTTGTACACCAACCTTTGTAACGCGTGCTAGTCTAGAAGTGTTAGACATAACCTTTGCTACCAATGACACGTCCAGGCGGATAAATGACTGGCATGTTAGTTGCGAAAACTCGATGTCTGATCACAAGCACATTAAGTTTGTGATTGGAGCATCACCAACCTATGAAACCGTTACTTTTTGGGATCGAAAAGCGACCTCCTGGAATATCTACAGAGATAGCCTAAGGAGGAATTTGGAAACGTTTCATGAAAGCATCAAAACAATTGATTGAAGGTCTGGAGTTAGCGACGGAGACAGTAACCGTAGGTATCCGTGAAACCTTCGAGGACAGTTGTCCCGTCAAAACCAAGACCTCAACATGAAAAGTTTCTTGGTGGAATTCTAAACTGGAATAACTTAAGAAAAAGACCAGGAAACTATTTAATAGTGCTAAGAAAACCAAAGAGTGAGATATTTATAGTGCAGCCCTAACTGAATATAATAAAGAAATCAGGAAAGCCAAGAGAGCATCGTGGAGGAAGCTATGCGAGGAAGTTGAGTCTTTGCCTCGCAGTGCAAGACTACACAAAATGCTGTCAAAAGCTAAACCTAATCAGATTGGGCACCTTAAAAAGCCGGATGGTAACTTTACTAATGGTGAAACAGAAACATTGGAGTTACTAGCGTCAACCTATTTCCCAGGGTCACACAAGACTTCAGCCTTGAATTCTTTCAGAGCCCCACGTGTACGGTCATCTTTTCACATTTTGGCCCGGCAGCAAGTACGGTCTAAACGTACGTTTCTGCTGGCGTTAACATTTTACGTGAAGCAATCGCTATAGTTCGACAATTATAAAAATTGAGTTAGTTCACGTAATCACCTTAACCGCGACGGACGCGAGCTCATTAACATAACATTAACATTTAACATTTTTTTACATATTTTAATCATATATTTTTAACTTCTCTATTAAACAGTTTTTATACAAAATTTTAATTATTATTAAACATCCGTCCAATACCCAAACACCACGAAGGCCTTGTAATGAGGACTAGTGTAGGGCTGCAAAGATAATAAGGCCAAACCTGGTGCAGTGGGCTGTTGACTCCTTTAAACCATTTAAATCAAGCCGGGAGGATGGAATGATTCCCATCCAACTACAGAGGGGTATCGACATCCTTCTTCCTTATCTGGTGAAAATCTTCAGAGCAAGTTTTGCATGGGGATATATTCCAGAACGATAGACAATTGTCAAGGTTCTATTTATACCTAAGGCTGGTAGAAAGGACTACGCTTTACCAAAGTCCTTTGGACTTATAAGCCTATCTTCCTTTATCCTTAAGACATTGGAGAAGTTTATAGAGAGATATACAAGGGTGTAGCTTTAGCTACGAGGTCCATACATTACAATCAGCATTCTTACCCCAGAGGCAAATCTCTGGAAACAGCCCTGATCAGTGTCATTGACAGGGTCAAAAAAGCACTGGAGGATAAAGAAATAGCTCTTTGTGCCTTTCTAGATACTGAGGGCACCTTCGACAGAAGCCCCGCATCACTGCTGATTGGGAGCCTGACATCTAAAAATGTTGACCCCACAATCATCAGATGAGTGAAATAGATGTTCTCAAACAGAAAGGCAAAATTAGCGCTATTTCAAACTTCGATTGAGGTTGCAACTATAAGAGGCTGCCTACAAGGAGGTGTTTTGTCACCCCTTCTTTGACTCTTGCGGATAACCAATTATTGTACAAAATAGCAGACCTAAGCATTGATACACTGGGTTATGCTGATGACTTTGTGATCATTGCGAGGGGCTTTTGCCAAAGTACTTTATCGTCAATAATACAAAGAGCCCTAAACACCATAAATAACTTGTGTAGAGATAATAGTTTATCAGTTAATGCTGATAAAACTGTTATATTACCCTTTACCTAAAAGAGACGGTTGGACAAATTAGTCCAACCAAAACTTAACGGACGTTTCCACGGAAGTTAAGTACTTGGGCGTAACAATCGACCAAAAACTAACGTGGAACTTCCACCTTAGCAACGTTTGCCATAAGGCAAAAATTGCTTTAGGTGCGTGCAGTCGTTTGGTCGGGAACAACTGGGGATTGCGTCCCAGTATGGTCCTATGGCTGAACAGCAGCATAGTGAGGCCAATTCTCACCTACGCCTCTATTGTCTGGTGTAACAAGGCCAACCAAAAGACGACTGCAGACAGACTAAATAGTCTACAAAGGACTGCCTGTTTAATGGAAACTGGAGCTATGCGATCATCGTCTGGAGCGGCTCTTAATCACTTCACTTCTATACCTAACGCCCCTTGATCTCTATCTAGACAAGGAGGCGAGGGCTAGTTTGTATAGGATTAACGCCTCGATTAACGTTTGTATACGTAAGTGAACTTTGATAGCCTATTTTTTACTTTATTTATATGGGTTTTCCAGTTTAAATGACATTTCCTACAGGTATATTATTATAAGTAAAAGCGATATTTAGTGGAGATTTTTGAACTGGTCGGAATTGCATAACTTAACTTAACTTGACGGCTCCGTGGCACAGTGGCTTAGCAATGAGTGGCTGCGATCGCGGGTTCGAATCCCGCACGGAACAATTATTTATATGGCCTGCAAATAATTGTTCCGGGTCTGGATGTTTGTCCTTGTGCAATTTATGTTTGTAAACTGCGTCCACGATACAGGAGAAAATCCTAGTACGGAGGTAACGTTTTACCTGATTCAATAGTTGATTGCGTCTGGTTTTTCGTATGCGGAATGAGAATGTAAATGTCATCAACAAATATAATAGAGGTTTCAGTCAACACCCTAGGTAGTTCGTTTACATATATAAATAATAAATAGTGTTGCGCGCCTAAGTTGACGTCAGGTACCTGGCACTAGCGCCATCTAGTGTCGGGAACCAGAGCGAGGAGGGCTTCCTAGAAAATGTCAATCTCAATCTTTCGACCAACAGCGCCATCTAGTATTGAATAGAAGAATTAAGCTTTCTAGAAGTCCCACACGCGAACTTTTTGCGTCTGGTCGTTCGGCGCCCGTATTTACTAGAATATTCTGGATGTTTCGGTGTAAAAGGTGTATTTAAAGACGCTGCAACCCGCTATCGGGGCAGTATTAAATTTGGCGATCAAGCGAAGCTTCGGAGCGAAATAAAGTGAATCAGTGTGATTAATTATTAGTGTTTTAAGTTTAAATGGTGTTCGATAATAAAAGTGTAAATTCTGGTAATTCAATCGGCAGTTTTTATTGTAACGAACCTCAAGCTCGTAGCAATTGGTGTCAGAAGTGAGATTAAATCATGTCGATTTTACCTAAGGAGGAAACGGAGGGTGTCCGTACCCGAAGTCAACGCCAGCAAGAGACGGACCAAAGAAGATTTGGTGGTGCAACGCCGCAGACGTCGGAGGTCCAGCTGCCGGCTGCAGGCCCGTCAGTAGCTCCTACATCTACAGCACCTGACTTAAGTGCTCTGATAGTGATGCTGCAGGAGCAGGCTCGCCGACAGGAGGAACAGGCCCGTCAGTTTAAAGAGCAGCTGCAGAGCGGACAAGAGGAACAGGTCCGTCGTTTGGAAGAGCAGATGCTCCTCATGAAGGACCTTCACGCTACCTTCGGGAAGGAGATAAAAGAGGTGAAGGATAGGGTTGCTCAGCATGACAACCGGCTGTCGGAAGCTGAAACCCAAATCGCGAAAGCTGAAATCCGAATCGAGAAAGCTGAAACCCGAATCGACCAAGTGAACAATCGGGTTGACAACGTGATCGCTGACATGAAGAAATCATTGGGCGAACTCAAACTTGGGGATGGAACTACAGCTCCCGTAGTAGCTACTACACCTTCGCTACGTGGGTTCAAAGTGCCGCCGTTCAACGGGACTTCTTCCTGGTCGGCTTACAAAATCCAGTTCGAAGCCGTTATGAAGGCGAACGGCTGGAATAAAAGTTAGGCCAAGACTGCTCTCACACTAGGCCTGCGAGACCAGGCCTTAACCGTTCTAGAAGCTCTCGATGAGGAAGTGACTTATGAGCAGCTCCTTGAGGCATTGGAGACGAGATATGGCGACACTCACCTGGAATACGTCTTTCGTGCGCAGCTTAAAGATCGCGTGCAGCTCATCAACGAAAATCTGCAGCAGTGGGCTCTAGAGGTGGAGAAGCTGGTGCGAAAAGCATACCGGTCTGTACCTGCGCTCATTGAAGGGAACCTGGTGCAGACATTCATTGACGGCATCCGCGACCTTGAAGTTAGAGCTGCTGTGAGGCTCGGGCGCCACGAGACGCTTAAGGATGCCTTGACCCATGCACTTGAGGTTGAAGCCGTGCAGAAAGATCTTCGTTCCCATCGTGTCAGGGAGGTTCGCGACCGCAATAAAGGATACAGCCCCAGGTGCTATGACTGTGGGGAAAGGGGCCATCTTCGATGCAGCTGCCCTAACAAATAACAGCGAAACACTAATAGATCTTATTTGCTCTAATGTAAACCTCAATCAAGTAAATGTGGACTATATTCCCGATTTGAGCCACCACGCGTTTATATCATGCAAAGTTGGGTTAATAACTGCAAAATGTCCTCCACGTAGAATAGTTTATAGGCCACTCAAGTATATTAAATCGAATCGCCTACACCAGGTTTTAGAAAATGAAGATTGGGATTTTGATTACAAATATGACAGACGTCAACGCTATGGTAACTGAATTTAACACAGCCATTTTATCTGCTTTTAACCTACTTGCGCCACTTAGATCGGTATGCATTAAGGAACATCATTACCCCTGGATAACTTACAATGTTAAATTAATGATGGGTCTCCGTGATCGAGCGCATTCAAGAGCACGGTCAACAAAGCTAGATTATCATATCAATTATTACAAAGAACTAAAAAAACAAGTTACTATTGCTATACACAATGAAAAGTCTGCTTATTTTAATACCTACGTTAACTATAATATAAGTAATCCTCAAGTGCTCTGGACCCATATAAAACGACAAATTAAAATAAAAAATGAGCACAAAGTATCTCTGCCCCCTAATTTAAGCGATCCTGAAAATATAAACTATCACTTCCTTAATATCCCAGGCCCGGGTTCTGCCTCACAGTCAACTATAGATTACTACGAGGCGAACAGATTTAGTTATGCAATATTTGACCTTGTTCAAACTAACAATAAGGCTGTTATAAAAATACTTCAAAATTTTAAATCAAACGCTCTAGGTATGGATGGTATCTCATTGGAAATGCTACTGTCGAGTCTCCCCTATTCCGTAGGTGCTATCACAAAAATTTTAAACATCTCTCTTACTACAAAAAGGTTTCCCACTCTATGGCAAATGGCGTTAGTAAGACCAATTCCTAAAAAAGTAAATATTATGGACTTTAAGGGTTTGCGGCCAATAAGCATACTGCCATGTATGTCTAAATTTCTAGAAAAAATTGTATGTGATCAACTAACGCATTACTTAAACATAATATATAAAATAATATCCTACCAAACGTTCAATCCATTTTTAGGAAACAGCATAGTACAACAACAGCCTTAGCCGATGTGGTTGATAATATTTTAAATGCGCAAGACTCTGGTGAAGCTACTATTTTAGTACTTTTGGACTATTCCCGTGCATTTGACACAATAAATAGCATCTACTGCTAGCAAAATTTAGGTATTATGGGTTTAGTTCCGATACAGTCGACTGGCTTGCTAGTTACTTCAGTGATCGTAGACGGATTGTCGAAGTAACGGATAGTGACGGTTCTAGAACAGTTTCCGAATGCTCTCCTGTTGCGAGAGGGGTACCGCAAGGCTCAATACTGGGTCCTTTGATTTTTGCCTTGTATAGTGCAGATATTACAAAAAGCATAACAAACTGCAAGTACCACATATATGCTGACGGTGTGCAGCTATATATTTCCTTCCACCCCAGTGATAGTACTGATGCAATACAAAAGTTGAATGATGATCTAAATCACATAACAGATTGGTCTGAAGCAAATACCTTAGTTTTAAATCATTAATTTGTATTAATTGTAATAATTAATTTTGGTACTAAAGCACAAATCTGTAGTGTTAGCTGCCCACCAAATGGTAAAAATAAAAAATGTAAATGTTGAGCGTGTTAACGGGGCGAGAAACTTAGGAATAGTAATGGATGAGCAGCTGAGGTTTGAAAAACAGATAATTAATACAGCTAAGAACTGCTTTTACCGGTTAAAAGTTCTGTACCAAATCAGAAACGTTTTATGCACTGAGGTGCGTAAGAAATTATGCGAATCGTTAGTACTATATAAATTAAACTACGCTGACGCGGTATTAGGGCCTAGACTTCTCGCGCGTTCAAGGAAACTTATCCAGAGTGTTTAAAATGCCTGTGTCCGCTTCTGTTATAAAATTCCTCCACGTGCCCATGTAACACCTTATATTAACAACGCAAGAATGCTTAAAACGGATTACCGTTGGCAACTATATTTTGCCACTTTATTGTTTGGCACTATTAAAACGAGAACACCCTCCTATCTTTACAATAAGTTACAATGGGCACGAGACAATGCTACAATTGCGACAAGAGCTGCCGCGTATAAGTTGCTCATACCCATACATCATTCTGCCGCAATGGCGCAACTAAGTGCTGGAATAACCTTCCACCGCATCTTCGAAATCTACAATCAGTGTATAGTTTTCGTACAAAATACAAATCTATACTATTAAACGAACAGCTACGATCGTAGATTATCAACATAAAATTTTATGTTTTTATGCTTTAGCGTGCATATCTATGTATGTTCAAGTTTTTTTTAAGCTATTGCATAGCTTCTATCGCGGGCCTTGAGCGCGGGGACCGAATCCAGAAATTTATTCCGTAACGAAAAAACCTCACGCTCCCCACTCCGACGGGCACGAAGGTGTGGCTTGAAGGCCGTGCATTGTCTGTCGTTTCTTTTCGGCAGTCTTCGACACGGTGTTTGTGTGCGTGCAACTAGACGTATTGTACGACTCTACGAAGCTCGCACGAATCGAGACGAGCTGCTCCGAAATCGGACGAATACATAAGCAGCTGTTTATGAGAAAGTATATAGGTGTATAGGTATTTATGTACAACAGTGAATAGCTGTACTTGTAAAATTTGTGTATAAAGTGTTTTGAATATGGATGAATAAAGTGCATTTATTATTTATTTATTTAATAAAAGAAAAAAAATTGTTTTCTTATCGGTCACCACGCTCAAAAAGTGTAACTTGAATTAATATCAAAGAAAAAGAAATACTGCATAAATAAAATAAATAAATAATTATAATTGCATAAGTTGATACAAAATGCTATGCAATAGCTTTACCGCGGCAGTCCCCGAGTGCCACACGTCTTTTTTTTTATAGAAGAAGGGGCAAACGAGCATGCGGCTCACCTGATATTAAGTGACTACCGCCGCCTATGATCAACCGCAACACCAGGAGAATTGCGGGTGCGTTGCCGGCCCTTTAGAAAGGAGTAAGCTCTTTTGTTGAAGGTCCCCAGGTCGTATCGGTCCGGAAAAATCGCCGGTGGTAAACTATTCCACAGAGAGGTTGTACGTGGAAGAAAACTCCTTGTGAAACGTACAGTGGTGGACCGCCAAGCATCCAGATGGTGTGGATGGTATCGGGACGTTTGCCGTGTAGTGCGTTCACGAAATTTGGCGGGTGGGATTAATCCGAACAATTCCTCAGAGCACTCCCCGTGATAGATGCGATAAAATACGCAAAGAGATGCAACATCTCTTCGCAGCGCCAGTGAATCGAGCCGATCGGAAAGCACTCGGTCGTCGACGATTCGAGCCGTTCTGCGCTGGATGCGGTCAAGTGGAAGGAGCTGGTACTGGGGAGGCCCAGCCCAGAGATGGGAACAGTATTCCATGTGCGGCTGAACCTGCGCCTTGTAAAGTTGCAGGCGGTGTGCCGGCATGAAATACTCTCCCGCTCTGCTGAGCATCAAGTGCGTATAATTGTATTTTTTTTTCCTTCATACGTCACGGGTGTACAATCTAATTACACTATTTTCTTTCCATTGCGCGCGTAGTGTAGATAGATCCCAGGTTCTGTGATAAAATATGCTAAATGGATGCGGCAGCATGTTACGTTGAACATATCTCTCGGGATGCTATTGTGTATAAGTGTTTTATATGAAATTTAAATTATTTTTATATCCTCGGTTCCAGTTATGCAATAAAATTAACATTCATAAACATCCGGTATAGCACTACAAAGATAAGGCAGTTGTGACCCAAAAGTAAATAAAAAAGAATATTAAAAACGTACCCATCGTGTATATACTTGTATTATTAATCCAAATAGGTATATATTATATGTGCCCGTGTGTGTATGTGTGTTATCCGTATGTATATATTTATGTATGTATGTGTATATATCTATGTATATGTATATATATTGTTACGCGCTCAAGTCGACGGCTTTAGCGCCATCTAGTCTCGAACCGAAGAACTAAACTTCTTGAAGTTGAAACACGAATTCTCGGTACCTTGCGCGTGTTTACTTGAATATTCTGGATATTTCGCTGCTAATTTATATAAATAGGCGCTGCAAGATGCGATCGATGCAGTATTAGATTTGGCGAGACAAGCGAAGCTTCGGAGCGGAATAAAGTGAATTAGTGTGTTTAATTATTAGTGTTTTAAGTTTTAATTTGTGTAAAGTAAATTAAAGTGTTAATTTAGGTAATTTTATCGGCAATTTTTATCACGAACTTCAAACTCGTAACAATTGGTGTCAGAAGTGCAATAAAATCATGCCGATTTTACCAAAGGAGGAATCGGAGGGTGTCCATACCCGAAGTCAACGCCAGCAGAAGACGGACCAGAGGAGATTTGGTGGTGCAACGCCGCAGACGTCGGAGGGCCAGCCACCAGCTGCAGGCCCGTCAGTAGCTCCTACATCTGCAGCACCCGACTTAGGTGCTCTGATGGTGATGTTGCAGGAACCGGTCCGTCGGTTGGAAGAACAGCTGCGGGGCGGACAGGATGAACAGGCCCGCCGACAGGAGGAACAGATGCTTCTCATGAAGGACCTTCACGCTACCTTCGGGAAAGAGATAAGGGAGGTGAAGGATAAGGTTGCTCAACATGAAAACCGCCTGTCGGAAGCTGAAACCCGAATTGACCAAGTGAACAATCGGGTTGACAACGTAATGGCTGACATGAGGAAATTACTTGACGAACTCAAACTTGGGGATGGAACTACAGCTCCCGAAGTAGCTACTACACCTTCGCTACGTGGGTTTAAGGTGCCACCATTCGACGGGACTTCTTCCTGGTCAGCCTACAAAATCCAGTTCGAAGCTGTTATGAAGGCGAACGGCTGGAATAAAAATCAGGCCATGACTGCTCTCACACTAGGCCTGCGTGACCAGGCCTTAACAGTTCTGGAAGCTCTCGGTGAGGAAGTGACTTATGAGCAACTTCTTGAGGCATTGGAGGCGAGATATGGCGACGCTCTCCTGGAACACGTCTTTCGTGCGCAACTTAAAGATCGTGTGCAGCGCATCAACGAAAACCTGCAGCAGTGGGCTCTAGAAGTGGAGAAACTGGTGCGAAAAGCATACCGGTCTGTACCTGCGCTCATTGAAGGTAACCTGGTGCAGACATTCATCGACGGAATCCGCGACCTGGAAGTCAGAGCTGCTGTGAGGCTTGGGCACCACGAGACTCTTAAGGACGCCTTGGCCCATGCACTGGAAGTGGAAGCCGTGCGGCAGGATCATCGTTCCCATCGCATCAGGGAGGTTGCAGCAGCTAAAGTTCGCGACCGCAACAAAGGATACAGCCCAAGGTGCTATGGCTGTGGGGAAAAGGGCCATCTTCGATCCAGCTGCCCCAAGCGAACCCTAGAAAGGGAAGGTGAACGATCTCAGGAGAGTAGTGCGGCCAACAGCACCGCCCAGCAGCAGCAGGGAAACGAGTAAAAGCCAGAACTGCGGGGCGGGCGCTGGCTGATGTTAAAAGAGCCCCAAGGATCTCGATCTCACAAACCCACGATGGGAACAGTCTAATCATCAAGGGTGAGGTCAACGGAATGCCGTGTAAACTGACCATAGACACTGGAGCCTCTCGTACGGTTGTTAGTTCCCAACTAATAAGTCAGTTCCTTGGGGACTCCGCATACAACCGAGAACGCATTAATTTGGTAACAGCCACCGGTCAGCGTATACCCGTCCGTGGAGAGAAAGAGATGGAGTTAAAGCTAGGCAACATAATCTACTTGCATAATGTCATCGTGGCTGATATAATGGACGGCTGCATCCTGGGCCTAGACTTCATGAGGAAGAATTGTTGTGCGATTGACGTTAAGCAAGGTGTCTTGAAATGTGGACAAGAGGAACTTTTTGTGGAAGGAGCGTTACCAGGGAACGTGTACAGCCTTGAGAAGATTGTTTTTCCGCCGATATCGGAAACGATTGTGCCGGTTAGTCTTCCTCGGAATCCTGGGCAACCTCATCGTTGTGTACTCGTGGAAAGGTTAGAAAATGACCTTCCATTGAAAGTGGTTCGAACCTTGGTCAGAACCACTAACATCTCAGGAGTACGTGTGCTGAACCTTTGTGGCCAGGAACAGATTATAGAAAAAGGCACACTGGTTGCTACTTGTGAGGAAGTGGATTGGTTACGTCGGTGCCAATATCTATCGACTGGGACCCCCAGCAAGGATGCACAAACGAGAGTGAGCACACTTTTAGAGGACTGTCGCAGCGTTCTCTCCCCGAACGAATTGGTCAAGGCGAAGAAGTTGTTACTCAAGTACGCCGATGTATTCTCGTCAAACGATGCTGACATAGGAAAGACTGGCTTAGTTCAACACAAAATAAATACAGGTGAAGAATTGCCTATCCGTCAGCGGCCAAGAAGATTGCCGGTAGCACGTGAAAAGGAAGTGGAAACCATGATTGAGGGAATGGTGAAGGATGGTGTTATTGAACCTTCATCTAGTCCATGGTGTTCACCCGTGGTGCTGGTAAAGAAGAAGGATGGCAGCATGCGGTTTTGTGTTGATTACCGCCGTCTGAACGACGTTACAAAGAAGGACAGCTATCCCTTGCCAAGAATTGATGACACGCTGGACATGCTTACAGGAGTAAAATGGTTTAGCACGCTGGATCTAAAAAGTGGCTACCGGCAAGTTGAAATTGACCCTAAGGACAAGGAGAAAACTGCGTTCTCGACGGGAAAGGGTCTGTGGCAATTCAAAGTAATGCCGTTTGGGTTGTGCAATGCTCCAGCAACGTTTGAAAGGCTGATGGAGCTTGTACTTACTGGGCTAATTGGCGATGCCTGTCTGGTCTACTTGGATGACATCATCATCGTGGGCCGTACGTTTGAGGAATACCATCAAAACCTGGAACGCGTGCTCATGAAGATTCAGAGTGCCAATCTCAAGTTGAGTCCGAAGAAATGTTCACTATTCAAACGGCAAGTCAACTTTTTGGGGTATGTAGTGTCGGAAGAAGGTATCCGCACGTATCCAGAGAAAATCGCAGCTGTAAAGGATTGGCCGGTTCCAAAAGACAAGACGCAGTTTAGAGCATTTTTGGGTTTGTGCTCCTATTACCGGCGATTTGTGAAGAACTTTGCAGATATAGCCAAACCTCCAAAGCCAAAGCTAACCGAGGAGAAGCGACATTTCTGCTGGGATGAAAGTTGCAATATCGCATTCCAGGAGCTCAAGGACCGTCTGTGCAAAACACCTATTTTCGGATACCCTGATGCAAGCAAAGAATTTATAGTTGACACAGACGCAAGTGATATAGAACTTGGCGGTGTGTTGTCTCAACGGAATGGGGACCAAGAAGTCGTGATAGCGTACTTCAGCAAGTCGTTGTCAAAACCGGAAAGGAACTATTGTGTAACAAGACGCGAATTGCTAGCTGTGGTAAAGTCGTTGCAGCATTTTAGCAAATATCTTCTGGGACGAAAATTTCGCTTAAGAACTGACCATGCTGCACTAAAATGGCTATTGTAGTTTAAAAATCCAGGACAAGTTGCGAGGTGGATTAAACTACTGCAAGAATACGACTTTGAGATCGAACATCGCAGCGGGAGATCTCACGGCAACGCAGATGCATTGTCAAGAAGACCTTGTCCTGAAGATTGCAACCATTGTACTAGGCAAGAGAGTAAGGAAGAGGTATCCGTGAGGATGCTCAGGACGGACTACCTCAGCAATGAATGGAGGGACAGCTTACAACATGCACAGCAGGAAGATCCGGACATTAAGCCGATTCTGGAATGGATAAAGGCCAGTGCTCCCAAGCCTAAGTGGAGCGACGTCTCAGCAATGAGTTCGACCACTAAAAGCTACTGGGCCCAGTGGGGCAGCTTGCTGCTTCAGGATGGAGTTCTATGCCGTAAATGGGAAAATGTTAGGGGAGACAGCTGTCATTTGCAAATGGTTGTCCCTAAAGCTAAAGTACCGGATGTTCTACAGCTGTACCATAATGATTCCGGAGGCCATCTGGGAGTTAAACGAACTCTACTGAAGATCCGAGAACGGTTTTACTGGATCCACTGTCGAAACGATGTCGAGGACTAGTGTCGCAAATGTACAAGTTGTGCGGCTGTAAAGGGACCTCAGACTCGTAGTAGATGTGCATTGAAGTTGTATAATGTTGGTGCACCATGGGAGAGAACAGCCATTGACGTGGCGGGGCCGTTTCCGGAGAGTGAAAGCGGTAACAAGTATTTCATGGTTGTGATGGATTACTTCACTAAGTGGCCAGAAGTCTTCGCCATTCCAAATCAAGAAGCTTCAACAGTTGCAGATAAACTAGTTCATGAAGTCTTCTGTCGTTTTGGAGTACCTTTAGAGATTCACAGCGATCAAGGAAGGAATTTTGAATCAAAAATATTCCAGGAAACTTGCCGAGTTATGGGTACTCATAAAACAAGAACGACTTCTTATCACCCGCAATCTGATGGAATGGTAGAACGATTTAATCTGACATTGGAGAGGTACCTAGCAAAAGTTGTAGACAATCGGCAATGAGATTGGGACAAGCTACAACCGTTTTTGTTGTCATATCGAAGCGCTGTTCACGAAAGTACAGCAGTAACACCAGCTTTCGCAAACTTTGAAAGAGAATTACGGCTGCCTGCAGACCTGATCACCGGGATACCACCTGATGCTCCACGTAGTATAACCGATTATGCAAATGACTTGCGGAACAAAATGAATAACGTTTATGAGCACGTTAGACAATCGGGCCAGCAAATGTCTGAAAAGATGAAAACCCGGTACGACCGCAAAATGAACAACAAAGGGTTCGACGAAGGTTCACTAGTGTGGTTGCATAATCCCGTCCGCAGCAAAGGGAAATCTCCTAAGCTTCAAGCTAAATGGGACGGCCCGTACCGGATTGCGACCAGGATCAACGATGTATACACGATACGACGGATACAGAAAGGCGCAAGAGGGACTCCTAAGATCGTCCATGTGGATCGCCTGGCGCGTTATTATGGGGCCGATAATGCTCGGGACGAGCATGTCTTAGGAGGGGGCAGTGTTACGCGCTGAAGTCGACGGCTTTAGCGCCATCTAGTCTCGAACCGAAGAACTAAACTTCTTGAAGTTGAAACACGAATTCTCGGTACCTTGCGCGTGTTTACTTGAATATTCTGGATATTTCGCTGCTAATTTATATAAATAGGCGCTGCAAGATGCGATCGAGGCAGTATTGGATTTGGCGAGACAAGCGAAGCTTCGGAACGGACTAAAGTGAATTAGTGTGTTTAATTATTAGTGTTTTAAGTTTTAATTTGTGTAAAGTAAATTAAAGTGTTAATTTAGGTAATTTTATCGGCAATTTTTATTGTCCCGAACCACAAGCTCGTAACAATATTATATGTGTGTGTATCTATATAATGTACTTAGGGTAGCCACTGAAAATCTGGGCTAGGATGACACATCTTAGCGTTTCCTGAGTGGCAGTCCTATTTGGACTATTTCGCATTTAAAAATTCTTTTTTTAAGTTAGCCGTTTTCTTAATGTATTTTGTATCTATCTTTTTTTATAGGATAGGGTGACAAACGAGCACACAGTCCACCTGATTGTAAGTGGTTGCTGTGGCCCATAAACATCTACATCTATCTTCGATTACAAATCAAAATGCAGATGCGTTGTCACCCTTGAGGACTAAGATGGAATACCTCGTTTCCAGTAGATAGGGTCTCCGGTTCTCTACACTCACCATAGGAAACACAGCAGCATTAAGCTACTATTTGACACTGGTATTCTGTGAGAGCGTGGTCCTTCCCCGGTCGAGCCGACCCATTCGTGCTACAACTATGCTACTAATATAACCGCGGCATGGCTCTACATACATAAACACTCACGCCTGTCACCCAGAGGGGTAGGCAGAGACTACGGACTTCCATTTGGCACGATCCTGACATACCTCTTTCGCCTCCTTTACATCCATATATCTACGCATACATGCTCGTCGGTTAAGGGTACTTCTAACGTGGCCCATTTTCAAAATATCGCCAATTTGGTCGATAAACTTTTTTCTAGGGCGTCCCTTTCCGACTCGGCCATTCACATCTGCCATATAAATTTGCTTTGTCACTCTTTCCTCATTCATTCTTTCTACGTGACCAAACCACCGAAGCATTCCTTTCTTAATCCTGGTCACAACATCATCTTGCATACCACATTTATCTCTTATCACGCAATTTCTCACCCTGTCATTCAGATTAAACCCTAGCATATTCCTTAAAGACCGCATTTCTACAGCATTTATTCTACTTTCGTGCTTCTTCTGCCACACCCAGCTTTCACTACCATACATTAAAGTAGGGACTAACACAGCATTATGAATTACCATACGTGCCTGTTTTGACACATTCTGGTTCTTCATAATAGAGTGTAGTGCCCCATTCACTCTATTCCCTGCATTTACTCGTCGTTCTATTTCCCTATCATATCTACCATCCCTGCTAAATACACATCCCAAATACACAAACTCATCCACTTGCTCAATTAACTCTCCTTCTATTCTTATTTCACATACCGTTTTGCTTTCTTCTCTTTCAAAAACCATCACTTTCGTCTTACTTGCGTTCACTTTCATTCCCCTTTCTTTCAATTCCCAGTTCATTAATGTAACCATCATCTGTAACTCTGCCGCCGATGACGCAAGTATGACTTGATCATCGGCATACAAAAGGCATTTGACGGTTAACTCGCCCATTCTTAACCCACATTCTTCATCTTTCAAAGTTTGCAAACACCGGTCCATAAATAGGTTGAACAGCCAAGGGGAAGCTACACAGCCCTGTCTGACACCTTTTTGGATGCCAAACCAGTCCGAGTAGACCCCATTGATCCTGACACAAGCACTAGAGTCCCTATAAAGAGACCTTAATGCCTGTATCAAACCAGCGCTCAACCCATATGAGTTCAGTGTTTGCCATAACACATTCCTGTCCACTCTGTCATAAGCCTTTTCCAAGTCCATGAACGCACAAAAAACTTTCTGGTTTTTGGCCAAAAACTTCTCCGCAATCATGCGCATGGAAAAGACTTGATCTGTACACCCCATTCCCTTTCTAAAACCCGCTTGCACATCCCAAATTTTTCCATCAGTTTCTTTCATAACTCTTTCAATTAACACCTTAGCATACAGTTTACCCACAATACTAAGCAAGCTGATACCGCGGTAGTTTTTGCAGTCCTGCTGTGACCCTTTTCCTTTATATATTGGTACTATAACTGCTTTACACCAGTCATCCGGTACCCGTTTTAATTCCCAACATAAATTAAACAAGGTGTACAGCAGGCCTGCCACCACTCCCTCTCCAGCCCTTAGCATCTCGAGTGATACTCTATCATATCCAGCTGCCTTACCTGCTTTCATGCTTTTCATTGCTTTCATTATTTCATCTACACTTATCTCCATACCCCTTTCCACTTCTTTCGGAATTTCTAGTTCATTTAATTCATACGACTCTTCACTCATAAACACGCTTTCAAAGTATTCCTTCCATCTGTTTAAATTCGAAACTTCATCATTCAGAATACATCCATTCTCGTCTCTTATAGCATTTATTATAGGCTGTTTTGTATTTCCCCTGGCAGTTCTTACGAGTTTCCAGAACATTTTTAAAATGAAAAAAATAAATCATTTTAACAAAGCAGATTTTTACGTGGTAGAGCCATGCCAGAACATGCCAAAAATGTTCTGGCATGGCTCTACCACGTAAAAATCTGCTTTGTTAAAATGATTTATTTTTCATTGTAAGAGTATAATTAAGTCTACTTATAAGAATACCTAAATATAATGTTTTGAGTATTTATTGCTAATTTGTTAAGAAATGGCCAAATAAATATCTCTTTCTTTCAAAAAGGAGTTGATTAAGTTGATGTTGCGGGATGACCAACTTCACATACCTATATCTAAAAATGATTTCCGAAATATTTTTTTTAACTTTTCGGATATGCAGGTTTCCTTGAGATGTTTTTCTTAACCACCGAGAACATGGTAAATCAAAACTTCAAATTGCAGTTAAAATATGAGTGGAGTCGGCACGGATCGAATTTGAATTGCTCACGTACCTACCTACGTAGATAAAATTCTTAACGAAGAAATCTGTCAGAGAAACAAGATTACTGACACAGCCTTCCATTTTTGTAAACTGAAGTGGCAATATGCTAGTCATGTTTGTCTAGGTAAACTTAGTGTGGGACGCCCCCTGACCAGATGGAGCGACGATCTGCGCAAGGTGAGCTAGGTGATTAGCTGCGGAAGATTGAGCTAAGTGGCGCGCCTTGGGAAAGGCCTATGTCCAGCAGTGGACTGCCGCAGGCTGATGATGATGATGATGATTTAGACAGTGACGACTGTTCTATACCGGTCTGACAATTTTTAATGCAGCAACAATAAGTACATATTTAACAGAATTATGTTTAATTTGAGCAGTTATGTACTTATTATTAGTTTATTTAGCTGTAAGTAGATGGCGCTATTATTACATTAAAACTGACCACCAAAACTTTACCCTATAGTACTCAGACACAATAAGTTGAGGTGCGACTGGAGTGGCTCTATCACACAATAAAGCCGCTAACATTTATATAATACATAAAGGGGAATGCCCACTCTTCATAGACACTTCGGCCATGAGTGCCCACATATAAAAGCATATAGATATGATAATATGCAATTAAAACAATGAAATGGTAAAGGAATTGCTTTAAAAAACATCGGGGTTTTGAAAATATAGAAGTTTTTATTTTCACAAATGCAGTTTTTTTAACAACTATTTTTATCGATTTTATCGCGTTTTATTTCTTTGATTTTTAATTCCAGACGTTTCGGGTGCTTTCCAGCACCCATGGTTACGGCAGACTGAGGTGGCTGACGTCCCAATGTCAGTGTTAACCCGGAGTACCTTCAGATTTTAAATTTTTATTTATGGTCCAATCTACAGAATGAACTTACTGTGTCTTGAAGTCTTGCAGTGGTATGCTTGGGTTTAATTTTAATTTCATTAATTACAGGGTCCTAAGCAGGTGGTAGTACCAAGCCTCCTTCTCTATTGAATAAAGATTTTTTTTTTTATTTCAATAGTCTCATGTATTGTCCTTTTATAGGATTTGTGGTCTATCAAATCTTTTTTTGATGTCTAGCAAGTTGGACCCGTCCAGGATATGATCACAAACTGCAAACTTCCCTGAACTTTGATGCTTCACGTCAGCGACGTCACGCTTCAAGATGTAGCCAATCTTGTCTGTGACACCCCTGACAAATGCTAGTACTGCACATGCTTGACTGTGGCCGGCTTCACTCGGTCACTGTGACGTAAGCGCGGGCCCGAAGCTTGTTGACGTGCAGAACCTGCTTGACGTGCTGAAGCTCGACAGCCAGATGTTTGCTGCCACAGATCCCTTGTGCTCTCTGTAACAAAGATTTGCTCACGGTAACTAACTGTGAAGGATGATGGTGAGATTCATTGTTTTCTATACACAGTGTGACCTATGGTGTTGTTAGAATTTTGGATGACTAACGCATCTAGGAAAGCTAAGGAATTATTTGCCTCTAATTTACACATCAATACATCATTCAGGAACTGAGCAGGTAGAAAAATATTAGTCTGATGCCGTGCCAACCCAAATACCATATTACTGTCATAACGTGGGCACAGCATCCAACAGTTCGACGGCCGACAGTACTTTTTAATTGCACTTCTACCAGAACCATTGCCACTAATTAAAATATATATAAAATACACTTTACGACTAATGGTGATGACTTGCAATTCTAGCCCTAAGTAAAGATCAGCTAGGGCTTAAGTTTATTCCTTCCATAATGCTGCTCCTCTGGTTATTACAGAGTTCTAACAGGTAGCAACCATTAAATCTTATATGCTCACCATAATAGTAGCGAGCTTGCTTTAATTGGTATGTGACACAAGCAATTAATATTAAGTCGCTGTAAGTTAAAACAGGAAATTCCCTAACATTTTAAAGTCTACATTTATATTTCTAAAGTCTCCTTGCCCTAGCTCTATTTAGATTGTTTTCCCTAGCATACTCAGACAAATCATTATTTGTCTCCATATTTTGGTGAACGATTTCAAGAATTTGAGCCGCATCATCCCTGTCCCTTATTTTTGTGTGGAATTTACTAATTATAGCAGCAGCCACAGCAGTCTATCATCAAATGTGTAGAAGCCCTGTTAAAGTAATTTTGATGAAATATTTTAAATTCAGTTTTTAAAATGTCATTTACCACCTCTACTACCCATATCGACACATAGTCACAGCTCTGGATTTATTAGCATATCTTGTCATTAACTGAGATTCACCATCTGCTGGAGACATTCCTGCGACCCTTAGAAATCCACATCACAGTTGTCACCCGTGAGGACTAAGATCATTTTCTCGTTTCCAGTAAAAAGGGTCTCCGGTTCTCTACACTCACCATACAAAACACAGCAGCATTAAGCTACTATTTCACGCTGGTATTCTGTGAGAGTGTGGTCCTTCCCCGGTCGTGCCGACCCATTCATGCTACAACTATACTTCTAATATAAGTGCAGCATGGCTCTACCACGTATAACACACATACATAGTAATTGTCACTATGTATGTTTGTTATCGCAAAATGTAATCACAAAAGAGACATACTCGCAATGCTGATGGAACTGTTACAACCAGGTAAAAAACATTGTGCTTTTAAATAATTAGTTAGCAGTTAGCATTTTTGTGTTATATATTCAATGTATGGACCAAAGGCCAATTTCGAATCAAGGATAACTCCCAAAAATTTAACATTGCCTCTAACTGGAAAAGGTTGCTTATCATATACAACGGATATATCGGGAACTCGCCTTTGGCGGGAAAAGATCACCACACTACTCTTGGCCACAGATAAAGAGAGGCCATGATTAGTTAACCATTCTTGTAAATAATCCATGGATGAGTTTAGACGGGAACATGCCACTGTGAAGTTGTTTGAGGAGATGTATAGAGCTAAATCGTCTGCATATTGAAGAACATTACAAAAAGAATTTACTGAAAGTTCTAAATCGTGAGTATATATAGAATAAAGGAGAGGACTAAGAACTGAGCCTTGTGGAAGTCCTTTCCATATAGTTTTTGGGGGAAGCAGGAGATTTTTAACATTTATAGATATTGATCTGGAAGAGAGAAAGTTAGAGACGTAATTGACTATCCTCACTGGGATGCTCAGATTAAGCATTTTCTGCCTGAGCACAGGAAGTAGCACATTATCATATGCAGAAGAAATATCCAAGAAAACTCCTATGAGAAATTCATGTTTTGAAAAAGCAATATGAATATCTGTGACCAAAGTACTTAGGCTATCCATGGTACTTAAACCTTTTCGGAAACCGAATTGGCTTTTAAGTAAGAGATTATTCCTTTCCAAAAACCACTCCAAGCGATTTTTTATTAAATGTTCCAAGATTTTTGCCAAAGTACAAGAAAGGGCAATAGGTCGGTAACTGGAAGGGTCATTGCTAGACTTACCTGGTTTGAGAATGGGCAAAATAATTTGGGTTTTCCATTCAGCAGGAGGATCACCAGTAATATAAATAAAATTTAAAATGGATAGTAAGACAGTTTTAGTGTTCTCACTACTATTAATTATAAATGAATAAGGAATCCCATCAATACCTGGTGAGGAGTCTTTAAGGCCATTGAGTACAGTAAACAATTCCTGAGAAGAAAAGGGGGAATCAAATTTATCATTTGTTTTTAAAAAAGCAGAATTAAAAACTAGGCATTCATCATAAGATGGGACTGTTTGTGGTGCAAGTTTATTAGAGAATTCATCTATCCACGGGGAAGGATCATTAGAAATTATATTTTCACTAGAAACTGCACAGCGATATTTTTTAACATTTCTCCAGACCAAAGATGGGGGAGTCCTAGGTGACAGTGACTCACAGAATTTAAACCAACCAGTTCGCTTTTTGTCTGACAGTAATTTTAAGGTTTCTGCAGCAATTTTTTTATAGGAGATATAATTCTCTGCAGTCATAGAACGGGAGTATATTAATTCAGCCTCTTTTCTTCTCCTACAAGCTGCTGAACAATCTTGGTCCCACCAAGGAGGGGAAGGATACCTATTTTTGAAAGGTTTTTTTAAGGGAATTGACTTATTAGCAGCAGAAATAATTGCATTTCTGAACTCTATATATCAGGAGCAATATTATCATTGTTAATTGGGGGAAGAGTTGAAACCTCTTGTTCCAAAACTGTAGAATATAATTGCCAATTAGCTTTGGATAGATTATACTTTAGTCTTGGGCAAAATGTAAAATTTATTCTAGGTGAAGTAGGAGGAGTGATGAATATAGGGAAATGGTCACTGCCATAGCTAGAAGGTAATATTTGCCACAAAAGAAGGGAAGCAATATCTGGGGAGCAGAGAGTTAGGTCAACGGCACTTCTAACATTTTGTAATGGGGATACTCGACGGGTAGGAGACCCGTCATTTAGAATACAGAGATTAAAATTATCAATAAGATCTAAAAATAAGGGAGCCAGTGAATCACACAGATGGGAGCCCCAAACAGTATGATGCATATTAAAATCTCCCAAAATAACCATAGGAGGTGACAGAGAAGAAATAAGTGTTGCAAGTTCTGTTAAAACATTTGCATCAGGATTAGGAATGTAAACAGAGAGAATAGAGACATCAAGGGCCTTAATAGCAACAGCATTTACTGCTGGACTATGAGAAGGGAGAGGAATTTGTGAAAATGTAACTGTTCTTGAAATTAAAATAGAGGTGCCAGCACGACCATCACTCCTATCATCCCGGAGGCATGCATAGCCTGAAACCCTAAAATGAGACTCAGGTCTAAGCCATGTCTCCTGGATGGCAAGAATGAAGGGATGAAATTTATTAATGAGGTAAATGAGCTCATTTTTTTATTTCTAATGCTCCGACAATTCCATTGAAGAATTGGCGGGACTGCGAATGTTACGGGCTAAGGAGGAAAGCTGAGTAAGTTTTTGGTGTAAGCTGAGAGGAAGTTCCGTGTCATTAAAACGGGAGATCATGTTAATTAGAATTGATATCATAAGTTCGCAGAAATTATCATTACTAGAGGAGTTGTTGTCATTTCCCAGTAGAGCACACCCATTAGGAAGGGAAGAATTAGGATTCTCAACAATTGCCTGATGGGCTGCCATATCATATCCAGAATTTAATGATTGGCTATAGGTACGTTGAGGGATAAAAATTCTTTTTTTGTATGATGCAGTTTGTGAGAGCTGAGCCGAAGGGGTTGAAAGACTGTCAGTTATGGTATAAGGGGTCTGTTGAGAACAATTACGAGGCTGGATTCTTGTTGTATCAGCAAAGGATCTTTTTGTCTGAGGGAATCTAGCTGAAGCTTCTAAATATGAGATATTTTCTTGTGACATAATAAGTTTAATAGATTTTTGCCTTAGATGTTCAGGACAAGTAGGGTCTTTTGGGGTGTGGGGACCTGAGCAGAATAGACAAGTAGGAGTTTGTCGAGAACAAGCTAAACCTTCATGATTCTGTGCACACACAAAGCAGCGAGGGGATGATCGGCACTGGGAAGTAACATGGCCAAATCTACAACATTTATGACACTGAATTAGTGGCAAAATATATTTTTCTACTGGCATTGAAGTGTAAAAACAGTAAATATAGGGAGGAAGTTTTTGTCCAGAAAAAGTTAGAACAACTGTCTGAGTTGGAACCCATGAAACGCTATTGCTGTCACTCACTGATCGTCTATTAAGTCGCCGTGCTTTAATTATAGAACCGTAGCCAGAGGGAATTTCTATAGCTGCTATTAATTCTTCTAGTGTCCACTCTATGGGAACTTGTGTAACTAGCCCCATACGAGTGATACTATATGAGGGGATGGTTGCTTCATATTTAGAAATTTGGAGAGCTGGGTGATCCATAAAGGTGTTTGCATCTGCAGCTGTTTTAAACTCCACTGATATTCTATTTCGTCCAACTTTTTTGACTCCATCATGGACTATATTTTTAATATTGTTATGATACAGAAAGTGACCGAATTTAATTGGTTTAAGAGTTACTCCAGACAGCTGATCATTTGAGATTTTACTTACGTGAACTAGAAAAGGAGCGGCATCATCTTGAGAGTACTTAACTTTTTTATTAATAAAATCAGGATGGGTATATGAGGATTGTATTGAAGGAAACTGTTGTTTTGGATCAGTAATAACTATTTTTTGTGGATCGGCAGACTCGTTACTTACTTGGGCCCGTTTACGGTTAATTAGTTCTACATTATCAATGTTAATGGGTAAGGAAAAGGAATCATTGCGACCCCTTCCGGGATCGGGAGGTTCGTCCTCCATTATATTACTACAACAAAAAATTACATAAAAACGGCACAACTACAAACACTTACTAATTTACAGATATTAAAACCTCCACCAAGACAGAAAAATTTACTATAGTAACTCAACAACACTTAATAAAATAATAAATTTTAAGCAAAAAAGGCACGACACTTGTATCTCTCACTTCCTCCGATCGAAAAAAAAAACGTTTCTAACCTTTAATTTTATTCAAATATCAATAATAATAATAGAAAAAAAACACCATTGAGCTGAATTTTGGATAGTTTTCAAGATTCTATGCTTCCCGCGTTTGACATTAGCGGTCAACCATAGACGACTTTGGCGTGCTGGACTTAGATAAAAATCAATTTTTATTAGTTCAATGTTTCTTAGTACTTGTGGCTCTAGAAGACTTGTTTTTTATACTCACATGTTGCTGGGTTATTCCTATTTTGAGGAGTGTAGAATTAAAATACCTGTAATAATTTTCCAATATCTATATTTCATTTTTTGAGAGCCGGGTTTTTTGTCAACTATAGACGTCGTTGGCGCTCAGGGCCCACAGGTGTTGGTCAAGTATAGGCGACTTTGGCGCTCAAAAGGTTAAAGGATTAATGGTAAATCAGCTGGAAACTCACTTGTTTCGTTATCATAACATGATTCTATTTTAAATGTATTGTTATAAACAGATAAGAATAACTTAACAGATCTTCTTTGAAAACAGATAAGAATAACAGTTCTTATCTGTTTTCAAAGAAGATCGGTTAAGATTAACAGTAAAATTGTGCCGTAGCGTTTTGTTACTCTCTAAAGAATTCATTGGAAATCAACTAGTAATTCGCTTGTTTAATTATCATAACATAATAATTATTTAAAAATTATATTAGTACTGTAATGATGACATCGTAAATAATCGATCGAAAAAGAGAATCGATTTTTTAAATGTGTTTTGTGATTGGCAACACTTTTTTTTATTCACAAACTAATGACATAATGATCTACCTAATTTTTATTATTATCTTTTCGGTACTTTAAATTTGTGCAAAAATATTCCCATTGTTTGAGGATAAACGAATACCGCGATTAATAACCATAAATAAAGATATAATTTTTTAACAAATGCACATTGTTGGGCGTTCCATGGCCGAAAATGGGCGTCCCCCTTTGGAATGGTGATGTAGAATCCAACAAAAATTTTGCTTTTATCAAATATACATATACGCAATCAGCACCGCTAGCGGTGTGTAATGAAATTATTAACGATATAACAAAAACATCTAGAAACGACAATATTGTGTTTAGTTGTTAATATCGTCGAACAATCTCCATTCAGTGATTTGTTCAAGCTATATCATAATATAATAGTTAACAAACACTGTTAAATTTTATGAAATACCGCCATTTCACTTTCAATAATCGACTAATTTATGATATTGTAAATTCTAAGATCTGACCAATACATATATAAAAATCGTTTTATTTAAACTATAAGGATAATAAGAGTTTTGCACCGATATCAACTTTTATCAGTTTATTTATAGATAAAAAAAACTAATACCTACTATAACTTTTTATGGAATAGAAATTAAATTTAGAGACATATGATTTTCGATAGATGTCACTATTATAGATTTAATTACTTACTGTAAAATGTATTTATATCTACTAAAATGAAATAACAAAAACTAAAAAATGTACATTAGAGTTTTCAAATCAATTATGAATTTAATTAAATAACCACATAAATGTAAGTTATTCATATTATTTAATTTCTTAGTAACTGGAGGAAAAATGTCAGTACTTTTTAAATTTTACGTTAGATGGCATTAGATCATGGAGAAATAAAAAAATTGCATGCAATTAGTTATGATGTGTCTCAGTTTGAAAAAATCTTCCCCTTACATCAGCGTTCTTAATTATATGACCACCATTGTATATATTATATCAATCATTATAAAAAAAAAACTATAAAAAAATCATTATAAATAAAGAAAGTACCTACTACATATAAAAGTGCCTATATATTGAAGATTTGTAGCCTCTGGTTAAACGACCGAAAGGTCAATGTCCGTTTTCTCAATCGATTTGGGATGTAGGTACTTTGCAGATTTACAAAAATGATAAAAAGTTAAAACAACTACAGATGTTCAAAACATAATTCCAGCGCGTCAGATATTCAAAGGGGATGTGTCAAGTCAACTCTAAAAATGCTCCCATTCAAAAGAATAACGATTCGGAAGTGACGCAAGCTCGAAGCGAAGTTTTAAAAGTGCGAAAAAATTGCCATAGTGAAATACTCGAGCGTGTCAGATTATTATACGGAATCTCAGTACGGAATGTTCAGCTTGACCCAGTTTTTATTATTATCCCGACGTTTCGGGTGCTTTACAGCGCCCATGGTCACGGGGGGACTAAATAATAGTTTTATTCAATGTGTAGTGTTCGCGTAAATTTAAGAAATCATTATGTTGACCCAGTTATTAAAATCGGACGATTATTTTGAGGGATATTAATAATCTGACCGCTAGAAATAATGTTTTTCATAAATATTTGTGATTTTTTTTTCTCAATAACCATAAAATGTGACTGTGAATGGGTGGGGATGGTACGAGTCAGGGAAAAAGTTAAAGGGAAAGAGAGGTGCGTAGTGGGGTATACATGCTGTATTCCAGCTCCAGCTCAGAGTATAATAATGCTACAGCTGCACGCTCTCATCTTCATAAACTTTTTTTAATATTTCGGTTTGTGGAAATCGGCAGACTGTTTTTGTTATTTATGCATTATTTCCTTCAAAATACAAAAAACAACCACGCAAGAGAATGTCAAGAAGTTTTTTGATGGAATAAAAAGTTCCGTTACTCCAGGGAACGGAACTTTTTAAACAGCAACACATCAAAGACAGAATCAGCAACAGCGCTGGGATCATCAGGCGCAAACTCGCCGCCAAGGGTAGAATGCAAAAAATAAGGTCGCATCCCGTCCCAATCGGCTGACCTATAATGCGAAACACAGCGGCAACCTGCAGAATGCAACCGCGATGGGAGCTTGAATGGCACCGTACTACGGATCAGACAATGGGCCGAAGAGCGGACGATTGTTTGATCCGGACTCCGAAGGACGGAGATCTGATATCCGTCCAGATGAGAGGTCAGCAGAGAGTTTTATAAAGAGTCCTTCTTTTTCCATGTATTCTGCTGGCCTCTTGGGTTCTGTTGCCCTATTCTGAATTTCCATGCCTTCAGTTTACCGTACTCTCTTGTGCCTAGTCTCCCATTAACACCGTATTATGAGATTTTAAAGAATGCCTGACTAGACATATCCTGATACATCTCCTCAACTTCCTCACCGGGATGTGTCTAGGTTGGTGCGTACCTAATCCTGTACGATCTTCAGCGAATACCGTTTGGTCATTCTAAGTATAAGGTACGCAACCCTCTTCAACACACTCCCAATCTTTACAACGTTGTTAACAAGAGACTTGTGGACGATAAATCCGATACCTTCTTGGGACAAATGGTTGCCCTCCCAGTGATAGAACATGTTTCCAGATCCAAGGATTACCGTGTCGTCCCCCCCCCCTCTCTTCGGACCTCGGATTATCCTATGACCAATAATATTCCATCTCCAGGAGCTTCTCGTCAGTCCTCAAGATGCGAGCGTTGTATGTGGCCAGGTTGAGTCCTCTTAGATGTCAACCGAACCTCCACCGAAGATTCTTAGCACCCCCTGCCCTGCCGTCATTGTCGCCATAGCCCGGAACCATAGCGGGACTGTCAGGACCGTTGCATGCTTTATTCCAGCTCCAGCTTAGAGTACAATAATGCTACAGCTGCACGCTCTCATCTTCATAAACGATTTTTAATATTTTGGTTTGAGGTAATCGGCAGAATGTTTTTGTTATTTTTGCATTATTTCCTTCAAAATAAAAAAATAACCACGCACGAGAATATCAAGAAGTTTTTTTTATGGAATAAAAAGTTCCGTTCCCTGTAGCAACACATCAGCGACAGAATCAGCAACATTGCTGGGGCGAGGAGCAAACCCGCCCGTCGCCCAAGGCACAGTATAAATATGTACAGTAAGAAAACTAAGCCTAGTTGAGGACAAGGACCTACGCTCCATGGAAGCGATAGGGTTGTGACTTAGTGTTTTTGATATATTTTTTCCTTTTTGTTATGTAATGATCAATAAATGGAATTTAAATAATTAGCTTACAAATACTAATTTAAGTAGGTAATTTCATGGCGTCGGTTAATCTCAGCAAAAGACAATAGTTTAAACAATTTAATATTAACATACAACTTGTAGAACTATAGATCTTTAACTTTGTCATACGGCGCAACCTTATACAAGTTTTGGCGGAAGCATATGTAATACATACGTGGCATTTTTCAAAGTTCGGAGATAAACTTAAAAAGTGACGCCACCCGACCACTCGTCTTGACGTGGTGCGGCACTCGCTACTGAGAGTACCGCGTCGTTCGCTTAGGAGTCTCGTAGTTGTGCATGTTTGTGTGAGTGTGCCGTTCTGAGCGTTTATAGGGGAGTTTCCTAACTGTTCCTATATATTAACTGTGGCCAAGGGCATGATGCAAAAAAAAGATCGCATCCCGTCCCAATCAGCTGAGCTATAATGCGAAACACGGCGGCAACCTGCAGAATGCAACCGCGATGGGAGCTTGAGTAGCACAGTAAGTAAGAAAAGAGCCACGATTGGCATCGACGGAGACCTGATATCCGTCCAGATGAGAGGTCAGCAGGTTTAACAGGGAAGGCACGTGGTCTTCCACATTTGTGATCCGCGTAGGCGAGGTAACCAGTTGTCAGACCATATGCCAAAGCAGTCATAAACAGATCTACTCGCATGATCGGTTAAACTGGAACCAATCCATACAGCATGGTGGGCGTTAAAAACACCAAGCATCACGATCTCTACGGATGGGACCTGTTGTAGCACGGAGTCTGCAGCCATTTGGACGTGGTTGATGAGTCAGTCTGTGTCGGCATTACCGCTACGGGACCTATTAAGGTACCCGTAGACTCAAGAATGGTTGTCGACGTCTACGCGCAGTCATAGGATGGACAGGTCCGTAACTTTAAGGCTGCCGAGGCGTCGAAAACAGATGTCCTCTTTGACGTCCACGCAAACTCCAGGCTAGGACAAAAGAAGTGTTCTAATTTGCACCCCGGGTAGGAGAGATACGAACCAAATGATAGTGGACGGCATTAAGGTTTGAATGAAGTCCCCATTGTTGCAGAAATTCACGGATAGCGTGGCATAAGGCGCATTTATCTTATTGCACCGTTTGCTCCAAGCAGGTTTAGTATCGAGCGGTGAAATTCTGCTCGATACTAAACCTGTTTAAAACCCCTGTTTAACCCCCCCCCCCCCCCGAATGCACGAACCCACGCTTAGGAAGAGTAAGGTAGCTAAGGCGTGGATGCTCAGGGAGGGATTCTCTGTCACCAGGGGTGTTGGTACCCTCCTGGGGTAGTGTCGTTTTTATCTCCGCTACCATGTTAGGGGAGGGGGAAGATTGGGCCTTCACCAGACAGAATGCAGAAGCAGAGCTCCTACTTTACGCTGGTCTTCTGTGAGATCGTGGAACCACCCCGGTTCGAGCCATACGTGCACGTCTACGTCTACCGCTGCTAAAATGTATTTTCATAATATATTTTTATACTTTACAGAAACTGTACTAAGCCAACGATTTTTATTAAAATCTGTAGACTAAATTGGATATTTTTTTACTTTTTTTTTAATTTCCTTAGCTAGGCCTTATTACCCGCAGGTACTATAAACTGTAGTCGCCTAATGTTTTTTAATGTAAATAAAATGTAGGATACAAAGTGTAGTGTATGCAAATACACTAATTATATACAGAATGGGTCCCAAATATATGCAATAAATGAAACCATATACTTGTTATCGCCTTTGCTGACGATATACAAAAAATGAACGTAATCGGTCCAGTAATTAGGTCAAAAAGTAGAGTTTTAATTTTAAGCAAATTTGAACACTCTATAGAATTGGGTCACTAAGTCAATGATTCAATGAACTTGAATGAATCCTTGAACATTAAAAAGCGACGTTGCCACGCTGTGCAAACTATTGGTATTGCGACATATCGACAGCGGTGTCTTTTGTCGGCGTGCCACCCGCGTGCAACGTTGTCACTCTTCCAAGGGGTCAAGGTACGTTGTCTAAACAGAGTGTTCACTTTTACTGAATTTATTTTAATATTTATTTTGTTTGAAAATTTCACTTTTTTATTTTACGGGTTTTAATTTAATATTTAATTTTTCTACACTTCTACGGACTAGTATTACTTGTGGTTTCATTTATTGCATATATGTAGGACCCATTCTGTATATATATATATATCTTTTACTGGAAACGAGGCATTACATCTTAATCCTCACGGGTGACAGCACATCTGCATTTTGCTTTGTAATCGAGGATAGATGTAAATGTCTATGGACCGCAACAACCACTTCCCCATCAGGTGGACTGTGTGCTAGTTTGTCACCCTATCCTATATATAAAAAAAAGCTTTTTTGTATATATACGATGGTAGGTCAAAAAGTTCGCGGAATGGCGAGTGTGTTTACTCATCTAGGTAGGCGCTAGTTAGTGATTCATTGTTAGTATATATACAAAGTTTTAGTCTAATCGAGTGATTAGCTTCTAGAGTTATCAACGAGTAAACAAGTCAAACGGGAAGAAGCTAGCCACTATGGAGAAAGTTGAATATCGCGCCGTCATTAAGTTTCCCACCAAACAAGTCTCAAACCATTTTTCACGAGATGTCAGCTGTTTATGGAGACTTCGCTCCTGGAGAAAACATGATTTGTAAATGGCACGCCCTTTTCAAACAAGGGAGGGACTTCATTGAAGACGACCCCCGACCTTGACAGCCGATTAAGGCTGCCACGCCAGAAATCGAAAAAGTTGAAAAATTTGTATTTAAAAATGCCCGGCTAAAGAAAAAACAGTTTACAGCGTTAGTTGGAGTATCAGAAACAACCATTTCAAACATCCTGCATCAACACCTTGGCATGACTAACGAGTCTGTGCAAGATGGGTTCCGAGAATGCTTTTTGCGCATCGAAAGTCGTCGCGAGTTTTTGTACCGCTGTGGAGAGCAAAGGAAGTTGTGGCCCCAATTGTAACTTGCGATGAAACTTGGGTTCACCATTACGAACCTGAGTCAAAGCAAGTGTCAATGCAGTGGCATAAAAAAGGCTCACCCTCTCCTTAAAAGTACAAGGTGTCTTAATCGGCCGGAAAGATCAATCTTTCGGGATACAAAATGTATCCTTTTGATTGACTATAAGGAACACGGTGTTTCCACAACAGAATACTACGCTTCTTTATTAGATCAATTAATTTATTGTTAAAATAACGTTTACATCGATAGTAGACAGGCCTATGCGTGAAAAATGTGACCGACTGTTTACTGGTTTTTCTTTTCTGCTTTATTTCTTTCTAGTCTAAAATGAGACTTATTACGAAATAATATTATTATCTAACGAACGACATGTAATGTAACATGTTTCGAGATTTAGCGTGCTGCAAAACTTTACGCGCTTGCCGGCTTCTCCACACGCTTTCTTATAAATAGTACTATAACATAGTGTATTTAATAACGCGCTAAAAATGTACCTATTGTCTGTAGCGTGTCATTGATTTATAGTCGTTTTGAACAACTAGTAAATACATACGCGGGCGGCGGCATTGTGATATTAGGAAGCAATGTGTTCTCTTTCTCTCACAAGCTAACACACCTAACAAATCCTGTGGATGTTTTTCTTTTTCGTTTCGAGCTTCAAAATCACGATTTTAATAAGTTTCAATTCAAGATAACTTCTTAAAAACAGGAGAAGTGGCAAGAAGTGTCTGTGTCCGCGCCCCATGACCAAAATGCTCAATTTCTATACAAATTGCGGTCTCCGCGAAGTTGTGAGCTTTCAGAATGTGGTGTTCAGAGGTTTCTTGTAAAAACCGAAGCCAAAACAAAAACCATGTAAATCAAGTAATCACCATATTATGTATCTTTTAAAATCATGAAAACCAATAAATCGTAAAATATTTCATGCTCTATATGTCGCTAAGTGAATAAGTGACTGAAGAAGCAATGTAAATATCACAAAACAATACTTATGCGGATGCATCGCGGAGTTGCCGCTGTATCCTGCGAGTTAGTTATGTGTTTATGCAGATCCACAACGTAGGCTACCTCTATAGCTATAGGAGTAAGTTTTACAGTGTATGGTAAATGCACACTGTTTGTAGTGATAAGGTTTAGAATTGATTGTGTAATAAGTTCTGATATATAAAATTCGGGTATGTGTACAACTGCATATTTATTGTTTTTACTAATCTGAATGCAGTAGTTGGCACATGGCAGGGACCAACTGGATATCGGGTTCAGATACATTATCAACTACCGGGTGTATCTCCTTACTTTTATCTGTAATTAATGACAAATTTTAAATAATACTGTGAATAAAGACCTTGATTCATAATTTACAGTAGTTTTTAAAATATTTTATTAATAACACAATTCATTCAGTAACACCGAAGAATAATAACATTCTCTAACATGAAACCTAAAATAAAATACAGTTTACCTATTCATTATTACTTACCAATTTATAATCATTCAAACATTTAGACTATGATGTATGTATACATAATAAAATATACTTTTAAATATATTTCACATAGTAAGTTATGAGAAATTTTATATGATTATTACATTATATAATATATATAAATATAACAGCTTTAATATATTATATATGTTTGCAGTATGTCATGAAGCATTTCCTTATAAAAAATGTATGAGGAAAATAAAACACAGAACAAATAAGTAGAAACAAAATAATCTGGAATGTACAAATCATGTTTATTAACTGATTCCTGGCAATACAGTGTTTATGACTCGCTTCGGAATATTATGTCAGCAGTCACTTGAGAGATAGCAATATACATATTATGTATTAACAGTACAATAAGTTTACAATACACCCACTATAACACGGAAAGCCAAGTAGCATGTAATACTTAAGCCAGGTTTAACCTTAACATTCTCAGCAGAGATATAGGTACACAGTACCCTTGGGGTTCAACGGTTTATAAATTATTTTAAGACAACTTGTTTGGACTTAAATTTCTACTCTAACTGTACATTAGTTTCGCCTTATCGCTAAAATAATCTAAAATTGATATCGTCAGATATTATGTATTCGTGTTAGGATGAAAACGCGCAAAATAGATATGTCAGGTTGGTGAACAATTATCATCGAACAAAATATAACTCGGCAGTAAATAAATTAATAATAAATTACTCCATTATCGCTCGGTAGCGTAATTCAATTCATGATGGGAATTTAAAAAGCGACATTGTAAATTTGTTATAGAAAAATTATTTATACAGATCGCGTCTCAAGGCATGACGCTACCGCAGCATCAAGGCGGCGCCGTGCCGGAGATATGCGAGAAAATTTAAATAATTATTTTACTCATCAGTTACTATACAGGGTGTTGAGTGCCATGAAGCTCTATGCTTCGCTACCGGCGACAACACCGCTGTGCGCGCATATTGTAAGAGGATTCTCTGGGCATGGAGCTCCATGGCAATAAGGGGGTGGTGTGTGTTCAGATTTACTGTTTCGTGTATAGATAGATAGCGACGATGAGACCGTATAGACCCAACACTTCGGCGAAAATGAGGATAAGGATCATTCCAACGAATAGCCTGGGCTGTTGCGCTGTACCGCGGACACCGGCATCACCTACAATGCCTATGGCGAAACCAGCGGCAAGGCCAGAGAACCCTACAGCAAGACCCGCACCAAGATGGATGAAACCTCTGAAAAGGATAAAAACAAATTATAGTACAATTTTATGTTGTATACATTTATTGACATTCGCTATTTTTACCACTACCATTATTATAACAGCCTATCAATGTCCCACTATTACTAGGCCTCCCCCATATATTTTCTTACATTTGATTAATTTTTTTGTGTTTGAGTGGGTCTTTGAATAGTTTACATTTACAACTGGACCCAGTAGGTGGTGCTGTTGTCCAGATCCAGAAATAACCCGTGCAAAGCCAGGACGGATCTATACGATCAATAAATATATATTTTTATAATTTATTTAACTAATACAGAGGGGGTCTATATTTTATAAGGACCACCTTTTCTCCTATAGTATCTTTTTCATAGTAGAGCTACGCTTCAGCTATAAAATGGTTGAAGCACAAATGGGTCAGCTCAATCAGGTAAGGACCACACTCTCACAGAATACCAGCATGAAATAGCAGCTTAATACTGCTGTGTTGTAAACTGCAAACTCTTTTTACTGGAAACGAGGCATTCCATCTTAGTCCTCAATACATCTGCATTTTGATTCTTAATCCATGATAAATGTAGATATCTATGGACCATACAGTCACTTACCATCAGGACTGTGTGTTCATTTGTCAACCTTGATTCTATAAACAAAAAAGTCAATTTACAAGTAAAGAGTGGATAGTTCCATACATATTATGTGGTATGATGGTTTTTATAAAATTACATTCTATGTACTCAATAAAATGTGTGTTAAACAAGTCAATTTTTTTTATAATGTGAAAAGTTGTTTAGATCTTGCAAAATCAGTATCACCAAGGCGGAGTGATTGATATGAATTGCTTAGCCCTATACAAGAGCTGCTGCCACTACTGTTCTTTTAATCTACTCCAAAAAAAGGAGTAAGTTTACAATTAGACTGTATGTTTTTTGTATCTATGCTACACAAAATTTTACTCACTTACAAATATATTTTAATGATTCTTTTTTTTTTAATAAAGCACTTTCTACTACTTCAAGGTTCCATATAAATTTGGAGAAAGTATTTTATCCTAATGGTTGGCGACATAAAAGAACTATTTCAAGGACATTGAAATTGTAATATTCTTTAGTCCACCTTGGACCTTTTGTTATGTTGTTGTGACCTTGCCAGTTAAACATACAGAATTAGAACTTATTTTTGTAAATTATAAGAAAATGTACTATAGACAATTCAGGAAATTTAATTAGTTACCTGAAAAGGCTGTAGGTGGGTGGGCTCTCAAGGGAACCGGCAATAAGTACAGCCACGACAAGCCCGTAAATGGCGATAATACCCGCCATGACAACGGGAATGATGGATTTCATGATCAGCTCAGGCCGCATCACCGACATGGCTGCGATACCTGTACCTGACTTGGCAGTACCATAGGCAGCTCCCAGTGCTGGAAAGAATACGAAAAATATTAAGTGTATATTAAGTAACCAATAAATTTTAGGAGGAATCAAACTTTACAACATTAAATTATACAGAGTTTGATATCTTGTTTTTTTTAACTTCCCCCTATGAAAATCAATGATTTTCAAAAAATGAGGAAGATTTCAGAAAGATTCACCCGTTTTAGAAAATTGATTTGTAACGTGATGACATAGGACACTTTGTGGTGGTCCAAGAACGCTATTCTAGCTATTTTTACGATGACCGTATGTATGTGTCTGTGTGTGTATGTGTGTACATATGTATCACATAACTTTTTAACACCCAAAAATCGACGTCAATTGCCGAGAACCACATAAAAATCGGTTGATTTGTTTAAGAAATGTTGTCGGAAGAAATCTCAAGTGGTTTTTTCAAAATAACTTGAATAAATCCCACCAAATAAAAAAAATTTTAACAGGTTTTTTTGTTAAACTGAAAAAATTGCATTGTTTCGCAATTTCAATTTCAGTAAAAGGAGTCTCCAGTACTCTACACTCACCATACAAAACACAGCAACATTAAGTTGTTATTTTATGCTGGTATTCTGTGAGAGTGTGGTCCTTCCCTAGTCTAGCCAACCTATTCTTCTTACAACTATAATATAACTGCAGTATGACTCTACCATACTCTTTTGACACTTTTAGAATATTTACAATTGGTGTGTTATGAAGAAATGTGACCATTAGGAACACAGTGCAATTACAGGCAGTGAGGTAACCTTTGTTTAAAGTTGATGTAGGTATAAGTGCTACAAATACCACTACAATCAGGTAGACCAGTAGCTTAAAGTTGCAACCTAAAAATGTGCCGCTACGGGCACAGACCTACTCTGACAGAGTAACAGCAGTCTCCCATACTGCTCTGTTAACTGCTATTTTACACTGGTGTTCTGTGAGAGTGTAGTCCTTCCCCGGTCAAGCTGACCTGACTGACTAATACTAATATAGCACCAGCATGGCTCTACCATGTAGATTTAATATATTTTCAAGGTTTAATACCTCTAGATTAACTACCAAAGTTAACTTTCAAATGACTGCTTTTTAACTTACATACATGTACAAAGTTTCAGTGCCGGGGAGTTTTCCAGAAAATTAAGAAAAAGTACTATTTTTTTCAATAATCTTGCTTGTTTGAAAAGAAAAGACACATCTAACATGATATCTAATATGATGATCTATGCAATACTCCATACAAAATGACTGACAAGGCTGTCTAAGACTTAAGGAAGTTGTGTTATGGTTTTAGAGGAAATTTTATAATGTTATATTTGTACCATGCAAATAAAATTTTAAATTATTGAATTAGTTAGTATTAGTAGTTAACATTTATGGTTAGAATTAAAACTTTACCTTAGTTAAAACTAAGTCTTGACTGTAAAAATAGTCAAAATTATTTTGACTAAAGAAGTTTAAGCAAAAGTATTTCAGAAAATTATTAAAAAGAGATTTTGACTGCAAAATATCAGTTAAAGTAATTATGACCAAGACTAATAGTTACAATCAGTGTTGACCAGGATAAAAATAAAAGTGAAGCTGTTAGAACTTAATTTGCTCATTTCCACATAATGAAATATAATGATGTATCCTGCCCAGTCTGAAGGGCTCCTCCTCCTACTACCTCAACAATCCACTTCACTGTCAGTCTCCACAGTCTATTTCACCTGAGGATGCCTCATGTAGAGGTGAAATACATGTCATTATCAAGGATGGTGTGTCATTGCTAGTGTGGTGGTGCTGGGATTGGTAGTGATGCTCTTCAGACTAGGCAGGACACATCATTTTATTTGATTATGTGGTAATGGGCAAATGAAGTTTAAACAAATTCAATATAATAGATTTCCACGAAGTAGCACCTGCTTTTATTAATTATCTTAAAAATTAAATCCCTAATGGATTTAAAAACAAAGTAGGCTATACTAGTTTTTCGTAAGCTAGTATAACTAGATCAGACATGTGTACTTGATCCTGCTCTGGTAAGAGTATTATCAGTGACAGTAGGTTAAAGTGCTAGTGAAGGTTTGTTCAAAACTGTGTTCACAGAATTTCATTAAAAAATATGCATTTTTGAGGAAGTTACGGTTGAGACCTTACCCTTTTTTGTTCAAAAATTTTTTTTGCCAAAATGCTTCAAATTGGCACAAAACTAAGAAATTTTCAAAAACGTATATAAAACTGCAAGGGGTGTAACAGGGGAATGTCGTACTACATTTCTATAGTAAAGGGTAGACTCCTTACAATTTTTTTTTAAATGTAGGTATGGTGGTGCTATCATTAATCTATCACTATATATGATATAAGCTTCATATGAAAATGTATTTTGCTGCATAATATCGGGCTGGCAGAAAACAGTTAAAATTCCTTTGAAGGTTTATCAAGCATTTGAAATTAAATGATGTAAAAACAATGTTATACTTCAGGAGCCATTGTCATAATTAGTGAAGCATATCAAATATACTACGATACTTATGACTTAACAGTAATCCTGTGACTCATAATTATCTATATTTCCATAAACCATAATTACAAATACACAATCAAGCATCGTAAGATCTTAACCATAGCCAAATGTGGGTTAAGATGTAAGACAAACAGCAGCTGACTGATCACATGATAAAGTTATCATTCATGTGATATTTTACTTATCTCTATTATGACATCATTGTCAGTATTTAAAACGTTAAGTAATAATATAGCTAAAATGTAGGTCAAACCCATGAACCTGTTAAAGAAGATGGTGTATGCTAGGTCTGCTTGCACCAAATCACATGAATCTGTTGTTAATCTCTAAAAACAATAGGCAGTTTGTTCTTTCATGGAAGTTTTTAACTATGATTTAATTGTTAAAAAGACTGTTTTCGTCAGACATTAGACAATGGAAAACGAATTCGTATTATCATTACTTCCATTTTGTACTTGCTTAAATCCGTAAAGGGTTGAGCCATTCAATGGTTAGAATTCGGAATATGTGAATTTATAACCTTTCTACAATAAGAGCAAAGTAGAAAATACTGATTTCAGCGAATGTGTACGTTAAATAGATAGTGGAATGAGGTGAAATTCCACTTCTACAAGTTTTTCGCTTGTGCAGTGCTGCCAACATAGTAGTTATCTCAGTCACATGATAAAAATTATTCATAATTTAATAAAGTTCCATAAAACCCATTTTTTAAATTGAACTATCACATATAAAATACAGAAGTAGGCATCATTATCCGTCTAGACTAGACTAAACATAGTACAACTGAAAGAATGAAACAAGGTGAGACTAGGAACTATAATTAGGACTCCTAAAATAACCCGATTCGGGTTATAAATTATTGGATACATGCATACCTACCTAATAAACAGAAAAAAGTAGGAAATGCCGAGGCTTGGCAAATTTTAGATCGATAGCGTCAGACAGCCATTACAATTAGGACTTTTTGTGCTTACCACTAAAGATGATTGCGGATGCCGCCCCCATAACTCCAAAGAAGGGTCCATAGATGGGACTTTCAGCGGTTGCGCCAGACGAAGACATCTTGATTGTGTAGTGTGGGAGTATTTACAGGTCCCAAAAACTGTGATGACTATCTGCACACACTCACTCCACGCAACTATTTTAGCACAGACAAATATGGCCCAAGCTTTGCAGACTCGCAGAATAGGTCATATGACGATTGATGTTCAAGGCAGTGCTCGATATGACCGAAGATTTGATTGGTTTTGTTACGTTACTTCCGAAATGCGCATCCAATCACGAGCTAGAGATTCTGAAATAACGTGACGTACAACATTGATGTGGATCGCTGGCCAGCAAATTTGTTCTGCGCATGTACTTTTTAGTCATTTCAATACTTTTAATAAATACAATTTTTATATTTATTAATAAAAATATACAAAAAATGTATTTAAAATATATATCTTAATAAATTATCATGCTCCCGGACCATTTCAATATGTAAAAGCGTAAAATTTTGTAAATTTACATACAAGAAGATTTTTTTAAACTAAACAATGTTGCCACACCTCGTATTTATTTATACCTTGTTTTATTATAAAGCACAAGTTCCATAACTTTAGCCGACTTCAAAAAAAAGGAGATTCCCAATTGGAATGTATGTTTTAAACTAGTGATATTTAAAAAAAAACAGAGTATAGTAACATAATATTTGAAAATAAAATAAAGTTGCGAGTAAGCTTAGAAGATGCCTGCATGTACAATTGTAGTACTGAAAAATGCAAAATTATTATTTGACATGAATGCAAAGTGTAACATTTTTACGAAAATTAGTGCGTGTGCGTGTGATGTGCGTGTGCGTGTGCGTGTGCGAGTGCGTGTGCGTGTGCGTGTGCGTGTGCGTGTGCGTGTGCGTGTGCGTGTGCGTGTGCGTGTGCGTGTGCGTGTGCGTGTGTGTGTGTGTGTGTGTGTGTGTGTGTGTGTGTGTGAGTATTAATGGGTGCATAATAAACCCTGCCCTATTTTAAACATCTTGGGATTGGTTGTGCCAAAGACAGCAGTCTTCACTTATTGTGTGATGAGTCTTACGACTTTATCATGAGATGTGGTTTAGTTAGCTCTATAGGGGGATCACAAAAGTGCCTCTGTATCCTCGTATGAAAGCCTCTGCAGCCACTGCTTCAGTTCCTGTTTACACTTTCTTGCAGTAGCAACTAGTTTTAGTAAAACTGATTTAACAAATTTGTTTTAAATCCAGTGCAGTATTTAATTTATGTAACTATCTCTAGAAATTAGCACTAATCTATAAATATACAAAAGTGATAAATTTAGTGATGTGTTCCTAATTTATTCAGGTATTAATCCACATAAATCTGTAAATGATTATCAATTCTGAACAATTTATATATATATATATATATATATATATATATATATACATATATATATATATATATATATATATATAGATGGAATGCCTCGTTTCCAGAAAAAAGGGTCTCCGATCCTCTACACTCACCATACGAAACACAGCAGCATTAAGCTGCTATTTTACGCTGGTATTATGTGAGACCGTGGTCCTACCTTAGTGAAGCTGATCCGTTCGTGCTGCAACCACAATATAGCTGCAGCATGGTTCTACCACGTAAAAACGGTCCTTCAGAGAAAAATTTAAAGAAATAAATATAAAATTAACTTTGGCATCGCAATTTATTTATGAATGAATCCTTTCTTAATAATTCATTCACAGGGCAAAGTAAGTGTAATGTAATAAATGTAAAAATACAAGTACAAATGTACTATACGCTTTTACAACAAAATCCTAAACATGAACAGATTGTCAATAACCAAGTTTAAATGTATTATTAAAGAAAAATTGATCAAAAATTGTGATTATAATATTAGGGAATAGCTGTATAAAAATATAATTATGAATAATAAATAATTTTATTCCTCCTACAAATACTCTGTTTCTAAAAGTCCAGCAACACGAATGAAATTCCTCTAGTGTTGCGGTTGTTCATGGACTGCGATAGCCTTTTATAAAACAACCACCTGGGAATGAGGTGATCGCCACCATACGGATTAAATTAAAATTCATATAAAATATTGTACAAAATTATTGTAATGTGTTGTGTTATGTTGGGAGAGGCCTATGTTTAACTGAATTGTGGAGGACTGTAACGATGACGATGATGAATTAATGAATGAATGAATGTCCAGATGGCTGCAGACTCCGTGATACAACAGCTCCCTTACGCAGAAATCGTGATACTTGGTGATTTTAACGCCCACCATGCTGAATGGCTTGGTTCTCGTATCATCCAATCATGCGGGTAGATCTGTTTATGACTTTGCCATGGCATATGGTCTGGCACAACTAGTTACCTCGCCTACGCGAATATTACGTTAAAAAATCCCGTTGAGTTTCTTGCTGGATCTTCCTAGGAGAGCAGTATTTTGCAACACAATGGTAAATAAAAATAACTTTCAATAAGTATTATGTAAAATACAGATTTCCTCTTCGGCTGGCACTTCATATCTCTCCTACTCGGGGTACAGATTAGAACACTCTTTTGTGCCCCGGGCTGGAGTTTGCGTGTACGTCAGAGAGGACATCTGTTTTCGACGCCTCGGCAGCCTTGAAGGTACAGACCTGTCCATCTTATGGCTACGCGTAGTCAGCGACGACCATCCCGCGTCTACGGGTGCCTATATAGGTCCTATAGCGGTAATGCTGACACAGACCAACTGATCGACCACGTCCAGATGGCTGCAGACTCCGTGCTAAAACAGGTCCCATCCGCAGAAATCGTGATTCTTGGTGATTTTAACGCCCACCATGCTGAATAGCTTGGTTCTCATATCATCCAATTATGCGGGTAGATCTGTTTATGACTTTTCCATGGCATATGGTCTGACACAACTGGTTACCTCGCCTACGCAGATCCCAGATGTGGAACATCATGTACCTTTCCTGTTGGACCCTCTGCTGACCTCTCACCCGGACGGATATCAGGTCTCCATTGATACCCCTCTTGGCTCCTCGGACCATTATCTTATCCGGAGTACAATGCCACTCCCACCGCGGTTGCGTACTGCAGGTTGCCGCCGTGTTCGGCATTATAGGTCCGGTGATTGGGACGGTATGCGATCTTTTTTTGCATCCTACACTTGGAGGCACTACAGGGAATGGAACTATTTATTCCATCATCTGTGGTACCTATCGGAGGCAGAACCCAGCCTTGGATTGGTCGCTCCTGCAAAATTGTATTACATCATAAGCTGGAGTGTTACCAGGCCTGGGCTTGCGCATCGACGTCTCGGGATGTAAATACCAGCGTTCTTAAAAAGAAGTATAATTCTACTTCCAGCTCCTTCAAAAGTGTCATTACCAAAGCAAAGTCAGAGCATATCGGCAGAATTGGTGAGAAACTTGTTCGTATTCCTTCGGGAACAGGTGCATTCTGGTCTCTTGCCAAGGCTGTCCAAGGGAACTTCTGCCAGCCATCTCTTCCATCTCTGCACAGGGAGGATGACTCACTGGTCCATGCCGCAAAGGACAAAGCCGATCTACTGGGCTCTCTCTTTGCATCCAACTCGACTCTTGATAACGGGGGGAACACTACCATCAACCATCTCGCAGTGTGAGTGCTCTACGCAGGATGTGTTGTTTACCCAACGCTCGGTGCGCAGAGCACCTGTCTCCCTGGACATCAACAAGTCGAGTAGGCCCAATGGCTTCCCTCCTATTGTGCTGAAAACATGTGCTCAGGAGTTGCACCGGTCTTAACACGTCTTTTTCGGTACTCCTACTCCCTAGGCGTAGTCACGAAATCATGGAAAACAGCCTTCGTGCACCCGATCCCTAAAAAAGGTAACCGCTCTGATCCGTCCAGCAAGAGACCTATCGCCATCACCTCCTTGTCCTCTAAAATAATGGAATCTATTTTAACAGCCAGCTCATATGGTACCTTGAGGATCACCAGCTGATTAGTGACCGCCAGTACAGTTTCCGTCGCGGCAGCTCGGCTGGTGATCTTCTAGGTTACCTAACTCATAAATGGGCGCAGACAGTAGAGTCCAAGGGGGACGCATGGCCGTTAGTTTGGACATAGCGAAGGCCTTCGATCTGGTTTCACACAAAGCGCTTCTTACGAAGCTTCCTTCCTATGGGTTTCCCGAGAAATTGTGCAATTGAATCACCAGTTTTCTTGCTGATCGGAGCATCAAGGTTGTAGTAGACGGTGCATGCTCTGGCTGCAAGCCCATTAACGCTGGTGTTCCACAAGGCTGCGTGCTATCACCAACGCTGTTTCTTCTGCATATCAATGACATGTTGCAAATCGGTAGCATTCATTGCTATGCAGATGACAGCAATGGTGATGCTTTATGCACCGGCCGTGTCAATATTTCTCGGGAAAACGTTGCCGAGTACCGGGACAAACTTGTGCCTGAAATAGAGACCTTGTTGAGGGCGACTAAATCTAGTCCATTTTAATCCTCAGAAGACACGATTTTGCGCGTTTACCGCTAAAAAGAACCCCTTTATATATATGTACTGGTATACATATATTTATATGTATATAAATATATGTATACCAGTTTGTGCAAATATGAAAGTATGAGTATTATGAACTAATATCCGATTCCCATATTCAAAATATTTCATTCCTTATGAGACATCTTAGACGACTTTAAAAAAGGTGGAGATCTCTATGCGACTGTATATTCTTTTCTGTATATATGTCAAAGCTTTCTTTTCAGAAAGCATACAAAATATATCCATTGTGTATGTCATCTCCTGCTATTATATCTTACACAACATTAGAACGTACTTGATCGTATTTTCAAACCCCTGATTTCGTTCTTTGATGAGTTCATGAGGAATATAGTGACAACTAAATTTCCTAACTTTTAAATTTTTATGTAATATTCATTTAATTGTGCTCATATCATAATTCATAATGTTCTCGATCTCCTCATACTTTAATGTACCAGTTTTATTTAATAAGTCGCCAGAGAGTGGCTTACCACTTTCTCCTCAGTGACCGTAGTCGAAGGTCACCCTCCACGAATTTAATCGTGGAGAGAAACACGATCACGATCAAATTCTGCATTCAAAACTATTTGAAGACGAGCAGTGCAACCTTGCCTAGGGATTGAACCTCAAAACTCATAAAATATGATTACCTTAATTCCGTTTTATTTCATTTTAATTTCCGTTAATTCGATTTTTGCTACGGATTACAAACTGCAGCTTGTGTTAAAAACAATGAAAACACGATTTGTCGACACCGAGGATTCCGATACTGGCTGAGGCAACAAGGGGAGTGCCTTGAAACTGAGGAGATACGACAAAGGGGTTCTTTTTAGCGTTTAACGCGCAAACTTGTGTCTTCAGGAGGTTAAACTGGACTAGATTTAGTCGCCCCCAATCCGAGACTCTATTCAGCAAAGACTCGACTTCAGACACAAGTTTGTCCCGGCACTCGGAGACGTTTTCCCGAGAAATATTGTCTCGGCCGGTGTAAAGAGCATCACCAGTGCTGTCATCTGCATAGCAATGAATGTTACGGGTTTGCAACATATCATTGATATGCAGAAGAAACAGCATTGGCGATAGCACGCAGCCTTGTGGAACACCAGCATTAATAGGCTTGCAATCGGAGCTTGCACCGTCTACAACGACCTTGATGTTCCGATCTGCAAGAAAGCTGGTGATCCAATCGCACAGTTTCTCGGGAAGCCCATAGGAAGGGAGCTTCGAAAGAAGCGCTTTGTGCCAAACCCGATCGAAGGCCTTCGCAATGTCCAAGCCAATGTGGGAGGCGTTGGACCTTGGACTCTACTGCCTCCGCCCATCTGTGAGTTAGGTAGACTAGAAGATCACCAGCTGACCGACCACGGCGAAACCCGTATTGGCGGTCACTAATCAGCTGGTGATCCTCAAGGTACCTCATGAGCTGGCAGTTTACAATGGACTCCATTGTTTTGGAGAACAAGGAGGTGATGGCGATAGGCCGGTAGTTGGACGCGTCTGAGCGGTCGCAGTTTTTAGGGTGATTTTAGTGACTTTGCCATGATTTTGGGACTACGCCTAGGGAGTAGGAGTACCGGAAAGGACGCGTTAAAACCGGTGCCAACTCTGGAGCACACGTCCTCAGCACAATTGGGGGGATTCCGTCAGGCCCACTCGACTTGTGGATGTCCAGGGAGAGGAGTGCTTTGCGAACCGAGCACTGTGTGATTGCACTTCCGACATAGAGAACTCACACCGCGGGATGGTCGGCGGCGTAATCCCCCCGTCATCAAGACTCGAGTTGGACACAAAGAAAGAGCCTAGAAGATCGGCTTTCTCCTTTGCGGTATGGACCAGTGAGTCGTCTTCCCTGTGCAGAGATGGAAGAGATGGCTGACAGAAATTCCCCTGGACAGCCTTGGCGAGAGACGAGAATGCACGGGTTTCAGAAGGAAGGCGAACTAGTTTCTCGCCAATTCTGTCAATGTGCTCTGACTTTGCCTTGGCAATGACTCTTTTGAAGGACCTAGAGGCGGAATTATACTTCTTTTTTTAGAGCGCTGGTGTTTACATCCCGGGACGCTGATGCGTCAGCCCAGGCTTGGTGGCACTCCTGCATATAGTATGATGCTATTTTACAGGAGCGACCAAACCACGGCTGAGATTTGCCTCCTATGGGCACCACAGAGGAAGGAATAAAAAGTTCCATACCCTGAAGTACCACATCAGCGACCGAATCCGCAACAACGTTGGGATCGTCCGGCGAGAAGCAAACCTGCCCCCCCAGGGTGGGATGCAAAGAAAGACCGCATCCCATTCTAATCGGTTGACCTATAGTGTCAAACATGGCGGCAGCCTGCAGAATGCAACTACGATTTCAGCGTGAGTGAATGGTCCGAGGAGCCTAAAGGGGCGTCGACGGAAATCTCCGGTCCGGTTATATTTACTAAATAAAATTATTTTAGATTTTAGAGCTACTGAGCAGTTTAGCAGCACACTTCAAACCGTCGACAACTGCTAAGTTCGTTTTATCCCATTACATTACATACTCCAGCGCTGTTGTGGAGAGTTTTTGACAGTTTTTGAACTGTTATTTACTGCATGCAGATGGCCACTTTTTTAATTATTCTACTATGGGAGTTGGTGTTCCTTACTTCTACACTCCATAGTTCTTGATATTCCCAAAATACATGTTATAAAAATATTACTTTTTCAGTATTTATATGTTACCTTTTTTTTATAAAATTGTGATAACAAATAAACTTACAGTCCACCAGGTGACAGTAAGTGGCTACTTTGGCCCAAGGAGACTTTGAGCTATCTTTAAACAAAGAAGACGTTGTCACCTTTACAAACTGAGATGAAATGTGGTTATGTGGCCCATGTTGTTTTATGGCGGGTACCAGTTGCCAAACTAGGAAAAAAAGTTCTAATGCTGGCTACTATACGATTATACTATTATTGTCATCGTTTGTATTATGGAGGATAGAGAGAAAAAGAACGATCGCTACGTGATAAGGCATAGCCCGCCTGTCCCTGAACTGCCGTCGGTAAGTAGTATCTGCAAAGTTAGCTGTTTATGAGTACAAGTAGATGAAGTAAGTTGAATAATGTACAGTTTTTCTTCGCGGCATTAGTGAGAAAATAATCGTATTCCGTGATTTTTAATTTTTGTCAAAAAGAAACATTAAAAAATGGTGAAATATTGTATTGTGCGTGGATGTGCAAGTGGTTTAGCATCTGGTCAGAAAAATAGACTGAAAAACAATTTGTGTCAATCACCGTTATTTAAAGTACCAAAGGTCCTGCTCATACGTTATCGATTTACAGCAGCACATTGAAATATTGAATATATAAAATTATTATTTACTTAATTATTCATGCTTTTTTAACTAAATTAATCTTTATTGAGCTAATAGGAAATTTTTGAAATTAGGGTTAACTACAAGATTAGCAAGATAGTAAATTCCCAAAATTTATAATAATTTATAATATTTATAATAATTAAAATTTTAAAAAGCATAATTTATAATTTATTTATTGCTAAATAATAATAATTTCGTTGTTTTCTTTGAATTATATTATATACACGTATATTAAACGTTGCTAGATCACTTCAAACTAGCGCTCAACAGCACGCTTCCTTGAAACAATTTCTATATTTTTAACAAGTGTGTGTTGTGTGTGTGTTACACTGCGAGCATTGCTCAGTGATATTTTTGGTGAAAAATTTGTTTCCGTTACGGAATACCCGAATATTGTCGCAGTACCTTACGAAAATATTTATAATGTCGAACGCACCCCAAATCAGAACAAATATTCAAACATGGCATCATATTAGCACAGAGAGCATTATGTATACATAGGGGTATATTAGTCTGTGATTCAAACTGTCAAAGTCAATGTCATGTGCGTCTCTCGCACGTTGTTTTTATTTTATGCTCGCAGCAATTATAATACGCGAAAATAGAATATTACAATTATCACTCTCTTGTATATATAGTATATACAGTAATTTATGATTATTACTATTAATAATAAATATTCATAGTGTTTCCATTTTAAATTTATAAGTTCTTAAATAATTGTGATTATGAAGTTCAATTACAAGGTGAATATAAAGTAAAGCCTATTTACGTCCAACGGATGGGTACAGGCCTCCTCATTTATTTTTTTAAAGTTTTTATTAAAGAAATATCTCTTCCAATTCCATATTATTCTACATAGGTTAAAAATAACCATATTATTGTAATTAATTCTTGCTGGGGTTAATATTACATTCTTTTTAAAGTTATTTGTACTTTACAGTTTCAGAATTTGTTGGGTACAGTTTATAGAAGAGGTGACATAGTTTTTACAAATGATGGGAACTGTGTGATCAGCCCTGTTGGTAATAGAATTACAATTTATAATTTAAAACAGTAAGTACACAATTATTTCACATTTATACTGTCCACAGTTTATGTTGTGTGTAACAATCACATATCAAGAGATTGTTGAGGTTGGCTTGGATCTGATTTTAATAATGTTTTTAGCTTAGGAGGTTTAGCTTTTGGTAGGATTAAGCTTGAACATATCACACTATTTTTAGATGTCGGAAATGCCTTTTGAATTATTTATGATACAAAACAAATTTCTCTAAAAATTGCTCATAACTAAACGCAAATATGTCAATTTGGTCTAGTATTATGAAATGAACTATATATATATATACAGTAGAGTCTGTTTATAATGACTTCGAAAGGAATTGACAAACACGTCATAATAAGCGGACATCATATAAAGCTTTATGTGAAATAAAAAACTTTTTTTATGTAAATATGTATGTATTTAAGTATTTTAATACAGAAATGTACATAGTACATATGTAATTACATATGTATGTATATATACATATTAAACCAAAATCAAAATTGCACGTAATCAGCACATTATTATAATAACACATTGTATGTACAAGTGTATTTTTTCTGTAAGTAATCTGTAATTTTTGTCTGCTTTTGTTTTTTTATTTTATTGTAAAAACAGTCTCTAATACTATTGTGTATAGAAGACATAGCTATGGTCAAATTATCATTTTCAATATTGCTGTGAACAAATCGTGATAATAATTCTGCAGCTTTTAATGCCTCTTCTGCGGTAGGTAATGGTGCTTCCTTGACTTCCTCTTCCCCATCACTTTCGAGTTGTTCCTTAGCACTAATGTTCTGTACGATATTTTCATCGGTGGGTTCTTCGGATGTGAGGAGACCACTCTCGATGTCAACATAATCTTCCCACATTTCCGGTGCTGCTAAAGAGTCTGAGTTTAGGTTTCGTGACCACAAAGATAAAGGAATGTTTTTTTTTTTTTTATATAGAAGAGGGGGCAAACGAGCATGTGGCTCACCTGATGTTAAATGACTACCGCCACCCATGATCAACTGCAACACCAGGGGAATTGCAGATGCGTTGCCGGCCCTTTAGAAAGGAGTAAGCTCTTTTCTTGAAGGTCCCCAGGTCGTATCGGTCCGGAAAAATCGCGGGTGGTAAATTATTCCACAGAGAGGTTGTACGCGGAAGAAAACTCCTTTTGAAACGTATAGTGGTGGACCGCCAAGCATCCAGATGGTGTGGATGGTATCGGGACGTTTGCCGCGTAGTGCGTTCACGAAATTTGGCGGCTGGGATTAATCCGAACAATTCCTCAGAGCACTCTCCATGGTACATGCGAAAGAAAATGCAAAGGGATGCAACATCTCTTCGCAGTGCCAGAGAATCGAGCCGATCGGAAAGCACTCTGTCGTCGACGATTCGAGCCGCTCTGCGCTGGATGTGGTCAAGTGGAAGGAGCTGGTACTGGGGAGCCCCAGCCCAGAGATGGGAACAGTATTCCATGTGCGGCCGAACCTGCGCCTTGTAAAGTTGCAGGCGGTGTGCCGGCATGAAATACTGTCCCGCTCTGCTGAGCACGCCAAGCTTTTTAGAGGCCAATTTGGCCTTCCCTTCCAAGTGACCACGAAACTGCACGTCACTCGATATGTTGACGCCGAGGATTCCGATACTGGCTGAGGCAACAAGGGGAGTGCCTTGAAACTGAGGGGATACGACAAAGGGGTTCTTTTTAGCGGTTAACGCGCAAACTTGTGTCTTCTGGGGGTTAAACTGGACTAGATTTAGTCGCCCCCAATCCGAGACTCTGTCCAGCAGAGACTCGACTTCAGACACAAGTTTGTCCCGGCACTCGGAGACGTTTTCCCGAGAAATATTGGCTCGGCCGGTGTAAAGAGCATCACCAGTGCTGTCATCTGCATAGCAATGAATGTTACGGGTCTGTAACATATCATTGATATGCAGAAGAAACAGCGTTGGCGATAGCACGCAGCCCTGTGGAACACCAGCATTAATAGGCTTGCAATCGGAGCTTGCACCGTCTACAACGACCTTGATGCTCCGATCTGCAAGAAAACTGGTGATCCAATCGCACAATTTCTCGGGAAGCCCATAGGAAGGGAGCTTCGAAAGAAGCGCTTTGTGCTAAACCCGATCGAAGGCCTTCGCAATGTCCAAACTAACGGCCAATGCCTCCCCCTTGGACTCTACTGCCTCCGCCCATCTGTGAGTTAGGTAGACCAGAAGATCACCAGCTGACCTACCACGGCGAAAACCGTATTGGCGGTCACTAATCAGCTGGTGATCCTCAAGGTACCTCATGAGCTGGCAGTTTACAATGGACTCCATTGTTTTGGAGAACAAGGAGGTGATGGCGATAGGCCGGTAGTTGGACGGGTCTGAGCGGTCGCCTTTTTTAGGGATCGGGTGGACGAAAGCCGTCTTCCATGATTTTGGGACTACGCCTAGGGAGTAGGAGTACCGGAAAAGACGCGTTAAAACCGGTGCCAACTCTGGAGCACACGTCCTCAGCACAATTGGGGGGATTCCGTCAGGCCCACTCGACTTGTGGATGTCCAGGGAGAGAAGTGCTTTGCGAACCGAGCGCTGAGTGAACTGCACTTCCGGCATGGAGCACTCACACCGCGGGATGGTCGGCGGCGTACTCCCCTCGTCATCGAGAGTCGAGTTAGACGCAAAGAAAGAGCCTAGAAGATCGGCTTTCTCCTTTGCGGTGTGGGCCAGTGAGTCGTCCTCCCTGTGCAGAGATGGAAGAGATGGCTGACAGAAATTCCCCTGGACAGCCTTGGCGAGAGACCAGAATGCACGGGTTCCAGAAGGAAGACGAACTAGTTTCTCGCCAATTCTGCCTATGTCATCTTCTTCATCGAATTCATGTTCTGATATTTGAATAGGTAAACCGTTGTGGCTTTCAATGAATCCTGCGTGTTTGAAACAGTTATGAATGGTACTTTGAGACATTTTATTCCAGGCATCATTAACCATCAGAATTGCATCTAGCACCGTTACTTTTGTAGAAGAGTGGTTTTCATTAGCATCAAGACAATTAATCATTTTGAGCACAAGGTTCTTCCTAAAATTCATTTTGAGTAATCGTATTATTCCCTGATCCATTGGAGTACTGATGTTATATTCGGCGGAAGGAAAGCAAGTGTTATAGACTTTAAATCAGTAACATTTGGATGCGCCGGGCAATTATTAACCAGCAATAGAATCTTTTTCTTCTTCTTCACCAAATCACGATCCCAATCACGAAGCCATTTTTCAAAAAGTTCTGACGTCATCCAAGCTTTACGATTGTTAGCATAATCGACAGGTAATGATTTGACACCTTTAAAACATCTTGGTTTTTGTGACTTTCCAATAATGAGCAATTTCTTCTTCTCTGTGCCACTCATATTCGCTGTTACCATGACAGTTATTCTATTTTTCGATAACTTACCTCCACTACAATTTTCACCTTTAAATTTTAAAGTTTTATCCGGCATTAATTTGTAAAAAAGTCCAGTCTCATCAGCATTAAATATCTCATCATCAGAAAATTGTCTTCGTAAATTCGGCCACACAGATATCAACCAGTTTGTTGTTGAATTTTGATCTACAGACGAAGATTCACCGACAATTTTTCCAGCCACAATGTTATGTCGAACTTTAAAACGACTGATCCAGCTTGCAGAACAATTGAAGTCGAGAATACCAAAACGCGCGGCAAAACCATTTGCCTTTTCCTGTAGCATAGGACCGCTGATAGGTATTCCTTTGTTTCTCATGTTTTTAAACCACTGAATTAATGCTTGATCAACATTTTCTTGTCGTGATTTTCGAAGCCTCTTCGGTTTCAAAACATTTAAATTGAACGATTCCTTAAAGCGGTTCTTGTTTTTAAAAATCATTGAGATTGTCGAATGACCCACGCCAAATTCCTTTGCGAGACATGAGTTAGATTCTCCATTTTCTAATCTGCATATTATTGCACCTTTCTCTTCAATTGTAAATGCTTTACGTCGTTGAGATGACATTTTTTTCACAGTAGCAAACGAAAAACAATGCGTGACCTTCAACCGTCAATTACTCACTGAGAATCAAAACAAAAAAAAAAAAGCCACGCGCCGAACGTCGTCGGAAATCAACGAACAATACCGAAGGTGTAAAGAATCATGTCGGTCATTGTAACCGGACATAATTTATTAAAAATGGGTCATAATAAGCGACATGTCACTGTAAGGGAAGTCATTATATCCGACTTTGTTATAAAGAATTTTATATGAAAACCAAACTTCGTAGTGCAAATACGTCATAATAACCGGCTGGTCAATATAGGCGGAGTCATAATAAACGGATTCTACTGTATATCATCATCATCATCATTACAGCTCTTCACAAGTCCACTGCTAAACATAGGCCTCCCCCAAGTAATGCCAAAAAGCACGGTCCTGAGCCACCTGCATCCATCGACTTCCTGCATATCTTACCAGGTCGTCACTCCATCTAGTGGGGGGTCGCCCTACACTACGCCTACCAGTACGAGGCTGCCACTCGAGAACCTTTCTTCCCCATCGGTTATCGGTTCTTCGAGCTATATGGCCGGCCCATTGCCACTTCAGCTTACTAATCCGTTGGGCTATGTCGGTCACTCTGGTTTTACTGCGGATATCCTCATTTCTGAGTCTATCACGCAGAGAAACTCCGAGCATAGCCCTCTCCATAGCTCGCTGAGCGACCTTGAGCGTCCTCATACGGCCAGCAGTGAAGGACCACGTCTCAGATCCGTAAGTCATCACTGGTAACACGCACTGGTTGTACAATCTAGTTTTTAGAGATTGAGTTTACCTGACGAGAAGATATGTCGTAATTTCCCGAACGCTGCCCAGCCGAGTTGAATCTGTCGATTGACCTCTCGGTCGAAGTTGGACTTACCTAGTCGGACTATTTGTCCCAGGTAAACGTACTTGTCAACAACTTCGAGCATAGTGCTCCCAACAACTACCGGCATAGGTGTGACATGGACATTAAACATGATCGTTGTTTTGTCCATGTTCATCTTAAGACCTATCCGTTCAGAGGCACTATTGAGGTCATTGAGCATAGTGCTTAAGTCCTCCAGCGATTCTGCCATTAGGAATATATCGTCGGCAAATCGAAGGTGAGTGATGTACTCGCCATTGATGTTAATACCGTATCCTTTCCAGTCCAGTAGCTTGAAAACGTCTTCCAAAGCAGCGGTGAAGAGTTTCGGGGATATAACGTCACCCTGTCTTACACCTCTCTGCAGTTGGATAGGTTTCGAGCTCTGGTTCTGTACTCGGATAGCCATCGTAGCCCTACTGTACAAACACTTCAGCACTTCGATATACCGACAGTCAACTTGGCTTCGCTGAAGGGACTGCAGCACCGCCCAAATTTCGACGGAATCAAAGGCTTTCTCATAGTCCACATACGCCAGGCAAAGTGGCAAATTGTACTCTTCAGTCTTCTGTACAATCTGCCGCAGGGTATGTATGTGGTCTATGGTACTGAAGCCTTTTCGGAAACCGGCTTGTTCGGGAGGCTGGAAGTCGTCGAGTCTGCGTGCGAGACGATTCGTAATGACTCTCGAAAACAGCACGTAGACGCGGCTCAGAAGGGAAATCGGTCTGTAGTTCTTCAAGAGAGCGTATATATATATGATACTGTGAAATGAAATATTATGAAATTAACATTACTTGGACAAAATAACAAAATGTTGCACAGTAAGCATGCAAACCCATTTATGAATGTTTCACTGACTACCAGAATATTTATACAGCGGCCGAGAAATATATATATTGCTGTATACACTATTAAGTACTAATTACTCGTTGGTCTTGTGGTTGTAGTAGTGCGACTGCTGATCACGAGGTCCTGGATTCGAATCCCGGGTTGTGCCGAAAATCTATTATTGAGTTTTTCCATCAAGAAATTCTCAGTAGCTGCCTGGAGTCAGGAAGTTGGAGGTGTCTCACCCCCGTGCCTCGGAAAGCATGTAAAGCCGTTGGTCCTGCGCCTGATCTCTCTCCGATCGTGTCGGTTTACCATCCCATCAGATATGTATAGATATGAGAGTGTGGGAATAGAGAGAGCACCACCTGTGCTTGGGCGCTATAATCCTGTCCTACGCCGATGGCTAGCCTTCGTTGAGGCAGGCTGTCGTAACCAAAATTTGTTATGGAGGGCATTATTAAGTACTAAGAAAAAAATAACAAATATGAACTAAGGTTTAATGCCATTGTAAAACCAATAATAAATAGTACCAAACATGTACTATATCCAAAACCATGACATTTACCATTTTTATATTTTATTTTCAAATCTAAAAATATTTAAATGATGTATTTCTTATATGATTTTGTGTACACCCTAAGCAAACACTAGATGTTAATGCACATATAGCATAACATGCTGTTCAATTGAGTCTGACAGTCCTGTTTTACTGTTATTAGAAGCCATAGCAGTTATTTTTATTTTTTCAGGAACAAAAGTAATACATTATCAGTAGAGAGTCACTTTAACTACACTGCTATAGATGTGTCACCAAGTGGATCTGTTCTTTTAGCTATTAATGAAAGTGAGTATATAAAAGCATTATATTTAAATATTACTATCCATATGTGATAACGAACCTGCATGGAATACAACTCTAGTATAGTTTTGTACAGTGAGCGATTGAGATTGACTTAGATTTTTTCAGAGTGGCTCTGATATTATTGTGCATGGGTAATATAATAAAATTTCTGATTTTTTTATGACATTCTACTGACTTATGATGAATTCTTATTTTTTAGAGGGTGAAGCTCAAATGATCAGTCTTCTGACTTGTACTGTAATACACAGATATAAATTCAAACAGCAAGTGAATGCAGTTAAGTTTAGTCCAGATGGCAAATATTTTGCAGCATGTTGTGATGACACAGGTGTGATTTTAATTATTTAATTCACTAAAGGTTAATAATGCCTTCCAACCTGTCTGGCAAGTTTTGGCAACATTGTTTATTATATATCTTGAAAAATAAAATAAAAATGATGGTATTTTTACTTTGTATGGTTTCTGTAAGGTTATAACATAATTTTAATTGTTAAATTTTCAGTGTTCATAATGACAGCTCCAAGTAACTTCACTGGGGAGTTTCGTTCTTTCATCATGAAGAGGGTCTATAAAAAGGCGCATGATGATGTCACATGTCTAGACTGGTCCACCTGTTCAAAACTATTAGCCGTAGGGTCTAAGGATACCACAACAAAAATATATACAGTGGACTACTTAGACAATGTCAATATGTATTCTTTAAGTGGTCACACTGACAAAATTGTTGGAGTTTTCTTTGAAAAGAAAAGCTTAGACCTTATCACTGTTAGTAGGAATGGACAAGTTTGTTTATGGGAAGCGAGTATAGATTCAGATGATTTGGTTACATCGGCAGTCCAAATATCCCATAAGAAGAGAAGAAAGCTACACAAAGAAGAGGACAGTGAAGATGACATTGATGAAAAGGATGTAATAGAGAAAGAAAAAGATTATGTAAGTTTTAAGTTTATTACTACATGGACTTTATCGCCATGCAGCATACATCAATTAATTATTCGTTTTTTCATTACAGCTTACCAAAGTTCACTTCTGAACATGGGCCTTCTATATAGATTGCCCTCATAGGCAGTCGCAGTGTTATTATTTTGAGTTGTTATAATTTATAGGGTAGTGAATTCTCTTACGCTGCCACTACAAGGCGACTCTTAAATACGTACAGTTCTTACGGATTAAGAATGGGAATAGAAATGGCGGCTCATCGAGCCTGTACTGGTGACATGCACAGTACCAATAAAGAAAAACCAGTAATAACAGTATATCGTTATAATGTTATATTATTCGGTTAATTAGAAATTTTCTATTAATGGGAAAATATATGAAAATAATTTTATATGCTAGTAGGTGCATTATTTTTAAAATAACATATATAACTAGCGACCGCCGCTGGCTTCGCCTGGTGGGATCTATTAATGTGGCGTTATTTAGACTTAAGATAATCATTAAAAATCATTTATTATATCTTATAAATATTTGTATTTTAATAAAGTCTCTAAATCATTAAGATAAAATATAGTCTCTCTATTTGTTTGTTGAGTTTAGTACAATCGGTTTAACCATTCCGAAGATAAGCTCGGACAGACAGACAAACAAATATTTTAAAAATGGTCACTCATGTCTCAATAGCATGTAAATATTATATACAAAAATATTAACAAACAAAATCAACAGTAATTGTGAAGAAAACACTCAGAATGCGTAGCTCACAAATTAGCGAAACAGGACTGATTGTTTTTTGTACTTTAAGGTGTTTTGTTATCATTGATTCCACTGACACATTGCACTGAAGCTATAGAACGTACGAAAAACGCATATCGCAACGTATTTTTTTGCAGTCTTTACCGGCGAGTGTAAGTATATATAGCTACAGTGTGCGAGCGAGAAGTGAATAGAGGCGTCGCCATTTTCTATCCCATTATTTAACTGCACGCGTAGTAATGAATATTAAAGACAGACAATTTTTACAAAAGGTTTGTTCATTAATGATTTAAAATATCATGTAATAGATACTTGAAATTAGGCAGTAGGGATCAAAGTGAGACTTCTGGTACTGCACTTACCAAAACAGTATGTGGTGCAGGCTACTTCTAAGTTTAATATAGGTTACATATAATGCAGATAAAATAGAGAGATTTTTGTTTTCACTTATTTCTCATACTGGGAAAGAATGTGGCGGCGTCGTCACACCACAAGCTAAACACATTGAACGCTATCAAAGTTCCGAAGTAGGGCAGTATATATAGAATAGCTTCGACTATCATTCGGAGCGGTAGCCACTTCCCGGGCTCTACACCTTGCCCAGCGGGAGATTTCCAGGTCCAGTCCAGGGACTGCAGTAGCCACTTACCATCAAGTAGACTGTAAGTTTAAGTTACGGATTTATCGACCGTAGTACCTCGTGCCTTTAATGTGGTCAATGGTCGCTGGGCTATTTTACATTTGGTTTATACGAGATGGTTATGAAACCTAAAGAACGAAAAGAAGTAAAAAATTCCGAATGTAACGTCACTACCATATTGCATTAACAATATATTTAGGTAAATGTTACAAAAAAAGAGCTGTGGTAGCTCAGATGGTTAGTGCTCGCTGTAAATTTCACAGTACGCGAGCAATCCGGGTTCGATCCTCGCACTAATGAAATTGTTAATTGCAATTTTTAAGTGCTGATTTACCACGTTCTCGGCGGTGAAGGAAAACATCGTGAATGAAGGAAAAATATTTCAAGACATGTGAAGTTCGCTAACACGCATTGGGGTAGCGCGGTGGACAATTCCTTGCCCTAAAACGCTCTCAGAAATGACCTGCGCCCGAGAGTGAGACGTTTATAGCCTGTACCTTTAACTTACTTGTTACAGTTAAAGGAGTTTTTAAATCAATCTAAAAAGCTTTTTAGTGGGTTATGATTTTAAACTCCCGTTTTTTTCTGAAATTTGAACTGAAAACCGCACGGGGCTATTTTTCCAAGTCCCCTCCCCTCTCTCGTCTGGTGCGAACTCACTGGTAAGAGCGTCAACAAACTAATACAAACGACGATTTTAACTTAATGTTTTAACTTTTTAAATGAAAGATTTTATGTTATTAGACCTTTAAGTAATGTATTAATAATATTTTAAAGGAGAGTGATGAAGAAGAAAAATCAGTAAACGTAAAGAAAATAGATGAAGACAAAAGATTGGCATACAAGAAATTGGGACGGCACTATATAGGTGATGCTATAAGAAATGCCCATCACAAAGTAAAACTTTCGGCTGCTCAATATCATAAGGACACTAAGATGTTAATTACAGGTCTGTAGTCAATATTATGGTTTTGTATTTTATTTATTTTATATTAAAGTGGCAAAAAAATAACACTTAACTATTATAGGCTGAGTAGAAAGAAGATAGTTTATTCAACTTGTAAAAATCACTGTTACCGATCTAAAAAGGACACATGGGTGGCTATGTGCATTTCCCCACTAAATTAATTTTATTTTATTTTTGTATACTTAGTATTTTTTTCTTATTTAACCTATAAAAAGAATTAAATCACCATTATCATATCACAGTACTTAAAAACAACCTTAACCATTGGTCGGGGTTGTTTTTCCATATAAGACAAAAGTTATAAGTTATAATCTGTGTATGAAATTATTGTCATAATGATTTATAATAAATTATAAACTACATCTACACTAATATTATAAAGAGGAAAGATTTGTTTGTTTGTTTGAATTGAATAGGCTCTGAAACTCTGAACCGATTTGAAAAATTCTTTCACCATTAGAATCCTACATTATTCCTGATGAACATAGGCGATAGAACGTTTTCAAAAAATTTAGGGATCCGTATGAAAACTTCGTTAATGTAACCCAAGGTGTGAAAAAAATACCAAAAAAAACCTTATATCGCGTACGCTGCGGAAACTATTGACAATAGAGCAAAGTGGTGTGCTACAGTTTTATGGAGGACATCAATATCTACATAAAAGTCTGCAATACCATATGTCTAACTATTATAGTTATCTCACAATAACTGCTTTTCCATGTTAAAATATTCAATAGTAACGTCGAAAAATCCTTATATTGCGTACACTGCCAGCACCTTGCGATGCGGGTGTTACTGGGGTGTGGGAGGGGAGTCTATGTCAAAAAATAAATTGCCGCGCGGCCCACTCGCGCGGCCGGCCCCCTACGCAGCGGTTGTATGCGGAATCCAATAAATTTAATATTTTGAATTCGCTTTAAATTCATTTAGTAGGTGTTGATTAAATTTGTAAAGATGTGAGGAAAGATGTTTTTGTTAGTTTGTTTGTACCAAATAAATATTATAAAGAGGAAAGATTTGTTTGTTTGTTTGTTTGAATTGAATAGGCTCTTAAACTACTGAACCGATTTGAAAAATTCTTTCACCATTAGAATCCTACATTATTCCTGATGAACATAGGCGATAGAACGTTTTCGAAAAATTTAGGGATCCGTATGAAAACTTCGTTAATGTAACCCAAGGTGTGAAAAAATACCAAAAAAAACCTTATATCGCGTACGTTGCGGAAACTATTGACAATAGAGCAAAGTGATGTGCTACAGTTTTATGGAGGACATCAATATGTACATAAAAGTCTGCAATACCATATGTCTAACTAATATAGTTATCTCACAATAACTACTTTTCCATGTTAAAATATTCAATAGTAACGTCGAAAAATCCTTATATCGCTTACACTGCCAGCACCATGCGATGCGGGTGTCACTGGGGTGTGGGAGGATAGTCTATGTCAAAAAATAAATTGCCGCGCGGCCCACTGATATACGCGGGTGAAACCGCGGGGTACAGCTAGTATCAAATAAGTCCGAAACTACTGGACCGATTTTAATCAATTTTTACCAATAGAAAGCACAATTATAGGGGGGGTGAGTGGATAAAATTAAAATTTTCTGTATAACGTGTATATGCCGATAGATAAAAGTACTCCATTAATTTTGCTAATTTTTTAGCTAAAATGATTGAACTAAATGAGCGAGGTTTCATATAATGTCGCGCGGCAGAGTCGCGTGATATACGCGGGTGAAACCGCGGGGTACAGCTAGTATGAAATAAAACTAAATGAATCTAAGCACTAGAAATGTGGGAAATTTCAAAAAAATGAAAATAATGGAAAATATTTATGCGTATTTATATTATATATACATATTAACCCTTTCTATTTTTATTATTGCTGCACCGCCTCTTGTTAGTCTATCTCTGTTTTGCCTAACGGTCGAGTGGGAGAGAATGCCCTATAGCATTAACACCGCCATATCTACTACATTGTGCATGAAAGTTTTTTTTTTATAGGATAGGATGACAAACGAGCACACAGTCCACCTGATGGTAAGTGGTTGCTGTGGCCCATTAACATCTACATCTATCCACGATGACGAATCAAAATGCACATGCGTGATGAAAGACTAAGATAGAATGCCTCTCTTCCAGTAAAATGGGTCTCCGGTTCTCTACACTCCCCATACGAAACACAGCAGCATTAAGCTACTATTTGACGCTTTTATTCTGTGAGAGCGTGGTCCTTCCCCGGTCGAGCCGACCCATTCGTGCTAAAACTGTACTACTAATATAACTGCAGCATGGCTCTAACACTTATAAAATAAAATAAATTAAAAACAAATGACGTAAATAATGTTGTGTTAAAAAGTTTTCCTTATTCCTTGGCCCAGTTTCGTTTCTTTCCCAGTGTGACATTAAAACTTATGGAAATACTAGGAATATCAGGCGGTATCTGATAGATTGTGGAGTAAACATCTCGGAAATGTCTTTTTTTCACGAGCACTCATAAGTCGTGCTGGTCATGGGCCTCTTTATAAGCTTCACTCTTGGCAAGCGGTTTGGCGATCGTGAACCCAGATGCCTCGTACCTTTGATGTTTTCGCTGCTTCAGAGATACATATACCAGATGTGAAGTATTTCGCTTGACGATGAGAGCAGCGTCAAAGACACAACTGTTTTATTTTAAACTCATGTGATAAATAAACTAACAGTCCACCTTATGGTAAGTGATTACTGCTTCCCACGGATGCCTGTAACCAACTACAAACAAAGAAGGCTATAGATGTCTTATCACCTCTCTGGATTAAGATGGAATGCCTCACATACAGCCTGTATTATGGACGCCGCACACGGCCGGTTCAACTGATCATTCCAACTGATCTGTTCAAACTAAAACTGTTGATATTTTTTAAAATATTGAATTTTCAGTTTATAGATGATTATAAATATATCAATATCGGAGTTTTATACACAAGTATATTTATCGGTATATCGAAAATCCAATATTTAAAAAAAATATCAACAGTTTTAGTTCGAACTGATCAGTTGAAATGACCATGTGTGGCGACCATTATACTGGCTCTACGCCCTACAGACCGGAGCATACGTCAACCAACTTTGAGGTTAGTGAGTGTTGTAGGATATTATGCATTAAATAAAAAAAGTTAATTTATTTTTTGCTGGTATATATTTTGTAATGTATGACGTATATGTATACTGGTGACCTTTTTTATTGTCTGAAAAAAATTGTTTTATTTTTGTATAATATCAGTGCCATAGGTTTCTACTCGATTCACATGTTACATCCTATTTTTTCCAGACGGTAAAAAAGGTCATCCAGAATGAACTAAATGTGTTTTTTTTATTTATCTGAAATGTATCAGGGTTCTCAAATGGGCTGTTCTTTCTGCATGAGATGCCGGATGTAAATCTGGTCCACACGCTGAGCGTCTCGGAGCACCGAATCAGTAGCGTGGCAGTGTCACCACAAGGAGACTGGATCGCTTTCGGATGCCCGCAGATCGGACAGCTGCTTGTTTGGGAGTGGCAGAGTAAGTGAGAAAGGTATACAAGTGTACACCAATTGTATACAATTGCTGCGTGTGACCACTGATGATCTACGCAAGTCACTGCTGGCTCTATAAGTGTAATGTTGGGAGATTCGGGCAATAAATGATAATACGTCTAGTGTTCTTGACTGTAGGTTTATTACTAACTATCTTATTCTATTCTACATATATATATATATATATATATATATATATATATATATATATATATATATATATATATATATATATATATATATATAAGCACCCACTACACGCCCATCGGCAAATAGAAAAAAAATCAATTACAAAATATTTTTTTTAAATGTAAGATAATTTGGTATATAAAAAAATTGTACATTAAAATTCTTATACCTACTATATCATATTTATAACATAATAAGAGTAAAATAAAATATCGTAAACACCGTTATTAAAAAAAAATAACTTTCTACCTCTGTATTTAAATTTATTAAACAATCATCAAATTCCTTACGTAATTGTATTGAATCTTTAAGTTTTTGTTGTGAAATAATTTTAGTTCGCCTATCATTACTGCATAACTATTAAAGTTTTCATATATAACTATTAATTCACTAGACTGAAAATACAGTTTTTAAAACAAAATAGTTATCAAAAATATGATAAGGTGTTTACAATTTTTTTATATTCTTAAACTTAAACTGTATTATTCGTTTTAAATCTTAACAAATCTAAAAGAAGCCAATGCCATTGAAATAGTATCCTTACTTTTTTAAGTAGATGAACTTCAGCATACTTATTTAAATCACAATGTAGTGTGAGTATATAAACATTATTAAAACTATTCTTACATTTGGGCCCTACTAAATCTAAATAAATTCTATGAAAAGTGAAAAATCCTATAAATCGGTTATAACCATTGGCTCTTATATATTTATTTAAGTGTTTATGTCGCAACACTTGTCACATCGATTTGCATAATTAGTAGGATGTTACTAATTAGGTATGTAGTCTCTAACTCTGGTCAAAATAACCTTTTCTTTGTATTGTTTATCATACGCGTGTGACCGTTAGTTGTCAAAAAATAATAGTCGTTTAATATTACATGTTTTGTTACACGGCGGTCCTAGTGCAACATAATCATAATCACATAACAACAGGGATCAAATACAACTTACAATCTCAGCCGCGTATGCGGTTTGTCACACCTTTTAATTTCTAAGTATGTTCATGGGAACGTTTTTTCGATTACGTTGCATAATGGTACTTAGCTTTGCATGCATTAAAATGATATCGTAAATAAAATGAATTTAACTTTCCCAATAGTTTGTACCTCTAAATATAGATTGTTACATTCAATTTTAAATTCATTTTGTAAAAGTATTATACTTTTACATAGGTACATTAACAAAAAATCATTAATTAAGTTATTTATAATTTCGAAATCTCATTTTTTCATGACATGAAATTTATATAAAAAAAAGAAAACACTACTAGGTGCACAGCTCAAGTTTGTTTTACGAAATATTTATTTATATTAAAAAGGCAATTTTATTTCAAACAGGTAACATAATTTTTGGGTTCCGTTTTCTTTTATAAAGAAAAAACGTAAAAAGAATACTATTACATTAATAAATTTATAATAATAGTGTATTGATAGACTCTGGACTTTACTTCATGAGTAAAATATAAACCAAATATTGTTTAAAATGTACAAATTTTACATAAAAAACATATGACAAAAAAAATTCAACCAGATTTGTAGTAAATATGAATCAATGTGCCTAAAATATGAAAAAAAAAATTGGTTAAACAATTACGCACACAATACATACAAACACAACACAATTTCGCGTAGTTGTGTAAATCGATCCCTATAGTTATTACATGTGTAACTCGTTAGTCGCATTTTGGGTAGCATTAATAGTTCTAATACAGAAATGCAAAATAACTACACACTTTATGATTTGCTCGGGCCTTTTTTCCATAATTCTTGTACATACTTTCTTTCTTCTTAATATTTTTGACCCATAGCTAGCTCTCTTTCTCTCTATTCACTTATATGTATTTATTTATTTATTTATTAGATACCGGGAATCGGAGTATTAATTGGTAAACTATTTATTAATCTGTGGTATTAATTTATTTCATTTATATTTTATTTCGTGATATTTATCACGCGGGTACTTTATAAATATGGACCCCCCAATTATTTGGGTATTATATTACATTTTCGTAACATTCATTTCATTTTATTGGTACATAAACTTTTTTTATATCACGGTAAAATGTACCTTGGGTTGTGCGCACAACCCTTGGGCCTACGTTTAAGACATTAAAAAGGACTCCAACAATAGTCACAGAGGAAAACTAAGTTCACACTGTGATCCAATGAAGGATATGACTTCTATGTACCATTATTAAGGGTAACAAATTTAAGACTTCTCTGGTCCCTAACAGTACTAATTTGAGTAAACTCGTGTACATTACTTGTACTGAAGGTACTGTTCCCTAGTACCCGTTACACCCGATTTTATCATCCAATCAAGGAAATGTACCCTGCTCGAGGACTCTATGTTATACCAGTGTTGGACGTTCCCGTATCTCTCCATTACCTATTTATTAAGGTCAATTATTATCTTTTATATCTATTTTATCCATGCATAATTCTTGCTCATGCTCACTCAATCATTCGTATTCCACTTTTTAAGCATTTCTTTCTTTCATTCCTCACATATTTTAAATACATTCTTGCAATTTTTTGTACAAAATGGATAATATTTTGGCAAAACTCTGTTATAAGTTATGACACATTACTTCAAAACCTCTCTTAGGCCGGCGACGTACATACTTTATGATAGAATAGCATTTTTCTAGTCAGTTTTCCTTTCCGTTTTAATTGCGATGGGTACTAAGGATATGCTGTATTATGTACATGTATATGTTGTGGTTATTATTTTTTATTAGTAGAACTCTTATACGATAACGACCTACTTAGTAATAAATAATATTTTTTGAATTACACGTCAATTTAAAAAAAATATAACTTCATATAAAATTTGAGATAAGATTGAGATAATTTGATATAAACACAGAAACAAATTAATGATAATTGGTTGTAACATTTGTAATTAATAATATATAATGATTAACAAATTAATTATTAAGACCGATTTACACTTACCGACCGACAAGTACAGTAGCGAGTTAACTTGCGAACCTGGCGAGTTAAGTTTGAACCTCGTTTGAACGACAATAAGCGAGTTAAGTGGCAAGTTAACGATTAAGTTGAACGGGATAGCCGGCCGAGCTATTTCTTGGCGAGTTAAGTACGAAGTGCTGCCCTCCCGCGCGTCTCCCGCCACCCGCAACTAAACTCGCCGTTCGTGTAAACGAGCGAGTTTAGTTTAGTGCATGATTTGACAGGACGCAACGTTTGCGTGCCAAAACGTACAATTGTAATTTTATAATTAAACTCGCCACAAAGTTTATACGATACTGTTTATTGAATATTTATACGTTTTATATTGTGTTTTAATAATAAAATGGACGGAAGATATCACGTATAAATATCTACAGGAGTATTTAAAACACTAATGTTTATTAGAAGTTCAAATTGTAAAATTAAACCTGCTCGAGATGCTGCACTCATGAATTCTTAAAAACTTCTGTAACAACAACCATTAATACTTCTCTGACTGGATCATTTAATTCTTGACGTAATCCTAGAACCATCTTAAACAAAAACCAGAAAATTCTGTAGTCTTGAAACGTCATACTCCAACAAACTCTATGAACTAATGTCCTTAACTAAACTCGCCACGAAGACATTGTTTGAACGCTACTCCACACTTAACCGTTTACTGCAAACTGCCCTATAACTAAACTCGCTACTGTACTTGTCGAAGTGTAAATCGGTCTTTATAACAAGTATATGACATTTAGCTATAATAATATTATTACGTTGGTATTTCCTCTGACGCTGTTACGTAATTAATTAGAAAGTTACCATATCAATTAAAAATATTGAATAATTTATATGTTGTTAAAATTCCGATAAATATAGTTATAGTTACTTGTCCATTAAAATTTACACATTACTATGGTAGAATATGTAGGACTAAATTATACTTAAACACCATTGCACAACCATACTGTTGCAAAACAAATATTATTATCATTATTAAGTAGTTATTTACCGATTAATTATTGCGGTACAATACATAATTTCGTATTTTTCTATTAATAGTACTAATGTTTTTCCTACTTTTAATGAATGATTTAAAAGTTTTCTTTCCCCAGTTCTGTGTATAACATTATACAAGTAATAATATAATTTGACAATAGACATCGACACTATTATATAATTAAATTTACATTCGGTGCTTTCGAGACGTCTTGTACCTGCTACAGAACTTGGCTAGTCGCTCGTTGTACCCCTGACTTCTTTCTGCTGCTCTGGCACTCGAAGATGTTTTTAGCTCCCCGATGTGGTTGTCCTGGACTTCCTCGTAAGCTTCTTTTTTTTCTTTCATATTTATTTTTGATAAAGTTGGTACTCTTCTCTTGAGGAAATTTTGATTAAGGTGTTTTCTGTGTCTTGGAATCTTCTTTCTTGGAAATTTTCTCTCTTTTCTTTTTGATTTAATAACAATGTTACTGGAGCTTCTTGTATAATTTATTTTTCAGGTCTTTTCTTCATTTCTTCTATAACATTTTTTCTTTAAGTATATTATAGGCTTTGATTTCTCAAAAAAAATTGTGGTCTCTTCTTATATTCGTAATTAAAAATTTAAGTGTCACATCCGGTATAATGTTCTTTTTTGTTATTATATATTTATTTTGATTTAATAATTAATTTATCTTCTTCGATAAATTACTTCAATTTCTATGCAGGTCCCGGCGGTGCGCTTGCATTCTAGCAGACCCGCCTGGCAGGGTCGCCATGTAATGTTGGGAGATTCGGGGAATAAATGATAATACGTCTAGTGGTCTTGACTGTAGGTTTATTACTAACTCTCTCTTATTTTATCCTACATATATATATATATATATATATATATATATATATATATATATATATATATATATATATATATATATATATATATATATAAGCACACACTATATAAGGCAGTTCTGTCACTTAATAAGAGGACAGGGGTTTCAGCGTAGTAGCTGAGATGACAATGGGCCGCCGTATACCTCGAAGTAGTGCTGGGCAATCCCACAAGAGATAGCGACTGCCTGATGGAACAGGCAGTGCCTTGATGGATGCAGGTTGCTTGGGACCGTGCTTTGTGGGAATCTATGGAGAAGCCCTAATAGCTTTGTATTTGTAACGGGCTGCCATAGTAGCCTAGTTTGAAAGGCCGGTTGGCAACCGCAGTTTTTTTATTTTATTGTTTTTTTATTTTATTGTTTTTTTATTTTTATATTTTTACTGTAGTGGATACACTTCCCCCACTTCTACATATCCATTAAGGATGTCCTCATACCGCTTTTCTTATTCTCACACGGCTAATATCGATATTTTTATCCAAAGCTAATATCAAGATTAGCGTATCATAATAATTTAAGGATGTTTTTTTACATGGAGAAATGCCTAGGCGTTACCGAACTTGCCCCGCCTTATGGGGCAGGGTTGCAAATTATCAAGTTAATAGTGTTCGTTGATAGTTGTCCGATAATTATCTGATCATTATCTGATAATTATTCGGTAATTATTTACTACAAAATTATTATGATAATTATCCCGTGCAACCCTGTAACGAGGGGCAAGGACTGATTATGTCCGACTAGTACCTAATAAAACCCTAAGGTGTTTCACCATCGACGCATATTGATAAGGTCACGGGAACGCTTACAACAGCGCACCACCTTCTCAGGAGTGGACTACTTCTCCCTTTTCTCCTTGGCACAGCAGAACAAAGGGTGCGCCTTCCTCCGCGGCCTCCAATTTCACCTACGAAAAAGACACAATGACCTTATCTCCCCTACAATACTTTCTACTTATTGAAGAGTAGTTGTTTTAGAGAAAAATAAATAGTTTTTAAAAGTTTCAGTTCTTTGAGGTCATCTTTAATTTTTATTTAAAGTTAAATTTTTTTGACCTTTTAGTTGGACTCAGAAATTAGGTCGAATATCGTCTAAATAGTTATATTAAAACTTCATCCCTATATTTGCACCTTTGGTTTGCAAATTCAATAAACATTAATAAAATGATAAAACTATAACCAATTTAATAAAAAAGAGAATATTGCGTAGGTAACATAAACACAAAAAAGAAATAACTATATTCAAAGAGTAAAAACTAAGACATTACTTTTCAGGTGAGCAATATGTAATGAAACAACAGGGTCATTCGCTAGACATGACCTGCCTCGCGTATTCGCCCGACGGCCTGTACATAGTGACGGGCGGGTACGACGGCAAAGTCAAGGTCTGGAACACAAGCTCCGGGTTCTGCTTCGTAACCTTTAACGAGCACAAGTCGACGGTCACCAGCATCGTTTTCAGCGCCAACAAGAAGTTCTTCGTGTCGTCGTCGCTCGATGGGACGGTTAGGTGTTACGATCTCACGAGGTAAGTGCGTTTTAGTATTATATGCTGGGAGATTTATTGATGAGTTGTCATTTAAATTTCTGATGAGTGTTATGAATATACTTTATTGTACCACAAACAAATTTACAAATAACATAACAAAGAGCAGGTTACATGTACAATTTGGCGGCCTTATCGCTACATAGCGATCTCTTCCAGGCAACCAAAGTGTTATATTGATGCTATTGGTTTGTTATATATTTGATATCTATATAAATAAATAAAATTGAAGTGTCTGTTTGTAATGTTAAAATAACAGCTTTTTACTAAATGCATATAAAAGTATATATGTTATAGCAAAAACACATTTTAAAATTTTTGTCTGTCTGTGATGGCTGGACTAATTTTGACGGAACTTTCACTGGCAGATAGCTGATCTTATGAGGAGTAACTCAGACTACTCCTTGTTTTAGAAAAAGAATTAGGGTTCTGCAAAAAATATATATGAAAACCATAAATTAATAAATTCTACGCGGATGAAGTCGCGAGTAAGAGCTAGTTGTATCATAATATAAATGCATGTTTGCTAATGCTATGTAGATATCTGTGTTAAGCTATTTTTTGCATGTTAGGAAGAGGGAGCCAACAAACTGCCGAGCATGAAACTGTAACACTATAAATATTCTATTGTAATAAATAAAAATAGACGGGCTTAAAGTTTGAATAAAAGCTGTGTTTTTATTTATTTATTCATATGACTCCAGCAGTGCACACATTACATTTCTTTTGAAAATAGACTTAATCTAAGGACTGATGTGTGCACCCTTATAGGTGACACAGCATTACAAAATACTATAAAAATGAAGACAGCAAAGTTACAATAGCCTATATGTCAAAAAATAATATCTATAGATAATATATAATTGAGACAGTAAAAATAATGCATATGATCAAGCGACAGCTGTAAGGAACATGGGTATTAGATTATAATTAAATCATTCATAAATCATTTATAATAGTGATCTATTACAATTTTCCTTCCTATAGTTAGAGAAAATATCATGAAAAATATCCATAGTAGGCAACACACCAGACAGTGAATTATAGGTGTCGCACATTCGCGGTGCGTGATTGCGCATAGGTGTTTTTGCGCGGATGTTGTTTTTTAACCGTTATATTCTCTAATGGGTATTCATCATGTTTCGCGGAAGTGTTTTACAAACATAAACGCACGCGATTATAGATGCAGACCCGTTATAATTATTTATAGGCCGTCATCAGACGTGTGTAGGAGCTCTATTTCGTCTCGTGGGTGTAGTCAGAGGCAACTATATATATATATATATATATATATATATATATATATATATATATCTATATATATATATATATATATATATATATATATATATATATATATATATATATATATATATATATATATATATATATATATATATATATATATATATATATATATATATATATATATATATATATGGCGATGTAATATATGGATATATGGCGGTATAACTATATCGTTAAAGTAGGGACCAACACAGCATTGTGAATTGCCATACGTGCCTTTTTCGACACATTTTGACTCTTCACAATAGAGTGCAGGGCCCCATTTACTCTATTTCCCGCATTCACTCGTCGTTCTATATCCTTATCATATCTCCCATCCCTGCTAAATAGCCCAAATATACAAACTCGTCTACTTGCTCGATCAACTCCCCTTCTATTCTTATTTCACAAATCGTTTTACTTTCTTCTCTTTCAAAAACCATAACCTTCGTCTTACTTGCGTTCACTTTCATACCCCTTTCTTTTAATGATCTGTTCATTAATGTAACCATCATTTGCAACTCGGCCGCCGACGACGCAAGGATAACTTGATCATCGGCGTACAAAAGGCATTTGACGGTTAATTGTATAAATGTTTATTGGTATAAATTATAACTACTAATTTGACAACTGACTATGTATATTATAATTATTTATACAACGGATTAGTAAACTGAAGTGGCCGGCCACATAGCTCGAAGAACCGATAACCGATGGGGAAAAAAGATTGTCGAGTGGCAGCCTCGTACCGTCAGACGACCTGGTAAGACATGCAGGAAGTCAATGGATTCAGGTGGCTCAGGACCGTGCTTTGTGGCATTCCTTGGGGGAGGTCTATGTTCAGCAGTGGACATGTAGAGCTGAGATGATGATGATGATATATTATAATTTAAATACTGACTTAAACTATATTATAATTTGTAATACAGTTTAGTTGCACCATAATTAGGATACGTGTACCCTACTAGGTAGGCCTGAATGAAAAATGTGACGAGGGCGAGACGACGCGATGTCGGAGTAATTTATTAGTACACAATTGTCTTTATCGTTCAAAAACTTGAGCACGCGCCTCTTTTTAAACTTGCGCCCTCCGATAGTTACACGTTGCGTTCTGTCAACTAATGCACTGAACTAAACTCGCTCGTTCACACGAGCGGTGATTTTAGTAGCGGGTGGCGAAAGACGAACTTAACTCGCCGAAAAATAGACCGACCGGCTATCCCGTTCAACTTTGTTAACTTGCTACTTAACTCGCTTATTGTCGTTCAAACGAGATTTTCCACTTAACTCGCCAGGTTCGCAAGTTAACTCGCTGCTATACTTGTTGTAGTGTAAATCGGCTAGACACGCGCCAGTTTACCTTAAGGATAATCCGCCACTGCATTTTACAGGTATCGCAACTTCCGAACGCTAACTTCGCCTAGTCTGGTGCAGTTCAGTTGTGTGGCCCTGGACTCCAGCAGCGAACTGTGTGCGGCGGGCGGCCAAGATGTCTTTGAGATATTTATATGGTCGATTAAATTCGGAAAACTTTTGGAGGTGAGTGAAGCTTCCCAATGGAAATAGAAATAGTTTTTAATTGTTAAATAAAGATTATAAACAATATTTATTGGAAGTATTATATAAGTATTTTTAACTACTGTTTCGGAAAATACTTCTGTCCTTGAAAGAACTAGCGCGATTATTTTTCTAAAAAATGACATAGTTTACAATAATTATGAATTTTGTTTTATTATAAGTATAACCTATTATATTTTGGCTAAAATTGTATTTTTCTTTGTTTCAAATTATATTTGATATCAGTGTCTACTAGTCTCTTGTGCCATAAGCAAATTCTTTACCTTGTGAATTTGAGCATTTGGCACATGTCGTATTGTGATAATTCCTATATGCCGAAATCTTAGATCATTTACCTTATATCGAATAATATAACTGTGGGCAAACATACGTAGAAAAAATATTTATGCAAACTCGAGATATAAATAATTAAATTTTAACATAACTTTAGTGTTGCATGTGAATCAAACTTAAATTTCCCGAATCAGTAGTCAGAAAAATGGTCTCCTAATAAGAAATTTTATTATATAAATTGACAAATAGGTAATGATTAATAAAATATTTAAAGCATGTTTTTTTTAAAATAATGAACGTTCTTTGAAAATGGGATGTTTATCCTTTTTAATATCAGTTAGGTAAATGTTTCGTAAAAGTCGGGACTTTTACGAAACGAACGAATGAAGGATAATGTAAAAAATACCCTCTATGTAATCACCGAATGTAATTTTAAATAATGGCCACCATTTTAAACTAGTTTATTTTTAGACCGATTTTTTTGAGTACGAATTCCAATAAACTGGCCGCGTGGTCTCTCAAATATTGATTTCAAAAGCAATCGGTTTAAAAGCAAGACTTTAACGAAATGGTGACCTCTTTTTTCGTTTTCTCGATGAAATAATATTTATAATATTCATAAATAACTACATGAACTCCCGTATAATGATTTTTAAAGTTTTTGGACTCAGAAATAGATTTCCAAAACAATCGGCGCAGAAATGGAAATTTGAGAGCGGTTACAACTTATTGCGTTTCTAAGAAGATTTCGTAATCGTAGACCATGCGAATCTTCCAATATTAATTTCTGTTAAGTAACTATTATGTTTTTTATAGCGTTGGGTGACAAACAAGCAGACAGTCTACCTGATGGTGAGTGGATATTGTGGCCCATTGACATCTACATTTATCTTCGATTAAGAATCAAAACGCTGATGCGTTGTCACCCCCAAGGACTAGGATCGTAGGACGTGGTCCTTTCCCGGTCGAGTCGATCCATTCGAGCTACATCCATAAATATAGATGCATTGTGGTTCTACCAGGGATAAATAAAAATACGAAATGCCAAAATAAAAAGCGAATATAACAACATGCGAAACTTCTCAATTTTTTCCCTTCGCGATGGTGTAAATCTTTGAACAAATGTTACTATGGCACGCACACAAAGACACCAAATATGAGTGTAGGACGAAGCTGTCACGCACAAGAAACCGTCAATTTTGATTCTAGCCCATAGTTAGAAACGTAATTAAAGATAATATGATCTTAGATCGAAAGTATGCCAAATAGCCGGCATTTTGAATTACCATCCCGACCTGCCAAAATAATTGCAACTGCATTGATTTCATTAAGATTGTTTAATTTAAAAAATGACGCACTTTTATTTTTCCTATAGTAATTTGATTGTCATGTATGTATGTAAAATTTCGCTCAGGTATTAGGCGGCCATGAAGCACCAGTAGCCAGCCTGTCTTTCAGTCCAACGTTGTCTAGTTCACGTCTGGCCTCCGCGGCCTGGGACAAAACCGTACGGCTTTGGAACTGCATAGAGACCAGCTCCGACTGTGAGACCATACAGTTGACTTCTGATGCTCTCCAAGTAGCATTCCGACCGGATGGAGAAGAGGTAAGAGTTTGATTTTTTAATTTATTGCCTCGACAAGCAGGGCCGGCATTTCGAGGAATACCCCCTGCATTAGGATCCATAATATAAGTTTGTTTTTGATTAAATGTAAGATCTAGGACAAAATTAAACGGTGTGCAGATGTCTATAACTTTTACAGTAATTTACTCCAGGAGCTGTATTTTGCTTGACTAATAAATCATTTGGATTATTTTTTGTGTTTTTCGACATCTACGTATTTATTTAAATTAAAAATAATATAAAGTTAAAGTTCAGCCTATTTACGTCCCACAGCTGAGCACAGGCCTCCCTCTAATTTATGAGAGGGTTTTGAGGCAAGGGAGTGTCCGCCGCGTGTGTGTTGACGGACTTCATATGTTTTCGGAATATTTTTTTCTTATTTTTCAGACGCAGCAGGTTCTCTGACGATATTCTCCTTAACCGCGGAGCACGTGATTAATCAGAACTTAAAATTGAAATTAACAGTTGATTGCAATTTACAGTTTTATTGATGCCGGCGAGGATCGAACTCGGTTTGCACGCGTACTGTGAAATTTACAGCGAGCGTTTAGCCCTAAGCTACAACGGCGAAGCCATGTACAGTTCAAATTGATTGAAACACTAAATTTTCAATAGAAAAATTATTTGGAGCCACTTCTTTATTGACACAGGGTCTTTTATATGTTTAAATCCAGCCCTGGTAGATGGTGAATTGGGCAACGTACCAATACAATAACATTATATGGAAGAGTTCGACTATAGTCTTCAGATGTGGTATGCACCTGTAGCTTTTTTTTGCGCCCGAAGCAAATATGGGCAACCCTCCGGAAAGCGGGGGAGGGAGGCGGTGAATGCTCATAGCATACCACGCAGCCGGCTGCGTGGTTATGTGGAGACTTTTACCCACTAAACACCGCCTTTTAGGACTTGGCTTAACGATCTGACTAGAGATCTCTAAGCCGTATACGAACGCGACCCTCCTTGGCAGAAAGGAGGGCGCAAGCGGCGAAAAGCCGCTTAGAAGAGTGCCTTACTAAGGCAGATTAAGGGATGTGTTATGTAGGCTCGGCCTGAGCCGCCAGGAGGCAGTTCAAGTCAGCCGAAAGCTTGTTGGGGGGGTCCGAGAGAGAGTTTTTCGGTCTGCGCACACTATAGCGAGTGTGGATAGGGGCTACATAGGCAGCTGTCTCACGAATGAGATGATTTGGGTGGGACTCTGAGGCTTTGAAAAATCTCTCAGAGAGTGATTTAAGGAACTGCTGGATTGTTGGGAGCTCTAAGTCTCGATGTAGATCGGCATTACGGACATAATAGGGCGAGTTAGTGGCCCTACGACAGAATAGATTTTGAACTATTTGAAGTTCATTTATAGCTTTGGGCTTAGCATGTGCGAAAATGGGGGCCGCGTAGGTCATGACAGGTCGTATGCAGACCTTATATAGGGTTCGCTTGTTGCGGAGGGACATTTTACTGTGTCTGCCCAACATGCTGTTGAGCCTGCCTACCCATGTAAAAACGTGCGGTGCGAGTAACATTCTTGATATGGGGCTCGAAAGTGAGCCTTGCATCAAGTGTGACTAGGTATTTGGCTTTAGTTTGCCATGGGACAGGGGTTCCTAACATCCTGATTGGCGGAGTGGTGGTGAGACGATGTCGTTTATATTCGAAGCAAACGGCGGAGCTTTTCTCCGGGTTTACGTCGATACGCCATTTTTGGAACCAAGCTCCTAAGTCGCTTACTGACTTTTGGATCTTGTTCCGAATCTGTGGTAGTGAGTTGCCTTTAGAGTAAAGAGCTGTGTCATCTGCAAAGAGGGCTAGTTTAACACCATTCGACGAGATAGGGATGTCGTTGGTGAATAGTATGTATAGGAGGGGAGCAAGCACAGAGCCTTGAGGGACACCGGCTTTTATTTGACGAGTAGAGGATAGCATGCCTTCGTGTCTAAAGCGAAAGGTACGATCCTTCAGATAGGAGGCTACAAGGCGAACGAGACGGTCCGGGAGGCCTAAGTCGTACAGTTTGTAGATAAGGCCCTCGTGCCAGACTTTGTCGAATGCCTTGGCAATGTCGCACCTGTAGCCTGTCTGTGAAGTTGCTTGTAGGTCCTAAAATAGTCACTTATGTTATATAATGATATTTCAAGGTTGGATAAGTATGCAAAAAGTTGCCTCTGTATGTGTGTCAGAATATACAACAAGATTCCTAGAGATATTAAAATGCACAATATTAAAAATATATATTTTATTCAATTTTTATTCGTTTACATATTTCGTAATAATTATTATATTAATAGTATGGATTGGCATGTAATTTAATTTGAAGATTCTTAAAGTTAATGTATTATTTGCATGGTATTTTCATTATAGCGAAGCATATGAGCTCTGTCAAACTTGTACTAACTTATGATACCGTGTTTCTAAGTTAATAAATAAATTATTATTACTATTCTATGGCCTATGTTACTGCCCCAGGCTACCCTGACAATAGCCGTTCGGAACTCGGGCCCATCTGGAATTCCACTCGACGAGTAGACTTGGGGAGGGTCAAACGATCTGTGGGATATTAAGATATATCGGATAACAAGGAAGAGAACACAACTTACCTTTTTCCGTGGAAGTAGGGTTAACCATAGGAAGATTCAGGTGTAACAGTATGTGTGTGATCGTGTTATGCTCAGTACGTGTTATGTAACCTGACTTCCCTGCTGGTTGCAGAACAGCAGATCCAAAGGCTTCACCTCTATTCTAATATGGGATCCATCGAAGGGGCAAGCAGTCACAGAAAATACTTCAGAGTCTAGGAAATTATGCTCTTCTTATCTTCAAGTTAATCCAATAAAATTCAACAATATTCAACCGAAACACGCGTTACAACACGCGGACTGCTGGTCAAAGTATATCACAGGACAACGTAGCAAAAAACGTAAGGTTCGCGACGTGTAAACGTCTGGGCTGCGAGGCGGCAATTATATTAACAAACGCGCGACTACACAGCTCCACTGCTACCGTCGGCCGGTTTCCCGCTCGAAAATGCGCGCCGACGCAGGTTGCAAAACGTTAAAATTAGGCCTAAACAGCCTAACTCATTTCACTTTTATTTTTTATAATGAAATGATGATAATATCAAAAGTATGCCATGAATAAACGAAATTGTGTCTTATCACTTAAATCGTTCGATCCAGATTGCAGTGTCGACCCTGGATGGAAATATTTCGTTCTTCAACTCCACAACCTGCGAACAGACCGGCAGTATCGAGGGTCGCAACGATCTGGGCGCCGGCAGGTCGGATACGGATCTCATAACCGCTGCAACAAATCTCAAAACTAAGTGAGTTAATTGATGATATTTTTACGTGTGGAAGAAAAATGCCGATTAGAATGAGAAATTAATATTTTTATACTTATTATAAGCGGTAGCTTGACCGCAATCGCACCTGGTGGTAAACGTTGATGAAGCTATAGATGTATCGCACTGTCTGAGCAAAACAAAAGCCTATTGACTAGTGTTACATACATCCATATTGAAGTCGAACGATAAGATCGACACCGGCAGAAAACTTCACTGCTTTGCTGTACGCATTACGAAAGACGAAGCAAACCTTATGGTTTGCACGCCCATGATCGCCTTGTGGTCCAATGGTGTAAAGCGGAGTTCCCCAAACTTTTTTGTGTCGTAGACCCCTTGCCACGTTTTTTCCGTGTTGGGTAGACCCCCTACTTACCTGATATTGATTTCCTGTAAATTTCTTACTGTAGTGAAGTTTAGTGTTAAAAAAATTCAATTAATAAATGTATAAAGTAAACACACATGTTAATTTATACATTTATTAATTGAATTTAAATTAAAACTACTCAAAATAAAATTTTGTATCTGTTATGTAAAATATACGTAACATTAAATAAACATAAAATAAACTATAAATAAAATAACATAAGCAATAAGTCAATATTTTTAGTGAGAAGGATGAACCTAATGCTTTAATAATAAATTATCAACATTTGGCGTCAATTTTGTAAGGGTTAATCTTCAATCTCCTCGGCTAATGATGCCCAGCCTGTTTCTTTTTTTCGTTAGGAGATTGGTAACAGCGCTGAACCTCCTTTCCACTAGGTATGACGATGGAAAGGAAATTAAAAATTTACTCGCTATATTCCATAATACGGGATAAGTAACGGGTATGTTGTTTTGCAGCCAGAATTGCTGATATCCGTTTTTAAACTGAACCTTAAGTTCTTCGTTTGTACTTAGTTCAGTCAGTTCCTCTTGTATTATGACATTCGTTTCTTCTATGTCACCATACGGATTAATTATCCACGGTGGTATTACCATAGTCAAAATATCCTCAAACCTAGATTCAAAATCTGAATAGAGGGCATTTAAATGTTGAACGTAAGTTGAAACGTCGTCTTCCTGGCAGCTTGTCTGTGACAAATTGGGGAACTGAGAAAATTCGCCCCGTCCAATATTTTGCTTTATTAGTTTAACTCTGGCAAGAAACGCTGATAAGATGGACTTTGTTTTAATCAAATTTAAACTGTCGCCTTGTTATTGCAAATTAACCATATTAAATTTTGTAAACAAATCTGTTAAATAGGCGATGTCTGTTTTCCTCTTCATTAAATTTTCTTTTAAAATTTTATCTTTAGTATCCAGAAATTCTAAAATAGTCTCAAAAAGTGCAAAAAATCTTGTCAAACATAAGCCTTTCGACAGCCAGCGTACTTCAGTGTGAAGGAGTAATTGATGAAAGTGTTCGTCATTTTCTTCACACAACTGCGCAAATAACCGCGTATTCAACGCGTTGCTGCGGATTAGGTTTACTGCATCAATGACTAAATGAAGTGATTCATGCAATCTATCACTCAAATTTTTAGCAACTAAATGTTGTCGATGGATGACGCAATGTATTGCTGACACCCCTGACACATTTTATTTTAAATAGCTTATAAATCCACGATAAAGTCCAACCATGGCAGGTGCTCCATCTGTAGCTACTGATATTATATTTGATAAAGGAATTGCTTTTTCAATGAAGTAATCCTTCAAAACATGAAATATTGATTCACCTTTAGGGTCGGTTATCAAAGTTCTTGCGAAGAGCAGTTCTTCGTAGATTTCTTATGCCAATAATAATGCTGCATTATCAGGTAAAGTTTACTCGTCCAGTTGTATAGAGAAATGGGTCGTTTGCAAATAATTACGTAAGAAGCTTTCAATATCAGAACTCATTTCATCAATACGTCTTTCAATACTATTGTTGCTTAAGGGAATTCTTTTAATGAAATCAGATGCAGGTTTGTGTAAAACAGTTTTTAAAACCTCTTCAACGGCTGGCAAAATTAACTTCTCTCCGATAGTATGCGGTTTTCCGGATTTTGCTATAAGTAACGAGATATTGTAAGACGCCCGCAAACCATCATCATTTCTTTGTGACGTCGAAGCGAACATTCTGTCCAGTGTAGGTCTCTTTTGAAGTTTATCTTTGAGTGTTTGAAAGTATTTCAAATCTTTCTCTGTTTTATCAGGGTGGCATCTTCTCAGATGATCTTACAGTTTAGATGGTTTCATAGCGTCATTGCCCAAAACTTTGTTGCATAAAAGGCACATAGGCGATTGTTTGTCCGGCAATGATGGAATGAAGCCAAATTTCAAATAATCAACACTGTACTGTCTACATTTCTTTTTAGATTCGGACATGGCATCAGTCATCTGTGGGCAAAATTAAATTATTTAAATAAGACAGAAAATCCAGCAGCTGTATATTAAAAATATTTTTTGATTTTTCCGAAAACATTCCATAATTCGAACATCTTCTTGCAACAATTAGCTCGAATTACGGAGATTGCACTGTAATTATAATACCGATTGCTAAAACTTTCAAAAAGAAACTATTGAAGAGTACTCGTGTAATTTTGCATGATTTTAGTATGATTGATATTAAACTACTAATAACTAAAGTCATGATTGGCGTAATTTATCTATCTTTGCTAACTACGAGTACAAAACTAAAATTTAATAAAAAATAATGTACTTACTTTTCTCCAGCACTGTCAAACAAAATAACACCGACTCACTATAATATGTGTGATATACTATGTGTTTATATTTTTTAAAATATTTTCTTAGCACTTTCCTTTTCAAGATTCAGGAAACGAATAAACGTATTTGTCCCACACTCGTATTTATAGAGTGAGTACGAATTGAACAAGTCAGTGCAAGGTAGCGAAGCTCTGAGACTGCGACTTTCAGGTTTTTACAAGTTCAAATGTATTGCGACCACAAAGCGAATACCAACATCCTACAACTTACACAATTTTATAAACATATATAATAATTTTTTTTACTTCATAGGTACTTTTTTAAATAATGGATATGTTTTGATATTAGTATGATGTAAGTAAATAGGTACTATCAGTGTATGTGTTGAGATCCACTATCGTGGACCCCCATTTACATTTAATGGACCCCCAAATTTTTTTTCGCTGACGTAGACCCCTTGTTGGTTGTCATAGACCCCTAGGGTCGATATAGACCACTTTGGGAATCACTGGTGTAAAGGATAGGCAGGAATTAAGTAATTCTTGCGCACACTCTACGAAATGTATTCTATAGAATACCGTGAGGCTGGCTATTTTGTGCCAGTGCTTACAGCTGTTAATATTGGATTCAAGCAAATCAAGGTTACTAATAAGCCTCTCAGCACGTCTCTCCACAGAGTACAACGCTGCTGAATGGCATTTTGCAGCACCAGCCCATATGTGACAGCGAGCGCTTACAATTAATAGTAAAGTCCACTTCTAGACATGAGCTTCTCCCGATGTAGAATGATTGTATTCTTTTATAACACTATAAATGTAAGTAAAATTAAAGTAATAGCCTTTATACATCCCACTGCTGGGCACAGGCCTTCTCTTATTCTTGAGAGGGTTTTAGGGCAAGGAATTATCCGACGCGCTGCCCCAACGCGTGTTGGAGAACTTCACATTTCTTCGAAATATTTTTTTTCTTATTTCTCTGACATCCAGGTTCCCTCACGATATTTTTCTTCACCGCCGAGCACGTGGTAAAACAGCACTCAAAAGGAGACGGTTCAAATTTGTATGAAGCGTAGGCCTGGTTTTGTACAAGTAGGGAAAAAATAAATTAAAATAATATATTAAAACACTTTTAGTCATTCAAATCCACGAGTTTGCCTTTATTTCAGTGGTTTTAATGTTTTATTCTTATCAAAAACTTCAACACTTATGGCGAATTGATGTCGTTTTGACGTTAGCTGTCAACTGTCATGTCTAGTGATTCAAAATGTGTCTACAGATGTCCGATATCAATGAATTCAAAGTCTCACGTAAATCATGAACTCCATAAAACAAAAGCCGAGTCAAACAAGCAATAACAGATCCAGAGTTCGATTCGAAAAAAAAACAAATCGCCAAAGAAATCCAAAAGAAACATAATAAATGCATATGACGAGTTAACAATGCACGAACAAAATCGGAATAAAAAAATATCACACAACCTACATTATTTCATGACTCAAAGTCACTTTTCAGATATGACATTTGACACGCAATTTTATAACTGGAAGGGCGCCATCTTGTAAAATCATCAAAAATTGGGATTGCATTTTTATTTTTAGCAAGTCATTTAGTTTGATTTATTCTCTTCTTTTATTTTTAATAAAATCCCTGAATTTTTCGCTTTTTTACGGTATAGTGTACATAGACTGGGCCTGAAATGGACCGTCTCCTTTCAATTAACAATTTAATTGGTGCCGGCGGGGATCGATTCCGGGTTGCGCGCTCTTTAGCTACCATGGCTCTTTATAACACTATAAGCATTAACAATTATTTCATATTATCAGGGCTTTCACAACGATCTGCTACTCGGCAGATGGCACTTGTATCCTTGGTGGGGGCAATTCGAAACACGTCTGCCTGTACAGCGTAAAGGAATCTGTACTTATAAAGAAGTTCGTCATCACACAGAACCGATCGTTAGACGCAGTTAACGTATGTATTGGTTAAGTAATAGAAATTTTTAACCAGTGTGTTAAATAAATGTTTTCAAGCGATTTAATTTTTTGTTTTTATTTTTATATAGCATTGGGTGACAAACGAGCACACAGTCCACCTGATAGTAAGTGAATGCTGGGGCCCATAGATATCCACATTTATCTTCAACTAAGGATCAAAATGCAAATGCGTTGTCATCCCTGAGGACTAAGATGGGATTCCTTGTTTCCAGTAAAAAGGGTCCCCGGATCTTTACACTCACCATAGGAAACACAGCAGCATTAAGCTGCTATTTTATGCTAGTATTTCTGTGAGAGTATGGTCCTTTCCCGGTCGAGCTGACCCATTCGAGCTACAACCATAATATAGCTGCAGCGTGCCTCTACCACGTACAAAATACCTTATGCTGGTATATAACTACAGCAGCAAATGGACACTTGCAATCAACTTCAAACAAATAGGGTTCATCGCTCTGAGGACTATGATGGAATTCCCCACACGTGTAAGAATATCCAATAATAAGAATATGGTATCACATCAAAGCTTTTTTTATTTTTATCTGAAGTATCAAAATAACAGCCCTTTTATTGAGCTCAAAGTATTATTTGCATGCCACAAGATATGAATAATAATTTTAAAAGTTTTTGTCTTGTGGCTGTTCGTCTGGGCTAATTTTCGGAACGGCTAAACCTATTGTGTTGTATTGTGTAATAAAACCAAACTTCACGAACCATGTAGGGAGATATCCTAAAAACCAACATCCTTATACGTGGTAGAGCCACGCTGCATCTATTATGGTTGTAGCATGAATGGGTCGGCTCGACCGGAGAAGGACCACGCTCTCACAGAATATCAGCGTGAAATAGCAGCTTGATGCTGCTGTGTTTCGTATGGTGTGTGTAGAGGAGCGGAGAGCATTTTTACTGGAATCGAAGCATTTCACCTTAGTCCTCAAGGGTGACAACGTATCTGCATTTTGATTAGTCTTAATCGAGGTTTAATGTAGATGGTAACAAGCATGGCCACAGCATCCACTTACCAACAGGTGGACTGTGAGCTAGTTTATCACCTTACCCAATAAAAAAAAACAAAAAACAAAAAAATGGTTAAAGTATTGATTGGTTTCTGATGAAAATCTAAATAAAATTTTAATTAATAATCTTGATGATGATAAAGTCTAAATAACTGTCTTCATCCTCATGGGTATCAACGCATCTTCATTTTGATACCTTTTTCACGATAAATATAGGTATCTGTGGGTTACACCATGCACTTACCAAGTTGACTGTCTGTCCGTTTCTCACCTTTGAATTATATAAGGTATAACTATGGCAAATTATCAGTTTATTATAGAGGGACCTATCTCTTCAGCTTGTTTGTAGATACTATTTGAGCTTATTTGTAACCCTTACTGATACAATAGTTTTTTGCAGGACTTCATCAACCGTCGACTTCTGAGTGAATTCGGCAATATGGCGCTCATAGAGGAAAGAACAGAGCTAGAAGGTGGCGACGTCGGCATTCGACTGCCTGGAGTCAAGGCAGGAGATATGGCTGACAGGAATGTTAAACCAGAAGTGAGTCTTGACTAAACAATATCCGAGAAAAATTGTGACCGTTTGTAGGAATGAAACTTATCGTATCTTAACGCTATGTTAGGGCACACTGAAATGATCGGTAATAAAATATTTCGGATTGAGTTACAATAAAACCTTTTTTAGAATTTGAATACTGACCTCTTAGAATATTAATGACATTCAAGCAATTAAAAAAATGTTTAAAAACAAAAACTATGCTCTATTTCTGTGCCATAATTTATCACAATTTTCGTCGCGGCTTATCTCGAGATAAATGTCTCAGCGACCTTGTTTCGATTTATGATGTTGAAGCTCCGAGTCAAACGACATTATACCACTGGTATGCCGAATTCCGACGCGGTCGTGTGTTGCTCAGCACTGTTTCTTCTGCAGGTCGACCAAGAACAGCGGTCACGCCTGAAAACATCGCAGTTGTGCGAACTATTATATTAGATGACCGTCATGTAATATACGTCAGATTTGCGCTGTTATAAGTATCAGAATGACTGCAATTCAGTCGATATTACATAGTGAGTTGTGTGTAAGAAAGCTAGTTTCTCGCTGGGTTCCCCACAATTTCTCCGAAGAGCAAAAGGCAGCTTGTGTAGATTGGTGCCGAAATACTCTGCATTGTTTCAACGGAGGGAAGTCAAATGCCGTTTAAAATGTCGTCTCAGGTGACGGATCATGGATTTATTCATACGAACCTGACAGAAAATATCAGTCAGCAGTTTGGGTCTTCGAAGACGAGGTCAAACCGAAAGCGAAAGTGGTTCGCTCCCGCAGCGCGTCAAAGAAAATGGTCGCTACGTTTGTCTCGAGAAAACGCTACGTTTGTTGCTACAATTCCTTTACAGGAACGCAGAACTGTTTCCGCTGAGTGGTATATCACGGTTTATTTGCCAGAAATGATAGCCGAACTCCAATCACGATTATGCGAGCTCCCATGCGGCTCGGAAGATAAATGATTTTTTGAAGCAGGAAAAACGTTGAGCTAATGAGCCATCCTCCGTACAGTCCTGATTTGAGCTCAAACGATTTCTTTACATTCCCTAGAATGAGAAAGAAGAAGATTTACTACGCGGTCAACGGTTTGAAGACGCCGAAGGAGCTGTGGAAGCGTACAAATCAGCCATTTTGTCAACATCAACTTCAGACTGGAATTACTGTTTTAATGATTGGTTTGCACGAATGGAAAAGTGCATTAAGTTGAACGGAGAATACTTCGAAAGACAATGAAATACAACTTAGCTATACTGTGCATGTGGTTTTTCTTCTTCCCAATCATTTCAGTGTGCCCCTCGTAATGTGCCTTCTATCATTTATGAAGCAGTTAGTTACGGCGCTTGTTGGCGGACTTCACATGCCCTCAGAAATTTGTATTCTTTAGAAATGCAGGTTTCATCACGTTTTCATTCACCACCGAGCATTTTAACACTCAAGAATGAATCTATGTTACAAAGATAGTTTCAATATCAGTCACATTATCCCATGGCAAGATTCCATATAACATTATGCTATGGAAATAACTAAACTAAACTAATGTAACTGTTTCAACACATGTAAGGCCTCTTATTTTTTTACAGTATATGTAAAAATTGATTGAAGTGGACCTCATTGAAGCTTCGAATAAATTGTAATTCCGAGAAAAACAGTGATTCAACAAGATTCAGCTCTTCCTAATTTAATGTAAATTTCGTTTTGTTACCATTTAAAAGCAAATTATTAACAAACCAGTGTACTACTTTTGATATAGCATTTTTTCATTAACTTTAACTACTAATAACTAATTTTAATAATTGCCTTTTAACTCGGAAAATTAGTGAAGTATCATCAGCAAATAATATTATATTATGATTATTCCTTACCAACTAAGATAAGTCATTAATATAAACTTAGAACAGCAAGGAGCCAAGAATTGAGCCCTGAGTAACACACATAAGAACAGAAAGAACTGCTTCGATTAAGGTGGAACCTTCGGACTGTTCCCAGCCATTCTCCCGCAAGATGGCGCTGAACGCAACATTTTAAGTTTATTTGGATCTTTGTGTAATTGGAAAATTATTAAGTCGTAGGAGTAGACTTAGCGGTTATCGGATATTACATTTTATTGGAATGGGTCATATCATTGCCTCAAAATCAACCCAATTCGACATTAATTTTGATTATAACATCTGTCATTGAATATAGGGTCGTTTACACACACATAGACGTATCCCTACGTTTACGAAGCTCGAACACTAGATGGCGTGTATGTAAAAAAACAAGTTTTAATTTTTCTGTATGTGTAGATTGGGTAGGCAGAACTACAAAACGCTATGTACGACTGTTATAAAAATAAAATTTATATTTGTTGGCGTAAACTATTTAATTGATTTATAAATTTGGGGAATAAATTATGTCAACATTGATTACAATATGACGCAGTTTTATTTTATTACATTACACTATTGAATTTTTTATCAAAACGGAACTACCTATTTGAAGCAACATAATTATACTGATACATGCCTATTCACTCAAAACTAATAACACTGATGATTTGTAACATTACCAATTATTACAATAATTAGACATTTCATAACCAACACGTAAGAAACTATAAATCACAAACAAGAGATAACAACAAATCTATAACACTATTTATTTTGTGATAATAACCAGAAGGTTTGAAAATAATATTTCCTAATTTCGAAGCACTCAACAAACGCTTTTAGTAAAACAAAAATATAAATCCTATACCTACGAGCAATTCTTGTATATATATAATCGGAATCTCGGAAACGGCTCCAACGATTTTCATAAAATGTCGTTTTATCCCCGTTTTCAGGCAATGAAAAACTGCTACAATATAAGAAGGTAAATTTTCGCACGCACTGTCGCGAAATCGTAGTTCCATGGTTCGCGTCTTAACTATAACTTCCAAAACACACGATTTCCAAAAAAAAAAAAATATCGAGAAATGCTCGGTCATCCAGGTACTATACAATATAATATATACAAATCTTCCTTCAATTATATATGAATAGGGTTGCGTTCGGAACACAAGATCTAGAACACTAAAATGTGCAAAAATTTACATTTCTTTTTATTTCAATGTTATCTTTATATTCCTGGTAGAATTGGCCGACGAATAAGAAAAATATAACTCAGATTTGAATAAGCTATATAATTTATAAACAATAAAGCACGGAACAGAAAAAATGATTTTATGTAACTGAATATTTGTTTCTGAACGCATCATAAGGTGTGAGTGACGAGTGAACTTGAGCTCTACAAAATATAACAAACTAATAATGTGTGTCTGTCTGAAACTGTTTGCAAAATGCGTAAAGGTTGTTTAATGTAACCCGGCAAAACCATATTTTTTAGCAAATGTTTGTAAGTTTAATTTTGTGACTACTTTGGTAGTTTACGATTTATAATAATTGTATTTATTGTTGACCAAAAACATATTCAAACACATTCATATATGAAACACTGACACGTATGACGTAGGTAATCAGTATTGTGACGATATTTCAGAAAAATCACGGGCCAGCCTGCTGTTAATAATACTATCGAAAACATTATTGCGTTTTTTTAAATAATTAATTACTATACCTACGATAAATTACAATATAGTCTCAAATATATACTAGAGAAATATTGCAATTCGAATCAATGAAAACATACATACAAAATATGTATAATACACAAGAAATTCCGCGCGCAAATCATAGCGCGTGACAACCGAAATCAGAATATATATTTTATACAAGTCAAACAAGTGAACGTACGTAAGTTTGGCAACACTTTTGTTTCGTCAATTCAAGGTCAGGAATACGTTAGTACCGTAGACTTCTCTGTCTAGGGCAGTTTGTTGTCAGAAAGGACGGCAACGTCGCTTTACCTACGACTTTTGGTATGCCACACAACGATAATAAGTAATAAAATTGTTTACAAAAAAAACATAGGTGTCTAAGGTCATTAGTTTTATGTTATTTTATACGGTTTATTAACGGTTGGAAAGGAAATTAACCAATTATTGAACTTAAGATATTGATTTATCAGCATTATTTAAGATCACTTGGATGCCATCTAGCGTGCCAATGTTTAAACGTCGCCTTTCGTTTGCTTGTCAAAAGTTACGCACACTACTAAAGAAGTGTGAAATTTTTCCGGGATTTCACTATTGTTTTTCTCAGTATATAATGTAAGTTATTGCCTATAAAGGTCAGACGCGTACACATTTCATTGTAGAGAAGTGATAAAATGATTAGTTTTAAAGAAAGATTGTCTGTGTTTAGTGAAGATTTTGGTTAAAAAATGTATGGACGGACGGTCGAAGCATCCAGCTTAATAACAACAATTTACGTTCTATTATTTAGATATGATGTAATAAGATTATGTGCTATGTTTTGACACCATAATGGTGTAGTTTCCTGATTAATGTCTCATGGTGAACACAGTCGAAAGCCTTGGAAAGATCGTAAAATACATCCAAAGCACCCTCTGAATTCTTTGATGCACAGAGAATATGTTCATTTAGTTCAACGCCAGTGTCAGTAGTTGTTGCTACCCGTACAGAAATATGTTTAAAATTAGTGGGGTCTAATGTACTACACACGTACACGCACGCACGAACGCTCGCTAGAACGCACGCACGCACGCACGCACGCACGCACGCACGCACGCACGCACGCACGCACACACAAACACACACACACACACACACACTTATGGTTTATAAAATAGTTCATTTGACTCTATAAACCACAAAACGTGTAGAAAATACAATCAAATCAAAGAGAAAATAGACACAACCTGTTTTGTTACAGACGCGCCCGTTTTTCATTTCTGTAATGACTTTCCGTAATACGTTGTTCAATGATACAGGTACGTGTACACTGTATACGGTTTTCTCCAACTGGCGAGAGTTTCGCTGTAGCAGCGACAGAGGGCCTCCTTGTGTACAGTCAGAATGCCGGGATCGATGGAACTTTCAGGTTTGCATTTAATTTTGTGTTTTTAATGGTCGTATCGTACCAATTTCTTTACATCTTATCAGAAGTCTACTGTTGAACATAGATCTCGTCTATAGATTGACTCACGGGATACTTACTTAGTTATTATTAGTAAGACGCTGATGCTTGTCTCCTGGTTCACTTTCCTCTGTCGCCTCTTACGACACCCACGGGATGATATTAGGTAGTGGATATTCTTAAACCGCCACCACACAAGGTACAAAGCATCGTTTTTTTTTACTCAAGAGCCCCCTTATTCATAAAAATTTTTAAACGATTGATTAGTTAAATAGTATTTTGTCTCATTCTGACATTTGCGTGATACTTGTTGCTTGAGAGAGACAAAACACTATTTAACAATCATGTGTTTAAAAAAGTGTTTATAACTAAGGGGGTAAATTAATAAAACGAACAATCAAACGTATAATACATTTTGTAATAAGAAATAACCACAAGTATACTATATACAATAAAAAGTGGGTGGTTAAGAATTCATCACCTGTGAATGATGTTTTGACTGCCGATAGATGAAGCTTTAATTATTTTGTATATGCCAAGCGTAAAGCGCCAAAGGTACGAGGTATTTGGTCCTATTATGGCCTATCCACCTGGCGATTATTGATATATGTAATCAGGTTCCTTAAATTTCTGCAAGGCATGTGCTTTTGTACTAAAATATTTAATACAAACAGGCGTTACTTTGCGGAAATCCATTATATTAAGATGTTGCATATACATAATAATGTGTCTTAACAAGTTTGAACTTCAAACTAAAGAGCAAGGCAGGTGTTTGCAGAGTTATGTAATAGGTACATCAATTTCATTTTTTATATTTTTATATCTGAATTTGGTGGATTTGGTGGAGTAAAAAGCTTCAATAAATCTGTAATTATTTAAATCCCACAGACCTTATCGATTGGAAAGCGGTTCCACTCCCCACGCCGTGAAGAAGCTTCTAGAGGAAGGTTCGTGGGGTCCTGCTCTAATAGGAGCTTTGCAATTGAACGAGCACCAAGTTATTCAAGAGTGCGTCGAGTCCGTCCCACCAGCAGACAGTACGTTTTTTAATAAACCTAATGATGACCAATAAAATTGTTAATTGTAATTTTAAGTACTGAAACCTAATGTGAGGAAACCGGCATATATCTGAGAAAGAAAAAAAATATTTCGACGACATTTGTGGTTCACCAACTCACAGAAATGAGAGGAAGCTTGTGCCCAACAATGGCACGTATACATATATATATATATATATATATATATATATATATATATATATATATATATATATATATATATATATATATATATATACACATATATACAATTTTAATATTAGAAGTCAAGGCTTAAAATAAGAAGTGTAAAGTCAAACTTTAAAAGCAGTCTAAAGTCAGAATGCTAAATTCTAAATGAAAAATGTTTTATTAACAGAAAAATATGTACAAAAGGTAATATCTGTTGGTTTCCTCACTAGGCAAGCCTGTATCGAGGAAACCTGAGACCAAAGTTCACATGGCATTATTTTATACATCTTATCAGACAATAATATATACCTACTTAATATACCTACACAAAATAGCAATAAAAGAACTGCATAATGCTAAAAATCTAAAAACAAAAAAAAAGAAAGGAACCTTTAACTACCAGGCCAAGTTTTATATAACTGCAATGTATTAACTATATATTATGTATTTACATTTAAAAAGAAAAAGAAAATAAAATTAAAACAACAACAATATTTACCTAAGACTAAAGTCAAGGTATAACAAAAAATCAAATCAAATCAAATAATTTATTTGTCAAACATAGGTAAAAAGTTACAAACTTGGTGGAAAAGGTATAATACGTAACACTATGTTTCGCCTACAAAGGCATACAAATATGTCTTTATCACCATCACCTTAATTATCAATTACATAAATATTAACATGTTATAAATAAATCGTCCATTAATTATTGCAGGTACTAATAACCATTCATTTTATCTTCAAAGTATTCGTTGATAGAGTAGTATGCTTTATATAATAAAAAACTCGAAAGCAATTTCTTAAATTTGTCTATATTATCGGTTTCTTTGATGTATCTTGGGAGTTTATTAAAAATTTTAGGAGCCATACCCAGGAAACTTTTTGAATACAGGGCTGTTTTATGAGGTTTTGTGCGTAGTTTGTTCCTATGTCGTTTATTATTAGCGTTTTCAAATATGCTAAAATGTTTCCTTACAAACATAGCTACTTCAAATATATATAAAGATGGTAGGGTCAGAATGTTAAGATCAATAAAATGCGGTTTGCAACTATCGGTAACCTGCAACTGACATACTGCTCGTAAACATTTCTTTTGCGCTTTAAATACTAGTTCGCGTTTTGGAGAATTTCCCCAAAATATTATACCATATCTCAATGTTGAAGAGACGTATGCATGGTAGGCGGTTATGACTGTTTCACGATTTGTAATTTTTATAAGGTTATGTAGTGCATAGTGGAATTGATTTATCTTTTTTATTATGTGTTCAATATGTTTACTCCATGTCATTTTTTCGTCCAGCCAAATTCCCAGAAATTTTGTGTGTTCTTTTTCATTTATGATTTTAGTTTTATAGTTAACATTAATTTTTGGTTGGTTTTTTCTTTGTTTGAATGACATAATATGCGTTTTATCCAAATTAATTTTAAGATTATTGTCATTCAGCCACTCTATTATCCTATATAAATTCTGAGTTATGTCCATTTCAATTGAGACCTTGTCTCGTCCCGTGAATAAAACTGTGCTGTCATTCAGCAAATAAGGTCATTGGGTGCTGAGTCACCTGGGGCAAATCATTAATATATATTAGGAATAGTAATGGGCCGAGTACGCTTCCTTGCGGCACACCGTAGATTGTTTGATTTGGTTGCGAAAGGTATGTTATTTCAATATTAGTACAAGGACAGATCTTTTTTATTTTAGTAATTTGTTTCCTATCATTCAGGTATGAAATAATAAGATTTAACACATTACCTCTGATTCCATATTTTTCCAGTTTAAGCGCTAAGATATTTAAATCAACATAATCAAACGCCTTGGTCATGTCCATGAACAAGGCGGTTGTTGGTGAACGATTATCCATACCGGTGATCACTTTTTCAATAAATCCATACATGGCCATATTTATGTTTTTACATTTTCTAAATCCATATTGTTCGTTTGCTAAGATGTTATTAACTTCCAAATAATAATATAAGTTGTTATATATTACTTTTTCTATTATTTTGGAGAATGTTGGAAGCAAAGCGACAGGCCTGTAGTTTTTAGGGTCATGTCTGTCCTCCTTTTTATATAAAGGATTTATAACGGATATTTTTAAAGCACTAGGAAAAGTACCATTTTCAATACATAAATTCACTACGTAACTTAGAACTGGGGAAATTTCAACGGCCACTAACTTCACTACTTTTGCAAAAAAGGTCAAAACTAATTAGTTATAATAAACTAGCTTGCCAGGCAGACGTTGTTCTGCCCTTTTCGGTGACTATTTGTCATGTCCTATTAAAAATCCTTAAATAAGGAGTTTAGGCTTATTATAATATATATTAAATAAATTTAATATATATTAAATAAAATGAAATAAACTACATCCCAGTTGTGTAATATCCAGTGATACAGTTAAAGACATCATAACAATTTAGAAACGCTTTTGAGCAGCCGATGAAAACACTCTCTTCTTAAGGCCGAATACGAAGAGAACTGGCGAAAATTAATGTATTTCTCTTGACTAAAACTTTGACCTGAAGTAATTCTAAGCTTTAAAACATTTTTGTAGGTTTTTTTGGGTCCTTCACAAGGTCACCGTCATTTAAAAATTTTAAAATAAATGAATATACCAACAAATAAAAAAATGTTAAGAAATGATATATAAAATTATTGTTCTTCCAAAACTCTGTGAATTTTAATTTAGGAAAAATTCTTTTACGTAAAAATGTTTGTATTATTCCGAAGGTACCTACCTGCTATCTTTATTTTCGATACAAAATATTATTTATTAACATAATTCGTTTTAATTAAAAACACCTAATAATAATATCGTATATTGCCAGATAAAAGTTTGCCGTAATAAATTACCAGGCGCTTCGACGTGTGATGTAAGGTAACAACAGTCGAAGTCGAACAGAGAAGTCGACAGTCGAAGAAAGTGTCTGTAGCGAAAATCGTTAATTTATTGTTTTATACGCGTTTTTATTGTCTATAAATGTAAATATGGGTAGGAAAAGAAATAAATGTTACCTAAGTGGTAAAACAAAGAGAGTTTATCGCATGAACGCTGCTCGAATGTTGTATTTTGAGGTTAATACTTATATTTTTGTAAGGTAATTTTTTGTTTGAGGCTGTCTAATAGGTTGCATTTTTACTCATTTACATTAGCCAAACTGATCATTTATGCTTTTCTAGTTTCAAGTGACACACACAACACTAAAAATGTAAAATATCAATCAACCAGTCGGAAAAGAATGTACAGAGTAGTGCAAGCACAGAGATCGCAAATAATGTCAGTCAATGTATTGTCCGAAAGCATGGTAAAAGTACATAATTAAGAAAAACCGAAATACTTCGGATGTGAAGTGATTGACCAGTCGGAGTAGTCTTGTGAGAGTTTACATACACAGTACCTATCCCCACTATGGGGCAATCACCGACTTTTTAGTTTTTTTTCTTTATTATTTATGCAATTTACATTACGGCATCTTGTAAGACTCACAAGAACACACATTTTCAGTTATATGAGGTTCTTTACGTACGATGCACCAATTAAGAAAAAAAATCGTTATCAATTCAATAACTTTTCGAACAATATTTTATAACGAATAAAGTACAGAATTTATAATCTATAGGAACTAATATTATAAATAAGAAAAATTTATTTAAGAAGTAAGCAATGCTCTCTGTGTTGTTCATTACTCTGCATCTGAGCTAGCTCCGTCAAATATAATCAAAGCCCGTACGGCTTTGATTATAGGTATTATACATGTCTATATAAACAAAGCGTAGGTACTGGCGGCGCGTGGTTTGCTGCGAAACGAGCAAGGTCATTCGCGTCGTATTCGGCCTTAAGCCCAGTAGAAACTAATGAAATGAATACCTATTTATATACCTATTTTGATTAAAAGTTGTGCTGATTTGTTAACAATCCCCTATACAATATTGGTAAACCCATCTTTTTCAGAAGGTGTCTTCCCAGATGCCCTCAAAATATCTCTAATCAAACCGTTGCATAAAAAGGGCGAAACTACTGACATAAATAATTATCGACCTATAGCTCTGTTACCTACGTCTGCTAAAATATTTGAAGCGGCTATGGCGAAACGTCTTTGTTCATTTTATGAAAAATACAAAATTTTGCGTGTGAACCAACATGGCTTTAGGAAAAACCACTCCACTACCTTAGCAATTTATAAATATGTAAAAAACATCCTAGACAAAATCGACGATAAAAAAATCGCAGTAGGCCTCTTGCTCGATATGAGTAAAGCCTATGACAGAGTCTGTTATAGAACTCTATTGGATAAACTGTACCAAACAGGAATTTGGGGAATAGCTCATAATTGGTTCAAATCCTATCTTGATAACCGCTTCCAATATGTAGAAATTGAAAATACCGACTTCGAGATAGGCAAAATTACTCATGTCAGATCGGATGCAACCCTCATTACTGGCTCTATCCCTCAAGGTAGCGTTTTGGGTTGTATTTGGTTTATTATTTACATAAATGATCTCCCAAACATACTAGACGATCTATGCGTGCTCTTTGCAGAGGACATCTCCATCTTAATCTCTTGCACTAATTCCACAGATTTAACTACAAAATTGAACTATACATTAGATAAAATTACTGGCTGGCTACAATTACATAATTTACAACTTAACCTTAATAAAACTAAAATTATTCAATTTAAACCCTACCAAAAAACTGGTTTACTAATATCGTTTAACTATAAAAACACAAAACTAGAAACGGTTAACTCTGGCACTTTGTTAGGAATAGACCTGGACACACATTTGAGATGGAAACAGCACATACAAAAAGTTGCAAAAAATATCATTTATTTATGCTCTGCAACACCTTAAACGTGTGACAGATTTTAAGACTGCCCTTGCGGCTTACTATGCACATGCTCATTCCATACTCTCCTATGGCATCAACTTGTGGGGAAACTCTTGTGATGTAAACAAATTATTTATATTACAGAAGAAGTGTCTACGAATATTGATAAATTTGGACAAAATGGAATCATGTAAACCCCTCATCATTAAATATAAAATTTTAACACTTACATCTATCTACATCCTCGAATCTTGTAAATTCGTTAGGAAACACCCAAAACTCTACTCACCTATTAAAAAAAACTAAAAGAAATAATAGAAATTTATATAAGCTTAAGATACACTTCTCCAAATTAAAATTAGTTTCAAACAGCCCTCACGTTATGTCAATAAAGATTTATAACCATTTACCAAATTCCATAAAAATCCTGTGCAATTTAATAAACAATTAAAAATATTTCTTATTAATAAATGTTACTATAATTTAAATGAATTTTTTGACGATAAATAACGACAAAGTAAGAATACTTAGACTAGGTATATTGAATTTCAAATTAAATTAATTTATATAAAATAATATTGAATGTTGATGATATGATGATTTGTAATTTATGTTTAAAAATTAGATAATACGAAAATAGTTAGCCCTCTAGTGTTGCTATGCCCTTGCGGGGCGTCACATGTATACCTAAATTTGTAATGTGACATGCAATAAACAATTTGAATTTGAATGCCGCCGCTCCTGTAAGTATTTACTATTTACGCCGTCCTGTAAAAATATTGGAAATCAATTAGTTTTGGATAATATTATACTCAGCATTATGAAAACAATTATTGAACAAGATAATATTTTTTAATATTGCTAGAAAAAACACTGCCGAATATTTATATTTTCGTGACATTTTCTTTTTATAGATTTTTTGTACAGTTTGCGATTTTTTATTTGAGGTAGTGTATTTGCATTGGGATGAACAATTAAAAAAAATATACGAGGGAAATATAAGCAAGGCCGTGATTTGAATTCAACTTTATTTAGAACTCATATAACTGTAACAATAATTGACCATTATGTGTATTACAGCATTTCAGAAATTTACTGCTGAACGTACGGCCTCCCCCCAAGGAATGCCACAAAGCTAGGTCCTCAGCATCCATCGACTTCTTACATATCTTAACAGATAATGGAGTGACCATTTAGTGAGGATCTACCTTACCTACCATGACGGTGCTTACTAAACAATTCTAATTGACACGAAGGTCGATAAAGCCTTAAGATACGCTTTTATAATCCCTACAATCGTCTCCACAACAGGTATAATACCAAAAGCTCTTCATCAATGATTATTAAGTCATGGTATGACAAAACTAACATACATATTATATGCTACTAGACGTGCGCCCCGGCTTCGCACGGGTGATTTCTGGATCTCGACAACAACAGCGCCACCTACCGGGTCCAATTGAGTTTTTAAACCATCCAGGGACACACTCAAATCACACATTAAAATTCATCAAAATCGGTCGAGCCGTTTTCGAGTTTTTGCGAGACTAAGGGATAGCATATGTGGTAGAGCCACGCTTCAGCTATATTATGGTTGTAGCATGAATGGGTCGCCTCGAACGGGTTAGGATCACGCTCTCACAGAATACCAGCGTAAAGTAGCAGCTTAATAGCGTTTTTATTCTCAATCGAGGATAAATGTAGATGTCTATGGGCCACATCATCTACTTACCACCAGGTGGACTGTGTGCTCGTTTGTCACCCTTATTCTATAAAAAAAAACAGCAACTGATTTTTATATATAGAGTTTCCAAGAGGCAGTTTTACTTAATACCAGTAGAATAGTGCGAAAATATATTTCAAGATCCACGGTTGACTTACCACGCATTCGAACCGAACAGTTTCCAACCAACCAATCCAAACAGACCAATCGTTCGTCAATACAAAGGGGTGGAATAAATTGCCAGCATCTGTCTTTCCATCCGGTTATACTAATGTGTGTTTTCAAGACAAGAGTGAATAGGCTTTTGATAAGTGAACGCGATTTTTTTTTTAGGTGGGAGGTGGGTAGTTACGCACTGGTTTAGATTGTTCTATCCATAATTTTATACATGGTAGCACAAATGAGTCGGCTCGACTGGGGAGGGACCACGCTCTTACAGATAACGAGCGTAAAATAGCCGCTTGATGCTGCTGTGTTTCGTATGGTGAGAGTACCGGATACTTTTTTTACTCGAAACGAAGCATTCCCTCTTAGTCTTCAGGGCTGCCAACGCATTCTGACTCCTAATCGAGGATAGATGTATGTAGATGTCTATGGGCCACAGCATCCACATATCATCAGATGGACTGTATGTTTAGAAAAAAAGTGTAGTACTAATAACAATGAACCCAGTTTTGTTAAAAACAAACTAAAAAAATGTCAGAACAACAACCATAAGAAATAATAATAAAGATAGTTATTATATACGCGCCATTTTAATCTGAATATCTCTTCGCAGTTGAGTTAACAGTGGCCGGTTTGGAAGATGATTACGCATCACGTCTCGCGAACTCGATCGCGCGTCTTATAGAAGACAGCCGGCACCTCGAGCATCTCCTCCTCTGGGTTCGAAGTCTCGTGACGCAAAAGAAAAAGTTCCCGCCGAGTGTTCTGCTCGCTCTGGAGAAGGTCCTCACCGTCAAGTACTCGCAGCTGGGCAAAATGTGAGTATTTTGTAACTCAACAGTTTTAGCCAACAGAAAATTATGAGCTTAGTTTTTATTTATTTACATAAAAGGCATTAGAACATTTTTACGGTTAGTTTGTACAAGGCCACTACTTATTCCATAATATTTGTAAAGATATTCTAGTTTTTTATTTATAAACTGAAGTGCAAAAAACGAAACAATCCACTTACAGGCTACAACTACGCTGCCATCTCTAAGGACTAAGATGGAACACCTTCCAGCCTGTAATTATAGTGGCTTTTTATACCCTGAGACCGGAACCCATCGGTTATATATATTTTTATAGGATAAGTGTGACAAACGAGCACACAGTTCACCTGATGGTAAGTTGCTGTGTCCCATAGACATCTACATTTAACCTTGCTTAAGAATCAAAATGCAGATGCGTTATCACTCTTGATGGTGACAACGTATCTGCATTTTGATTCTTAATTAAAAATGTAGATGTTTATCGGGCGGAGTGTGTGCTCGTTTGCCAATCAATACTATATAAAAATAGTTCAGTGTGTGCAATTATGGAAAGAGTTACATCAAAAACTTCATCCCTATTTTCTGAAACAGCTGATGGAAAGCAGCATCTCCTTTATGGATGTTAGAGAGGAGGAGAAAGTTGGCTGTAGAAAATAGTGTTCCAGAAATGTGGACAAAATAAGTGAGGCGGTACGATCGCTAAGTTGTCTCAATAAAAGTCATTTTCTGTCTATTTTCCGATCAGATGCTTAACCACTTGCACATCCACGCACAATACAATATTTCACAATTTTTTTAATTTTTCTTTTTGTCAAAAATAAAAAAATTACGGTGCACGATTATTTTCTCACCAATGCCGCGAAGAAAATTGGTACATTATTCAACTAACTACTTGTAATCATAAACAGCTTACTTCGCAGATACTACTTACCGACGAATTTTCAGGGACAGGCGGACTATGCTTTAGTAAATAACAGTTCAAAAACTCTCCACAAAAGTAGCTTCCGGGATGAAATGAACTAGCAGTTGTCAACGGTTTTAAGTGTGCTGCTAAACGGCTCAGTAGTTCTATAAAATAATTTTATTTAGCAAATATAACCTTGAAAAAGTCGTCTATCCCACTAATATTTTCGGCACGTTCTGTAAAATTTACCCCGTAGCTATAGTGGCGCCACCCTTATTTAACTGTTTTCTATGGACACTTTTTATTACACAGGCTGTACTCCTTACTTTTACACTCCATAGTGTTACTTTTAAAGTAAGCGTTGCTGTGTGGGATCCCACAACACTTAGAAGATAGTGCATACCGATTACATAATATATCATTTACAAGTACCTGCCGTTCTTTATAAGTTAATGTAATTAATAACGAAGATTAACTTGTTATTTCTCACGATAAGTGAATTGTATTCTTCTTGAGGAATAAATGTCTTAAACCGTATACATGCAGAGTTATTTTTCAAAGAGTAACCAAATTTTAAACTTAAATTGAAATGTATAAATAATGATGTCCACCATTATTTATATATTTATATATTTCAATGTGTGACCGTTTTTGCAATTATTGAAAATATGAGTAAATAAGGCTATTATACTTTTATACGAAATTATCCCAAATTTAATGTGATTTATGGGCAATCAGTTGTCTATCGATCGACCCTTACGAATGTTTGCGTGCATAGTAAAATCAGTTGAAATAATACTTTACCACGACATTTTGAATTAAAAAGCTAAAAAGGACAGAATGTTTGAGATCGTTTTTAAATAAATTTTTTTTGCCTATATTACTTATTCTGAACCTTCAACTAATTTTGCCGGTTTTTGCAAAATAACCCATAACAATAAGTACTCATTCATACCGACAAAGTAACCTAGGCTATATTGCGTAATTAATCATTTGAGTCTGACCTTCATTTCAAGGTTATAACAGTCCAATGTCAAAGTAAAGTGATGTCTACAAAATTATCGACTTAGTGCTGATTCCACAGTTCGCTTTGTAAATCACGTTTAATAAAACCACGCTTTACTTACTCAAATGAATAATTTTATCTTGGTTTTCGTCGAACCGATATCACCAGCTCGGTTTTGATCGCATATATATTTTTTTATAGTAAAAGCCGGCTTTAAAAGTTTATAAATGATAAAATAACTAATTATTAATTAATTGATTAATTAGTTAACCTACATTACCCTATCACATGGACTGTCCGCTCGTTTGTCACTCAAAATTTATCTAAATGTCAGCACTTTAAAGCTTTAAACGCCTTTATAGGACTGAAAGGAAGAAAGTTGGACGATAAAAAGTTGCACCGCGTTTTACTTTAACTGTGTTGGTTGATGTTGGTGAAATGTAAATTGTATACCTGAACTCAGTTAAGTGCGTAAACTGTGTTTGGCTCTAACTAATCGCGTTTCGTTTCACTTGTGAAGTTGGCCATTAGAAAGTGTACTGAATCTGCCAATTTTAAAGTATTTCGTATAGTTAGATTTATGATTATATTGTTTTATCTATTGTCGATAACAGTAAATCATATGGTGCGAGCGTGCTTCTTCCTGGTTCCATTCGTGCTGCAAATATACTATTGTTTTAACGTAGCTCCACCACGAGTGTAGTTGTAAGCCTTCTATTGTACTATAGTTGTAGCATGAATGGGTCGGTTCGACCGGGGAAGGACTAGGCTATCACAGAATACCAGCGTGAAATATCAGCTTAATGCTGCTGCGTTTCGTATGGTGGGTGTAGAGATCTGGAGACCCTTTTTACTGGAAAAGAGGCATTTTATCTTAGTCCTCAAGGCTGACAACGCATCTGCATTATGATTCGCAAACGAGGATAGATGTTTATGGGCCACAGCAACCACTTACCATCAGGTGGACTGTGTGCTCGTTTGTCACCTTTTCATATAAAAAAAATACGAAAACATTTAGAAACACGATGGTAGCGATAGATGCGTGTCTATAGGTCACAACATCCATTTACGTGCGTAAAAAGTGCGTAGTAAATAAGGGAAACTACATTAGTTATATTACTAGGTTTTTTGTATACATCCTATCAAGTACATCCATTACATGTTCGTGGTTTTGTATACCGAACGACGCGTTTTCATAAATTAAATTCGTTGTAAATCTGCCTCATTTATCGAATTAACATTAAGCCTCTACTCAGGCCGTGATTGTCGAATATTACAAATCGTCAGTTAGGTCTTTCAATTTATTTGCTATAGTCATTCTATTGTAGTTTGCACGACCGCTTCGGTGGCTTTGTAGTTAGGTAATAACGTTTGCATACAGTAATGGATAATATTGTGTAACTTTTTTTCGAATTACAATAGAGCGACGGCACTGATAATGATTTTCAGGGTCTTGTGATAGTCACATTACGCCTTATATAATAGCTAGGTAGGACTTTGCGATTGCGTTATTATTAGTATATTTTTTTTATAAAACTGGAGCTACAATCAATCAACCGCGAAGCTAACCGTCGGCCTGATAAGGTCAAGTGTGCGATAATCTGATAAAGACGATAAAATTGTTAGAGACGAAATACTCCAAGATGTAACTATAAGAATAAAATGAAAATGATATTTAAATTATTATATATTTTTAAAGAATATGCAGTAAAGACTTCAGTTCATGATTATTTTTCAATTAAATAAAAATGAAGTCTTTCACACTATTAGTATATTTACGACTGCCTCGTTGGTCTAGTAGTCGTAGTAGTGTGACTGATGATCACGAGGTCCCGTGTCCGAATCACGGGTCTGTCAAAAAAAATCAGTTATTGAGTTTTTCTATCAAGAAATTCTCAGTAGCTGCCCGGAGTCAGGAAGTTGGCGGTGTTGCTCCCCTGTGCTTGGGAAAGAACGTAAAACTGTTGATCCTGCGCCTGATCTCTCTCCGGTCGTGTCGGATATCGTTCTGTTTGACTATGAGAGTGAGGGAATAGTGAGTGCACTTGTGCTTGCGCATACATTTGGGGACTATAATCCTGACCTGCGCCGATGGCTAGGCTTTGAGACTTGCCGCCGTGACCGAAATTCGGTCCGGAGGACATTATTATTTTATTTACGACGAAGAATGGGATTAGAAATGGCGGCTCATCGTACACGTACCGTCAACATGCACAGTACCGATAGTGAAAACCGGCTAATAAAGGTATATCGTAATAACGTTACTTTATTCGGTTTACTGGAAATTTTCTAGTGGAAAATATTTGAAAAGAATTGTATACGCAAGTTGTACATTAGTTTTAAAATAACATTTATAACTACCGACGCGCTCTGGCTTCCCTTGGGTCATCAATACAGCTATTCACAAGTCCAGTGCTGAACATACATAGTTCACTCCTCAAAATTGGCTTAGGTAGGATCTGTAAATGTGGCGTTATTTAGACTTTAGGCAGTCATTAAAGACCATTTGTTTTATTTTATAAATATTTCTATTTTAATAAAATATCTAAGTTTTTCGGATAGAATTCAATCTAGATCACTCCTGGTATTACTCTCTATTTGTTCGTGAAGTTTTATTGCAATCAGTTCGGCCATTCCGAAGATTAGCTCGGACAAACAGACAAACGAAAATTTTAAAAATGGTTACTCATGTCTCTATGGCATGTAAATATTTTATACGAAAATATTAACAAACAAAATCAACAATTATAATGGAAAAAAAAACTCTCAGAACGCACAAAAAAATTGGATTGATTTTTTTGTAGTTTATGGGCATTTTGTTACCATTGCTTCCAATGACAAGTTGGACTGAAGTTATTAAAACGTACGGAAAACGCATATCACAACGTAGTATTTTTTTTGCAGTTTTTACCGGTGGGTTGAGAATATAGATAGCGATTGTGTGTGAACGAGATGTGAATATAAGTGACGCCATTTCAATCCCATCAATCAACAAGCTTAAAATATTTACTTAAACGTAAAAAGTTGGTTATTATATTATTAAAAAGTTCATGATTGATAATAACCCCTGGGAATGAGGTGATAACCACTATGCTGTTTCTAGATGTTTTCATACATGTAATTGTATAAAATATAGTATTGTAAATTAATGTTAAAAAAGAAAAACTAAGTTAGCTCCAAGACAAAAACAAAGCTTTTATTCTTATCGGTAGGTGCATTTCTTCCTTATGAACTAAAATCTTAAAAAAATTACTTATTTCTAAAATATTTTTTTTAATTCTATAGATACAGATACATACAGATAGCAGATATAGCTTATACATGTAATAAGCTATTTGAACTGATTCGCTTGATCGTCAGCCGCATGATCACCATAATATTGAGTTATTTCTATAATCTTAATATATATAAATTACGTACGTACCCCTAAACTACTTAACCGATTTAAATCAAATTTGCACACCGTGTGCACTTTGGTCCAACTTGAGAGATAGTATAGTTTTTTTGCCCATGAGTGACTTACAATTTTTTTTACGAATTTAAGAATTTTTAATAGGACATGACAAAGGGTCGTCGAGAAGGGCAGAACAACGTCTGCCTGGCAAGCTAGTATTTGTATATGTTATAAAAATTATTAAAATTAGTAAGAAATATAACTGTATTGACTTGTTGAAGTAAAATCGTTGGACTAATGGTATATGGTGTTTTAAAATAAACTGTACCGAGGAATGTGTTAAAAATTAAACAAATAGACAAAATCATAGAAAATCACAGTTTTAAGTGGTTATGTTAAAATCCTTAAGTAAGTTTGGGGACTTCTTGAACTGGGTCGTTTAATTACTTGAGGAATAAAGGTCTTAAAATTAATTGCTTGAGGAGGGTCCAACATAACTAGTCTGACGTAAAAATCCAATACGGATTATGTCGCCAAGAGCAGGCTGTATTAAAAAAAAATTGTTGTATTTGTTTTTTGTGTTTCTGCAACCATATACTATGTATGCGGCATGATGGGTCGAGAGGACCTCGCTCTCGCAGAACATCAGCGTAATACAGAAGATACAGAATCGCAAATGAGTACACGATTCATTAGGTTTCTTTCAGTGAGCTGGTGTGGTAACCAAATATCTAGCTTTTTTCTATAGCCAGAATTTTTCAAATGTGTAAAATTGTTTTGTGGTCAATTCTCAATTCCTCGGCTATGTCGTAACTCGTAACTACTAATATGACGATCTTGCTCCACTTTTCTAAAAATGACATCGACTTTATCAGTATGAGGGCGCCAAGAGAGAGAGCTGCATCTTAGACATTAAAATTCCCGGATTGAAAACGCTTGAATCAACTTTGTGATACTCTTATTGACAATGCAATAAGTCCATAATGTCACAAATTTCTTTTTTAGCTTGAGTCACAGTTTTCTTTTTTTTTTGTAATAAAACTTCAGAAAGTATCGAAATTCTTCGTTAGATTCACTCATTTTGGCGGACGGAAAAACACTATTGAAAAAGGGCGGGAAAGTGTTTCTTTTTTACTTTTTTTAATTAATATGAATTGATATTAAAACCAACCAGATACAAACAGTACAACCAAAGAGATTTTCCTTCAATTTTATAGAAACAAAATATTAAGAAACTTTTCCCCCAACCTATTATATCACTATAAATACCTACCAATATTGTTTATTTCAAAATCAATTCAACAAATGCTGAGGTATATAATAGGTATATAATTTGTTGAGGTATATGTATGACCAGCTCATTAAAAATAATAAATTATAATCAAGGCCCAGTTGAATCTTTGGAATAATTAAAAAATGATGAAATAATTTTATTAACTTTATTTGCTTTGAACAGGTTACAAATATTTTTGCGTATACTTTTTGTAATAATGATTAATAATGATATATTTGATCTACTATTATATTATAACATAATTACATACACTGTTATTCTTTACTCGTTTCTATTATCAAATCAAAACATAAAACAAAAACAAACACGACGCGCGAAGTGTACTCCATGAGTTTCCGGTTTCTCTCTGTACGTGACGTACCGCCAGTGCTCACGCACACACATACCTGAAGCTTGTAGTAGTGTACCTATCATAGCTAAAGTTGTTCAAAACGACTATAAATCAATAGCATGCTACAGACTATAAACTATAAATTTCAAGCGCGCTGTTAAATTCGCTATGTTATAACGCGCTATTTATAAGAAAGTGTGTAAGAAGCCGGCAAGCGCGTTAAGTTTTGCAGCACGCTATATTAGCACGATATATTATATGTCGTTCGTTGGATAGAGCACGTGCTATATAAGAACATTATTTCGTAATGAGTCGCATTTTAGACTAACATAAAATAAAGCTGTAAAGAAAAGCCAATGAACGTTCTTTCATACTTTTCAGGCTCGACTTTCTATAATCCTAAAAATATTTTTAAGGCATGTACTTTTTAAAACGAAATAAATTTAAATATTTTTTTTATAATAATTGATGTAAACGTTATTTTAAACTTAATAAAAATTATAAATCAATTAAAGGTGTATTTAAACATTTAATGATTGTATATGTAAAAATCAACTATTTGCGAATACTAATATACACTTTTGTTTCTATATTTTATTTACATTTAAAAACATTAGTTAGGCTTCTTGTCTAGCAGATAACTGTGTCCTTCGGTCACTTATAAATATACAGTATACGCTAACTAAACAACGTCTAACACCAAACTAGGTCGCGAGCGATGAATAGCGTGCTACTATAGTATGTGCCAAATCGATTGAGAAAAACGGACAATGACTTCAGATAGTCGAGTGTCAAAAGGCGTAACTTACAAAATCTCAATTTAGATGTGATAACAATATTTAAATATTGATATTTTTCACACTTCTAGGTCAGCATATATGTTTTGTTTTTTTTGTTTCTTATAAATAATGTTATCTGTGGTTCCTATTCCTATAAACATCGTAAAATCTTACGGTACATCGCGAAAAATGTGTTATATTTTATATTTCAATGTATGGTAAGTAACTCAGCAATTCACTTAATAACAGTTTCAGTCAGTTCGTTCTAAAAGAAACGTGACAATGGCAGCTAGAGATGCGTTACCTTTATTGGGCCGAGTGATGATTGCACCGAATAAAAATAAAGTTCTTATATAAAATTGAAAATAAAGTTTTATCTTTTGAATAAGTACGTATATATTCGGTGTCATTATCACTCGAATTTTTATGTGTGTTATAAATTAATGTGTGGCCATAGAAGGAAAAGGGGAGATCTCCCGCCGGGCAAGGTGTTCTGCCCGGGGAGCGGCCAACACTACGTGTGATAGTTCGGAGATCTTCTATATATACCGTTTATGATTCGGAATTTTGATAGCGTGATTTAGGCTTCGGTGTGTTTCGCTTGTGGCGCGATGACTGCGCCACAAGCACATCACAACCCTGCTCAGACCGGAGGTCGATAGTGCTGCCTCGTTGCCGATGAATGTGCAAGTTCCAGTGGATTGCCTTGTAGTCCGGTGAGTCGAGAAGAAGGCAAGTAATCTGCCGGAGTGCCGTGAAGCAGAGGCGAGCAGTAAGGCTCAGAGCCGTGCCGAATACTGTAGCGCAGAGTGTAGCTTGAAGGAACAGGAAGCATTATTATTACAGTGCTGCGATGAACCCTGTGGAGCTAAGTTTCCGAAGGTTGTTGGTTGCGTGTTCAGATCCCGTCGGGTGGTCACCACTGTGGCCGTAGAAGGAAAAGGGGAGATCTCCCGCCGAGCAAGGTGTTCTACCCGGGGAGCGGCCAACACTCCGTGTGGTAGTTCGGAGATGTTCTATATATACTGTTTATGATTCGGAATTTTGATGGCGTGTTTAGTCTTCGGCGTGTTTCGCTTGCGGCGCGACTACAGTGCCGCCACAAATGCTTTTTATTGTTAAATGAATAAAGTACTTTTACTTACTTACTTACGAAAATTAATGAATAAAGTACTTTTACGTACTTTTTTCTTCTACAGCGATCTTTTACATTACTTTTTAATAATAGTTAATAAATATATATTAATCATTATAAAAAAATCAAAAAAATCATTATAAATAAAGAAAGTACTACGTATAAAATGTGCCCCTGGTTAAACGACCGAAAGGTCATTGTCCGTTTTTCTCAATCGATTTGGCACATACTATAAATCAAATTTGCGTCATACGTCCACTATTAACAGCGCTGCTCCTAGAAATAGTTGCCGCTAGATATTCAATATTAATACTTAATAGCGCCAAACAACAAATTACATAACATGCGCTATGTGCTGAGAGACAGCGCGCTATAATATGGCGCTATGTGCTCTATTAACCACCATTAATCATAGCGCAGTTGTATGAAGCCTTAGACTCTACATAAGCTAGATATAGAGCGCGCGTATCGCTCATTGTTCATTATGCATGTGTTCTATAGATACTGATAAATACATGAAGGTGGTTGAATGCGCCAAGGTGAGACGTCAATGTGTTATTGTACTTAACCCTTACCATGTCTCATGAATAATTATGAACATTTCGATTGTTTAATTATGGTGTCTATTTCGCGGATAAGGAAACTGTTAAGTTACTAGTTTAACTATTTAAGTATTTAGTTAGTTAATATTAGTTATATCATTATTTATTCAGGTGGGTAACCATAAAGTAGGCTTTAGCAGATAAATAAAACACAGGTACGAATTTATAAATCAAACAAAACTAATATAATTAATTACTGCCCTTTAAAGAAGGGTTAACATATTACATAATTGTCGTTTTGTTTGCTTGCCGCAGTTTTACGTACAAGATATTTCATTCTAATTTAAATATATTTTTAAATGAATTCATTAGTTTTGAAAAAATCGTCAACATACGTAATTACTTAGGTACCTACATAAATAACTGCCGAAGCTAGTTTTAATCAGTTTAAAATAAGTGTAATCTTACTTCAAATTTGATCTTGTGGTAATGGTATTGCACATCCAACTAGCTTGTGCAGTACACCCTTGGTTTTAAAAATGGACGACGCACAAAAATGGATGCAACAAACGAAACTCCTGATGTTGTGCTCCCAGTTAGGCCTTTTTATTGCTACCACCCATTTATTTGCCAATTCATTGCTTTTCGAAGATTCTAAATTAGAAAAGTATTTTAACCGTATTGGCCTGTATTATGTACCTATAGCCCAACGGATTAGTAAGCTGAAGTGGCAATGGGCTGGCCATATAGCTCGAGGAACCGACAACCGATAGAAAAAAAAGGTTCTCGAGTGACAACCTCGTACCGTTAAGCGTAGTGTAAGGCAACCCCCCACTAGATAGAGTGACGACCTGGTAAGACGTGTAGGAAGTCGATGGATGCAGGTGGCTCAGGACCGTGCTTTGTGGTATTCCTTGAGGGAGTATGTTTAGCAGTGGACTCGAGAAGGGCTGTAATGATGATGATGATGATGATGATGTTAGGGGTCGCAATACCGGACCTCTTTTCAAAAACCGGTGTTTTCGGTATTAGTTTTTAATGAATACCGAGATTCCGGTAGTTCCGGTATTTTCGTTTTTTTAACATAGTGAGAAAAATATTTAAAAATATGTAATATAACCGCATTTTTCATAAAGGAATTGTTACCAGCCAATCAATAAAACTGTGATATGATAAGAAAATCACATTTATTTTAAAAAAATCAATCATTTATTTAAAGTTTAATAAATAACTCACTCCTGCTAAGTTATTTTAAACTATTTAAACATCAGAAATCTCCAGTAATCAACCTTAACCATAACATAAAATACTCCTGTTAAGTAACTTCTTCATAGGCTTACTTCTTCATGTTCTTATAAACTTCTTCATTATCCTCAGCTATAATAAAACATAAAATGCTCTTGGACGAATTATCTTTTTTTTCTTCACTTTTTTTCATGGAAATCGAGTAAGAGCTTTCTTTGCTCCATGGTGTAGTTAGAACGAGTCATATATATTCTTCACTTTACGATCATCTAAAACTTCTATGAACGTTAAAATTTACCACCGGTTCCAAAAGCCATATCTCTAGAGAAGAAGAAAATCTGGTTCATAGGTTACATTCGATAGCAAAGAATGTTATAAATTTACTTTTAAATGAATTGAACAAGTTTAAATGAAACTAAATTTTACGAATTTAATTGCATATTTTAACTTATTTTATATTCCCGTCGCAGTGTCATAGTTAAACACGGCTACCTTCAGTTAACAATTATTAGTTTTTCGTCCGATGTACGCAGAATGGGCGTATCTTGAAGTCTTGCAACTGTATGCTTGTTTTGGGTTTTAATTTTATAATTTATAGGATCCCAAGAAGATGGTAACACCCAGTCATTCCCTCGTCATAGTAATCTTTTCCATATCATTCCAAATAAGAATCTTGATCTTCCTGATCTCTTAGTTGAGTTTGGGAACTGTTTTCTTTTTTATAGAGCACGTCTAATATCGCTAACTGTATACCATGAGCAAGGCATCGCTGGTGGAAAAGTGCTGCTTCCCTTCCAAATGCGATCATTACACTGGCACCGTCATTAGTTGTATAGGCGAGCGGGCGGATTCGTCGTCGGCTCAGGACTCGGGAGTAGGTACTCTCTCTCACTCACTCCAGAGTGTAGTCGCGCGACTTGCGTTTGCATAGTCGAGCCGCGTTGCCATAGCATCCACCACGCCAAAAGCGTGGGCTATTTAATTTTTTTTGATATGATATTATTATTTAACAAAGATTTATAATTAAATACCGAAAAGTCTTAAATACAACCGGTATTTAAGACTTTTCCGTTCACTCAATTCCGGTATTTTAAAGCTTTCGTTTCAGTCCGGTATCCCGGTATTTTCGAGATTCGGGATCCCGGTTTACGACCCCTAGATGATGTGTACCTATAATATTCTGTACCTATATATCAACGCTATTAAAAAGTTTTATTATAAACATTGGTCTAAATGGATTTGTAATAAAAAGGAACTTAATTTCTTCCATTATGATTATGTTATTATTACGAAAGAAATTATGTTATCACAAAATATTCGTGTACAACGAGATACAGCACTAGCTTTAATTCGAGGAAAGCATGAAGCGAAGCAGGAAGCAGGAGCATGTACTGTGTCGACCCGGCTGCGCGTCTCCCACAACACCCTTTCACACTCTAATTTTGTTAAAATCCGTGTTTTCTTATCGATATATTACTTAATGATAAATAGAAATATTATTATTCCATTGAGTTATATGTAAAACATACTAGAGAAGCTATTCCAAACAAAAAATGTATGCACTACTCTGTACGGACATGCGCGGGAAACAGTAGAGTCGCGTATGCACAGTTGATATAAACGCGCGAAAATTGTCATAATAAATAATTTTCTATTTAAATTGTGTTGTTATTCGAGGATTTTTTTTAAAAATTTTCGTTTATTTTGCACATGTGCTAATTTAATATAAAATTATTATTAGCACTGCTCCGCGCTGCGTGAATATCGAAGCCACAATAACAGGTGTACGGATTGCAGTACAGTTCAGTTGAACATAGTGAGTGTTCGGAATGCCATATCTAGTGCGCAGTACACTTCTAGAAATATTTTAAGTTGTTATCAGTAAGATACTGCTTCACATCTCCAGTTTATCGCCTTTTACGGCCCCTATTTGACGATATGGGGGTAGTGGATATTCTAACACTACTACTAATTATTTATGATATATTATATATATTTTTAATAATTTTTTACAGATGTGATTTCAACAAATACACAATACGTTGCATAAAGTCGGTCGCGGAGTTCGCGCCAAAACAAGAAGACGTGGAAATGGACAGCGACAACGAATCAAGCGGCCGCGGTACTTTCTCCGACACCGACTAGTTTTTAAATAAATATTTTTATTGAAATTGAGTTTTTCTTTGTAACATGTCGCATGACTACTGGTGTGAATAATTTATGAATTCTTTTTTAATTAAAAAAATACAGCATTAACAAAAGAACCCACAGCCGAGCTGATGGTAAGTGAATGCTGTGACGTCTAGACATGCACATCTATCCTCAATTAGGAATCAGAATGCAAATGTGTTTTCACCCTATAAAACTTAGTAGGAATACCAAGTTTAAGAGACTTACGCTTAAGAAACTTACGGTGTATTTTGTGAGAGCATCGTCTTTTTCGAATGGGTCGGCTCGACCGGGGAATGACCACGCTCTAACTGAATACAAGCGTAAAATAGCAGCTTAATGCTGCTGTGTTTCGTTCAGTGTAGAGAACCGGAGACCTTTTTAGTGGAAACGAGGCATTCCACCTTAGTCCTCAGGGGTGACAACACATCTGAATTTTTAATAATAAGTCTCATCCTATAATTATTTTCTAAGGGATATTTGATAAAACATGAAAGAATGATTAGAATTACTTTTATATTCAAATAAATATTTAACAACAAAATAACGTGTGTTTGTAATCATTTATTCAATTTGAAATAATATATAATTTTCAATTGTGATTAGATTTGCTAACTACCTAATGAAAACCATTTAGTTTCTTAAATAAATAATTCCTTAACCGCATGTCTACTTTTTAAACAATAAAGCAGTGTTTCGATTTTATTTGGCGTTTTCACACAATGATTTATTAAAATGATAATTAATAAATATGTATTACATTTTTGAATGGATTAGACTGATATTTAAAAAAAGTACTAATATCGCTTTAAGCATTCAGCAAAATGCATGTCTTCGGAGTTTTGCTACAAGATTTTACTTTGACACTAGTGGCAGTAGTACTCGTACTTTGAACTAAACTTTTATCTGTCCAAGTAGATGGATGCGGGTGGTTCAGGACCACGCTTTGTGGCATTCCTCGGGTGAGGCTTATGTTTAGGAGTCAGCAGTGGACGTGTAAAGGGCTTTAATTATTATGATGATGATGAAGAAACGGTCAACATGATGAAATATCTACAGTCATTTAGTTCTAAGACAAGAGTAGGCAAATAATAGGTCGGGGTAAAAGTTTCTTTATATTTTGTTTGTAAAATTGAAGAAAAATCTGTTTGGTTGTACTATTAGTATCTGGCTGGTTTTACATATAGGACATTAAGAAAAAGAAAAATTAAAAAACACTCCCGCCATTTTCTTGTTTTTCTTCACAGCCAACGAAAAGTTTCGGACTCTTCAAGAATTCTTTGGGTAGGTAATGTTAGGTAAACATCAAGAGAGGACTGTCTAAACTACTTGTCGCATTTTTTTGAACGAAAATCCCCAATTGTCTACAGAAACGTGATTGTATCACTACATACAAGATGGCAACAAGTTATCGAACTAATCGAAAAGAAAGTAATTAAATCTAATTAAACTTTGAAAAAAAGTCCTGAATTTGTAAATAAAATACGAATAACTTTTTTCCCCGACCCTATATTTACAACCTATACATCCACTGAAAATATGATGTTTACTTAGAACTACCAAATTTAAGTTCAAGTATTAATTGCTATGAGATTCTCAACAATACAAACATTTAAAAAATACAAATAAAACCATGATTAATGCTTATTAACGTCCAGCGTGGCCGCATGAGCAGGACGCATTAAAAAACTGACGCTATTGTGAGGAGCGCAGGCGGGTATAACTCCTGAACGAGCAACTGCTATAGCACCTGCTATTGTTGCTATAACAGCGACAACTAGTATCACCCATCGGATGGTATTTACGTAGCCTAATAACGTATGTGATTGTTTCAGTTCCTCCTGGATGGACACTGGTATTTCTGCACTCTGAAAATGAAAAAGAAAATCCTCAACAGTCTTGTTTTTTATCGAAATGTGTAATAATAGAATATTTTTTATTCAATTAAATATTACAAATTTTTGTAGTTTACTCCTTATGAAACGTTATATAAAGCGCGCGGTATGAATATTAGACGGGTAGTAAAATTAAGCGTCAACAAAAAGTGAAGCCGGTACGGCTTCCCTCCGCGCAACATACTCGCGCATCTCGTAGGGCGAAATGAATAATGTAAAATAAGTCATATATTTTTATGTAATAATATTAATTTTTGTAATATATTTTATCAAATCAATATAATTAACTAGATGCATTCATTGATTTCTTTTGCTTATTACATATATATATTTGAAGACAATCGTTTTTATAAAGTAAACTCGTCACACGTCGGAGCTGATTCGCACATTTTTTTAAAAAGATACTACATAGGCTGCACTAAAAGTATCGGGAATGGAATATTTGCACTGTTCCTGTCATATTAAACTCTTTTTAATTGAAACTCCTTGGTTTTAAAAATCGAATACCATTTATTTATTTAGAAAAGAGTCTTGGCACAAGGTTTTGTCAAACTTGTTTAGTCGTTGAGAAAATGGAATTGACTCGAGAAAATTCAAGAGCGATGATTTATTATGGCTTTCGAAGTGGTTTAACACAAAAACAGCGTGCTGACCGGATGATTTCTGCATTTGGTGATGAAGCCCCATCCAAAACGACAATTTATCGCTGGTTTGCTGAATTTCAACGTGGACGTGTCAAGCTCAGTGATGATCCCCGTCAAGGTCGTCCAAAAACTGCAGTCACCCAAGAAAACGTTGATGCTGTGCGTAAGCTGATTGAGGGAGATCGACAAGTGACATACCGCGAAATTCAGTCAACTTTAGACATTGGCATGAGTCAAATACAAATAATCTTGCATGAACAATTAGGTGTAAAAAAGTTGTTCTCCCGATGGATACCGCATTCGCTCTGTGAAGAGCAAAAAGCGGCTCGCGTTACTTGGTGGATCAGAACTCTCGAAAGATTCCACGCAGGATCCTCAAATGCTGTATACAACATCGTAGCAGGTGACGAATCCTGGATATACGCGTACGAACCCGAAACAAAAAACCAGTCACGAGTTTGGGTGTTCGAAAACGAGTTAAAGCCAACAAAAATTGTTCGTTCACGGAGTGTTGCAAAAAAAATGGTGGCCACGTTTGTCTCCAAAAGCGGCCATATTACGACTATTCCTCTTGAGGGACAAAGAACGGTCAATGTAGAATGGTATGCTAGCATTTGTTTGCCACAGGTCGTTTCTGAACTCCGTAAAGAGAACTGCAACCACCGCATCATCTTCCATCACGACAATGCGAGTTCTCACACCGCACACAGAACAAAAGAGTTTTTAGAGCAAGAATACATAGAATTATTAGAATATACGCCGTACAGCCTCGACCTAAGCCCTAATGATTTCTATACTTTCCCTAAAATAAAGAATAAATTGCGTGGACAGAGATTTTCATCACCTGAAGAAGCTGTGGATGCCTACAAAACGGCCATTTTGGAGACCCCCAACTTCCAAATGGAATCGTTGCTTCAATGATTGGTTCCATCGTATGGAAAAATGTGTCAAATTTCGTGGAGAATACTTCGAAAAGCAATAAATACATTTTAAATAGTAATGTTGTGTCACTTCCTTGATTCCCGAAATTTTCAGTGCCGCCCTCGCATTACAGGCAAATACGGTTAAAATACTTTTCTAATTTAGGATCTTCGAAAAGCAATGAATTGGCAAATAAATGGGTGGTAGCAATAAAAAGGCCTAACTGGGAGCACATCAGGAGTTTCATTTGTTGCATCCATTTTTGTGCGTCGTCCATTTTTAAAACCAAGGGTGTACTTAGGGTATACTTCGAAAAGCAATAAATACATTTTTAAATGGTAATGTTGTGTCACTTTCTTGATTCCCGAAATTTTCAGTGCCGCCCTCGTAGCCACGCTGACGCTATATTATAGTTTATAGCACGAATGGGTCGGTTCGGGCGGGTAAGGACCACTCTCTCACAGAATACCAGCGTGAAATAGCTTAATGCTGCTGTGTTTCGTATGATGAGTGTAGAGAAACGGAGACCCTTTTTACTGGAAACAAGGCATTCTAAGTCCTCAAGGGTGATAACGCATCTGCATTTTGATTCTAAATTGTGGATAAATGTAGATGTCTATGGGCCACTTCATCCATTTACTAATGGACAGTATGCTCGTTTATCATCACCATTACTCTATATATGCAATATATAACGTAATTAACGCACACCCTCAGACACCCCAATTAGAATATTAAGTTATGATCATAATACATACACTTAATTTTTAGTTAAACATTTTTATGCACTGATTATTTATCAAATTAGTTATACTAATTCCGGAAGAATGTTGTGGTCACAGTACAAATCCACGAACGCAAAGACTTTAACGTGCTTGAAATAAAGTTCATTTTTCTTTATTTTTATTGAATGACAATTAGTAATAATACAAATCTTACAAGTCACAACACTCTTAAGTCTTATTGCCTTAAGTTACGGTCCATTTCAGTTTAATTTGACTGTACAGATATAGTGTGACTGTAATTTACTTAGTTTTAATTATTTTTGGGATAAAAAATTACCTATATTAAAATGATAAGAATCGATTCAGTAAACGATTCTGATCAAACTACTTCCAGAATGTGCGTTAATTACGTTACATGTTGTATAAGAAAATATTCATTAGTTGAATAGTAAAGATTTATTGATGGAATTGCAACGTAAAGATCTAAAACGTTGACAAATGCATGTAAATTATCATAGAATACTACAATACATACATAAAAACTATATTAACGAGTATGTACATATGTACCTCATCAAACCACAATAGTGGGAAGATTCCCGTCCGTACTTTTTCGAGTTGAGGTACAGTCGGCATATTGCGAAGCTCTATGTTGAATTGGACCCGTTGTGCTGCTTTTATAACCACTCCTGTTACCTGAAAAATAATAAGAACATCTATTTAATAATTCTGCATATCAATGATATGTTGCAAAACCTAATACTATGCAGATGACAGCACTGGTGATGCTCTTTACACTGGTCGAGCCAATATTTCTCGGGAAAACGTCTCTGAGTGCCGGGACAAACTTGTGTCTGAAGTCGAGTCTCTGCTGGACAGAGTCTCGGATTGGGGGCGACTAATCTAGTCCAGTTTAACCCTCAGAAGACACAAGTTTGCGCGTTAACCGCTAAAAAGAACCCCTTTGTCGTATCCCCTCAGTTTCAAGGCACTCCCCTTGTTGCCTCAGCCAGTATCGGAATCCTCGGCGTCGACATATCGAGTGACGTGCAGTTTCGTGGTCACTTGGAAGGGAAGGCCAAATTGGCCTCTAAAAAGATTAGCGTGCTCAGCAGAGCGGGACAGTGTTTCATGTCGGCACACCGCCTGCAACTTTATAAGGCGCAGGTTCGGCCGCACATGGAATACTGTTCCCATCTCTGGGCTGGGGCTCCCCAGTACCAGCTCCTTCCACATGACCGCATCCAGCGCAGAGCGGCTCGAATCGTCGACAACCGAGTGCTTTCCGATCGGCTCGATTCACTGGCACTGCGAAGAGATGTTGCATCCCTTTGTATTTTCTTTCGCATATACCATGGAGAGTGTTCTGAGGAGTTGTTCGGATTAATCCCAGCCGCCAAATTTCGTGAACGCACTACGCGGCAAACGTCCCGATACCAACCACACCATCTGGATGCTTGACGGTCCACCACTGTACGTTTTAAAAGGACTTTTGTTCCGCGTACAACCTCTCTGTGGAATAATTTACCACCGGCGATTTTTCCGGACCGATACGACCTGGGGACCTTCAAGAAAAGAGCTTACTGCCTTTCTAAAGGGCCGGCAACGCACCTGCAATTCCCCTGGTGTTGCGGTTGATCATGGGCGGCGGTAGTCACTTAACATCAGGTGAGCCACATGCTCGTTTGCCCCCTCTTCTATAAAAAAAAATTGCTTCATAGAAGGGATGTTTGCTCAATTTTTTTGGATATTTATAAAGTTCTAAAGTTCAAGTAAGTTAAGTTATAAAGTTCAAAAAGTTAACTGATAATTTAAATAGTTAATATATTAATAATTCTTTTTTAATTGAAAGATACTAAATTAGGTAATATTTCTTTGTTTGCTTTGCTTTTCTTCAACACAAATCAACAACATCATTCTATTCAAAAAAAAAATATCATTCGTCATCTCGTTAAGAATAAAATAACGAAGGACACTAAATTAAAAGTTAAATTTACAGCCTATATACGTCCCACTGCTGGGCACTGGCCTCCCCTCGTTCCTGAGAGGGTTTTAGGGCAAGGAAGTGTTCGCCGCGCTGCCCCAATGCGTGTTGGCGAACTTCACATGTCTTTGAAATATTGTTTTTATTATTGTCTAACATGTCTTCGAAATATTTTTTCCTTATTCCTCAGACATGCAGGTTTCCTCACGATGTTTTCCTTCACCGCCGAGCACGTGGTAAATTCAGCACTTAAAATTGCAATTAACAATTTCATTAGTGCCGACGGGAATCGAGAACCCGGGTTACTTGCGTTCTGTTATATTTACAGCGAGCGTTGACCTTCTGAGCTACCACGGCTCTTACACTAAATTGTGAATACGAGGGTGGATTGAAAAGTACTCGGCCTAACCAAGAAAATAAACACATACTAAATCAGTTATATTTTTATTTTTCTACATAATCACCATCAAGTTCAATACACTTTTGCCATCTCCCCTTCCAAGCATTTAGACCGTTGAAAAAAAATGATTCTTCCTTAGAGTCAAAATATGCGTCTACAGCTGCTTTGACCTCGTCGTTTGTCGAAAATCTTTGACCTCCCAAGTGCTTTTTTAGGTTAGGGAACAGAAAGAAGTCTGATGGTGCCAGATCAGGTGAATACGGCGGATGCGGTAACAGTTCAAAGCCACAGTTGTGAATTTCAGCCATTGACTGTACTGACGTGTGAACACGGGCGTTATCTTGATGAAACAGGACTTTTCTTCTGAGCATTCCTCGACGTTTTTGTTTTATTTCCTCTCGTAAACGACGTTTTAAGGTGTAGTAGTAATCAGAGTTTATAGTCTGACCCCTTTCAAGATAATCAATCATAATCACACCTTTCGAGTCCCAGAATACTGAAGCCATCACCTTATTTGCCGACAAAATCGACTTAGCCTTTTTAGGGGGTGGTGAACCAGGTCTTCTCCACTGTTTTGATTGTTGTTTTGTTTCCGGTGTACAGTAATGAACCCATGTTTCGTCCATAGTAACAAAACGATTCAAAAAATCATCTGCATCGGCTTCAAATAACTCCAAACAGTCGCGTGAAATAGTCAATCACGTCCTTTTTTGTTCAACTGAAAGCAGTCGCGGAACCCACCTCGTAGACACCTTGTGGAAACCCAACTCGTTGACAATGATGTTTTGAGTTCGTCCATAAGAGATGCCTATAATCTCGGCTATCTCTCTAATTTTTAATCTGCGGTCTCCCATTATTAAATCAAGTACTTTTTTAATATTTTCGTCAGTAGTTGACGTCGAAGGCCTTCCAGAGCGGGGTTCATCTTTCACACTCTCTCTACCACGCTTAAATTCTGCTATCCATTTTTGACGGATGAATATGACAGAGCACAATCGCCTAATGTACTGACCATGTCATCATGGATGGCTTTTGATGATAGCCCCTTCTTATGGAGGTACTTAATGACGGCACGCTGCTCGATTTGCTCCATTCGCGGAAATTATGTCCGATTACTTTGTTAATAAATTTATAAAATCACAACTAATGATCGCACACGTTTCGAACTTCACACAATGAACTAGTCTGAACTGAACTAAATAATGTGGGTAGATTTGATTTTTAGAATTGAATGGATCTGTGTTAGGCCGAGTACTTTTCAATCCACCTAGGTACATAATTAATTCAAAATGGTCACAGCTTCTTAAAAAGCAAACGTGCACCGCTGGGAACTAATAGATTGATAGGGGGCTCTGACCATTTTTGTACGAACTTGGCATGTGAATGATTTGATATAGATTGTATTATTTTCAAAATTAAAAGTTATTTTAATCTTTCTAAACTCCCTAATTTTCTATAAGTCTGGAAAAAATGTCCTTCAATTACCATCGTCCTATTTGGACCCATTTTGGGTCGTTATATTACTCACGAAATACACTCACGCAACGCTCATCGACGGTCGCGAAGACCCCTTCTAAGACTCTAAGACCCTTCTAAGACCTCCTTCAGATATTGTGACGGGCAATTACAGAACTATGTGCGTGGCCCCATACGCACTTGGCCGGTTTCATTTCATTGTTATTTAACTTTATCTCTACTATTATAAATCTATTAAATAAATATTTCTCGCTTCCTTTGAAGAATTAATAGCTTTATATTAAGTCCTAGTTTATTTATTGAATACAATTTTTTTAACTTTATATGTAGGGGTTCGTATTTATTCATAAGAAATCAATAAATACGAACCGGATCGAGATAAATGAAGCTCTTATGCTTTTCGCTGTCTGGCGCGACACCGTCATAGATGTACTCCAGGATCTCCTCAGAGCCGAGATAGAAATGGGGGAGGGAGATAATTGCCGGGGCTCCCTGGCACGGCATCAGGTTCAACACGCCCATTAGGAGGCAACCGTCATGGCTTCCACTCCAATTTCTGTAAAAAAACAACAAAAAGTAAAGTTACTAAGAAACTCATTTCCAAGACTAGGGATGTACGATGCCTTCGCTTCTCCTATATATCTTACAATATCTGTGTTTCCAAAAAAGAGCCAACGCAGGAACTCATGAACTCACTCAGGAATGGTAAATTAGAAGCTAAAGAAATATCTCTTACAAATCCTCTTCTTAATTACAAAATAATTTTGAGCAATGAAAAGTTCGCCGTGTTGCCTAAAGCGTGTTTGCAGATTTTACTCGAGTTACTTAGCTCGACGAACCGACAACCCGGGGGAAATAGGAACGATTTTCGAAATGCGGGGACCATATCCTTAGGGATATTTATATCACGACTTTAACCATCTTACTGCGACATGTGTACTGCTGCGTTTCGGTCTGAAGGGTACAAAAAGATTTACCACGTGCGGTAAGAGAAGGTAAAAGAAAATATCTTAATGAAAACTACATATTTAAAAAATCAAATATTTTGAGGACCTCCTCCATAGATTGCCTCATAGAGGGTATATTTGTCTTAGTTACCACTTAAAAGGCTCTTTGCAAGCGCAGTTGGAAAAATGTTACTGCCCATCACCTAGTTTGTTACCCTCTGTCGCTTCTTACGTTCTTTATTACACCATTAATAAACGAAGGGTGGTTTTTATTTAAAGTCAATCGATTTTTTCGTATATTATATGATCACAATCGAATATTAATAGGTTTTTTATATTGTCAATCATCCCCGCATCGAATCGCATTATGGCTGCTCGTAATCTTATTAGTTGTCGCTGTGGTTGTTCTCTTATTTGTGACTGCTTCTTAACCTAAATGCGAATATATCGCGGGGGCATTACATCTGGCACCGGTAGATTAAGATGAATGACGTTCTGTATTAGTATCATATATGATACTAATAATCATCATATAGTAGGTTAGGAGCGCAGTGATAACTAATAAGATTACGAGCAGCCTAATGCGATTTTCGCAATGCGGGGACCATTGACAGTCTCGAGGCTTTCTACTATTGTTGGTTAGTAGAGATGTTGCCTCGAGACTGTCAATGGTCCCCGCATTTCGAAAATCGCATTATGGCTGCGAGTAATTTTATTAGTTATCTCTGTAGTTGTTCTCTTATTTCTGACCGTCTCCTAACCTACCTGCAAACAATGATACAATCGGTGGTAGTGGATATTCTTACACGATCAATACGTTAATCACGGTGATTCAAGATTGCGCATGTATGATCATATCACAAAGGTCATCCGAGTGAATTGCGCGCTGATATCGACAAAAGTCAGTTACACACCTCACCCAGCCTTAATGTCATGATAGCGTTCGATTAACGTTGATTTGGCAACTACATTCACGTTAATACTAATTATTTACTCACTAATCGAATGTTCTCCAATTAATTTATTAACTTATCTTACTTTTTACAAAAGCATTTGTTGTCTCGATTAGCGCTTTTGGAAGCGAGCGCCGATTCTGATAACTCGTAATAGTAGGCGGTCATGTTGAAAATGGACCGCTTCTCAACCAGGTTCACGTATAACGATCTGCAAAAAAATAATACAACTTAGTTTAAAAAAATAATTAAAAATATACGTGACAAAATCTACACTGTATTATGGCTGCAGCATACGACCTAACCTTTCACGTTTGTACGTATGTTGCGCGGTACCTTCGCGTATTGTGTACAAATTTTAATGTGTCTTTTATATCAAATAGGTTATACTTCAGGTGTGTACCACACATATTGGAGAAATTCTACCTTTAAGTGAAGAAAAAAAGGAAATGAAGTTTTTAATGTAACTTATTAAACGACATTCTTATTATAATTAATAGTATTAGTTCGTTTAGGTCGATAGTACAAATAGGAGTGACTCAGGGCTCAATTGTCGGCCCCATACTGTTTCTTGCATTATATTAATGACTTACCTTATATAGTAGAAGATAACCATGATATAATATTATTTGCTGATGATACTTCATTAATTTTTAAATTAAAACGACAATTTCTAAAATACGACAAAGTAAATAATGCTATATCTAAATCAATAAATTAGGTTAAGGTTCATGTTTTAGTGCCATTTAAACGCAATTTATTAAATTCCGTTTAAATGTCACTAAAACATGAACAAAACATACATTTACTTTGAAATTCATAACTTCAAAAAATAAACATCTAAATACTAATATAATTTTAAATGGGAAGGAACTAGTCTTGTCGATACGACCATTTTTCTTGGAATCGTACCAGATCTGAAGCTTCAATAAGACCTCCACATATCAAAACTAGAAAGTAGACTTAGTTCTGCTGCAAAACAGCTAGAATAGTTTACTTTAGCTATTTCCATGGTATAATGTCGTATAGTATTTTGCTATGGGGACACGCGACTGACACTGGATTTATATTTGTTTTAGAGAATAGGACATAAGAACAATCTATGATTTAAAACCTAAAGAGTTGTTCGGACCAAATGTAAGGAAGTTAATAAATTAATAGTAGTAATAGCAATGTAAGTATACAAAAATAAAAGAAGTTCTAAAAAAATAGTGATATTCATTCTGTAAGTACTAGAAACAGACGAAAGCTAGTAGTATCAGTTAATCGACTTCACCGAGCCAGTAATACATTCTTGGGGCGATGTATACGCTTTTACAACCAAATCCAAAAAATATACAAAATTTGACCTTGAGTTTGATTTGAGTTTGTTGAAAAAGAGTGATTGTAATATTATGGAATTTACTGATGATAATAACCGCTGGGAATGAGGTGATTGCTACCAAGCTATTTCTAGTTTGTTTTGTGTTGTTAATTATCGTAACATACGTAGGCGGTCCCATAATGAATTGGCCTAACTATGAACCAATGAAGGAAATGAAACGAAACCAATTTTATTTTTCAATATAATCACCATGAATACTAACACACTTCTGACATCAGTGAATCAACATCTCTAAACCTTTATAAAAATAATCACATTTTTTATCCTCAGAATGACTGAAGACGGCCGCCTGCAACTCTTCATCGCTTGAAAATTTTCTTCCTCTTAAGTCCCGCTTTAAATTTGGAAATAAATAATAGTCGGACGGGGCCATGTCTGGACTGTAAGGTGGATGTTGAACTTCTGTGAACCCGCATTGACGAACTGCATCTTTCGAAACACCAGCGGTATGAACAGGGGCGTTGTCATGGAGCAACAGGACACCTTTAGACAGCTTGCCTCTTAGTTTTTCCTTTATCTTGTCTCGTAATTTATATATTAAAGAAGCATAATATTCGCCGTTCACGACTGTATTACGTTCTTTAAAATCCACCATCAAAATGCCTTCAAAATCCCAAAATATTGTGCACATCAGTTTTTTAGTCGATTGTTGCACCTTTGCCTTTCTAGGGGGCTTTTCACCCTTATAACGCCATTCCACTGACTCGCGCTTGCTTTGTGGATCATAATACAAGATCATAGTTTCACCAGTCACTAGCCGCTCGATCATAGTCTTTGGATTTTCGCCACAAAGATCCAAAAACTCCGAAGCGCAGCGCACTTTTTCCTGTCTCTGTACCGCTGAAAGAAGTTTCGGTACCCATCTTGCACTCACTTTTTTCATGTGAAGATGTTCATGGATCGCGCGATGAACGTTACTTTTAGAGAGCCCAAGCCTTGCTGCAATTTCTCTAATCTTCAAACGGCGGTCACTCAGAACCTCCTCTTCGATAAGAGCAATCGTTTCGGGAGTGAGCACTTCCACAGGTCGACCGTCGTGGCTAAAGTCTTCGACGGTTTCTCTCCCGAGGCGAAACTCTTTCACCCAATTTTTCACTGTGCTATAGGAGGGGGCAGACTCCTTATACACGCCATCCAATCGTTCTTTTATTTGGGTAGGGGATAAACCTTCTTTAAACAGAAACTTTATGACACTTCAATACTCAGTTTTCGACATTTTGAAAAAATACGCGACTCTCGTTATTCAAATGCCTGTTAAACTAAGACTAAGCATTTCATGTCGATGCATGTTTCTTATATTAAGTGCACGATAAACGTACTATTTAATGCAACACAACATGAAGCGACATGTCGCGTTGAACTATATCAGGCCAGTTCATTATGGGACCGCCTGGTATAAGATTGTAAGCTGTTATTTTTTGTTAGTTAGCAAGTATGTTTACCTAGGAAGAATTGCTTGTTGGGACTTGTTAAGTCCAACTTTGTGAATGGCTGTTATGATGAAGATGATGATGATAGTGTTCTCTCGTGTGCAATTTATATATGCAAAATGCCTCCATTATACAAGAGAAATTTCTATTATGCAGTAAATTTTTTAAATACCTGCAAATATCAGGTTCGAAGGTATAAAGTCTTTCTGGTACGTTGCTCTCGTCTATCGGCGGGAAGATCGTTGCATCAGAGCCGTTAATCTGGCCGCAGTACGGGTTGCCCCATTCCTTCATTGTGCGCTTTCCTTTATATGAAACTATGTGACCAAGCTCATAGAGATTCTCCGTACCTCGCACCATTTCGAACGGGCCGATCGATGAATTCCACTGCGAAAAATTGAATACTTTTTTTAGAATAGTGATAAGCTTACCAAATATTTGGTACAGTGGTAGCGCTATCGTCACGTCACATATGAAATAAACTGAAGTCTAAAACGTGCTATCGAAGTTTCCGAACTACGCCGGTAATGTATGCTAGACCGAATTACAATTACGGTGGCCAGTCTCTACGCAGACTAACCATCTATTATCATCATCATCACATTCTATTAAAAGTCTATCGCTGAATATAGGTCTCCTTCATAGATTGCCGACTAACAAAAAAAACGTGCCAAATATTTGCCATATTTGGCACGCTTTTTTTTTTAAATTATTTTTAGTTGTTATTATGTAGATACTGCTCCCCACCTCCTGATTCATTTCCCTTTGCCGGCTCTTACGTCACCCACGGGATGATATGAGGAACTGGGTTCGTTTAGGTCACTATTACAAGGCACCTACACCAGTGAGCACATTGTAAATCTGCATTATATATATATATATATATATATATATATATATATATATATATATATATATATTTAATTCTGATCTGGTTATGTTGTGACCTAAAGGGTAAAGACTAATACCGCTTTAATATAAATTATATCATTAAATAATTTAGCAACATCTACATCTTTAGTTTAAGCTTTGGCAAGTTCTGTTCTCAGATATCAGGATATGTCTTTTAATAATTTGGTAACATCAACGTTGTCTAATGTGTGGAACTACTAACTAACTTAGGGTTGCCGACCGTCCTGTTTTCCCCGGACATGTCCTAGATTTTGTAGTGTCTGGGATGTCCTGGATAGTTTTTAAGCAGCGTCCTGGGTTTTAAGCGCCCTGATAAGGTCATGTATTTTAAAATTCAAAGAATCAAGTAGACAGCGACCCAATAGCGTGGCGTAGTGTTTTTATTTTGTTATGTATGCTATCGATTGAATATAAAAAGCGTAGTCACGTAAAAAGCGAAAACGAACCGATACTTGCATACATAGTACTTACATTTGCCACGTTTTAGGTTCGTTTCAGTTCGCATCTAACAAGGTCTTTACTGCGTCCTGCTTTTAACTGTATTGTCCTGGTTTTTCCAACTTCAAATCCTAGTTTTTTAAATTTACGGTTGGCAACCTTGAACTAACTGTAAGGCGATTTAAATTCTATGCGATGAAAATTCGATTTACATAAGGATGCACTTCTTTTAGCAGCTTGATTACGTCTTTTATATACTTTTCTCTTTGTCATATTTCTTTCCCCACAAGATACATACAATACTTTTTTGCCGTAATCCACTACATCTTTCATTTTGAATACTAGCCTAAGAGTATTTATTGGAATACTTAAGATTTACTTCACTGTTACCTTTACTATTTTACCAGGTGGTCTAGGTTGGTACCACCTTCTTACAAGGGGATGACTGACGACGCAACCATAGCCTACTTTGTTTCTTGTTTGTCATCATGTAGTTCATGATTAAGATACGGTTGTTATTTTCTAGTATTCCATTCATTATAGCCTTTAAAAGTCGAGTAATATACATAGACCTGACACATGGGTAGATTGTCTCATAGGGGCGATTAAGACATAGTTGGCACGCTTGGCAGGCGAGTTGGCAACTGCAGCTTTTTATTATTTTGAGTTGTTATCGGGAAGATACGACACCCACTGTACGATGTGAAGTAGTGGATATTTTTACACCGCCATTACACGGTTAAAATAATGTAAAACACCAAATGCAAATAACATGTTATCGGTCACGAGTAAAGCAATTTCCAATGCCTACGGCACTGTATTTATACAAGTCTTATTTTATCTTTTACTTTGATTTTTGATAAAAATACAGCCAGTGTTACAGTGCAGTTAAATATTTGTAACCAGTAATTTTGACAAACATAAAATGTTATTTAAATATAAATTAAAATTGAAAATATTCTTATTCACAAAATTTTATGATTATTCGATTTATTGACGACTTGCCGTGAAGTAGCAACCTAAGAGAATTCACTATACTATATCAATCATATTATGGGTGTCGTTAGGGAATGAGAAAGAAGATCAACGGTAGTATGTTCCTGTTAAAAAGTAAAGGTAATAAAAACCTACGGCTGCCAATAGAGGAAACAATCGTATATATTCCCCCATGAGGCGATTTATCTCGGAGGCCAGTGTTTAGCAGTGGACTTTTGACAGGCTGTGGTGATGAATGATGGTTGGAAACTCGGTAGCGCAGTCCCTAAGCATTGGTTGCGGCGCTGTGGGCTGGTAGATTCGAATTGCAAACGGAACCAATATTTGTATGGCTTACAGATAATTGTTCCATGTCTGGATTTATGCGCATGTACAATTTAAGTTTTAGAACACCTCTAAGATATGGACGAAAATCCTACTCGTGTATTTCTTGGAAACAAAAATTTACGCTAACGTACAACGACGTAAGGCAAAACAAATATCTCATTTCCTACCGTGGGTGTCATGAGAAGCAACTTAGATATGACTATGAGAAATGTTAGAAAAATAGGTGAAAAAGAATTCGGCTCGCAAGGACCACTTGAAAAAGAATTCGGCTCGCAAGGACCAATTGAAAAGGAACCAAGCGGAACTCAACTTTCGATTAAGAAACAGAAGGGAGGAATCGAGGCTTCTCTCGATCCGGCCTCCTATAACGCCTACGTTGGGTTCGGGAACAACGTATGTGATCTCCGCAACGGAGTAACACACTAGGGCGATAACCTCGTTCTTTTTCAGCAAGTAGGTTCAGACGGGGATTACGGGTCTTCCGAAGTCGTCCCGGTCCCGACGCCTTAATTCTTCGATGTGGACTGTATAACTTTAGGGATGAATCACTTGGGAATAAAACAGCAATTATCTTCAAACCGTTCCGTGAGAGAGTAATCACTTTTCCCTATCACTTCCCTACACTTTTTCTTCTTGACTGCTGGTTTTCACTTTTCCCGAAGGATTTTCTTGTTTTTCCAAACTATTACCCCGAACTATTTCCCCGAACGAATTGCAACCAGTTTGTCGTCTGATTGCACCGAGGTGCAATACAGGTATCGGACCTCGGGGTAAACCCCATTGCCCGGACGATCCTCATGCCCCATTACTATGGGGCAGTCCTTTTCTTCACCTATTATTGTAGGTGGCTTCTTTCTATCCGGAATATCCGTATGTGGTAAATATTTTTCCATAGTCGTTTACCCGACTATGGAAAATTAGGAGGTTGTCTATCCGATGTATATAGTAATAATTTTTCCGTAGTTAACCTACTACGGAAAAAGAGTGGTTATCCGGTTGAAAGTCAAAGTTGGCCTTTCAGCGGCATTGTGGGTTGTTACTCGACTCTCTAATCACATATAGAGAGGAGTTCTCTTGGAAGAGGTCGCCCGTCCGGTGGCCGAGTGTGCAACGGCGCAAAGCCGTTGAGATGTTCGTGTGGCCCGTTGTCAGCACGGTCGAACAAGCCGCGCGCCATCCGAACCACGAAGTAGGTGATGCTCTCGACTTTTAAGTCGGCTGCTATTACGTCGTTCCGGACGTAACGACCTGCTCCGACAATCGTCCTTAATGTCAGATTCTGCTGGGCCTGCAGTCGCCGCCACTGATTTGTGCTCAGGAGCGCGTACAAGGCCAGAGCAGCGTAGGTGGTAATAGTCCGGATATACATCTTGTATATCCGGATCTTAGTCTTCAATGGTAGTTTGGATGCCAGGACCGGACGGAGCATCGCCCGCGCACATCTGGCCTTGCGGACGACGAAGTCGACGTGCGCAGTCATGCGCAGCGCCCGGTCGATCCGGCACCCAAGGTAAGTCACGGCCTTCTCATACGCTATCTCCTGGCCGTTGAGAGTCAGTGGTGGTAGTAAGTTCCTAAGGCGACGAGTGAGCAGAGCGGTTGTCTTACCAACGTTGACAACCATCCTCCACTCATTTAGCCATGGTGGCAGCAGGTCCAGCAGACGCTGCATTTTGGCAGTGGCTATATGGGCTCTTCTGGACGAGGTGAAATAGGCGCTATCGTCCGCGTATAGCGCCAGCTCAACGTCGTCCTCCCATTCTTGCAGCCTGCCTGCCAATGTGGGTATATCGTTAGTATAAGCCGCGTACAGGACTGGAGACAAACAGCTGCCCTGTGGAACGCCGGCTCTGATGGATTTTGTTGCGGACTCGGCGTTCTCTATGCAGACATAAAACTTCCTGTCTTCCAGGAAAGACGCCATTAACCGCAACATAGCAGGGGGGACACTGGTCTGCTCGTGTAGTTTGTATAATAATCCGGAGTGCCACACCCGGTCGAACGCCTTCTCGATGTCGAGAAAGACGCCCAACGATATGCGGCCGCGATTGTACTCTGCCGCAAGCAGGTGCAGCACTCTAGTCAGCTGTGTGACTGTAGAGTGACCCCTCCTGAATCCGTGCTGCTCCGCCCGAAGTTGGATGCACGGACGGAGACGTCTTAGCAGCAATCTTTCGAACAGTTTAGCTATGTGTGGTAATAGCGTAATCGGCCTGTAGCTGGAAGCTTTACGCCTGTCCTTCCCGGGTTTCGGCAAGACGATAATTTTGCCTTTTTTCCATTCCTCCGGGAAGTGGGATGTCCGCAATATCCCATTGTAGAGTCGACCAATCTCTACTAGGACTTTATTGGGCAGCTGTCGGAGTGCAGCGTTGGTAATCCTATCGTGCCCAGGCGCCTTCCTCGGTTGCAGGCGGGTTACTGTCCTCCGCAGTTCAGCGGGGGAGATGAACCACTCTCCTGCAAGAGGTGGCGCGGGCGACGACAGGAATTCCTGTACGCGACTTTCCTTCCGGGCATGAAGCTCCATGAACTCCGCACTCGCTGGGTTCGGCATAAATTGCCCCTCGAAGTGCTCTCCCAGGATATCCGCTCTGCCCTTGGCATCATAGCAACGTTCGCCCACACTGTTGGTCAGTGGGCAAACGGGAAGTCTAGTTTTTGTCAGCTGTCGGTTCAGTTTATAGAGCGACGCATCATGCTCATCCGCTTTCCATATGCGCCGCTCCCAGGCCTCTCCTCTGTAGGCCTGGACTGCCACCGACAGCTCCTCCGATACGGTGTTTAGTTGCGTTTTTATTCTGGGGCAGCGAGTACGCGCCCAGAGCTTTCTCAGCGCTCTTTTGCGCTTGATCTGCACGCTTATCTCACGCGGCAGATCGTCACGCCTTGCTGTTATCGGGACGATCGTAGAGGCCGCGTTGAGGGCCTCTTGGATGTTTTTAGTTATTCTAGTAGCAGCGGCCTCTACGTCGTCCGCTGTGCTTATAGGCATGTGTGCTGGAGGTCTCGCTTGCAGGTGTTGTGCGTAGCGCCTCCAGTCGACACGTGTCTTGGTTGCTCTGGGCGGCGTAGTCACCGCCTTTGTGCCAAGGGTTATCAGAATCGGGAGGTGCTGTGAGCTCAGGTCGTATAGCACCTCTACCACTACTGGGTAGTTGATGTTCCTGGAGAGCACGATGTCCAATACATCCGGATACTGCCGAGAGTTGGACGGGATGTGCGTTGGCTCCTCGGGACCTAAAACATCATAGTTGTTGTCTTCTGCATCATTGTAAAGTTCACGACCCGGCGGGGTGATCACTCTGGACCCCCACGCCGGGTGTTTGGCGTTTAGGTCCCCGGCGACGATAGTGGGCGTGTCGCCTTCCATTATTGTCCGGATGTCTGAGGGGCAAAATGGAGTCCCTGGCGGGCGGTATGCTGCATAGATCTTAAGTTCCTCGCCCGCCGCCTCCATTTTTATGCCGATAGAACGCATTGACTGGTATGGTGGTAATTCCAGTTCCTGGTGGACGATGTCCCTCCTCACTAGAACTGCCGTCCCTCTGTAGGCAGCCCCTTGAGCAGTGACCTCGTCCCTTCTGTACAGGTGGTAATTGGGCAGCTTTATGTGCGTTCTTGGGTTGAGCTTCGTTTCTCCCAGCAAGATGACGTGCAGATCCTGTTGCTGGGCAACAGTGCGGAGTTCATGCAGCTTCTGCTGTATACCGTCCGGGTTCCAGTATAGGAGGCGCAGGTTACTCTCCTCCATAGTGCCGGGCTAGGAGGTTTGCCAGCGCCTTCATAATGGCTGTGATTGGGTCTGTCCCGGTCCTGATATCTGCCAGGACCTGCGTACCGACCTCGATGGCAATACCAACCAGACGCTGGATTGCGTCTGCTGTTTCGAGGCCGGTGGTAGGTGTTCTCCTGTGGGAAGGCGTTGGCAATTGTCTCGGGTGTTGGGTGTCCTGGATTTGCTCACTGTGCTTTTGGGTGGGGCGTGCTCTTCCAGCAGAGCGGGCTCTATGTTCAGCCCTTTCTGGCACTCCACCCATGCTCCTAGTTCTCTCCCTAGTAACCTGCGCCTGGGAGGCTACTGGTGCAGTTGGTGTCGGGGTAGAGGTTACAGCCTGAGGAGGCTGCGACTTCTTCCTGTTCCTCTCCCGCCTCCTCTTCTTGGAGGGTTGCCGTTCTGTGGCAGGATTGGCGGGGGGCTGTAGAGTCGCCCCGGTGGTTGCCCTTATCTCCGCGGGTTCCACCGTTTCTTTAGGTATTACGGGTGGGGGGGGCTGGTTGCCTGCCCTTCCCAGTAATGGTAGCCCACCCGTCTTGCTGAATGGTTACAGCCTTCGGGCGACTCTGGGAGGTCTTTTTGGGGGCCTCCGGGAGTAACCCCGGTAAGGTTATCCCCTGCCTCCTTGCAGTCCTCCTCAGGACTGGACAGCGGCGGTCGTTTGCCGTGTGGTTTTTACCACAATTGGCACATGTAGGTTGTTCCTCTCTACCCCGAGGGCAAAGGCTTGCAATGTGCTCCCCGGCACAGCGCACGCATCTCACTGGCCTGAAGCAGTTTGCGGATGCATGGCCGAAGGCCTGGCAGCGGTGGCATTGAGCCGGTCCTACTTTCCTTTGCCAGGCCTCGATGACTACTCCTCTCATAAAGAGGAGTTCGTCGATTTTGTAAAGTTCTTTGAGCTGCTCCAGGCTCAGGTGGTCAAATTGGGCAAAGTATATGCAGCCAGGTCTGCTTCTACGCGGTGGGATAGCTTTGACATATTTGCCGGGGAAGCCTTTTGCCTTAATAGCCTCCTCTATGTCCTTGGTGTCCGTGCCCATTGGTAGACCCCGGATGCCCACTTTAGTGGGCTTGTCCTCTTCCGGGGTATAGCAATACCACGATAGTGTTGGTACTTCCTTAGTCAACTCGATCATATATCGTTGGACTGTCCTGAATTCCTTTGCACTTTGCGGGGTGAATCTCACGCCTTTCCCGAATGGACGGGCATTTAAGGGGTGGCCCAACATTCTATTGAGCTCCTTAAAATGCCTCGTCCAATCCGGTAGGCATTCTGCCACTATGGGCGGGTAGTGGGTCTTATCTTGGTCGGCAGGCTTCTCTGTTGGCACTGCCGCCGAAGGTGGTCGTGGTACTGCTGGTGCAGCTACCATATGGGCATAACTGGTAGATGGCCGTTGGCCATCGTCCTGTGGAAGCCCGGACGGATTGGTCGTTGCCGCCGGAGAGGACCGGCCGGCGGATGCAGTGAGGGTGGCATATGTAGTGGACCCCCAACTGTAGGATTCTTCACCCCCCTGCTCATACTGGGCCGAATCTCGGCTTCGTCGGTCCGGCGATATGGAGCGGGGGGGGAGTTGCGGTGGAGATGGTGATTTGGGTGGTGATCTCAACACCTTCTTCTGCGTCACCCGATGGTGGTAACCATCATCCTCCTCCGATGTGGACGGTGCTTCGTCGGAGGACAGTTGGGAGCCAATCCTTTGCCTATTTTCATATAAAGAGGCTTCGGTCTCCGGTGGAGTATGGCGTCTAGCCGTTTTCGCTGCTCGCTGCTGCTGGGGCGGTGGTTCTTGCCTGGCCGTATACTCAGATACGGCCGGCGTGAGCACAGCACCCGGTGCGGGCTCCTTCCGTGGCGAGACGGGTTTTCGTTGGGGGATCTGTGAGAAGGAGGACACGACCCTCGTGCGTTCCGGGTTCGACAGATCCCTCACAACCAGTGGTCGATCCAACACACCTGTTCTTTTATCTGGTGGTTTTCTTATTGAAGGGGGTGGCTCCCCCTTATCCCTACCTGACATGTTAATAACCCTAACGTCAGTCGAACTCTAAAAGGCCCTGTCTATAATATGGTGATAAAAGTTTGTGGCTATCGACACTCTGGGCACTGCCTACCCCTTTTGTACACCAAAAGGGTTGGGGGAAGTGCAACGGTGGCACTTTATGACGCGACTAGGCACTAGATGCACGCAACGCATAAAGTGCCAAGAATCACCTAGGGGCCGGTGACCTCGACGCCTCACGGAATCGCGGGACTCAACGTGGGCGGAGTTTGTCGTACCGGCGGTTATTTGCAGCCACTGTAATACTGCAAGTAACACACACCTAGGAGATCCTTAACGAATTGCAATAAAACCCGTTCACTAAGCTACCCCCAGAGCTATACGCGAAAGTGAGCCGCGCCATTCGCGTGCCTGCGCAACTTAATAACATGAATTTGTACTATTACTCTCTCACGTTTCACTTAATTTCTTTATTCACATAAATCATACATAAATACAAGTTATCTATTTAGATAGCACAAAACAATATCTACACCATGATATACATTATTTTTTCGTATCACAAAAATCCTTTAATTTATAAAACAAAATATACCTACTTTAATCACAAATTCAAAGTTCAAACTTCTTAAATATTTAACACAGAAAGTTAAAACAATGTTTCCCACTTGAATTTATACATATGTTAACTAATACAATAGTTTAATTTACATTTTCTCTATTTATTTCACTATTTAAAACACTTTTAAAATTTCTTATACAAAACTATCATTATTTCACTTATACACAGGAATTTTCACATAAAAATAACACAGAATTCACCTTTTTAGCACGTACAATCAACCTGAAATGTTTTACAAGTCATTTTTACATAAATTGCTGAAATTACAAACATTTTAAATTTTTACATATTTGGCCTCCTAGGGGCGTGGTCATCGTGCTTCCGTGAACTCACACTATTTGAACAACTAACTTTGCACGGCTCTCGGCTATCAGAAAAAATGAAAGTCTGAAATACACTTAATTTTAACAATATTATGTAAACAAGTGCTTCTACATAATTTTCAAACTGTAGGAAACTATCTCTGATAAGATTCTTATCAGTTATCATGTTTCTTATCAGATAACAATACAAGTGAATGTTCTCATTAATCAATCATAACAAATAGGCATTTGTTTTCGTACAAACATATCAAACTTATACACGACAATACTTATGCAATTAATTTCCGTTATTTCTGTTTGTGCACAGAGTGATCATCTCGACCGGGGAACCAATCCGATCTCTAACTTCACTTTAATATTCCTTTGAATTTACATCATTGGAAAGACGATTTCAACCGGGGAACAAATCCGGTAACATAATTTATAACATAAAATTCCCTATATGAATTTATTGAAAGATATTACTTAGAAAACAATAAACTAGTCCGGCCTGGGAGTCGAACCCAAGACCTTCATATCATTAATTCGACATTTCTTTAAGATTTAACTAAGCATTTTCTTATCAGAACATCCCTATTGGACAAGAAAAGTTATTCGTCGTCGGTTGACTTAATAAACTGAAACATTCTTATAGGCGCGTCGCCAACAATCTCCCCCCCGTGCGTTAGCACCATCATTTGGGAGGCGTCGCGGGTACCAGGACTATTATTCTGGATGTAGGTCTCCTCAAGATACCTGTGCTAGTAATGACGTCAACCACTCTGGTGTGACCGTCTGGTCCCGGTAACGTTCTGCTAATTTTGCCTTTCGGCCACGTATTTCGTGGCAACGAATGATCTATTATCAAAACGATATCGCCTTCTTTAGGTTCCATGAACTTTCCGTTATTACCTGTTCGCGGTATTAAGGTAGGCATGTATTCCTTCAGCCACCTTGTCCAAAAATGGTCGGCTAACCTCTGTGCAGCTTTCCAATTGAGTTGACCCGTCAGATGCCGCTCTAGAAATAATCCAGGTGGTCGATCACCACATGAGCGTCCCAGAAGAAAATGATTGGGTGTCAAACCCTCTTCAGGACTATCCATACTGAATGTTACCAGAGGCCTGGAATTTACTGTGTGCTCTGCTTCTAAAAGCAACGTATGTAGAACTTCCTCTCGTGGGCTCCTTTCTCTGAGCGTAGCGGTCAACGCAATTTTAATCGACCTTACTAACCTCTCCCAGGCGCCACCCATGTACCGCACATGGGTGGCGCCTGGGAGAGGTTATAGGCTCCCGGAGGTATAAATTTCCATTTAATGTATTTCTTAAATGACTCATTTTTCATGCCCTCATGGCATTCTTCGCATGCTTTCAATAATTCCTTATTCGCAGCTTTGAAATTTGTCCCGTTATCGCTGTATATAACGGCTGGTTTTCCTCTTCTGGCGATAAATCGCCTCAATGCCATTATCATTGACGCTGGTGTCAACGAGGCTGCTAATTCCAGATGTACTGCTCTGGTAGTCAGACACGTGAATAAAACACCCCAACGTTTTTCGTGTCGCCTTCCTATAGTCACACTCATAGGACCGAAATAATCCACAGCTGAGCATGTAAAAGGTGGTTCATGATGAGCTATTCTCTCCAGAGGAATATTTCCTTGTGGCACGTTCTGCGGTTTTGATCTGTATGTCCTGCACCACTGACAATGATGTGACACACTTCGTACTACATTACGTAAGTTCAAGACATAAAATTTATGGTTCACCTCATTTATCACCGTCTGGTGATTGGCATGTCCAAAATGATGATGAACTTCTCTAATCATCATTTTAACGATTTCGTGTTTACCGTCCAATATGACGGGTTTTCTACTTTCCTCGATCAAATTAGACTTGAAAGGTAAACGTCCATTTAAACGGAGTAAGTTATCTTCTCCTATTTCCATAGATAATTTACTTAAGCGTGAACTTCTTTCAACACTTTTGCCTGCTTTCAAGCATTTTATTTTCGAATAAAAACACTCGTCTTGAACGAACTTCCAAATTAATAATTCCGCTTTTTCCAAGAGCGCTATGTCCAACGCGCCATCGGGTCCTTTAACCGACTTTGCTAAAACTTTGTTGGAACACATAACCGACTTTTCGGCTGCGTCGTCGGGTCCTTTAACCGACTTTCTTAAACTCTTGAATTTTCTACCGCTTGTAAGGTGCGTGTAGTTGCCCCAAGGAATCTCTTAAAGCTGCTAAATCGTCCGTAGTCGGGTAGACTTAACGGTTCTTGCTTTCTTAACGTATTTACGCCCTTTGGCGATTTTTCTTCACCTGTTTCTAAGCTTTTTATGGTGTCCACTTGTTTGGGCCATAAATCAGGACTTTTCCTGAGGAATTCAGGTCCTTGAAACCAGCGATGACTTACATCGAAGGTGGAAGGAAAATTTCTAGTGGCGTCGTCTGCCACATTTTGTGACGTTGGAACCCATCGCCATTCACATGGCTTACTGTGATCTTCGATCTCAGCCAATCGATGAGCAACGAATGGTTTAAAGGCGCGAGGATCTGACTTAATCCACGCTAACACTGTACGTGAGTCTGTCCAAAATACTCTCTCGGACATCTCGTACTTGCTCTCTTCACTAACCGAGGCAGCCAGCCTGCTGCCCATAAGAGCTGCTTGCAATTCAAGCCTTGGAATCGAAATTGGTTTCAACGGTGCTACTCTTGCCTTTGCGGCGATCAGCGTAATCCGCCTTATTCCTAGCTCGTCCGTGGTGACGTAATACACCGCGGCGGCGTATGCCTTTTCACTAGCATCCGTGAAAGTGTGTAACTCTCCCTTGCCGACGCCTTCAGCAACGGGTCTAGGTACCTCTAAATGACCTAATTTCTTCACTTCCGATATCCATTTACAAAATAACACGTGTAATTCGTGTGAAACTTCTTCATCCCAAGAGATGCCTGTCCTCCATACTTGCTGGATCAGCGACTTCCCTTGAATCGTTAGGGGTGATGCGAGTCCCAAAGGATCGAAAACTGACATCACAGCGCTAGTTATCTCCCTCTTCGTAGGCGGTCGTAAACCTTCCATCACCTCTTCCGGTGTGTTACGAAGACTTGTGGAGAAACTTATTATATCCCGTTTGATATTCCAAATCAAACCTAACGTGCGCTCTGTGTGCTCTTTATCTCCCAGCGAAGCACTGTCGCTTTTATATTTATTTTCCATTTTACTTAAAGCTTCGGGTCGGTTGCTAGCCCATCCCTTCAGTTGGAAAGAAGCATGTTTATGTAATTCATACATATCGTTTACTATCTTTTCGGCCGTCGTCACGTCGGGAAATGCCTGTAGATAGTCATCCATATAAAAATTGCTTTCCGTAGCGGAAGCTGCTTCTGGATAGATATGTGCGTTGTCCTGCGCATTCCTATTCTTTACATATATAGCGATGCATGGTGATGATGCCGCTCCAAATATGAGTGACGTCATTCTATACTCTTCCGGTGGCGCGTCACGATTGTGCCGCCATAAGAATCGAAGGCTATCCCTGTCTTCATCCCGGATTTTCACTTGCAGGAACATTTCTTTAATGTCTGCCATTACTGCCACGCTTCCTTCTCTGAATCGTAGCAGAACTCCGAACAACGACTTCAATAGGTCCGGTCCGGTTAACAATGCATCATTGAGACAACGTCCGCCCGTCTTTGCGGCGGCGTCGAAAACTATCCTTATTTTCCTTTTTTGTGGGTGAGTCACTGCGAAGTGAGGAAGGTACCACGTACGTGGGGAAATGGGAATATGGTTCGCTTTCTCTGCGTAACCATTAACGATGAGATTTTCAATTTGCTTCTCATATTCCTTCTTCAACTCGCTATTTTTGTCGAGCTTTTTTTCAATATTCAACAGGCGACTTTCAACCTGCGCTCTATTCGACGGCATGCACTCATTGTCTGTGCGCCATAACAAAGCAGTCTCGTACCTATTATTAGGTATACGACGTACCGTTTTGTTCAAAATACTTAAGGCTCGTTCTTCTGGGTCGTTCACGGGCTTTCTAGCCGACACTCCCAGAGATTCCAAACTAAAATAATCCTTGATCAATTTATCCATATCTTCCTCCTTCTTGGTGGAAATGTGGTTAACGATCTTGATCGGTTTAATACCACCCGATATGTGACCATGTAAAACCCATCTAAGTTTGGTGAGCGATGCTACAGGTAGGTTCTTACCTCCTGAAATTAATTCACGAGTAACTATGAGATGCCAATTGTCCTGACCAATTAATATGGTAGGTTTGGACCTCTCATACATCAACTCATCCTTAATCGGTGTCAAATGAGAACACCGTTGCAATAATTCTCGGCTTACCGACTGAGGAGAAAGGTTAAGTGACTTAATTGTTTGTACACTTATCTCTTCTAAGTCGCTCGAGTAAATGCCTTTTATCTTAACGTTTAAGCGATACGAACTGTCGTCGTTAATTCGCTTACCTCCCACGGCTTCGATACGTAATCCCTCTTTACGTCCGCGAGGCGCTAATTTCTGAGCCACACACTCCTCTATGAGTGTCATGGTCGATCCCTCATCCAGAAGAGCTGTTGTCTTGATCTTTCCTCTAGGTCCATACAACTCGACCGGTATAATCTTTAAGTATGCACATGCCAGTGCATTCACTGTACTAACAGTTGTAATCTGAGCATCTTTACCCCCCTCGTCCCCTTGTGGCGAGGTTTTTTCATTGGGGTATCGGTGTAGCAATCGATGATGTGACATTCTACATCCCTTTACACCACATTTTTTTGCTTTGCACTCTAACCTCCTATGGTTAGGTGACAAACATTGGAAACATACTTTCGCTTTTTTGACCGCTTCCCATTTCTCGCGAATATTCATGTCCTTAAACTTGTAACAACTCACTATAGAGTGCTCCTTGTTGCATATAACACACTTATGTGTTACCCGACTTACAGGCTTATCCTGGGTTGTCATAACCACTTGTCGGTTGTGCCTTTTATTATTTCGGCGTTCTAGACGCTCGGTCGAATTACTTCGGCGCATATAGCGCTCGCTCACGGCACATCTGCGTACACCTCCCTTTGCAGTGTGTACAGTTTGCTTCCTGAATTCAGGATGCTTCCTTTTTTCAGGCGCATTTTCATTGTTTAAGGACGCTCCAAATTGCTCACTCAATAAATTTAAAAACTTGGCCATCTTCTATAACTCTGGCTCCAAAGGATACTGAGCTCGATATTCAAACCATTTAAATTTAATCATAGTTCCAAGTTTCTCCACTATGCGGCTCACTAACTCCGGTGAGTACAAATACTGTGGTTGATTCAACGCTTGTATCGTGGCAACCACGTTCGTAATACGACTTGCAAAAGATCCTATATTCCGGCAATCTTCTGCCAATCTTCTTGGCATACGCTTTACATTCTCGATTTCGGCTAGAATGAGCATCTCAACCCTACCGAATCTTCTTTCGAGAGCGTTCATTATTTCTTCCGGTTCACACAAAGTAAACAACAACGACTTAACCGCTTCCTTAGCGGTGCCCTTTAATGCCCTCCTAAGGCGTGCGACATTTTGCACCCCTGAAAATTGGCTTCTCGTGTCTTCAAACACCGTTTTGAAAATTATCCATTCACCCGGGTCTCCATCGAACACCGGTAATTCCTGGAGGAAATGAAGCTGGGAAGACTTATCTTTACCCGCTATTTTTATTGCACTCACAATCGCTTCGGTCAATTCTGACACCTCACTCGCGTGTGTTTTCTGTGCATTTCCTTGGTTGCGCTCGACCTCCGCCCCTTTGCGGCGTGATCCTTTACACGCTTCCTTATCAGCAATATCGGGTTGTGCTACACTAACCGGCGCGCTCATTATGGTCTGCTGAACCCAACTCCTTACGAAAGGTTCCACCTGAGTATTCCGCTCTTCATCATCCTCACTCGAGTCGATCTCCTCTTCTCGGTTGAGTCGTGCCAACTCCAATTGAGACTTGGCTAAGGCAGCAGCTGCCTGTGCTCGTTCGAGCTCTGAGCGTTCGAATTTAATCCGCGCCTCTAATTCGGCTTTCAGCCTCGCCGATCGCGATGACCTACTACCTCTTTGTGACCCTTTATCACTAGTGCGCCCGATTACTGTCCTTGACGATGCCGCTTCTTCGGTCCTTTGACCTACTTTTTCGACCACCGTTTCACTCCTGGATATAACGGATTGTTGTGCGGTACTGGCCTGCGTACCACTGGTGTCCGTCCTGTTGCTTGTCGTTGCCATGGACGTCCCTGTGTCCCACGTGCATGTGGACGTGTCGGTGGTGGCTCCACTTGAAGGAGTTGCTCCATTTGACGCAGTAGCTGTGGTCGCTCCAGATGGTTGCGCTTCTTTAGCTTTTCTTGAGAGCCCTGTCCTTGTCCTGCTCCCTTCGCTTCTCCCTGTCTGGTCTTGTGCCTTCTTCATCTTGCAGGAAGGTGATTGTTGGCCTACGGTCCCTAACTGTCCCTACGGTCCCTACAACCCCTTACCTACAACCCCTCTACACCCCAACCTAACACCACTACCCCTCCCCCCCCTTATCTCCCAACCCTACAACCCTACTACCACCCTAACAGCCCTATCAGCCCTATCAATCCTGGACGGGGCCTACCGAGGTGAGCCGTCCAGGGATGGAGTCGTGCAGGAATGGAATGGAGGAAAGGTTTAGGAACTGTCCCGCCAAGGAATATGACGAAACAGTCGAGCGGTAGTGCAAGCGCAGTCTCGCTCGAGAGAACTGCTCCACCCGAAGGTGTTGTGCCAGAGCCCAACCGTTTGGCACCGTTAGGTGGTCGGGATGTATGCTGTGCTCGCCGCCCAGTTGCCGGTGACGCCTCGTCCAAGCGCCCTCCTCCGGCCGCGATGCAGTCAGGTGCCCACGCGCACCCTCGCCCGGCAGCAGCAGCGGTGGATGCTTCTTCCAGCACCCTGATGATCCGACAGGAAAATGCCGGACACGGTCGTCCGACAGGAAATGCCGAGCACGCTTGCCCGACAGGAAAAATGCCAAGCCCTGCTTGGCCACGATGAGTGCCTTCACAAGACACCTGCGCCCGGCTGCGATACGTGCCCCATGCGAGCACACGCCCCAGGCCGCAATCCCGGTTTTCTTTCTTCCGGTAGTTCCAGGTCCAGTCCTTCAGCGCTGACGTCCTGGTCTTCTGGCCTTTGGTCCTATTGCTTCAGCTCAAACCTCCGGCTTCCTTCGATTGCTGATCTTAACTCGGCTCCGAAGGTCTTCTTTTTCCACAACCAGCAGTCCACAGCTGGTTCCTTGATCCAGCTGGCGGGGTTCGGGTGATCCTTTTAATCCGGCTCCGAAGGTCCAATTGAAAAAGAATTCGGCTCGCAAGGACCACTTGAAAAAGAATTCGGCTCGCAAGGACCAATTGAAAAGGAACCAAGCGGAACTCAACTTTCGATTAAGAAACAGAAGGGAGGAATCGAGGCTTCTCTCGATCCGGCCTCCTATAACGCCTACGTTGGGTTCGGGAACAACGTATGTGATCTCCGCAACGGAGTAACACACTAGGGCGATAACCTCGTTCTTTTTCAGCAAGTAGGTTCAGACGGGGATTACGGGTCTTCCGAAGTCGTCCCGGTCCCGACGCCTTAATTCTTCGATGTGGACTGTATAACTTTAGGGATGAATCACTTGGGAATAAAACAGCAATTATCTTCAAACCGTTCCGTGAGAGAGTAATCACTTTTCCCTATCACTTCCCTACACTTTTTCTTCTTGACTGCTGGTTTTCACTTTTCCCGAAGGATTTTCTTGTTTTTCCAAACTATTACCCCGAACTATTTCCCCGAACGAATTGCAATAAAACCCGTTCACTAAGCTACCCCCAGAGCTATACGCGAAAGTGAGCCGCGCCATTCGCGTGCCTGCGCAACTTAATAACATGAATTTGTACTATTACTCTCTCACGTTTCACTTAATTTCTTTATTCACATAAATCATACATAAATACAAGTTATCTATTTAGATAGCACAAAATAATATCTACACCATGATATACATTATTTTTTCGTATCACAAAAATCCTTTAATTTATAAAACAAAATATACCTACTTTAATCACAAATTCAAAGTTCAAACTTCTTAAATATTTAACACAGAAAGTTAAAACAATGTTTCCCACTTGAATTTATACATATGTTAACTAATACAATAGTTTAATTTACATTTTCTCTATTTATTTCACTATTTAAAACACTTTTAAATTTCTTATACAAAACTATCATTATTTCACTTATACACAGGAATTTTCACATAAAAATAACACAGAATTCACCTTTTTAGCACGTACAATCAACCTGAAATGTTTTACAAGTCATTTTTACATAAATTGCTGAAATTACAAACATTTTAAATTTTTACATATTTGGCCTCCTAGGGGCGTGGTCATCGTGCTTCCGTGAACTCACACTATTTGAACAACTAACTTTGCACGGCTCTCGGCTATCAGAAAAAATGAAAGTCTGAAATACACTTAATTTTAACAATATTATGTAAACAAGTGCTTCTACATAATTTTCAAACTGTAGGAAACTATCTCTGATAAGATTCTTATCAGTTATCATGTTTCTTATCAGATAACAATACAAGTGAATGTTCTCATTAATCAATCATAACAAATAGGCATTTGTTTTCGTACAAACATATCAAACTTATACACGACAATACTTATGCAATTAATTTCCGTTATTTCTGTTTGTGCACAGAGTGATCATCTCGACCGGGGAACCAATCCGATCTCTAACTTCACTTTAATATTCCTTTGAATTTACATCATTGGAAAGACGATTTCAACCGGGGAACAAATCCGGTAACATAATTTATAACATAAAATTCCCTATATGAATTTATTGAAAGATATTACTTAGAAAACAATAAACTAGTCCGGCCTGGGAGTCGAACCCAAGACCTTCATATCATTAATTCGACATTTCTTTAAGATTTAACTAAGCATTTTCTTATCAGAACATCCCTATTGGACAAGAAAAGTTATTCGTCGTCGGTTGACTTAATAAACTGAAACATTCTTATAGGCGCGTCGCCAACAATCTCCCCCCCGTGCGTTAGCACCATCATTTGGGAGGCGTCGCGGGTACCAGGACTATTATTCTGGATGTAGGTCTCCTCAAGATACCTGTGCTAGTAATGACGTCAACCACTCTGGTGTGACCGTCTGGTCCCGGTAACGTTCTGCTAATTTTGCCTTTCGGCCACGTATTTCGTGGCAACGAATGATCTATTATCAAAACGATATCGCCTTCTTTAGGTTCCATGAACTTTCCGTTATTACCTGTTCGCGGTATTAAGGTAGGCATGTATTCCTTCAGCCACCTTGTCCAAAAATGGTCGGCTAACCTCTGTGCAGCTTTCCAATTGAGTTGACCCGTCAGATGCCGCTCTAGAAATAATCCAGGTGGTCGATCACCACATGAGCGTCCCAGAAGAAAATGATTGGGTGTCAAACCCTCTTCAGGACTATCCATACTGAATGTTACCAGAGGCCTGGAATTTACTGTGTGCTCTGCTTCTAAAAGCAACGTATGTAGAACTTCCTCTCGTGGGCTCCTTTCTCTGAGCGTAGCGGTCAACGCAATTTTAATCGACCTTACTAACCTCTCCCAGGCGCCACCCATGTGCGGTGCTCCCGGAGGTATAAATTTCCATTTAATGTATTTCTTAAATGACTCATTTTTCATGCCCTCATGGCATTCTTCGCATGCTTTCAATAATTCCTTATTCGCAGCTTTGAAATTTGTCCCGTTATCGCTGTATATAACGGCTGGTTTTCCTCTTCTGGCGATAAATCGCCTCAATGCCATTATCATTGACGCTGGTGTCAACGAGGCTGCTAATTCCAGATGTACTGCTCTGGTAGTCAGACACGTGAATAAAACACCCCAACGTTTTTCGTGTCGCCTTCCTATAGTCACACTCATAGGACCGAAATAATCCACAGCTGAGCATGTAAAAGGTGGTTCATGATGAGCTATTCTCTCCAGAGGAATATTTCCTTGTGGCACGTTCTGCGGTTTTGATCTGTATGTCCTGCACCACTGACAATGATGTGACACACTTCGTACTACATTACGTAAGTTCAAGACATAAAATTTATGGTTCACCTCATTTATCACCGTCTGGTGATTGGCATGTCCAAAATGATGATGAACTTCTCTAATCATCATTTTAACGATTTCGTGTTTACCGTCCAATATGACGGGTTTTCTACTTTCCTCGATCAAATTAGACTTGAAAGGTAAACGTCCATTTAAACGGAGTAAGTTATCTTCTCCTATTTCCATAGATAATTTACTTAAGCGTGAACTTCTTTCAACACTTTTGCCTGCTTTCAAGCATTTTATTTTCGAATAAAAACACTCGTCTTGAACGAACTTCCAAATTAATAATTCCGCTTTTTCCAAGAGCGCTATGTCCAACGCGCCATCGGGTCCTTTAACCGACTTTGCTAAAACTTTGTTGGAACACATAACCGACTTTTCGGCTGCGTCGTCGGGTCCTTTAACCGACTTTCTTAAAATCTTGAATTTTTCTACCGCTTGTAAGGTGCGTGTAGTTGCCCCAAGGAATCTCTTAAAGCTGCTAAATCGTCCGTAGTCGGGTAGACTTAACGGTTCTTGCTTTCTTAACGTATTTACGCCCTTTGGCGATTTTTCTTCACCTGTTTCTAAGCTTTTTATGGTGTCCACTTGTTTGGGCCATAAATCAGGACTTTTCCTGAGGAATTCAGGTCCTTGAAACCAGCGATGACTTACATCGAAGGTGGAAGGAAAATTTCTAGTGGCGTCGTCTGCCACATTTTGTGACGTTGGAACCCATCGCCATTCACATGGCTTACTGTGATCTTCGATCTCAGCCAATCGATGAGCAACGAATGGTTTAAAGGCGCGAGGATCTGACTTAATCCACGCTAACACTGTACGTGAGTCTGTCCAAAATACTCTCTCGGACATCTCGTACTTGCTCTCTTCACTAACCGAGGCAGCCAGCCTGCTGCCCATAAGAGCTGCTTGCAATTCAAGCCTTGGAATCGAAATTGGTTTCAACGGTGCTACTCTTGCCTTTGCGGCGATCAGCGTAATCCGCCTTATTCCTAGCTCGTCCGTGGTGACGTAATACACCGCGGCGGCGTATGCCTTTTCACTAGCATCCGTGAAAGTGTGTAACTCTCCCTTGCCGACGCCTTCAGCAACGGGTCTAGGTACCTCTAAATGACCTAATTTCTTCACTTCCGATATCCATTTACAAAATAACACGTGTAATTCGTGTGAAACTTCTTCATCCCAAGAGATGCCTGTCCTCCATACTTGCTGGATCAGCGACTTCCCTTGAATCGTTATGGGTGATGCGAGTACCAAAGGATCGAAAACTGACATCACAGCGCTAGTTATCTCCCTCTTCGTAGGCGGTCGTAAACCTTCCATCACCTCTTCCGGTGTGTTACGAAGACTTGTGGAGAAACTTATTATATCCCGTTTGATATTCCAAATCAAACCTAACGTGCGCTCTGTGTGCTCTTTATCTCCCAGCGAAGCACTGTCGCTTTTATATTTATTTTCCATTTTACTTAAAACTTCGGGTCGGTTGCTAGCCCATCCCCTCAGTTGGAAAGAAGCATGTTTATGTAATTCATACATATCGTTTACTATCTTTTCGGCCGTCGTCACGTCGGGAAATGCCTGTAGATAGTCATCCATATAAAAATTGCTTTCCGTAGCGGAAGCTGCTTCTGGATAGATATGTGCGTTGTCCTGCGCATTCCTATTCTTTACATATATAGCGATGCATGGTGATGATGCCGCTCCAAATATGAGTGACGTCATTCTATACTCTTCCGGTGGCGCGTCACGATTGTGCCGCCATAAGAATCGAAGGCTATCCCTGTCTTCATCCCGGATTTTCACTTGCAGGAACATTTCTTTAATGTCTGCCATTACTGCCACGCTTCCTTCTCTGAATCGTAGCAGAACTCCGAACAACGACTTCAATAGGTCCGGTCCGGTTAACAATGCATCATTGAGACAACGTCCGCCCGTCTTTGCGGCGGCGTCGAAAACTATCCTTATTTTCCTTTTTTGTGGGTGAGTCACTGCGAAGTGAGGAAGGTACCACGTACGTGGGGAAATGGGAATATGGTTCGCTTTCTCTGCGTAACCATTAACGATGAGATTTTCAATTTGCTTCTCATATTCCTTCTTCAACTCGCTATTTTTGTCGAGCTTTTTTTCAATATTCAACAGGCGACTTTCAACCTGCGCTCTATTCGACGGCATGCACTCATTGTCTGTGCGCCATAACAAAGCAGTCTCGTACCTATTATTAGGTATACGACGTACCGTTTTGTTCAAAATACTTAAGGCTCGTTCTTCTGGGTCGTTCACGGGCTTTCTAGCCGACACTCTCAGAGATTCCAAACTAAAATAATCCTTGATCAATTTATCCATATCTTCCTCCTTCTTGGTGGAAATGTGGTTAACGATCTTGATCGGTTTAATACCACCCGATATGTGACCATGTAAAACCCAGCGAAGCACTGTCGCTTTTATATTTATTTTCCATTTTACTTAAAACTTCGGGTCGGTTGCTAGCCCATCCCCTCAGTTGGAAAGAAGCATGTTTATGTAATTCATACATATCGTTTACTATCTTTTCGGCCGTCGTCACGTCGGGAAATGCCTGTAGATAGTCATCCATATAAAAATTGCTTTCCGTAGCGGAAGCTGCTTCTGGATAGATATGTGCGTTGTCCTGCGCATTCCTATTCTTTACATATATAGCGATGCATGGTGATGATGCCGCTCCAAATATGAGTGACGTCATTCTATACTCTTCCGGTGGCGCGTCACGATTGTGCCGCCATAAGAATCGAAGGCTATCCCTGTCTTCATCCCGGATTTTCACTTGCAGGAACATTTCTTTAATGTCTGCCATTACTGCCACGCTTCCTTCTCTGAATCGTAGCAGAACTCCGAACAACGACTTCAATAGGTCCGGTCCGGTTAACAATGCATCATTGAGACAACGTCCGCCCGTCTTTGCGGCGGCGTCGAAAACTATCCTTATTTTCCTTTTTTGTGGGTGAGTCACTGCGAAGTGAGGAAGGTACCACGTACGTGGGGAAATGGGAATATGGTTCGCTTTCTCTGCGTAACCATTAACGATGAGATTTTCAATTTGCTTCTCATATTCCTTCTTCAACTCGCTATTTTTGTCGAGCTTTTTTTCAATATTCAACAGGCGACTTTCAACCTGCGCTCTATTCGACGGCATGCACTCATTGTCTGTGCGCCATAACAAAGCAGTCTCGTACCTATTATTAGGTATACGACGTACCGTTTTGTTCAAAATACTTAAGGCTCGTTCTTCTGGGTCGTTCACGGGCTTTCTAGCCGACACTCCCAGAGATTCCAAACTAAAATAATCCTTGATCAATTTATCCATATCTTCCTCCTTCTTGGTGGAAATGTGGTTAACGATCTTGATCGGTTTAATACCACCCGATATGTGACCATGTAAAACCCATCCAAGTTTGGTGAGCGATGCTACAGGTAGGTTCTTACCTCCTGAAATTAATTCACGAGTAACTATGAGATGCCAATTGTCCTGACCAATTAATATGGTAGGTTTGGACCTCTCATACATCAACTCATCCTTAATCGGTGTCAAATGAGAACACCGTTGCAATAATTCTCGGCTTACCGACTGAGGAGAAAGGTTAAGTGACTTAATTGTTTGTACACTTATCTCTTCTAAGTCGCTCGAGTAAATGCCTTTTATCTTAACGTTTAAGCGATACGAACTGTCGTCGTTAATTCGCTTACCTCCCACGGCTTCGATACGTAATCCCTCTTTACGTCCGCGAGGCGCTAATTTCTGAGCCACACACTCCTCTATGAGTGTCATGGTCGATCCCTCATCCAGAAGAGCTGTTGTCTTGATCTTTCCTCTAGGTCCATACAACTCGACCGGTATAATCTTTAAGTATGCACATGCCAGTGCATTCACTGTACTAACAGTTGTAATCTGAGCATCTTTACCCCCCTCGTCCCCTTGTGGCGAGGTTTTTTCATTGGGGTATCGGTGTAGCAATCGATGATGTGACATTCTACATCCCTTTACACCACATTTTTTTGCTTTGCACTCTAACCTCCTATGGTTAGGTGACAAACATTGGAAACATACTTTCGCTTTTTTGACCGCTTCCCATTTCTCGCGAATATTCATGTCCTTAAACTTGTAACAACTCACTATAGAGTGCTCCTTGTTGCATATAACACACTTATGTGTTACCCGACTTACAGGCTTATCCTGGGTTGTCATAACCACTTGTCGGTTGTGCCTTTTATTATTTCGGCGTTCTAGACGCTCGGTCGAATTACTTCGGCGCATATAGCGCTCGCTCACGGCACATCTGCGTACACCTCCCTTTGCAGTGTGTACAGTTTGCTTCCTGAATTCAGGATGCTTCCTTTTTTCAGGCGCATTTTCATTGTTTAAGGACGCTCCAAATTGCTCACTCAATAAATTTAAAAACTTGGCCATCTTCCTATAACTCTGGCTCCAAAGGATACTGAGCTCGATATTCAAACCATTTAAATTTAATCATAGTTCCAAGTTTCTCCACTATGCGGCTCACTAACTCCGGTGAGTACAAATACTGTGGTTGATTCAACGCTTGTATCGTGGCAACCACGTTCGTAATACGACTTGCAAAAGATCCTATATTCCGGCAATCTTCTGCCAATCTTCTTGGCATACGCTTTACATTCTCGATTTCGGCTAGAATGAGCATCTCAACCCTACCGAATCTTCTTTCGAGAGCGTTCATTATTTCTTCCGGTTCACACAAAGTAAACAACAACGACTTAACCGCTTCCTTAGCGGTGCCCTTTAATGCCCTCCTAAGGCGTGCGACATTTTGCACCCCTGAAAATTGGCTTCTCGTGTCTTCAAACACCGTTTTGAAAATTATCCATTCACCCGGGTCTCCATCGAACACCGGTAATTCCTGGAGGAAATGAAGCTGGGAAGACTTATCTTTACCCGCTATTTTTATTGCACTCACAATCGCTTCGGTCAATTCTGACACCTCACTCGCGTGTGTTTTCTGTGCATTTCCTTGGTTGCGCTCGACCTCCGCCCCTTTGCGGCGTGATCCTTTACACGCTTCCTTATCAGCAATATCGGGTTGTGCTACACTAACCGGCGCGCTCATTATGGTCTGCTGAACCCAACTCCTTACGAAAGGTTCCACCTGAGTATTCCGCTCTTCATCATCCTCACTCGAGTCGATCTCCTCTTCTCGGTTGAGTCGTGCCAACTCCAATTGAGACTTGGCTAAGGCAGCAGCTGCCTGTGCTCGTTCGAGCTCTGAGCGTTCGAATTTAATCCGCGCCTCTAATTCGGCTTTCAGCCTCGCCGATCGCGATGACCTACTACCTCTTTGTGACCCTTTATCACTAGTGTGCCCGATTACTGTCCTTGACGATGCCGCTTCTTCGGTCCTTTGACCTACTTTTTCGACCACCGTTTCACTCCTGGATATAACGGATTGTTGTGCGGTACTGGCCTGCGTACCACTGGTGTCCGTCCTGTTGCTTGTCGTTGCCATGGACGTCCCTGTGTCCCACGTGCATGTGGACGTGTCGGTGGTGGCTCCACTTGAAGGAGTTGCTCCATTTGACGCAGTAGCTGTGGTCGCTCCAGATGGTTCCGCTTCTTTAGCTTTTCTTGAGAGCCCTGTCCTTGTCCTGCTCCCTTCGCTTCTCCCTGTCTGGTCTTGTGCCTTCTTCATCTTGTAGGAAGGTGATTGTTGGCCTACGGTCCCTAACTGTCCCTACGGTCCCTACAACCCCTTACCTACAACCCCTCTACACCCCAACCTAACACCACTACCCCTCCCCCCCCTTATCTCCCAACCCTACAACCCTACTACCACCCTAACAGCCCTATCAGCCCTATCAATCCTGGACGGGGCCTACCGAGGTGAGCCGTCCAGGGATGGAGTCGTGCAGGAATGGAATGGAGGAAAGGTTTAGGAACTGTCCCGCCAAGGAATATGACGAAACAGTCGAGCGGTAGTGCAAGCGCAGTCTCGCTCGAGAGAACTGCTCCACCCGAAGGTGTTGTGCCAGAGCCCAACCGTTTGGCACCGTTAGGTGGTCGGGATGTATGCTGTGCTCGCCGCCCAGTTGCCGGTGACGCCTCGTCCAAGCGCCCTCCTCCGGCCGCGATGCAGTCAGGTGCCCACGCGCACCCTCGCCCGGCAGCAGCAGCGGTGGATGCTTCTTCCAGCACCCTGATGATCCGACAGGAAAATGCCGGACACGGTCGTCCGACAGGAAATGCCGAGCACGCTTGCCCGACAGGAAAAATGCCAAGCCCTGCTTGGCCACGATAAGTGCCTTCACAAGACACCTGCGCCCGGCTGCGATACGTGCCCCATGCGAGCACACGCCCCAGGCCGCAATCCCGGTTTTCTTTCTTCCGGTAGTTCCAGGTCCAGTCCTTCAGCGCTGACGTCCTGGTCTTCTGGCCTTTGGTCCTATTGCTTCAGCTCAAACCTCCGGCTTCCTTCGATTGCTGATCTTAACTCGGCTCCGAAGGTCTTCTTTTTCCACAACCAGCAGTCCACAGCTGGTTCCTTGATCCAGCTGGCGGGGTTCGGGTGGTCCTTTTAATCCGGCTCCGAAGGTCCAATTGAAAAAGAATTCGGCTCGCAAGGACCACTTGAAAAAGAATTCGGCTCGCAAGGACCAATTGAAAAGGAACCAAGCGGAACTCAACTTTCGATTAAGAAACAGAAGGGAGGAATCGAGGCTTCTCTCGATCCGGCCTCCTATAACGCCTACGTTGGGTTCGGGAACAACGTATGTGATCTCCGCAACGGAGTAACACACTAGGGCGATAACCTCGTTCTTTTTCAGCAAGTAGGTTCAGACGGGGATTACGGGTCTTCCGAAGTCGTCCCGGTCCCGACGCCTTAATTCTTCGATGTGGACTGTATAACTTTAGGGATGAATCACTTGGGAATAAAACAGCAATTATCTTCAAACCGTTCCGTGAGAGAGTAATCACTTTTCCCTATCACTTCCCTACACTTTTTCTTCTTGACTGCTGGTTTTCACTTTTCCCGAAGGATTTTCTTGTTTTTCCAAACTATTACCCCGAACTATTTCCCCGAACGAATTGCAATAAAACCCGTTCACTAAGCTACCCCCAGAGCTATACGCGAAAGTGAGCCGCGCCATTCGCGTGCCTGCGCAACTTAATAACATGAATTTGTACTATTACTCTCTCACGTTTCACTTAATTTCTTTATTCACATAAATCATACATAAATACAAGTTATCTATTTAGATAGCACAAAATAATATCTACACCATGATATACATTATTTTTTCGTATCACAAAAATCCTTTAATTTATAAAACAAAATATACCTACTTTAATCACAAATTCAAAGTTCAAACTTCTTAAATATTTAACACAGAAAGTTAAAACAATGTTTCTCACTTGAATTTATACATATGTTAACTAATACAATAGTTTAATTTACATTTTCTCTATTTATTTCACTATTTAAAACACTTTTAAATTTCTTATACAAAACTATCATTATTTCACTTATACACAGGAATTTTCACATAAAAATAACACAGAATTCACCTTTTTAGCACGTACAATCAACCTGAAATGTTTTACAAGTCATTTTTACATAAATTGCTGAAATTACAAACATTTTAAATTTTTACATATTTGGCCTCCTAGGGGCGTGGTCATCGTGCTTCCGTGAACTCACACTATTTGAACAACTAACTTTGCACGGCTCTCGGCTATCAGAAAAAATGAAAGTCTGAAATACACTTAATTTTAACAATATTATGTAAACAAGTGCTTCTACATAATTTTCAAACTGTAGGAAACTATCTCTGATAAGATTCTTATCAGTTATCATGTTTCTTATCAGATAACAATACAAGTGAATGTTCTCATTAATCAATCATAACAAATAGGCATTTGTTTTCGTACAAACATATCAAACTTATACACGACAATACTTATGCAATTAATTTCCGTTATTTCTGTTTGTGCACAGAGTGATCATCTCGACCGGGGAACCAATCCGATCTCTAACTTCACTTTAATATTCCTTTGAATTTACATCATTGGAAAGACGATTTCAACCGGGGAACAAATCCGGTAACATAATTTATAACATAAAATTCCCTATATGAATTTATTGAAAGATATTACTTAGAAAACAATAAACTAGTCCGGCCTGGGAGTCGAACCCAAGACCTTCATATCATTAATTCGACATTTCTTTAAGATTTAACTAAGCATTTTCTTATCAGAACATCCCTATTGGACAAGAAAAGTTATTCGTCGTCGGTTGACTTAATAAACTGAAACATTCTTATAGGCGCGTCGCCAACAATAGGACATGGGCCTCTCCTGTGGTGGAGAAGACCTTGTGGTCGGTGGATAGAAGAACGCAACATTTTGTATTTTAAAGCTGCTGCCTGTCGTCGTTTTAAGGACGTTTAAACAAAACATGATTAAAACTACTTTTACGGATTTTATCGCGTTTATTTTTACTTCTTATTTTTAATTCCTGACGTTTCGGGCGCTTTCCAGCACCCATGGTCACGGGGGACTGAGATGACTGACGTCCCGATGTCATTGTTAAACCCGGAGTACCTTCAGCTTTTTTAATTATTGTTTATGGTCCGATCTATGCAAAATGAACTGACTATGTCTTGAGGTCTTGCAGTGGTATGCTTGGGTTTAGTTTTAATTTTATTGATTATAGGATCCCAAGCAGGTGGTAGTACCCAGCCTCCTTCTCTATTGAAATTAGGATGTTTTTTAATTTCAATAGCTTCACGTATCATCCTTGGTAGGAATCGGTGTTCTTTCGCGAGGATTTGTGGTCTATCAAATCTGATGTAATGGTTGGGGCCGTCTAGGATATGATCGCAAACTGCAGACTTCCCGGAACGTTGATGCTTCACATCAACGTTCCGGGAAGTCAGTCCGGGAAGTCACGTTTAAACAACATTAAAATACCGGAAGACGTGAGATTTTTTCACTTATTTCACATAGTTGCCTTTTGCGACGTCCGCGGGCAGACATGGTGTCACACATGGTGTCACACATTCGGCAGTACTTCAGATTACACTGTCGGATAATGGAGCTTTTTAAGAATATGCCAACTGCCTTAACTATGTTCTCTATAACACATGTTTTGTACGTGGTAGAGCCATGCTGCAGTTATATTAGTAGTATAGTTGTAGCACGAATGGGTCGGCTCGACCGGGGAAGGACCACGCTCTCACAGAATACCAGCGTGAAATAGTAGCTTAATGCTGCTGTATTTCGTATGGTGAGTGTAGAGAACCGGTGACCCTTTTTACTGGAAACGAGGCATTCCATCTCAGTCCTCACGGGTGACAACGCATCTGCATTTTGATGATGAATGGATGTAGATGTCTATGGGCCGCAGCAACCACTTACCATCAGGTGGACTGTGTGCTCGTTTGTCACCCTATTCTATAAAAAAAAAAAAAAATGTAAATTTTAGTATTATAAGATTTAATATGCTACTTACATGGGCGAACATCGAGAAGTAATATCCTTTGCCATCATCTGATGGTTGCATCGTAGATGGTCGCTTCACTCGTAACGTTCCGCAGACCAAACCTAAAAGTAAAAACGATACACATATTTTTAAATAATTTTAAACTTCTTTAGTACACCCTCATGTCATTCCATAAAGTCCAAGACGTATAAGTATATTTATATGTATATAAATCCTACGTACTTTTAACGAAACAATATATTGTAAAGGAAATATGTGATTATAAAAATAATATCATACCTTAGTCAAGTATGTATCAAATTTGGTTTTTGAAATATTTTATATTTCTATAGCGAATGATATTTGTCATCACGAGCCGCTGTAAGCAAACGATACAGTTACCCACTCACGACGGTGGCCGAGGCCGGAGTGGGTCAAAGTGTATCTGTATTTAGTAAAATATATTATAATAAGGCTGTTCAAGACACCAAAAATTTTCGGAAATTCTCATCCGAAAAAAATTATTTATAACTAAACAAAACAAAATTAAACAGCCATTTACATTCCATACCTTCCCACATGATAGATGAAGAGATTAAAAAGTATATTCAGTTATATAATTGATATTTTCAAAAGTTATCATGTCGTGTCATCACCCCTCCATGCGGACTGGATAAATCTACATCATAAGCCACTAAAACTCCTTTTTAATGTAAAAATACCAAATAATAGGTTTAAAGAGTTTATTATCTCAAAAAAAGAACAAATATTGACTTATATGAAACTTAAAAATAACATAATTGATAGAAATAGTACATTTAAACACGGTGACTTATATGAATAAAGTAACATAAATATATCGAAATTAGGATTAAAAAAGCATTGTCTTTAAATTAATATTAATAATCGATTAAAAACAACAATAATAAGTTCAACAATCATTTATCTTTTTTACAATGTGCCTACACATACAGTCCGCCTATAGGTAAGTGGTTGCTGTGTACGAACATACAGTCCGCCTATAGGTAAGTGGTTGCTGTGGCCCATAGACATCTACATCTATCCCCGATTACGAATCAAAATGTTTTCATTTAAAATATTATCTTTGATGACGTTGTTTTACATTACATATTGCATATGGACAAGCATACAGAAAGGAAACATTATATATTTACCTTGCGGGAATCGAACCTATGCCCCGCAGCTTTGCAGCCATAAAATTAATGGTGAAAATATTACGGCTTAGTTAGTTTTTGTGAGACATAAAACGGTCAGATATTGATTACAGTATGACATATGTACAATCTTTAAATTAAGAGTTAATTTTAGTTTTATTTTAAAATCAAATAATATTATCTTACGCTTTCATCAAACTTTATATTTCACTTTGGCTGAGATGTATTACTCTATTACCATTTGATTCTTTCTCTGGTTTGCGTGTCTTGTTTATATTCTCTTCTGAATTACTTCTCTTTCCTTTCTGCCGAGTAATTCAGTCTACCACGGTGTCTTTTTAGGTATTTTCCTGGACAGCTTAAGGATAATTTTTCGCAAGATCCATGCATGTGGTATACACTGTAAACTGCCAGCTCATGAGGTACCTTGAGGATCACCAGCTGATTAGTGACCGCCAATACGGTTTTCGCCGTGGTAGGTCAGCTGGTGATCTTCTGGTCTACCTAACTCACAGATGGGCGGAGGCAGTAGAGTCCAAGGGGGAGGCATTGGCCGTTAGTTTGGACATTGCGAAGGCCTTCGATCGGGTTTGGCACAAAGCGCTTCTTTAGAAGCTCCCTTCCTATGGGCTTCCCGAGAAATTGTGCGATTGGATAACCAGTTTTCTTGCAGATCGGAGCATCAAGGTCGTTGTAGACGGTGCAAGCTCCGATTGCAAGCCTACTAATGCTGGTATTCCACAGGGCTGCGTGCTATCGCCAACGCTGTTTCTTCTGCATATCAATGATATGTTGCAAACCCGTAACATTCATTGCTATGCAGATGACAGCACTGGTGATGCTCTTTACACCGGCCGAGCCAATATTTCTCGGGAAAACGTCTCTGAGTGCCGGGACAAACTTGTGTCTGAAGTCAAGTCTCTGCTGGACAGAGTCTCGGCTTGGGGGCGACTAAATCTAGTCCAATTTAACCCCCAGAAGACACAACTTTGCGCGTAACCCCTAAAAAGAACCCCTTTGTCGTATCCCCTTAGTTTCAAGACACTCTCCTTGTTGCCTCAGCCAGTATCGGAATCCTCGGCGTCGACATATCGAGTGACGTGCAGTTTCGTGGTCACTTGGAAGGGAAGGCCAAATTGGCCTCTAAAAAGCTTGGCGTGCTCAGCAGAGCGGGACAGTATTTCATGCTGGCACACCGCCTGCAACTGCAAGGCGCAGGTTCGGTCGCACATGCAATACTGCTCCCATCTCTGGGCTGGGGCTCCCCAGTACCAGCTCCTTCCACTTGACCGCATCCAGCGTAGAGCGGCTCGAATCGTCGACGACCGAGTGCTTTCCGATCGGCTCGATTCACTGGCACTGCGAAGAGATGTTGCATCTCTTTGTTTTTGCTTTCGCATATACCATGGAGAGTGCTCTGAGGAGTTGTTCGGATTAATCCCAGCCGCCAAAATTCGTGAACGCACTACGCGGCAAACGTCCCGATACCATCCACACCATCTGGATGCTTGGCGGTCCACCACTGTACGTTTCAAAAGGAGTTTTGTTCCGCGTACGACCTCTCTGTGGAATAATTTACCACCGACGATTTTTCCGGACCGATACGACCTGGGGACCTTCAAGAAAAGAGCTTACTCCTTTCTAAAGGGCCGGCAACGCACCTGCAATTCCCCTGGTGTTGCGGTTGATCATGGGCGGCAGTAGTCACTTAACATCAGGTGAGCCACATGCTCGTTTGCCCCCTCTTCTATTAAAAAAAAACAATCTTACAAGATTCTCTAATGGATCTGGATCTATATACAGGTTCCTCGGTGATGTGTTCTTTTTTAAGGTACGGATAAAATTACTGCAGTCTGCTTTAGCTGTACTGTAAATACGTGTGGATTGTCGTTATGTTGTTCTGTATCGCTTTGTTTAAATAATTAAGGTCGAATTTTAAGGCCTTGGGTTTACTTTCTAGTTGGAGATTTTTCGTAGAAGATTACTCGTGCATGCGTAGACGTCAACGATACTGGTATAGTTTCTCTTTTCTCTATATACAGTAAAAGTTAGCATGATCCCTGTTTATTATTTTTATTTATTTATTTATTCTTTATTGCAACACACCTTTAACCAAGAGTTACAAAGGCGGCATTAATGCCCTAAGACAGATGGGATAAATAAAGTGTTTGTAGGTGAAAATTAATGCCAATAAGAAAAAATTAAAAATATTCATTACTAGCGATACGCCCCACTTCACACGGGTGATTTCTGGATCTCAACAACAGTGCCTGAACCCACCTGGTTCAGATGTGAATCTAAACCATACAGGAACCCACTAAAATGCAAACAAAAAGTCATCAAAATCGATCGATACGCTTTCGAGATTAAGAGAGACTAACGGGCAGAAATTGATTTTTATATAAAGAGATGTGTGATGAGAGATGCGGCGGCTACCCTTTCCTATTGTCCACATTGCAATCCTACCAGAGGCTCTTCGCATAAATATCTCCTCCAAATAAAATGTGTTTCTCGATGAGCTTCAATTTCTTGTCTCTCTTCCAAATAAATATTAATTATTACAATACTAAGTCAAACGATGTTCTCGGTAGTAGTTACAAGATTGATAGTAAATTATACAGATAGATCGACGACAATGAGGGCCGCTTTAACTGGTCTATAGAATGGAACTGGGTAATATAGATCTCGATGTCTCGTGTGAATCGATTCTCGAGTGATGCTCAACACTCGAGATTTTTGGCCGCTGACTACAGACATTTCAGAAGGGCGGTTAGTCCTCTTCCGAGATCTGGGCTTCCGTATCTGGGCCATTTTTTGATACATCCCTAATGCTTGCTGACTCTTGTGGGGAAATGTCGGTGTCTTTAGTAATATGATAAAGTTGTTCTTGAAAACCTGTCATATTTCCTCGATTCTAAGCACTCAGGACTGCACTGCGGGCAGTATGGCTACGACTTATGTTATCAACTTTTCTATGTGTGCAATTTATAAATTTTATGCCTTGTTGTTATTATTGCACTCTCTTATGTCGTGTTTCTCAGCACGGTAGCAGCAGTTATTTTTTGTGCTTGTAACCTTGTCCAGATCTGCGGGCTGGAAGTAAGATAAGGTTTCATGTGGAGTTTGTGCGACCCTTCGTTTTTCTGATCACTTTTACCTGTTTCTACGCTACTCTTACATCACTAAGAAGTGTTTTTGTTTTATTTTAGCTCCTCGATTCTTCTCGATCTTCCCATTCGCCAAGTCAAAGACTAATCCCGTCAGACGCAAGAGGATGATGACTGGTCTGGTGGTTTGTTATGTTATCAGTTCCACTTTTGAGTCTGTCTTGGAGAATATTTCTATCTTCTTTAGACTCGCAACTGATTTGTACCTTCTGGTTCTTTTCTTTTTTGATGTGGTTGATGCCAACACCTTACAGACTTACTTACTTACTTGACAGGCCTGTTGGTCTAGTGGTTAGTGACCCTGACTGCTATGCCGGAGGTCGTGGGTTCGATTCCCACTCAGGACAAATGTTTGTGTGATGATCGCGATCATTTGTTCTGTGTCTGGGGGTAATTTATCTATAATATTTATGTATTTAGAAATATATAAGTATGTTTATCAGTTGTCTAGTACCCATAACACAAGCTCTGCTTAGCTTGGGACTAGATGGCGTTGTGTGATAGTTGTGGATTATTATTATTGTTATTATTATTATTACTCAACCAGGTCAATCCCGTTCTCAACTTGCTTCATAATATCTTCTATTGTACTTCTGGGGTCGATCGATTCTACTACTATAATTGGGTGATTTGGCTTCGCTACCACTTCTAAGAAGGCACGTGAAAGCAATCCACGCCGAGTCATTGATGAGTGCTGAGTTGATTCTCTGTCGGTTTCCTCCAGTAAATTAAATTGTATTTCTTGTCTTTGTTTCTTCGATATGTGATTTATATTTTAGTTCACTTCTAAAGCTTTTTGTTAGTCTAATAGGTGTCGAGTCCACTGCAATATCTTTCAGCTCCTTCATTTGCTTTCTCAGTTCTTCTAAGGCGGTCAAGGTGAGCGAGGAGCTCAAGGAAACCGAAGCTATGCTTTAGACCTCTTGGGATACTCTGTTAATTTCTTGTCTAAGCTCAGTTATAGCTGAAATTAACCGAAGTTTCGAGTCTGTTATCTCGTGTAGCAGTTCCTCGGCAGCATCTTTAAATTGTTCAATGTAAACATTTCCATCAAATATGTTCACTGTGTTATTGCCAGGTAATTTAAATTGCTCCTTTTGTGGCGTGATACGCCGAAGCTCATTGAGTTCCTCTGTGAGAGGATTCTTTGATCTTGGATCATAGCCAGTGATACATGAGAAAGTTCGTGTTATCTCGTATTATTCATTATTATTTATTCTTTCAAGACCGAAACTTTCATGCATGTATCGGGCATGGCTTTGGGTGACCCTTTTTGATTCTCGAGATACACTCGCCTTATGCTTGCTAAATTCAAGCATACTCGTATGTTGCATTCGCGACTCGGATAACTTGGTCATTTCGTAAAATTTGTGTAGACCCATAATTACGCTCTCGCGAATTTTCCTATTTAAGTTGTTCGATGTCGATAATGAGACGCCGTCGATTCTGCTTTAGCTTTTTGCAGAATTCCATTGGCGTGTCTGGGCAACTCGTTCAGTAACATACGGGTACCACCGATCGACCTTGTAGAAGCATCGAGAGAGATGTTGGTGTCCCCGGAGGATTAAATGGATGCTATTAAGAAATGTATAACCATTTTGAAGTTATTATTTGTCAGTCAGTCTGTCTGTTTGTCTGTCCGGGCAAATTTTTGGAATGACCTAACAGATTGCAAAGAAACGCATACATGCACGGATTGCGTGAATTTTTTTAGAAAAACTAGTAGTTTGAAGTCTAAACGATGCCACAGTAATAAATTCCACACAGGCGAAGCCTTGGCATGGCTCATTCTTTTTATAAAATTGGATTCTAATCAAGTAATAAAACAAATTTGCGAAATGTTTTCTACACAGAAATCGTAAAAATAAGATAAATGTCGCCGCTATGATGTGTTGACGAACATCATTTACCATTTTGTGATTTAGTTGCCCGGGGAAGGTCGTACGTGAATTTATGTGAATAGCATAATAAGTTGTAATAACTCATCAAGGACGTGTAATTCAACTAATAAAGGCATAACATTTCATCCGTAAGTTGATAATTTACTAATTATCATTTTTTTAACTAATTAACATCTAGATGAATATTTTACTATGATTTTTACATTAGTAAACTTTCATTTATTACCTTTCGTGTTTACAATTGCTGCTTTTGTTCTACCGTAGTACGCGACGCACGCGACGTTGCCTCTGCCAAGCAATGTAATGTGAAACATTAGATATTATTGTACATTGCGTATGTTTATAATACGGCTAGAGGCATCTGTCGCGTAATACGTATGTGTTCTTATTCTCGCTAAAATATGCTTGCTTTTTAAGAAGGAACAGGCTTTTCCCCGTTAAGACTAAAATATGCTTGTACAGTTACCCGGATTTAAACCAAAATCTTCTTAACAAGCTAGAGCGCCTTCTCAACAAATCATCAGATATATTTTCAATCTTCGTAATTTTGATCATATCTCTCACTATCGCTCTCGTCTTAAATGGCTCACTATTAAACAGAAGCGTGACTAGTATTTTGCTTGTTCCCTTCTCTATCTTAAATGATCAATCCACTTCTTATTTCAAGGAGAAATTTTAGTATATTTCCTTAACGCATGATAGGACTCTGCGTTCCTCGTATAATAATTTTTTTATACATGGTAGAGCCATGCTGCAGTTTTATTAGAAGTATAGTTATAGCATGAATGGGTCGGTTTGACCGGGGAAGAACCACGCTCTTACAGAATACCAGTGTAAAATAGTAGCTTAATGCTGCTGTGTTTCGTATGGTGAGTGTAGATAATCGGAGACCTTTTTTACTGGAAACGAGGCATTCCATTTTAGTCCTCATGGGTGACAACGCATCTGCATTTTGATTCGTTATCGAGGATAGATGTATGTGGCGACATCGGTTTTGGAAATATTCGAGCACTATTTCATTTCTATTGTCTTATTCATAGAGTAATTAGACTTAGAGTGATAGTGTCATTCAAAATTCTGTTCAAAGTTGAAGCAACAACACAATGAATGTGTGCATAAGCAGCCTGTAATTACGTTAGCCCGCACGCACACAAGCAAATGATTAATGTATGCAAGTAAATGACGATTTCCCCAAAAAATTGGCAAAGTGTAATAGTAGACATAGTCGTAAAATACGAGTACTACACTGAACCTAAACGTTAAGTTGGAGAGGTCTCGTCTAATGAAGTCAACGCTCCGTCCCCCTTCCTTTCAGCTCGAGTTACAAAACCGCTTTCAGTGCCTAGAGGATTGCAATGCAGTGGACGATATGAATGACAAGCTCGTGGAAACTGTCCATGCGGTCGGAGCTAAGTTCTGCAAGACCCGCCGCAGAAGAACACAAAAACTCTCCGATTACACTCTTATCTCATGGCTGTTAGACGGGAGATGAAACTGCAGTTGTCAGCAGATTTGACAGCATACAGGCAACTGAAGAGACAGATCTCCAAATGCATGCGGCAGGACTTACTCAACTTTAATACTGCTCGTATTAAAGAAGCGATCGAGCGGAACCAGGGCTCCAAAGTCTTTGCCAGAGATCTGTCTGCCAGAAAGAGCCAACTGTCAAAGCTGAAGACTGAGTGTGGCAACATCGTTTCCGGGACACCTGAGATTCTGAGTGAGATTGAGAGGTTCTATGGGCAGCTGTACACATCATCGTTGGAGCCACACGCAAGTGTGAGTAATGATCCAAGGGCAAGTCTTATCCGACACTATTCCGATGATATCCCGGACGTAAGTCTGAGCGAGATTAGAATGGCTCTCCACCACCTTAAAAACGACAAGGCCCCGGGCGAGGATGGAATTACAGCGGAGCTTCTGAAAGCGGGTGGAACACCGGTACTTGAAGTCCTTCAGAAGCTCTTCAATTCCGTCCTCCATGATGGCACTACTCCGGAGGCGTGGAGCAGAAGCGCGGTGGTCTTGTTCTTTAAGAAAGGCGACAACGCTCTCTTGAAGAACTACAGACCGATTTCCCTTCTGAGCCGCGTCTACGTGCTGTTTTCGAGAGTCATTACGAATCGTCTCGCACGCAGACTCGACGACTTCCAGCCTCTCGAACAAGCCGGTTTCCGAAAAGGCTTCAGTACCATAGACCACATACATACCCTGTGTAAAGAGAGGCGCGAGCTCTTTACACGTCTACGTGGACTCGAGTACTGACTAGGGTTGCCGTTCTACAAATTTTAAAGTCCCTAGACTAACCGAAAAAATCCGCCAGAAACAGGATTTTTCTTTTTCTTAAAATCCGCTAGATGTCCCTAGGTATATTTTCGTGGTATATGGCATTGGGCTAATTGAAAAATCTTGCCAAATGGTCAATGAATACCGAAATTCTAAATCTATAAATTCGACATCGAATTCGATTCGAGCGAACTCTATTTCATATAAATCAGTTATTTATAGTGTAGGTTAATGATATGACAACCAAAACAAAAATTATTCATGTACAAAATAAAAAAAATATTGTAAAAAAATCTTAAATCTTTAAACCACGTTTAAACATTGGTCATCTTATTAAAAATAAAACAATTAACTCAGTACGTTCCTGTACCTAAATTTCAAAATTAATAGCGAAGTACGGATCCAGATCTTCAAAAACAAATTCAGTGGAAGTTGAAGCTTCGCCAATGTCTCCAGTTCCCACCTTTGGTTTGCCTTTATCGACTTGGTTGACAACATCTTCGGGTATATCATTGGTTGCGCAATTTTTTTTAATCCTTAACTGATTTCTAATCAGAAGAATAGAATTTAAAGTTTTTTCTGATAGCTTGTTTTTTGCTTTTAACTACATTCAGCACCAAATACGCGTTCAAATTCTATATTGAGTGTGGTAGTGATAATATTACTATTGCAAAATTACATAAATCTTCGAATATGTTTACTCCTGCTGCATTTTCGTACGTCGAAACTATAGACAGAAGTAGAAATAGATGAAAGTGAAATGTGAATGGTCGACATTGAATTGGTAGTTTATGTTCGGGAATTCTCGTGAAATTATATTATATATACAGTGCTATCAACGGTAGATTACAAAATTGGACATATGATAAATGACATATTTCAAATGAATTAATTTATAAAAAAAGGTCGCCATTTCAAAAGTCCAAATGTCGCTAGAAGTTATTTAATATTTCTCGCTAAAACGATTTTTTTATCCGCTAAACATTCTTAAAATCCGCTAGATCTAGCGAGAAAGTCGCTAAAACGGCAACACTGGTACTGACACGCTGAAAGTCGTACTTAGCCTTAAAAGGCTAACTTGAAACGGCTTCACTTTGCGTGCACCTGCTGCGGTTCTAAGCCTAATAATTCTATGGTCTTATTATTTCTATTTCTGTGGTTTTCCGTGTAGCAGCGCTGTTTATTAAATGTTAAACGTTATACGTTGTGGTTGCGCGGAAAAAAAGAAACGGGTAATCTCACATTTTGTTCGGTTGGTTATTGTTTGCCGGTGTCTCTCTGTCACACCCATGCAGTCCATCCCTCACGCACTGGAAGGGGGGGTGGGCTAGAATGTGACGCGATTTTTCGGCCAATGAAAACGCGCCCCGCCGAGATCGAGGTAGTAAAATGGCCAACGCATAAAGGAGCGCCCGCTGCCGTCGAGCGCCCTCTTCCAACGCACCACAAGACCAGGAGCGTCGTCCACGAGGCCGCAAGGAGCCCCACTCCGGTAAGTGCTTCCTTTTAATTTGACTTGAGCCATTTTATTTCCTTGTCACATTTCTCTCCCTTAGCGGTTCAAGTCGAAACTCCTTCGAGACACTGGCAAAATAGTAGATTTTGGAATAGCAAGTGCATCGTCGGAGGCTGTCGCGTTGTTTTGGTTGCGAGAAACCGCATATACAGTCCAGCAAATCGATCAAGCACAGTAAGCAAAAGGCTCGACCCGGGAATCGAATCCAAGACCCCAATCGCTGAAAACATTTCTGGTTATTAGCACGCCATTACGTTGAAAATAATAAAAATAGCCTATAAACCAACATCAAACTACCTTCTTCTTCTTTAACAGCCCCTAAGACTCCACTGCTGGAGATGGGTCTCTCCGTTTAAGGGAGGATTTTCCATAATTGTAATATTAGGCAGGCGGGTTGACAATTTATAGTACCACCGTTTCACACCATTGACGCTACTGCCTTTCGTCGGATGGGCCCTTTATGAAACAAAATGATGATACTGCCATCTATCGGGAACCGGACTGTTTTCCTGACATTTTCCATTGATCACTTACGGCACCTACCACACGAATTAGGACCATTGCCGTCACTTATTTTTTTGCAATTAAGTCAGTAGTTTTTGCGTTAATCACGAATATATAACGGTAAAAAAAAGATGTTACCACGGTGAATTCCAAGGTGAAAAAGGGGTCCTATTACCTGGTAAAAAGCTTTGAGCTGGCGTTATAAAATACTTACTCAAAGCAGAACTCTCGCTGTCACAGTTCAAATAGGTTCCGTCGAACAGCAAGTCCTTCACCTGTATCTGCATAAATGGGTATGTGACGTTTCCAAAGAAGCTTCCAAGAGCCTTGTTAACCGCGCCGACTATGGCTGGCATCATAGTGTTCACCGTCAGAAGCACTCCCTGAAAGGTGAGAGGTATTTTTTTAGTTTGGTTTATTGATATTTTTCAGTTTTTTAACGAGTACACATCCACCTGATGGTAAGTGGTTGCTGTGGTTCATAGACATCTACATCAATCCTCTATCACGAATCAAAATGCAGATGCGTTGTCACCCGTGAGGACTAAGATGGAATGCCTATTTTCCAGTAAAAAGGAGAGAACCGGAGTCTCTACACTTACCATACGAAACACAGCAGCGTTAGATTGCTATTTTACGCTGGTATTCTGTGTGAGCATGGTCCTTCCCAGATCGAGCTGACCCTTTCGTGTTACAACTATAGGTTCTACTAATATAGCTGCAGGGCGGGGGTTAGTCTACTTCTAACTTTTTGATATTATAAATAGGACTAGATTAACACCTATTCTGCTCTCCAGTCCGGCGAGCAGTTTGGCGTATGGCTCTGGGGAAGAGCGCAGGTCGTGTTGATCCCCAGGGCAAGTCTGAGGAGTTCTTCTTCACGTGGTTGCCGCCTGTTATTTTGTCTGGTTCAATAGGAAACAGATAGAACAGAAACACTCGGACGATCCTCTTTTTCTTTTCTTTTATCCCTCCCCTTTTCCTATCCTAACACAATCCAAGGTCTCAAGCGTACCGTGCCGATGGATGCGTGGCTGGAGGGAGTCCAGTCGCAAACGGTGCCTACTTGAGACCAGGGCGATTCGGGTAGTATTTTAGCCCTTCTCTCGGCATGCGGGGCTCTGAAAGCTGTGACCAAGTATTTCCCTAGCTAATCGTGGGAACAAAATGGATGAAAACCGACATTTTGTAAAAGACAATGAGAACTCTCCTTTAATGGAATTAGTTGTAGGTTCGGAAGAGGCTCTTTTAGCCTCACCAACACCCTGTAACAGTGCGCCCCAACCTGCGACGAGCCGTGAAGTGGAGGGCACATTTGCAGCCGAACCACAATCGGAAACGAACCAGGGAGGGGAAAAGAAAAAGTTCGCTAGGCCTTATAAGCTTAGTGGGACAGCCAGGAAAAGGTAACGAAGGCTGATAGCAGCTGCGATTGGAGCCGAAGAGGCCCTCTTTCTCTGCCAGAAGCCTTGGGACGAAATTTCTCTGCCCAAGCCTCCCCAAGTTCCGAAGGCAAAAAAACGCAGTCAGTCTGAGGAAGAGTCACCCAAAGACCAGCCCAGGAAGACTGTGAAGCTGGCAACGGAGGAGAAGAAGCTCAGCTTCAGTGCCATAACTGGCTTCGCGCGTATAGGGATTCGCAACTCGAATCCTATGAGTGTGGAGCAGATGCGGCTGCTCCACCGGGCACTAACACAGGCCACCGCTAAGACGGCCTGTGTTAGTGCAACCAGGAATGGGTCCAAAATTTTCGGGTTTCACACACAAGCCAGGTTGGATTCTGGTAACGTGCCTGAATAAGGCAAGCCAGGACTGGATTGTGGGTGAAATCGGAAAACTAAAGCCCTGGCCGGAGGCAGAGCTCTCGGTAATACCCGAGGGCGAACCGACTAAGCCTCAGCTGGGCATTACCTACTTACCCCGCAGCGAAGCCGACTCTCCAGAGGAGGCGGCTGTGCTGTTGAGAGCACAAAATGAAGGACTCCATACTGAGCTCTGGAGAATCCTCCACCGTAGGGACGAGGAGAATGGGTTCTCAGTAACCTTTTCTCTGGACGACCCTTGGCGAAGGTTCTTCGGAAGGCAGGCGGCAGAGTCATCCTTGGCTTTAAGATGATAACTTTTAAAGTCAAGGGAGACTCTGACGCGGCAATAGAGCCCGAACCGCCCCAACCCCAATCTCCCCAGCCCTCCACCTCTCGGGGTGAGGCTGGAACGCCACCGGTGAGAGTGACGTAGACCCAAGGCGCAGATTTCGCTTCGGTCCGACGGCCTCCGCTGGTGTCGTCCAGGCCGGGGAGGGGGGAGGGTAGGTGGGAGCGGTCCGCCGAAAGGTAAGATGGGGGTCATGTTCGCAGGCAAAGAACGTCAACAGGCGGAAAAGACCTCTGCTCCCCCACGCCCATAAATGGCTAAACCCAAAGGTAAGACGAGGGTCCTCCAAGCAAATCTTCACCTTGCAGCAGCTGCTTCTGCTATGGTGGAGGTCTGCTTTGCAGAGGACAACATTGACGTCACCCTTATACAAGAGCCTTGGGTGGCCAACGGTCAAGTTCTGGGATTGGCGGCTGCCGGTAAGATTCTTGTCAATACCAAAGGCAGTAGACCCAGAGCTTGTATAATTTATAATAAAAATATTGAACTTTTAGCTGTTCCAGAGTACTGCAATGGTGACCTGGTTACAGCCTTCATAAATCTCAAGGGATGCACAGGGGTCAGAGTAATCATTTGCTCAGCCTATCTTCCCGGCGAGAACGCAGATCTTACCATCGAGTTAGAGCGAGTGGCGGAGTTCGCCCAAAAACGCAACAACGAACTTGTGATGGGTTGTGATGCTAATGCTCACCACACAACCTGGGGAAGCACCAACATCAACGAAAGAGCTGAGTTACTTTATGATTTCCTCATCTCCAACCGCCTGGTAAGCCTAAACTTAGGTTGTACACCAACCTTTGTAACGCGTGCTAGGCAAAAAGTGTTAGACATAACCTTTGCTATCAATAACATGTCCAGGCGGATAAATGACTGGCATGTTGGTAGCGAAACTCGATGTCTGATCTCAAGCACATTAAGTTTGTGATTGGAGCATCACCAACCTTTGAAACCGTTACTTTTAGGGATCCGAAAGCGACCTCCTGGGATATCTACAGAGATATCTCAAGAAGCCTAGCCCGATTGACCCTTGAAACTCTTTATCACAATAAATCACTTAAGATCTGGCTTAAAATATTCTAAAACCTTAATCCGGGCTTTCGATCGTAAATTCGCTTCAGAAGCCCTGGGATTAAGTAAAAATAAATTTCGCATTCTGGCAAGAGCCCTAACTGGACACTGTTGTTTTAAAAAGCACATGTCCATCCTGGGACTAAGCAACACAAGGATGTGTCGGTTCTATTCCATAAAGGAAGAAACGCCTCTACACATCCTGATTGCCGACCCTTAATGCGCAAACGTAACACTTATCTGGGATACTATTTACTCCGCCCAGAAGAAGTGAAATTGCTCACGGCTAAGCAACTCCTTCGATTCATTGAAGACATAGGGCTTAGCCGTGAACTATAACCATAGCAGCGATCATAATAGATCTTTTAGGTCGCAGTGATACTGGTCTCTTTACCTAGACCTGCATAGCTGCTCGCATATAATTAAAAAAAAATATAGCTGCAGCACAGCTCTGCCACGTACAAGGATGAGTTCATTTTGGCTCCCTAAAGATATATTATGGTTGGCTTAATCGGGAAAGAAATGTCAGGTGTATTCAATTACTCGTAACGAGGTAATATGTCTTAGTTTTGAGGGTGACAAGTCATTTACATTTTGATTCTTGAGCAAGAATAGATGTATGTGTGTATAAATATGATCAAGTGGACTATAAGTACATAGTTTTAGAGATTAATTTTAACAGATATTTTTTTGCTTGGTAGAGCCATACTGCAGCTATATTATGGTTGTAACACGAATGGGCTGGTTCGAACGGAGAAAGGCCACACTCCTACTACACTGTAAGAGTGTGGTCCTTTGACAGCTGGTATTCCAGCTTAGTGCTGTGTTTTGTTGTCATATGCTGGTTTAGAATCAGAAACTCTTTTTACTGGAAACGAGGCATTCTATTTGAGTTGTTAGAGGTAGTAACACATCTGCATTTTGATTCTTTATTTTGGGGATAAATGTAGGTGTCAATCGGCCACAACGTACACTTACCATCAGTAGACTGTGTGCTCGTTTGTCACTCTAATTCTATAAAAATGTATAAAAAAGGAAAGTTATAGCCTATATACGTGTCACTGCTGGGCACAGGCCTCCCCTTATTTCTGAGAGGTTTTTAAGGCAAGGAAGTATCCGCAAAGCAGCCCCAATGCGTGTTGGCGAACTTTACATGTCTTCAAAAATTTTTTTGTTCTTCTTCAGACATGCAGGTTTCCTCACGATGTTTTCCTTCACCGCCGAGCACGTGGTAAATCAGCACTTAAAATTGCAATTAACAATTTCATTCATGCCGGCGGGGATCAAACCCGGGTTACTCGCGTTCTGTTATATTTACAGCGAGCGTTACCATCTGAGCTACCACGGCTATAAAAATGTATATAGCACTGTAAATATTCAATCTATTACCTATAAAATATAAAAGAGAAATATAATGTGACTTCGTGAGATATCTCTCCGTGAAGTAAGATATCTGTCTTCTTACCATGTAAGTTAAATTAATGACAGTGAGCTCGTCGTGCTCAGTCAGCGTCCCTGATGCCTGCGCATCGAAGACGAAGGATTTCTTTAGCATGTACTGCACGGTGTCGTTTTCACCATAGCCTAGTATAGTCTTTTCTCGATACTCTCTGAAAAAAAATAATTCAGCACGATAAGTTTTGAAGTTCTAAATATAAATATTTTTGCTTAATATGTTTTTATATTAGAGGAAAAGACTGTGGCAGCTAAGCCTAACTTTACAGTACGTGAGAAAACTCGCAATTTTAATTTATCACGTGCTTTACGGAGAAGGAAATCATCGTGAGGAAAATTACATATCTGGGGAATAAAATTTGAGCACAATGAAGTCCGCAAACACGGACTGGGGCTGCAGCACTCCTATGTCTCCTAAGGTGAAAACTGTCTTTTAAAATGAAAACACATCTTTGCTTAGATTTGCAGTAGCAACTTACCATCAAGTAGGCTGTAAGTTTGCTAGTCCGTTCAGTTCAAAAAAAAAGTCACACATAGGGATCAATATACAAAACCTCACAGTCAGCAATTACATTAACGCGTACTCTTTTTTCGTACGCGAATTTTACAGAGGCTTTGTGGAGCACGTGCGGTTAGGTTGGTCGGCGTAGTGATACGATCAAACTAAGAGCTTACTTTAAAACATTGATATGTTAAAAGGGGAAGATAGGCATTGATATATTAAAAGGGGAAGATATGTTACACGCTAATATCGCAATCACTAAACCTGGGCTCGGCGCAAGACTACAAGCACTAAAACTTACACATCTGATATCGTAACCGCAAAATTACTTTTAATGATAGACAAGGACAGAAATAGGAAACGTCGTAGTTGTGCGAGCGAAATCGCGTTAGCCGCCGAATGTTTATGATTATGAATGACATAGTGGTAGCGTTAGCTAATAAATAACGAAAGAAAATGTTTTTCTTTCGTTATTTATTAGCTAACGAAGTTTAATTATTAATTAGGTACATCAAAAAAAAATAATAACAGTATTTATTTTATATTTTTACTAAATAAGACACTTAAATGAATTAGAACTTATACACCTTCAAATAAAGATAATTTGTTTCGTTTTTGTCGTTTTGTTGTACTTGATATTGCCGGATCTATTTTATGAAAATAATGGACTCTGACATCACAATATTTGTCAACTATTGCCTTCAAAAGATGTATTCTATGGTTAAATGTAGCTGGTTGATCTAATGAATGAATTTCTAAAGCAGACAGAATATCTGAATTCACAAAAGATTGTATCACATTTAATTTTAGCCGAAGTATTTGCTTCACACAAAGAAAATGTTAAAAACATTTTAATTGTTCTTTCGGACTTAAGGCATATCTTGAATAAATCATAAGATGAATGGACTAACAGTCACTAAATAAAAACAACACTATTTTGTCTTGGTAAATACAAATTTTGGAATAAGTTAATTACATAAAAATAACCACGGTTGGTATTTAAAAAAATATCAATGCTTTGAAATAAATTTAATAGGTCCTTATATATGAAATTAAACGAGCAATTCTTGTGTGTGTGTATATATATATATATATATATATATATATATATATATATATATATATATATATATATATATATATATATATATATATATATATTTATATATATATATATATATATATATATAATCGGGATCTCGGAAACGGCTCCAACGATTTTCATAAAATTTAGTGTCCAGGGAGTTTCGGGGATAAAAAATCGATCTAGCTAGGATTTATTTTTAGAAAATGTCTTTTTGTCCGTGTTTTTAGGCAATGAAAAACTGCTACAATATCGTTAGAATAAGAAGGTAAATTTTGACAGATTGTCAATGGTTATAAATAGCTTAATGGTATAATGGGCGGTCACAGAATCGTAAAACCCCGGTTCGAGCCCAGAGCGACCGACCGATTTTTTAATTTTTTTTTCAAGTTCCTTTCTTTTTTGAGAAAATCTATTTTTTCTAGCCCTTTTTTTAGTATTTTTTAAATACACGAAAATTTAAATTAAACTAATTGCACTCATGATTTTTTATTCAAATAACCATTTCAGTTTTTTATATTATGTCGCTAAGATCAAAAAATATTATTCGTATTTCATAAGTATGTAATTTGTATCTAAATATAATTTCCAAAACACACGAATTAAAAAAAACCGAGCGAAAAATACCGAGCAAAGCTCGGTCAACCGGGTACTATATGAAATTGGCGAGAAAATATATTTAACTAAGCAAAGTGCATCGGATACACACAACAGTGCATCTATGCACTTTTATCATCTCATAGGTTGTTCATTGATCCCTTTACTAAAAAACCACGGGGGCGAGAATCAATAAACTCTTTGAAGGCGGTTTGGACTGCCGCATCGAAGTTGAATTTTTTCCTTGTAAAAAGTTGTCCAAATTACGGAAAAAATGGTAATCTATTGGAGCAAGGTCCAGGGAGTACGGTGGATGTCGCAGACTTTCCAATTGTAGCTCATTAAACTTAGGGGTTGTTTGTTGTGCAGTATGTTGTTATGTATATGTGTATGTTGTCTTGCGTTGTCGTGAAGCAGCAGTGGCCAAGAGCGATTGACCAATCTCGGTTGTTTAGCAGCTAGTTCTTCCTTCATGGTTTGCAGTTGCTGACAACAAATATCTGTCGTAATCGTTTGGCCAGATTTTAGAAATCTGTAGTGAACAGCACCGGCACTAGTCCACCAAACACTCACTTTTTCTTCAACTTTTTCTGAGTCAATTTTAGTTAAGGGTAGGATTTGGTGGGTCTCCAGGGTTTAGCCATTGTGATGAGCACTTTCGATTATCGTACAGTATCCACTTTTCATCACTAGTAATGATTCGATTTAAAATCCCTTCATTTTTGTGTTGGTTGAGCAAAGTAACACAGCAATCGACGGCTTTTGCAAGTTCGATTCACTCAATTCATGAGATACCAATCGTTTAAGTTTTTTACTTTTCCGATTTGTTTCAAGTGGATTAATACAGTTTTATCACTTACCCCGAAGCCTGCAGCTATCTCTGAAGTGCTTTGTGATGGATCCGCTACCACGATAGCCTTTAATTCTTCATTTTCCACTTTGGTCTCCGGCCGTTCACGGGGTTGGTTTTGAAGGTCGAAATTTCCAGAACGAAAACGTTGAAACCAAAAACGTACTGTGTTTTCTTTTGCGACAGCAGCGCCGTACACATCATTAATCCTTCGAACTGTTTCTGCAGCACTTGTACCACGATAGAACTTGTACTCGTAAATATACCGATATTTCATGTTTTTTTTTATAGTATAGGGTGACAAACGAGCACACAGTCCACCTGACGGTAAGTGGTTGCTGTGGTCCATAGACATCTATATGTATCTTCGTGCAGTATTTCTTCATTATTCATACGTGGTAGAGCCATGCCGCAGTTATATGGACTACTATTACTACTGGACTACTAGAATGTAGTTCGTTTTTAGAATAATTATTTACTTTAGGAACTTGTACATGTTGCTTAGTAACTGGTCTTGTATTATGAGTGTTATAATAATAATTTGTGTAAATTAATTGTAGCATACTGCTCTTCTTATATTAGCTAACATATCCACACAGCTATACACGAGCAAGAATTTACAAGCATGGGATTTATTGTTTACGTGGTACAGCCATACTGCAGTTATATTAGTAGTATAGTTGCAGCACGAATGGGTCGGCTCGACCGTGGAAGGACCACGCTCTCACAGAATACCGGCGTCAAATAGTAGCTTAATGCTGCTGTGCTTCGTATGATGAGTGTAGAAAACCGGAGACCCTTTTTACTGGGAACGAGGCATTCCATCTTAGTCTTCACGGGTGACAACGCATCTGCATTTTGATTCGTAATCGAGGATAGATGTAGATGTCTATGGGCCACAGCAACCACTTACTATCAGATGGACTGTGTACTCATTTGTCACCCTATTCTATAAAAATAAATGTAATTATAATATTTATTTCAAAATTAATGCTGTTATATTTTTAGAATAACGGAGGATCTTGCTAAGCCATTTGAAGTGGTATAGGCCCATAAGGCGGAATTACAACTGCAAATGCGGGCGGGACTGTCCCCAAAAAAATTTAACGGTTGGCTGTCTTATTCATTGTTACTTGACGTTCCATAAACATATTACTGTTTACAACGTTATTTGAATAAAACCTAAGGATGTAATTACTCTAAGATAAAACCGTAGGATGATAACAATATGTATACCTATTAATTATTTAAACAAATTCTTATTTATATGATATTTTTTATAATATTGGGTGACTAACGAGCACGCAGTCCACATGATGGTAAGAGGATGCTGTGGCTCATAGACATTCATATTTATCCTCAATTAAGAATCAAAATGCAAATGCACTGCCACTACTGAGGACTAAAATGGAATGCCTCGATTCTAGTAAAATGGATCTGCAGTTCTCTACACTCACCATACGAAACATAGCTCAGCATTACATTGCTATTTTACGCTGGTATAATGTGAGAGCGTGGTCCTGCATCGATCGAGCCGAGCCTTTCGTGCTACAACTATAATATGGCTGCAGCGTGGCTATACCACGTAAAATACTTAATAGTAGGTATAAAATAGATAGTTATACATTTCGGCATTTCCGGTATTGCAACGAAGGCCATCACAATTCAAGCGTAGGCTGTAAGATTGTTAACATGTGTCTGGAAGATGGCTGGTCCTGCGTCTGCACATTTGTTAACCGTTCTTTTACCTTTGTTTCTAGATTAGGATCGTCATTAAAATTAGGATAGTCTTAGTTAAGTTCTCACATGTATCAGATATGTATAATAAATTAAAATAGATCGCGTATTATTTAATGTATCGAAAATTAAAAATATAATTTGAACTTCCGAATCGGTAAGAATTACCGGTATTTCAATTGTATGACTAGATGAAGTAACGACTTCTTATGACATGCAGGAAACGCAACACCGTATTCTGTGACCGTCCTATAGAGGCCTATCTTTAGCAGTGGACTTCTAATGTAGGCTGTAATTATGATGAATTAGAGCAGTGTCATAGGTGTAATGTAAGACTCACATATCCTGATCAGTCTTTTCAATGTACCAAAAGATCATCTAGACACTTACACTGCTTACAGTTAAAACGCTAATATTTACTCATAAACATACATATATGATTTAGACGGTAATAGATCTATATATATATATATATATATATATATATATATATATATCTGTAATAACAATCCGCACTTAAAATTGCAATTAACAATTTCATTGGTGCCAGCGGGGAGCGAACCCGGTTTGCTCGCGTACTGTGAAATTTACAGCGAGCGCTAACCATCTGAGCTACCATGCTGATTTACCACGTTCTCGGCGGCGAAGGAAAACATCGTGAGGAAACCTGCATGTCTGAGGAATAAGAAAAAAATATTTCGAAGACATGTGAAGTTCGCCAACATGCATTGAGGCAGCACGGCGGACAATTCCTTGCCGTAAAACCCTCTCAGAAATGAGCGGACGCCTGTACCTAGCAGTGGGACGTATATAGGCTGTAACTTTACTTTACTTTTTAATAACAATGTTTTCGCGGACGGCTTAGCAGGGTGCGTGTGAAGTCAAACAAAATAAACACGGATTCTACGCTATGACTTTCAACTATAGCACACATTTCACTGAGATATTCTGAAAATTCAGTCAAATCAATAGGCATATTACATTTACTGTACATGTTACACCGTGGACGCGCAGTAAATGAAACCAGTTCCAGGAAGTCACACATTTAACTCTTGACTTATTGTGATCGCGGAAGGGCGCGTCACATTCGCGAAATTACTAGGACTCAATGTCTGGTGATGAATAATATTGAAGAGGAGATCGAAGGATGCAATGTCCTTCGTGCGGTCGCGGTTCTTATTCGATTACAACTAACTGTCGGCCCTTTAGTTGCAGTACGTGCATAAAGGAAGGGTTAGGGAAAAGAGGGCTTAAAGATATGTACCAAGTATTTCATTATATTTATAAATTATGTTATATTTATGTCCGGTAATTATATTTATAAATCAAATTGTTAACTGGCATTATCACACCGTAGGTAAAGTAAAGGTACAATATCATGTATATCTACTATCTACGAGTTTTATTATTTTTGATTTAAAGGGTAATAAATATGACATAGAGTGTAGGTGGAACTCAGCTAAGCGGTGGACGTAAATTTTCACAGAACTTGAAGATCCGCCTAATCATCCCATATTAAAAAGTTTTGAAATATCTTGTATAATTAAATATAAAAGAAAATTGTGATAAAGTTGTGGACCCTTTTTACTGGAAACAAAGCATTCCATCTTAGCCATCGGGGATTTGCATTTTAATCGAGGATATATATAGATATCTAGCGCCTACAGCATCCCCTTGTTGGAATATGTGCTGGTTTGTCACTCTAATATTTTTATAGGATCAAGGTGACCAACGAGCACACAGTCCACCTGAGATAAGTAAAAGATTGGCATGGCCCATAGACATCCACATATATCATCGATTACGGATTAAAATGCAGGTGCTTTGTCACCCCTGAGAACTATAATGGAATGTCTTGTTTTCACTAAAAAGGGTCTCCGGTTCTCTACATTCACCGTACGAAACACATCAACGTTGTGCTGCTATTTTACGCTGGTATTCTGTGAGAGCGTGGTTCTTTCTTGGCCGAGTCGACCCATTCGTACTAGAACTATACTACTAATATAGTTGCAGTATGGCTGCACCACGTAAACAATAAATCTCATGCTTGTAAATTATTGCTCGTGAATAACTGTGTGGATATGTTAGCTAATATAAGAATGCTACAATTAATTTACACCAATTATTTATAACACTCATAACACAAGACCAGTTACTAAGCAAAATGTAGAAATTCCTAAAGTAAATAATTATTCTAAAAACGAACTACACTCTAGTAGTCCAGTCACTAGATAATATTATTTAGTTCCTAAAATTACAAATAAATTAAAAGAATTAGATAAGAGGAAGGAAGAAAACCCGCCTTTAAATTAAAAGGAATATAATATATTATATAATAATTTCAGTTATAAGAAACGGCAAAAATAATTTTTTTGGAATATACTTTAAGTTATTAAAAAATTTATTTAGACTGCTTCGTTTGTAAATCTTTAATAATAATAATTAGTAAAAAAGAACAATAATAATAGGACTGTCATATAAATTATGAGTTTGGTGAATACAATCTGTAAAATATTGTACGAATTTTGTTGACCTTGTAAACAAAAATAACACCCGAGTTCAATACCCGCCGGCATCTTATACTTGTACGTATATGATACGACAGTAGGTTGTACCATGAGCAGATGACGTTATCACTTTAATAAAACTTGATATATTCTCACTTACTTCACTATCATTATTTTAAATCTACCTATCTACATAAAACACGAAAAAGTTTCTACCTATGGCCGTATAGACTATGAAACCATCCAACCGGTTTTGATGAAATTTTTGAGTGTGTTTGACCGGAAGCATTATAACGTTTAAAAAAATTGCGTTTTATGATAGCATGGACATTTTTGGTTCGCTATCGGTCATTAGGATCGACCAGTTTCTTAATTTTAAGTCCAGCCAATTTTTGAGTTCTCTTAATTTTTCCTTATTATTTCCAGCAACAAATTATGAGCTATTAGTTGACTGAATTACAATTAAAACCAGCGATCCGCCCTGGATTTACACGAATGATTTCTGTATCTCGACAACATATACATGTACTATACGTATAAACCTTCCTCTTGAATCATTCTATCTATTAATGAAAACCGCATAAAATCCGTTGCGTAGTTTTTAGGCGTTGTCGTAATTGGCCACGATCGTACAAGACAACGATGCAATTTCGTCGCACAACGACAACGAGATTAAACACACACATTTCTATAGAGTGTCCTAATTGAAGCTTACATGTGATCGTGCGAGCACTAGAGATGCTTAATAACGATCGTATCAAATCGATGCTACGAGATTGATGTAGTAATCAAAGCTACAAATCACTTTTGAACTATTTGGTCACGCGACATCACGCGTGCGCAGCAACACACCCGTGAGTTGAATTAGAGACAAGTAAAGACCTCAGAGACCTAAGCGACCTAAGAGAATAAAAAAAAACTGTGCATCTGATTAAACAGCAAACCATTGTAGAAATGGTACCGTTGCGGCGACGGCGCGGAAGCATCGCGTTATTGCGTGATGAGCATCGCCTGAGTTATTGGGACACCTGTTGCACCATCGTACGATCTTTTTCATAGTGCGATGAAATCGCATCGTTTGATCGTGCGATCTATGTATAACCAATTAGAAAGACACCTAAAAGATCTAAGCGTAAAGACGGCGGGAAGCGACTTAGTTTTATACTACGTAGATATTCGTAATTCTACTACAAACTTACGTGAAGATAGCAATAACTTGTTTTGTGTTATGTTGTTTCTATACCTGTACCGGAACTGTACCAATTAAGTTATACAATCATTCAGATTTTTTAACTAAATTGGTACTAACATGGTATTTTCATATGTGGTAGAGCCATGCTGTAGTTATTTTCGTAGTATAGTTGTAACACGAATGGGTCGGTTCGACCGGAGAAGGACCACGCTATCACAGAATACCAGTGTCAAATAGTAGCTTAATGCTGCTGTGTTTCGTATGATGAGTGTAGAGAACCGGAGACCCTTTTTACTGGAAACGAGGCATTTCATCTTAGTCCTCACGGTTGACAACGCATCTGTATTTTGATTCGTAATCGAGCATAGATGTTGTAGGGGGTATTTTGTGAATTGTGACCCTCTACATATAATTGATATGTAGTATATTAATGTAGGTAGTATCTTCTACGTTACGGGATGTGGTAATTAAAACTGTGTCCGTTTCCGTAGAGAGCGTTTATTGTACTGAAAATACTTATGAATAAAAAATGTAATTATAGTGAACGTGTCGCGCGCGCAGGCGCGATATCAGCATTATTTTCTAAACTGTTGAAATATCATGTACTTGCTCGTACATCTTGCCAATTTTATAAACAAGAAGAAAGTTTAAGGCGATGAACCCCTATTGAGTTTACGGGCAGCCGTAGCGATCACCGCATCCACACTATCGATGTCCGAGACCCCATGCTCCGATGAATGTCCTTGGGTTGGCTGCTCGACATTGTTGGGGTCTGGCTTGTCGCGAAGATTCACGCTGCAGCCTTGACGTCTTCTTTTCAGCCGGAATGTCCCCCATGCAATGAAGGCTACAATAATAAATCCGACTACGGTGTACAACACATAGTTGTGTGTGTCATGTGTGAGTGATTGTACACTCAGTGTTTGTTGCTGTTCCTTGACCTTATCAATGTTGTTTTTCAGCTCTTGTAAGGCGTCTTTATGATCTTCAGGTCCAAATGTATGATTAAAGTCTGTCAGTATGTGGTTCAGGCTTGATTCACGCATGTACATTCTTTCTTCACTGCCTGTTAGTTTCAACTCGCTGTGATAGTCGTTGCGAGCATGAATGATGAAGCTTTCTCCCTTGAGCATACACCCAAGTCCGAGTAACATAATCCCCGTGCCGTGTAAGTGCTGTGACGTCACTCCAGCTGGGCAGAAAATGCGCATCGTGCAGTCTTCGCAACAGGAGAACAGCCACGCGCCACGATTGTGTAATCGCACCCACCTGTCGTTGCAATCCAATACTCTTGTGCGGCATGTTGATGAGTCGCCATTGTTTAATATTTGCGCTTCACATAATGTATCGGCTACCTTAATGTTGTAAATAGGTTGATTGATAGCACATAACATTTTGTTTTCTTGCAGATTTAAGCATGATGATACATCTCGGTTTTCTAAGGGTATTATCATGTCCCCTTTTAGGTTTACAGCAAGGTATTCAGATGTGAGTACTATAGTTTTCTCTGTGTGTCCAGTTATTTGCGGAATAGGAATGATGTGGTTAAGTTCATATTGTTCGTTGTTTATTAGCGGTAGCTTCACTTCGAATATTATGTATGCACTTGTTAAGCGCACGTGCACTCGCGCCAGCTTGTATAGGCTTCGCGTGCAATGGCGTGTGTTCACACAGGGTAGCGATAACTCGCTTGGTAAATGACCGGAGATGATGTTGAGCTGATCTTCAAATTGGTTGGGCTTGATGAGATGGGTGTCAACTCTCCCGTCCTTCACGTCAGTTACTAGGTCTAGGAGTTGCTGTTGTATTTGTCGTATGTTTGAAATGATCAAGTTCACGGCCAGAGCGGTAGCTGTTATGTACATAGCATTGTCATGGCTGAGTTGTATGCGTTTTTCCGTTTCAGCGAGATGATTGTCGATGATACGAAATTGTGTGTTCATTACTTCCTCGTTTCTTTTTAGAAGATTATATTCACTTTCGATGATCGATGTGTGATTTTTGTAGAGATTCAATAGATGATTTTCGTTTGACTGGATTATGTTGATATCCTTCACGTACTGATTGGCAAATCTCTCATCCAGAGTACCAAAAAGGGAGTTTGCTAGGTATCCTATTCCATTCACTAGTCCTCTTTTTCTTCGAGACGGTCCATGTTCTGATCGTAAGATATCGTTATAGTGTTGAATTTCGTTAAGTTCGTGTTGAAACTGGGATGAAATTGTAAGATAGGCTGCTTCATTCTTGCATAATGTGTTCAAATGGTTGACATAGTTTTGTATGTTGTCCAAACTCCGCCAATATGTCGTCATGTTGTAGTATACAACCATTTTCCACGTATCTTGAATAATCTGCACATCAGACACCTTGTCAAAATAAACGACTCTTGAACTGCTAAGCCTTGTTATGTTGATCATTTGTTGCGTAGTAGGTCCAACACACATCGAAAATATAAGTAGTAACGTACAAAAAAGGTTGTTGAAGTGTTTTTTGCCGTTGTTGTTTCTTCGTTTTCTTTGCGTATTTATTGCAGGCTTCGTAGTGTCAACGTCAGAAGATGCAGTTGTATAAGATGACGGATCCAACGGAAGGCGTGACAATTTTGTAATCGGTCGCTTCATATTACTTGTTTTAGTTTTCAGTGTGACGACTCGTACCCGGCCGTCCGCACCTGGGTGAGTCTCCAACACCCGTCCCAGGATCCATTTGGCAGGAGGAATGTTGTCTTCTCTGACGATAACGACGTCCCCAACTTCTAAGTTTTTAGTAGGGAAGTGCCATTTGCTTCGAGTTTGTAGAGTTTGAAGATAGTCAGTAGACCACCTTCTCCAGAAGTCCTTGTACATTTTCTCCGTAAGTTGCCATCTTGTAGAGAAGGTCATGTCATTACCCTCAGCGGATAGTGGTGATTCTAGAGAAGGCTCGCCGATTAGGAAGTGAGCTGGTGTCAAGCAGTCAAGGTCTTCGATATTCTCTGACAACGCCACCAAGGGGCGAGAGTTGAGACATCCTTCAATCTGCGCCAACAGTGTAGAAAATTCCTCGAACGTAAGTTTTTGATCCCCAAGTACTCGTTTGAGGTGATGTTTCAGGCTTTTTACTGCAGCTTCGTAGAGTCCACCAGCAGTAGGCCAGGAAGGAGCGTTAAAATGCCATTCAATGCCCCACTCTGATATGTTAGTTATGACGTCATTGTTTATGTAGCATTGTAATGCCTCCTTTCGTTGTTTTTCCAATGCTCTTGCTGCGCCCACGAAGTTGGTGCCGTTGTCGCTGTAGATGTGACGAGGCTTTCCTCGGCGGGCACACATTCGTTTCAAGGCGTTCAGAAAAGCCACTGTGCTGAGATCGGAGACAAGTTCGAGGTGAAGAGCTTTTGTGCACAGACACACAAATACAGCTACGTAGGCCTTCATTGTCTTTATTCCTCTGCCCTTGTTAGCCTTTACCTCCACATGCCCAGTGAAATCTACACCGGTGTGTGTGAAAGGCCTTGATGGTGTGACGCGTGGAGGAGGTAAATCACCCATAAGTTGGTTGTTGTTGATAGTTTTGAAGCGATGACACGTGATGCACCGTATAAGTCGTTTTTTCCCTGCTCTCAAACCGCTGATAATCCAATATCTGTTGCGTAGATATGATAGAGTTAGTCTGGCTCCACCATGCAGGGTCCTCTTGTGCGCTTGGTCGATCAGTAACTCCGTTAACCTGTCATTGTAAGGTACGATAATTGGATGTTTTTGTTCTTGACTTAAGTTGGCATTTTCCAGACGTCCTCCTACACGTAAGATTTCGTGTTTGTCCAGGAATGGATTTAAGTTTAAAATACTGCTTGTTATTCGCACTTTATGATGTTTATTGAGTTGTGCAATGTCGTCGGCGAAATGATTAGTTTGTATAGCCTTGATAATTGCATTATGTGCGTTCTGCAGGTCACTCGTTGCTAAGTACGATGACCGCATGGCATTGTTGACGTCACGTGCATTGTTTATGAACCGAAGTATCCAACTTAGGATTCGAGTTACGCGTGCCATACAGCTGTGTTTGTTTAAAAGTTCTCCGATTAATGGCATCGACCTTTGTGACACGCAAACTTGTTTGACCTTTTTCTCTTCAACAGTTGTGTGGAATTGGTCTTGAAGTGGGAGATCGTTGTCCTTTAGCCAAATAGGTCCCCACCATAAATGATGATTCGCCAGTTGTAGTGGAGTTAGGCCTCTGCTGGCACAATCTGCTGGGTTATATTCAGACTTGACGTGCCTCCAGCATCCCGATGGCATGATGACAGTGATCTGTGTTACGCGATTAGCCACAAATGTAGTCCATCTTGAAGGCCCCCCTTGTAACCAACCCATCACGATCATAGAATCTGTCCAACCATGTATTGTTACAATCTGTGAGTTTATTGACTCTATGACCTTTTTCATAAGTCGAGACAGTAGTAGGGCACCGCATAGTTCAAGCCGTGGTAAAGACGGGGGTTTTCTTAATGGTGCGAGCTTAGTTTTTCCCGCCACCAGCGTGATAAATTGTTGCCCTTCTTCACTAATAGATTTACAGTAGATAACGCAGCCGTAGGCTTTCTCGGAGGCGTCACTGAATCCGTGTAACTCGATGGGTTGTTTAGTGTTACCAATCCAGCGTTGTAAAGCGATGGTATTGATAGTGGGCAATTCTTGTTGAAAGGTTGTCCACTCTTGTTGTATGTCTTCCGGAAGAGGTTCATCCCAATTTGTTGAAGCAAGCCAAGCTTGTTGAAATATGAGTTTTGCCTTCATTGTTACCGGAGACAGCCAACCAAGTGGGTCATATAATTTTGATAGATCAGAGAGCAATGTCCGCTTCGTTGTGACGTCACGTGTGTTACTAAGTGGCGCCTTGAATGTAAACTGATCAGTGTGCGGATTCCAGGTTAAGCCGAGTGTTTTGTTACTCTCTGCGTCCTTGAAGTCAAACATATTCTGGCTTATGAGATGTTCAGGTAAAGGTTGAAGCAATCTGGGGTGGTTACTAGCCCATTTGCGAAGATTGAACCCACCGCCTTTTAACAGGTCAATCAATTGGTTTTGAGCGTCTTGTGCTTCTAACATGTCGTTGCTGCCACCAAGTAGGTCATCCACATACAGCTGGTGAGTAAGGATCTCTGCCGCGAGAGGATAGCGGTGTCCATCGTCCATTACGAGTTGTATTATGGTGCGCATTGCCAAAAATGGTGCAGCTTTGGTACCATATGTTACAGTGCACAGTTGGTATTCTTTGATGAGATCTGTAGCAGAGTCACGCCATACAATTTTTTGCAGGTGTTGATCTTCATCGTGTATCAGTACTTGACGGTAAAACTTCTCAATGTCTGCAGTGTAGACGTATTGAAAGGCTCGCCAACGTAGAATCATAGATTGTAGGTCTTGTTGGAGGTTAGGCCCGCACTCCATGAGATCGTTCAAGCTTTGTCCTGTACTTGTCTTGGCAGAGGCATTAAAGACTACGCGCAATTTTGTAGTTGTTGAGTCCAGCTTTTGTACGCCGTGATGAGGTAAGAAGTAGCTTGGTTTATGGTGTTCAGTGCATAGCTTCATGTGGCCGAGTTGTAGATATTCGTCAATAAACTTCTTGTATGACGTAGAAAATGTTTCCTGTTTGGCCAATCGTTTTTCTAACTGCCGAAATTGTGCGATTGCCTGTGGCTTAGAAGTGCCCAAGGTTTGTTCGTAGTTTATTTTCATTGGAAGTCTGACTGCATATCGTCCGTCTTCTTTTCTTGTTGTTGTGGTTGAATAAATAGATTCACAGTATTCTTCCTCTGATGTTAGATTGTGATTGGTTTCGGTTATCTCCTCCATCTCCCAAAATCGAGATACATCGTCAAGATTAATGAGCACGTGGCAGTTGAAGGTTTTGATATTGCCCAGCAGTACCCAGCCCACTTTTGTCTGTTGAGCCATGGGTGCGTGTGAGGGTCCTCGTAGCATACCACTCATTACTATGTCAGCATACACTCCAGCGTCTAACAGAATGTCCACTGGTCTCGAGATGTTGAAGTCGGGATCCGCCAGTTGTATGTTCTGAATATGTGGCCAGTCTTGTTTTTCGAAGGTGTAATTAGGCAGGTTGCTGAGCATGTTGGCCATTACCATGGCTTCGATTGTAAATGAATGGCCTCCGTACAAAGACTCACAGTCTAACCGTACGGTTCCGTTGCTATGATGTGCTGACGTCCCTATGCCTGAGACTGTGGCGTTTCGATTTTGTCTTTGCAGTCCCAGCCGTTGCGCAGCATCTTCAGTTATTAGATTTATCTGTGATCCTTGGTCGAGAAGGCATCGCAATTGAACAGTCGATCCATCAGCTGCCATCACCTTTAATTGAACGGTCGCTAGTAGGACTTCGTTATAATTTCCAGACACGTGGTTTGCCTTTTGCTGTGACGTATGTGGCTTGTTGCTAGGTATAACGTTATTTGAGACCGCGATTTCAACTTTGCGGTAAATATCGTGCAATGTTGTGTGGTGTGCTTCTTTGCACACGCGGCATCTTTTGTTGGAGTTGCATTTATTGTCGTCGTGTAAGTACAGGCAATTGCGACAAATATGTAGTTGCGAAATTGACCTCATTTTGTCTTCCGGTGACATGTCTTGAAACGACTTGCAGTAGAGTAAAATATGATTGTTTTTACACAGCGGGCAATTTTTGTCTGTGCTTGTATGATATGCTCGAAGAAAACTACGCCTGTTGGTGTTGTTAAAGTCCTTCTTAAATTGAGCTGTTGCCTCCTTGTTGGTCGAATTGTTTGACTTGTTAGGTGTCTGTCTCTTCTTTTGAACAGGTTCAAGCGCAGTAAACTTGTTTTCCAAGAAGTTTATCAGCTCATCCAAGGAAGGTAGCTCTCTCGGAGCCTTTCTGATCTCCATGTAGGCTGCATACGTGTCGGAGTCCAATTTGCCAGTGAGAATGTGCACCAGGATCGGATCCCAAGTCGTTGTGTCGATGCCCAGATTGTGAATAGCATGTATGGTCTCGACACTTGTGTCATGTAGCTTCTTCAGCTCGTATGCATTCTGTGTTTGCAACGCCGTTTGTCCCATAAGGGTTTGTATATGTTTTGTAAACAAAAGTTGTCGGTTGTTGTACCTATGGGTGAGTATCTCCCAACAGGTGTCGTAATTATCAGCTGATACTGTAAGATGCTGTACGATGCGCTCCGCCTCGCCTTTAAGTTTGCCCTTGAGGTGCTGCATCTTTTGCGTTTTTGTCAACATGACATTGTTGTGGATGGCTTCACAGTAGAGGTCCATGAATGTAGGCCACTGGGTATAATTACCAGAAAAAGAAGGAATCTCAATTGTAGGCACTTGCTGATGCTGTTGAGATACTGAGTTAAGCTTACGATTCAAATCCCTTTTTGTAGTTTCGTACAAGGTTTCGTATGCAGAAAACTCTTCTTCGTAGCCTACATCACCGCCAGAAGTCAGGTTATCGATTTGCCAGTGGAGTTCGTCGATCAGTTTCCAGCGAGACTGCAGCGAATTCAGTTTGTCACAAATTTCCCACTTTTCTGTCAACTCTTTGGTGTTGATGTTTTTAATCACCCTAGAGAGCGCCCGGAAATTAGTGCGTTGTTGGCTAATGAACTCATCAGACCTTGATGGTACTCCAGTTTCCGCAGTTTTCACCTCGTAGTTCGCCAGCATGTCACGAATCGCTTCGTACCGCTTCTTTGTGGTGGTGTAGGTATCATTGATGAAATAGTCGTCATCCAAGTCACTGTCTGTTTTTTTTAGAACACCATGATTCATGTTGAACACCTCCCATTGAGCATTCAAAGCATCCAACCTTTTCTGTATGTATGTTCCTGACTTACGTGAATCAGAATCCTTTTTGAAGTTAGCCTCAATTTTAAGGATAGATTCAATGATTGTTCTCTGTTGTTGAAGTAGGTTCTCCATGGTTTAAGAACGATGTTGTAAATAGTTGGTTTCAGATACGTGTGACTGCGACTCTTACCGTAGTATGCACCTCAATCAAGCTGGTGAGACCCGCTTGTGGGAGGCCAGCAACCAAAGTGACACTACAGATAGAATCACGAATTACTCTTTTTTTTTTTTTTTCAAATACACTTTACTGTTGAACTATTGTAGACGTAATATGCAAGTCTTAGTTCACGTCGAAAGCTCGAAGGACCAAAATGTAGGGGGTATTTTGTGAATTGTGACCCTCTACATATAATTGATATGTAGTATATTAATGTAGGTAGTATCTTCTACGTTACGGGATGTGGTAATTAAAACTGTGTCCGTTTCCGTAGAGAGCGTTTATTGTACTGAAAATACTTATGAATAAAAAATGTAATTATAGTGAACGTGTCGCGCGCGCAGGCGCGATATCAGCATTATTTTCTAAACTGTTGAAATATCATGTACTTGCTCGTACAGATGTAGATGTCTATTTTCAATACACGAGGTAAATAAAAAGAGGAGTTTAAAACACGGAGGTCATCTTACATTACCTGAAAGCTCAGTGAAGTACCATTTTTAAAAATGTTAACAAAAATTAAATTATATGTATAATTAAATGATACATAATTGTACATCTACTACGTAAATTTTCATGTATCATTAAAATGTTTTCATATTGCTATGAACAATCATACTTATTAAGGATGGTAGGGGAGGGGAGAACTGCGGGACTAAATGTGAATCATTAACCAAGTGGCCACCACGATCAATGGGCATATACAATCAAATAATTTATTTTTGAATGACACCATTTATTTTCATTAAATAAATAGTTTTTAGATTGTTGGATACGATAGGTAATATTACGAGTGTTATATAATTGGACTCCATTAAACGATAGAGATCTATTTTAAAGGCCAACAAGTATTTTAAAACACTGTATTATCGACGATTTTATACTTTCATTATTACTCTCTAGGGCATTTATGACCTTTACCTTTTTGGTAATCTATACTAAAATAAATTAACTATCAGGAAAGTCATGAGATTAAATAATTCAAGTGAATGAGAATGTTTGTTATCATCATTTCTTCATATTTCCACTGCTGAATATAAGCATCTTCCAAGGGATGCCATGAAACACGGTACTGATTAACCTGCGGCCATCGACTTCTACTAGTTAGGAGTCGCTTAATACTATTCTTGCAAGTACGAGACTAGCACTCCACTTTATTCTTCATCGGTTATCGGTTCTTAAAGCTATATGCCTATGACTTATTCGTTAGGCTATATTGTTTACTCTGTTTCTACTGCATAAACTCGTATATCCTCATTTCATAGAAAATTTCGAGCATAATCCTCCTCATAGCTCGCTGAGGGCCTTGAGCTTCCTCATATGATCAACGGTGAAGGACCTCTTTTTTATAGAATAGGGTAGTAAACGAGCACACAGTCCACGTTCGTGGCGAGTGGATGCTGTGATATGTTGTCTCACGTAAAAACTAAGAGGTAATACCTCGTTTCCAGTCAAAAGCTCCTCGGATCTCTATATACTCACCAAACGAAACACAACAGCATCGAGCTGCTATTTTACGTTGGTATTCTACCGCGTATGTTACCATGTTAGTTATCATATCGAATCACTTATTGTATATAGGTAATTAAGTACTTTGGAGATGTGACCAAAGCAACTGTTCGTTTGATCAAAACATGTTAAAACTATGAAAATTCTTTATTTAAACATTTGATACAATATTGCAACCGAATACGCGCTTGTTTTGCTATATACTTTTTGAAATACTTTACATACGGCTATAATTTGTGTATTTTATATAAAAATTTCAAGATTGAGGAGCCAGATAAAACGTGTTCGATCATAAAACTGATTTAGTTTTATTATTTTAAATACTAATTGGATTACGTGTACTATGAAATGGTATTGAAAATAACTTTTAATAAAAAATAAAAACTGACTCTAAAGAACTAAAAATAATCAAAGAATTTCATATTCTGAAGTCGGGGGGTTACGAGTTACGACGCAAGCAACAGTAGTCGTGAGTTCGAATCCGCCATTTGACTACTGTCGTGAATGACTCCTAACGCAAGCAAGCTTACCAGGATTGGTTACAGGCAATATTTATAATTTCAATAGCATAGCTAGTACTTTTATATTAAAAATGTGTGGAATTTTAATTAAAAAATAATTTTTTACTCTTTTGACTAGGGTAAAGAATATTACGATCTCAATGTCGTCTAAATAGTACTTAATTGAAAACTTCATAAAAATAGGGGATTTTTCCAACTTTAATTTATAAGGTTAGAACTTCTTCCAAACTCTTGGTATAACCCCATTAAAAAGATACGCGCTATCGTAATCAGTTTACAATTGATGAAGATACGCTTAGAATTCGTAGAAAAAACATGGGATCGAATTTTCAAACTCTACTTTTTTTGAAGCCACTTAAAAATATGTTTATGACCGGCTGATTTGTATATATTATACATAAACACAAGTTATACATACTTAATTTAAAAACAAGATTAAACATTTGACTTAACTTTTGATTAAGCCGACTTCAATAAAGACTGAAAGAAATGAGGGTATACCGTGGTATACTGAACACATCTGCGTACCCCTTTAGAGGGTACAAGCGTGATGTTATGTTGTGTAATTGCGTAAAAATGCATGTATATATATATATATATATATATATATATATATATATATACTACTTATGATCCTCGATGAATTAGAGATGATGAATTAAAGATCAGAGAATCAGAATCATCATTTATAAGTAGTATAATTTGAGAGCAGGCAGCACAGAACACTATTACTCCTAGGCAGGCAGTGCCAGTTGTCACTTAACAAAGGCCTTTTGTGTTTGGGCATACGCCATGTTCAAACAACAATAATTCTTAAAGTAATAAACATACAGCTGTAAACTTTACGTTGCATTGTAGCTTAACTCAAAATCTGTCGATCTAGTATAAGAATAAGAAGGGTAAACGGGGTTGTTTTGCAGTAATTTACAATAATTTGCCGATTAGAATATTTTTTTGATATTTATTTGAAGTAAAATTTTTTTTCTTCAAAGTTACAAGTATGTCAACAAAAATTTTGATAATGTAAACGATAAACAATATTATTGGCCTCCGAATGAGTTAATTTTTATCTCAGTAAGACTAAAACTTTCAGAGATATGACTTTTTTCGTAAACGCGTAGAGAATATCACACGAAAAAAACAAATTGGCTGCCAAATAGAGGGGGAGGGAATTAGACCTCAGTGTGTAGTGTTTTTTTTATAGGATCGGGTGACAAACGAGCACACAGTCCACCTGATGGTAAGTGGTTGCTGCGGCCCATAGACATCTACATCTATCCTTGATTACAAATCAAAATGCAGATGCGTTGTCACCCGTGAGGACTAAGATGGAATGCCTCGTATCCAGTAAAAAGGGTCTCCGGTTCTCTACACTCACCATACGAAATACAGCAGCATTAAGCTACTATTTCACGCTGGTATTCTGTGAGAGCGTAGTCCTTCCCCGGTCGAGCCGACCCATTCGTGCTACAACTATACTACTAATATAACTGCAGCATGGCTCTACCACGTATAAAGTGTATTTTTATATTAAAATAGCTGTATTATAAGTACCTAAAATATCGCTAGTCCGTGACCGGACACACTGTATATATATGTATATATATGCGATAGCGTCAAACGCGATTGATTAGCTGGCATTTGTTGAAGAGTCCCATTGTCTGTTTCCGAGACTCATCATCTGATCTTTACGAAATTTAAATGTGGTCCCATTTATATTTGGGAATAAAACATATTTTGAATAAAAAATAATTTTGCAAATCCTTCTATATATGACGGAGTTATACCCGAGCATACATAAAAATATAAAAATCCGAATTGAAAACCTCCTACTTTTTTGAAGTCGGTTAAAATAACCATCGGCTCTTTTTCCAGTTTTAAGTGACTCCTCAGATCAAACACTTGAATAGAGGAGACACCTATAACGCCCTGTAATTTTTGAGTAATTTTACTACAAATTTCATGATTGGGTCTTTATTCAGCTGGTTTGCCATTAACGCTAGGTAGCACTAGTATGCACGTTTAAGTATCAAGAATGGCTCCACAGTGCATATGGACACGCACGTCATAAACTGCATTATATTACTTAGTGAGCTCTATAGTGCAGTTGTTAAGCGTTTGGTTGTAGTGCTGCAGAGCCGTGGGTTTGAATTTCGAACAGATAAATTGTTTATCCAACTTACTAATAATTATAACTGGATATATGTCATTGTGCGATTTATGAATGAAACCGCCCATACAATATAGGTATTATATATAATATACCATACAAATACCAAAAATAACGTACTATTTTATAGAATAAGGGTGACTAACGAGCACACAGTCCACCTAATGGTAAGTGGATGCTGTGGCTTATATACATCTACATTTATCCTCGGTTAAGAATCAAAACACAGATGCATTGTCACCCCTAAGGACTAAGATGGAATACCTCGTTTCCAGTAAAAAGGGGTCTCTACACTCACCATACGGAACACAGCAGTGTAAAGCTACTATTTTATGCTGGTATTTTGTGAGAGTGTGGTACTTTCCTGGTCGAGCTGACCCATTCGTGCTACAGCCACAATATAGCTGCAGCGTGACTCTACCACGTATAATTAAGTACTAATTAAGTAGATGTAATTTACAAAACTATTAAGTAATTTATTTATAAATATAGTCAATTATAATAGTGGCAAGTATAAATATATACTCTATACATTACAACTTCCTGTACTATTATTTATTCTGTGGTACAATTAATGTATATTAGTTAAATAAGTCGCGTATGCAAATAAGCTGTAATTAGAGACGCTTTTACGGCTTGTGAGTTTGTTGAACGCTTCAATTTTTTTAAAAAGAATTATAACTGAAGCACGAATGAGCCAGCTTGACTGAAGGACAAAGGACCTTACTGTCAAAGAACACCACCGTAAAATAAGTACCAAAAAAGAATAAATACCAGAGAAGCTAATTTATTAATATGATGAGGGTGACAAACGAGCACACAGTCCACCTGATGGTAAATGGTTGCTGTGGCCTACAGACATTACATCTATCCTCGATTACGAATAAAAATGCATATGTGTTGTCGCCCATGAAGACTAAGACCACGGACCTAGAAAAAAGGGCGGACGCCCTCTCTTAAAACAATTACGACGTACCCATAGTAAGTCAGTTTGCTAATACAAACAAGCCGGCACGCATAGTGCCGGCTTGTTTGTATTAACTATTTATGCACACCATAGTAAGTCTACCGCCCGCCATACGCTCCGATCCGCGATCGCGTAGTTACTCACACATAGTTAAACGGCCGCCATTGGGGTGCGTCAATTGTTTCTTAGCGGCACTCTGTCTGCCCTTTTTTCTAGGTCTATGACTAAGATGAAATGCCTAGTTTCCAGTTTAATGGGTCTCCGGTTCTCTACATTCATCACACGAAACACAGTAGCGTTGAGTTGCTATTTTACGCTGGTATTCTGTGAGAGCGTGGTCCTTCCCCGGTCGAGCCGACCCATTCGTGCTACAACTATACTACTGATATAACTGCGGCATGGCCCTACCACGTAAAAACTATCAATATATAAAAATTATTGGTAACGAGGCATGTAATTTTAGTCATTGTTTGAAGTGAGTTCCATGGCATTTAATACGTGGTAGAACCATGCTGCAGTTATGTTGCAAGTATAGTTGTAGCACGAATGGGTCGGTTCGACCGCGGAAGGACCACGCTCTCACAGAATACCAGCGAGAAATAGTAGCTTAATGCTGCTGTGTTTCGTGTCGTGAGTGTAGAGAACCGGTGACCCTTTTTACTGGAAACGAGGCATTCCATCTTAGTCCTCACGGGTGACAGCTCATCTGCATTTTGATTCGTAATCGAGGATAGATGCAGATGTCTATGAGTCACAGCAACCCCTTACCATCACGTGGACTATGTGCTCGTTTGTCACCCTATCCTATAAAAAATGTATTCAAGTGCTACAGTACCACATGTCACTCTTACAAATAAATATAAAATCGACTTTGAGAAAAATATTATTTTATACAAATAACTAGGTGCAAAATTTCTCGATACTTACTTGTAAACATACGGTCCAATTTCGGCAAGATTTGGCTTCTCTCCATTGATGACTTCATCAGGATTCGTGACGTTAAATATGTACACTTTAAAGGTGAGAGGCATTGGAAGTTTTCGCCATTTTTCAAACATTACCGATGTGTTGTCGATTTGGACATTCTGAAAAGAATAACGCATTAAATACTGACATATTTGATTTATTCTTTTACGAGTATTAGTTGGTTACTTACAGAAATCACATTTGTACTTCTTGTTGTTTTTCAATATTTTAATAAAATCGTTTAATTTTTTTTATTACATGTAAATCAAAACCGGTGTTGCTAATGGAACAAAGTGTACATTTCACTTTTTAATCATTGTTCTTTAGTAATTATAAATTTATTTCAAAGATTGAGAATAGAATACAACACAATGATTTATAATCAATATAGAATAACATGACACTCGTTGAAAGGCAATTTTTGATTTAACACTGGTTTGGAAAATGCCTCTGTCCTGTAGAACCAGCAACCAAGCGCGATTTATTTTTTAAACATATTTATTTCACTTAACAATAATTTTGTACAATTTTTAAATGAATTGTGATAGAACCAACATGATGTTGACCACCTTATTATCAGGGGTTATTTTCACTTATATATTCTTTTTATATTAAAATAATCCTTTTTATACAATTTTTCTTAATTAAAATATTTAAACTTCTTTCTTGAATAATTTTGTACTTTTTCTGGGATTTTGTTTTGAAAGGGTATACATTGCCCCATAAATGAATTACTAATTCTGTGGAGTCCAGTAACTGGTATTGGAAGCTTAAGTTTGTTCCTAGTATTTTAAGTATGAAAATCTTTATTCTTATGAAAGTTATTTATGTTTTTATGTACATACATCACATTTTCCTCAATATTGCGATGCCAAAATTAATATGTTAATTTCTTTAAATTTTTCTCTAAGAAACTTTGCAACTTAAGTTATGAATCGCCAGTACGGCGACCAAATATGACTTTAATGTCCGTCGCATTACCCCATAGTAAGATTCCATAAGGCATTACGCTGTGAAAACAACTAAATTATACTAAATACCTGTCTCAATATTGGTGATACTTTTAATGTTTCTTACACCATATGCAGCCGAACTAAGTCGACCTGCTAATTTAGATATATGGGGGCCCCATTGAAGCTTCGCATAAATAGCGTCAAAAAAAATAAAACAGTGATATCCACTCAACTCCTCCCCATTTAAGAAAACATTGGTATTCGAATGCTTAACATTAGTATTGTATTGAGTGACTATTACGTAAGCGTAGAAAAACGTGATTAAATTATTACTTACATATCATGATTACAAATAAAAAAAGCAATCAATCAAATGGTTAATTGATAGCTTTATCTTAGCAAAAGCTTTTGCTTAACCTTTAGATGATCCTAATTAAAATTTAAAAGTGAAATGTTCATTGTTTGCGGGATATTTACGAAGTCGATGTACTTTTTCAAAATACGTAATTATATTACATATACTTTCGCTCATAGGAAAAATCGGTCGGCGAAATTGTACTACCACACTTTCTCACCAAGTTTTTCAACGTAGCATCACCATGAAGGACGGAATTAAATATCTTCTGAAGTACTTTAAGTATCGGTTGAACGCTTAGATCGACATCAAATATCATCGGAATAGTGTCGGATGAGTACTTGCTTTTGGGTCGTTACTCACAATGTGTGTGGTTCTTCGACGATGTACGAGTCACGGACATCTGTTCTTAAAATTCCTAGTCCTATTCAAAATCTTCGGTATGCCGTAAATGACGCAGCCACCATCGGTAGGTATTGATGTATCTTTGGCGCAGACTTTGGAGCCCCGATTCTGCCCGATTGTCTCTTAAATTCCAGCTGTATTAAATTGAAGCTTTTTAAGTGTGATCTGAGAATTTTCGGGTTTTACTGTTGTTTGCACTTGTTAGCCGTGTAGTGGCGGTTGAGAATATCCACTACCCCATATCTTCCCGTGGGTGTCGTAAGAGGTGACAGAGGGAGACAGGCAGGAGATGGGCAGCAGCATCTTCCTGATAACAATAAAAAACTGCGGTTGCCAACCCGCTCGCCAAGCGTGGCAACTATGGCAAATATCCCCCCATGAGCAGCGACGCAAATAAACGGCCCCCAGTCACTGGCGGCCCCGCTATTCCTGGCGACGGTGGCAATCATGGTAAAGGCAGGGCAGGGGGTGCTAAGAATCTCCGGTGGAGGTTCGGTTGCCACCTACGACGACTTGACCTGGCCACGCGCTGGTCACGCGCTCTTAGAACTGACGAGAAGATACTGGAGCTGGAAGAAGAGGTAGACAAGTTGCGCTGGCATATTATTGGATTATCTGAGGTCCGAAGAAAGGGGGAAGACACGGTAATGCTCGAGTCCGGCAACTTGTTCTATCACCGGGAGGGCGACCATCTGTCCCAAGGAGGTTCGTATTTATCGTTCACAAGTCTCTTGTCAACAACGTTGTAAAGATCCCTCGCGACCCTACCCTCGTCGACACACTCCCATGTGTCGACGAGGGTCGCATACCTGATACTCAGAATTACCAAACGGTATTCGCAGAAGGTCATACAGGTCTACGCACCAACCTTGGCACATCCCGATGAGGAGGTGGAGGAAATGTATGAGGATATTTCTAGAGCCATGCATTCCTCCAAAACCTACTACACGGTGTTGATGGGAGACTTCAACGCAAAACTAGGCACAAGAAAAGGCAGTGAGCTGAAGTTAGGGAAATTTGGAGTAGGGAAATGGAACCGTAGGGGCCAGCAGCTGGCTGACTTTATGGAGAAAGAGGTACTCTTTATGATGAACTCTTTCTTCCAGAAGCGGCCCCACAGGAAGTGGACCTGGTCGAGCCCCGACGGTTCGACAAAAATGAGATTGACTTCATTATGACGACCAGACGCCAACTGTTCAGTGATGTCTCAGTGATCGCAAGGGTGAAAACCTGCAGGGATCACCGAATGGTTAAAGGCACACTGAACCTAAACGTTAAGTTGGAGAGGTCTCGTCTAATGAAGTCAACGCTCCGTCCCCCTCGTGCTCTAATCCAGAATCCCGAGACTTTTCAGCTCGAGTTAGGTAACCGCTTTCAGTGCCTAGAAGATTGCAATGCAGTGGACAATATGAATGACAAGCTCGTGGAAACTGTCCATGCGGTCGGAGATAAGTTCTGCAAGACCCGCCACAGAAGAACACAAAAACTCTCTGATCACACTCTTAATCTCATGGCTGTTAGACGGGAGATGAGGCTGCAATCGTCAACAGATTTGACAGCATACAGGCAACTGAACAGACAGATCTGCAAATGCATGCAGCGAGACTTACGCAACTTTAATACTGATCGTATTAAAGAAGCGATCGAGCGGAACCAGGGCTCCAAAGTCTTTGCCAGAGATCTGTCTGCCAGAAAGAGTCAACCGTCAAAGTTGAAGACTGAGTTGAGTTGAGAGAACGTTGACTGTTGAACATGTGGAGTGTTTCAACAGCGTAACAGCTATCACTATGATTTAACTAATACTAGGTGTGCCTACGACTTCATTCGAATATAATAACAAAGGGTTTTCTTAGATAATCTGGACAGTGTGTTGAACCATATTGATAATGTATTTGTGATGGGCGACTTTAATCTAAATTTTGTGGATTGGGAGCTTAACGATGACTGTAATCACACAATTCCTACTAATTATAATAATGATTTCGGACGCTGTTTGGTGGACTGCTTGTCTATGAATAATCTGTACCAATTTAACCATATAAAGAATTCGCGTGGTAGAACCCTGGATTTGGCTTGAAGTAGTTTGCAATGCCTAAATGTCTCTCATCCCTTAGATTTCTTAAGTAAACTTGATTTGTGCCATCCCCTTATACTTATTGAAATATCAGAACTTAATTTTGAATACGACAAAAATCTGCTACCTAAACCACGTGTAAAACAAAACTACCTCAAGGCAGACTTCGATTCGTTAATCCTGGAATTGAGTTGTATTGATGGCTTACCATTTTTAAGGACTGTAAGGACGTCAATGATTTTGTTACAGAATTTTACAAAAAACTGAGGAGTGACATTATCATTCAAGTACCCAAATACACATCTAAACCAACTCGGAACCCACCATGATTTACGAAAAAGCTAATAAAACTTGTAAAAGATAAGGAAAAACTTAGAAAACGATATGCCAAGTACGGCAATCCTAGAGATAAGTGTGAGTCCAACCTTCTTCGCGAACGATATCATAAACTCGTTAATATCTGCTAATATAATTATATGACGAAAATTGAGTCTGGCATCTGTAAAGATCCAGACAAATTCTGGCGTTTCGTCAAAGATACCTTAAAGGTCTTTCTGTACTTCCCGCTAAAATTATACTGAAAGATTCAACTGCATCGTCAGGCACTGATATAGCGAAACTTTTTGCAAGTCTCTTTTCTTCCGTGTACTGTAATAATAGCGTTACCGATGTTTCTCATAGAGATGATATTGCGAATATGAGTAATTCCATTCTCACGCTTGAATTGAGCGAGTCTCAAGTGTACACAAAAATACAACACCTCATTGAAAAAAGTACCTGGCCTTTACAACATACCACCCCTATTTGTGAAACGCTGTGGATCCGTTACTGCCTTCCTATTGACATTAATATTTAATCGCTCTTTAAGCGAAGGAAAGTTTTCCGATGAATGGAAAAAAGCTAGAATTATCCCTATTTATAAGAAATTTGGCAAAACTGATATTACGAACTATGAACCTATCTCCATTTTATCGTGTTTTTTAAATTAAATTATTTGAATACCATGTTTACCCCATAGTCTACAACCACACTGAAGACATTATATCTGATTTCCATTTTTCAAATGCCTTTGAAAAAGTCGACCACCAAGCCCTGCTGTCTAAAACAATAAGGAATGGGCATAAGTGGTTCTCTGTTGCAGTGGTTCGAATCTTACCTGACAATGAGACCTCAGCAAGTGGCTATAGATGAATTTGAGTCTAAAAGGTTTTTGGCTGAGTCTGGTGTCCCCCAGGGGTTCCACTTGGGTCCTCCACTCTCTTTTATTTATTAATGACATAGCTACACCTATAAAAATGTATGCTGACGATCTCAAATTGAGTAGAACGATCAAAAGTCCCGGGGATGCTGACCTCTTGCAATCTGACTTAAACAAACTCAAGGATTGGTGTGCAACCAACGGAATAATTTTAAATCTTAATTAATGCTACCACGTAACTAAACCAGAAAAAGACGCCCCATCTTTACTACCTACTCATTGGGTGACGTGATCTTGGGGGAGGTGAGGGAGATCAGAAACCTTGGTGTCTTATTGGATTGTAAGCTGAAACTGACCGCTCACACTGATAATATCGTCAAAAACTGCGGCACGTATGTTGGGATTCCTAAAAAGAAACGCGAAAGGCTTCCGATGTGTCCAAACTAGGAAGGTCCTTTTCAATGCACTAGTACGTAGCCACCTCGAATTTGCAAGTGTAGCATGGAACCCAGTCTATAGTGCGTCGTTTCAGTGAATTGAAAAAAATTAAAGAGTTTTTACAAGTTACCTTGCCTTTTCTACTCCAGACATATCTCATAGACACCACTATAGTCAGCAGCTAGCATTTTTCAAAATGACAACCTTACGTGACTGACGCTTCATTGCAGATTTAATGTTTCTACACAAGTTACTGCACGACAAAATAAAAAAGTACACACCTCCTCGATCACATCAAATTGATTATCCCGTCCAGATATCCTCAATATCCAATAATCCTTGCTATAGAACACCGATTCCTTCCAAGGACGATTCGCGAGGCTATTGAATCAAAAAACATCCTAATTTCAATAGTGATGATGGCTGGGTGCTACCATCTGCTTGGGATCCTATAATAAATAAAATTAAATCCCAACCCAAGCATACAACTGCAAGACTTCAAGATACCATAAGTTCATACTGTATAGATCGGAACAAAAGTTAAATTTTAATCTATGGTAACCGCGGTTAACAATGACATATGGACATTGAACATCTCAGTCCCACCCGTGACCATAAGTGCTGTAAAGCGTCCGAAACGTCGGGTATTTAAAAAGTTAAATATACGCGATAAATTCAGTAAAAACTAGTATTATTTCAATGTGTAGTGTTTGCGTAAATATAAGAAATCATAATCTAATTATTACGGTAAATGTTGTGTATACCTGTAATTGGCAAACATATTAACCATATACATTTGTTATGTGTTGTTGTTAATGTTTCATGTGTTTTGCTGTTGGTATACCTTATAAATAAATAAATAAAAACAATAATTTTCACGATTGGATGAATAATTTGTTAATTTCCTAGATTTGAAGCTTTATTACTTTAGTTTAAATTAAATTTACTTAAACTGGTTTATTATTTTAAGATTAATTAAATTTTCAAATTAATAATCGCAGCTTATGATTACGGAGTAATTACTACTTAAATTAAGAATACGAACAATAACTACTAAATATAATAATTTTTAAAGTTATGATTAGTATATACATTAACTTATAATAGATTTTGGACCGTAATAAATTATTATTATGACGCATGTAAATGGAAGGTTTTGAAAATTTTTCATTTTTGAAAAATGTTTTTAAGACTGGTGGATCATAAGTTAAAGTTAAACTAATTATATTACATGTCGTGGTAGCTCAGGTATTTAAAATTCCATGTAGGATGTGAGTAAACCGAGTTGGATACTAGCCGGGCTTTACAAATCTGCATTTCTTATCACTTATATTGATTACTGAAGGGATGTTGAAGAATAAACATGCCCCTGTTTCAGTTTAAAGATAAGATTAGAATTTATCTAGTGTTATTAAAATAATCATAAGTCTATTGTTTGATGTCTTAACAATGCAACGTTACTATATTATCTTAAATAAGGTTTGAGATATCTTTATTTCTCATAAGAATTTACAACAATTCACTTACATGAGAAAGTTTAAAACACATACAAACAAATAATAGTCTTATCCTAGACGTACACTAATATATCGAATCAATTTCACTCAAACACATTCAGTAGTAATTATACCTTTTTTAGCAATTTTTATTTCTAGAACAAACAAAATACTAATAAACAGGGTACTTTTAAAGACTTACGTAGCCAAGGCGCAAACAATGCTTGGACGCGCACCTTACACAGACCGAGCGTAGCTAGAAACGACGCGTAAAATAGTGAAATCAAGGTACGCTCAGGTTAGAAGTTAAATAATATTTTAAGTGCTTTCTAAATGTTGGGATTGAATTTTGCTTCTTTGATATTTTTCGGTAATTGGTTATACGATTTCGCACCTTCGTACATTAAGTTTTTTTTACCATAATTAGTTCTTGGGGTTAAGAGGCAAAGGTCGTTTGCACGTCTTAGTCCAATTTTTTGTATTTGCTGTTTTTTTGTGAATGTTATTTGAGTATATATCTTTATTTAATATTTTTCTTACTAATATACAAGTTTTATACATATGTTACAGCCATAGTAACAAATCCGGATATTATACATATTATCTAGCCATTATTTATATTGTCTACTCAATTTAGATGAAGTGATAATTGACACAGAATTAATCGCATTAACTTGCAATTTTACATAATATCTTCGAAGACTTGGATAATGTAATAAAACAAGTATGTAGGTATATGTAAATATTATAAAATTATATTTCAATTTGCCTCAAGCATACTTAACTATATGTGTAGCAAATAGTAATGTTTTAGTAATAATAGAAAAGTAATAATTATAATGTTTTAATTTTAAGAATAAAATAACATTGTCGTAGATAACAATTCTACGTTAATTAACATTGATAAAAAATTATTTAACTTCAAATACTTTAATTTATAAAGTAAATTTAAAGCTCACTAGCCAAAAACAAAATTAAAAAAAAAACACACACAGAGATCAATACAAGTATTTGGTATCACTCTTTAAAGAATACAATAATAAAATATTTAAAATGAACTGAAATGAATTAATTGGGTAATAATTATTATTTATTCTTACAAGTAAGGCTCTTGTGACATTTTGAGTTACACATGAGGTTTGACTTTTTACATTTACACCTATTAGAAACGCATTCTCCAGTACAGTTGCAATGCAGAAATCCTTGGCCACCGAGATGTGACTCCTTTTTTGCACATTCTCTGATGGTAACTTCATGTTGGGGAACGATATCAACTGTAATAAACGTTTCTTTGCAGAGAGAAGTTATAACAGCCATAGTGTTTCTATCATCAGCTTTGGCGCGGTCTATATCAGGAATTTTTACCACTACATTATCGCCTGTATTAGCAGCAGGATATTTTACCGAAGATAGAGCTAACATTTTATCTGCTTGCTTTTTCAGAGATTGTCCAACTAATTTTCTGATGTTTCCTATATCTTATTTCTTTTTATCGAGAGCAATTACTATTTCTTGATCACTTTGCATTCTTTTTGACGGATCTGTAGTATTTCCTTGGTTTTCGGTCTCTTTATCAAATTTTCCTGTCAGGATATTTGGAATTTCATTTTGCGAATCAGTGTGTAAAATTGTAGTATCGCTTTCTATTTCTTCATCTTCAATAATCACAGCGTTTTTCAACTGGTTTTCGTCTGCATTCAGTATAGATTCTAGCTCTTCTTCTGTTGACAGTTCAACTAGCTTGTCTTTAGGAAGACTATTTAATCCGACTTTATCTTTACAGCCAAACATTTCTTCGTAAGGGCTACGATTTATCCCTGCGTGTTACACTCTGTTCTTCATAAATTGAATAAAGCGTAATCCTTCAGACAATTTCGTTGTCTTGTTAGATTTCAGCCAAGTACAAAGGATTTTCTCTACGTCTTGGTTAGCCCTTTTAACAGACCCTTGTGATTGAGAGTGTTGGGGTTTACCATGAACGATTTTTAATTCCGGCCACATCGCACAGACTTCTTTGACCACTTTGTTAGCAAATTCCCTACCATTATCGCTTTGCAAAATGCTAAGTACTCCGAATATAGTAAAAATGTCAAGAAAATGATACGCCACCTCTTCTGCTCGCTTGCTTTTTAACGACCGCAGCTGCACGAATTTTGTTGGGTGATCTTGATACACCATGATGAATTTATAATCACCATCATATTGTTTGCTTTTTTTTGTTGATTGCATGTCCATTAGATTAACTTGGCACCTTGAATTAAGCTCGTTGCTGATAATCGGTTTTACAACAAGACCTTTTTTGGCAAACTTTTTTTTCTGACAAGATTCAAACAGATTCAAATACACTGTGACGAGTTCAGCAGTTACATTTTTATATCTTAATTTTAACTCCTTCATCATTCTGACTCTACCGCCGTGTCCAATACTAATATGACAGTGGATTATTTGAAAAGTTTCGTCCAAGTGAGCGTAGTAAATAATGAGATCACCTTCGTTTTTCACCGGAATAATTAGTTTTTCTGATGCTCCAATTTTGACGACATCGTATCTTGCTAAGCGCTGGTAATCTTCTGGTGTTTTCTTAGTAATCTTGTTGATCAGATCAGATCACACAACTGATTATTTTTTCCTTTACTTTCAATAAGTACAGTGGTAGTTTCTTAGAAAAGTTTTGTCATTTCATCTGCCATCATCAGACACTAATACAAATGTAAAAACTCGCGGAAATTGCGGCACACACTGCGCGAACTCTCATGAAAAAACGACAACGAACACTATAGCGTCAGCCACGAGATCGCGGTGATCACGCCACATGGCAGCGGGATAAAGAGCGGGAGGGGTAACAAGTCAGTTATACCGTATATATTACTTTGGCTAACTTTGACCCGCTATTATGGATAATATCCGGATAAAGTGATTAATTTATGATATTGTCTATTCAATTTTGCTATTATATGTAATACCTAGTCATTATGTATAATAGCTATTTAATCACTATGACTGTAACATGTATATGTTTGAGTTATATTTAATAATTTTGTTTGTTTATACAGTAGATTTGTTGGTGTGAGGAAACCATATTTAAATAATAATATTTTAATTAGTTTATTTTGTGATCTTTGCAGTGGTTCTAGATTTGTTTTCGCAGCGGTGCTCCAAACTTTATTCAAGTATTCTAAATGCGGTTTTATGAGCGAGTTATATATATTATATCGAACTCACAGCGGTAAACATACAACCATACCCCGTATGGCACCAGAAAGAGAAGTTAATTTTGTTTTAATTTTAGAAATATGTGGTTTCCATGTTAAGTGCGAGTCTAATATCAGTCCAAGATATTTCTCTTCATTAACTTTATTTATAATTTGGTTATTTATTTTCAATGGCGTGTAGTGTATATTTTTTGTGTTTTGCTGTAAATATTATATAGTTTGTTTTTGACATATTTATAGTAAGCCGATTGCGTTGAAACCAGGTACTTAGAATATCTAAGTCATTTTGTGCGTCTTTAATAACAGCGTCTATGGAATGGCCAAATTAGAATAGAGCGGTATCATCGGCGTATAACGTTATGTCTCCATTAAGCCCGAGTTCTTTAAGTCTATGAAGACTCCTAGTGCTATTTGTTTTTTATCAATTCTAAGTTTTTTTTAGTAAGCTTTTCTTAATTAAAATCAAAGCTTATATTATTTGATTATAATTGCATATTCATAAATATTACGTAGCTGCCGCCTAACCTGTTGTATGAGAAAACATTTTTAATCCTTCTTCACTTACTACATTTGAGGTTGTTTTATTCCTCTCGATGATAAGCGGTGCTTTAGCCGAAGATAATAAAGCGAACTGAATTAGTTTAAACTAAAGAAAACTACACAAGAATAATAAACATAATTCCATGAAAAGAGGCTTGAGAGCTCCTTAACAAATAGAAAATTCGTATTTCTTTATTACAAAAATAATACAGCGGAAAGTAGAAATCAATTCAAAGAAAATTAATAATTACAAAATTAAACATAACATAGCATAAACACTCACGCCTGTCACCCAGAGGGGTAGGCAGAGACTACGAACTTCCATTTGGCACGATGCTGACATACCTCTTTCGCCTACTTTACGTCCATATATCTACGCATACATGCTCGTCGGTTAAGGGTACTTCTAACGTGGCACATTTTCAAAATATCCCCAATTTGGTCGATAAACTTTTTTCTAGGGCCTCCCTTCCCGACTTTGCCGTTCACATCTGTCATATAAATTTGCTTTGTCACTCTTACCTCATTCATTCTTTCTACATGACCAAACCACCGAAGCATTCTTTTCTTAATCCTGGTCACAATATCATCTTGCATACCACATTTATCTCTTATCACGCAATTTCTCACCCTGTCATTCAGATTCAACCCTAGCATATTCCTTAAAGACCGCATTTCTACAGCATTTATTCTATTTTCGTGCTTCTTCTGCCACACCCAGCTTTCACTACCATACACTAAAGTAGGGACTAACACAGCATTATGAATTACCATACGTGCCTTTTTTGACACATTCTGGTTCTTCATAATAGAGTGTAGTGCCCCATTCACTATATTCCCTGCATTTACTCGTCGTTCTATATCCCTATCATATCTACCATCCCTGCTAAATACACATCCCAAATATACAAACTCATCCACTTGCTCAGTTAACTCTCTTTCTATTCTTATTTCACGTACCGTTTTGCTTTCTTCTCTTTCAAAAACCATCACCTTCGTTTTACTTGCGTTCACTTTTATTCCCCTTTCTTTTAATTCCCAGTTCATTAATGTAACCATCATTTGCAACTCAGCCGCCGATGACGCAAATATGACTTGATCATCGGCATACAAAAGGCATTTGACGGTTAACTCGCCAATTCTTAACCCACATTCTTCATCTTTCAAAGTTTGCAAACACCTGTCCATAAATAGGTTGAACAGCCAAGAGGAAGTTACACAGCCCTGTCTGACTCCTTTTCGGATGCCAAACCAGTCCGAGTAGACCCCATTGATCCTGACACAAGCACTAGAGTCCCTATAATTTCTGTATCAAACCAGCGCTCAACCCATATGAGTTCAGTGTTTGCCATAACACGTTCCTGTCCACTCTGTCATAAGCCTTTTCCAAGTCCATGAACGCACAAAATACTTTCAGGTTTTTGGCCAAAAATTTCTCCGCAATCATGCGCATGGAAAACACTTGATCTGTACACCCCATTCCCTTTCTAAAACACGCTTGCACATCCCAAATTTTTCCATCAGTTTCTTTTATAACTCTTTCAATTAACACCTTAGCATACAGTTTACCCACAATACAAAATTAATAAAAAATAAAATAAAAAAAATAATAAAAACAAAAATACATCAAAAAATTGGTTGCCTGTAAAGTCGGTATACGGGCGAAAGTTTTACGTGACAACGACTTTGAGTGGTAAAATAATTTTAATGTGAATATTCATTCGTATAGTAGGAAGAAGGATGAAATAACACTTTTTATGTCTGTCTCTCTCGCTCTTAGGCGGGCTAACCATGCCCGAGTGGAAGGGATGCGTGCCTCTCACTCGCTCTCATTGTGAGCGCATAACGTGAGCGGAGCGTAACGCAGTTTCTTGAAGTGTCACCCGGCAAACCAATTTATAAGACGTTGTTACGTCAAAATGTGATAAACAAATCAAATACTCAAGCAAAAATTGAAATTAAAATGTTAATCAAATTCTCAGAACTCCACAAAAAAACTTAACACTTTAGGCGAATATTATAATAACTTAACTAAAGTATAACGAAATGCTATAAAAAGCCAACCGAATAATCTTAAAGCATTTTCCGTCTTAGCATTTTTATACAATCAGTCATGATAAATGAGACGATAAAATTAATAGCATCATTAAGGAACTCAAAGTCTGAAGGATAAGAAGGCTAAATATAAAGGTTATTAAATATACAAGAGTGTAAATATCGCTAGTGCTTACGTACTGGGTCAATTTGTCTACAAAACAGGCGAAAAATTTTAACTATCGATAGTTAAACGATATACAAAAGAAGAAGAATGTAAATGAAACTGATAATCAAGTCTTCAAATTATCGTCAAATCTGTCGAATTATCGTCCTATTATAATTCTTTACCTGCTTATTCAAGTCACTTATTTTAATAAACATAAATGACCTCAAGGGAAAATTTTGTATCTTGCTTAAAAAGCATAATGTGCGCATGAAGTAGGGTTAGATTTGGCATAGTAATTTTTTTATGGAGAGGGAGTGCAGAAAGCTAAAATGTATATGTGATATGTCTTTAAAATATATACATTAAAGTAAATAAAATGAAACCTTCTCTTATAGAATAAGGGTGACAAACGAGCACACAGTCTATCTGATGGTAAGTGGATACCGAGGCCATATATATATATATATCCTCGATTAAGGATCAAAACGCAGATCCGCTGTCACCCCTGAGGAGACTAAGATCCAATGCCTCGTTTCTAGTAAAAAAGGGTGCCCACTTTTTACGTTAATACTGCCAATAATTCACAGTAATTACAAGCATAAGTATGTTATTGCACTAAGGCAAATGTTAAACACAATATTCTGTGGTCTAACGGTCGCACGGAGTAGATATATCTTGTATAAGTATAAGATATCTGTATTTTATATATTAATGTGCAGTTAAATATGAAATACAGCTTGTTGTCAGCAGTTGAATATGGTATACTTAAATAGTTGTAATACTAATTTTTCACGATATCGTATTTTTATTGATATTTGTCACTCAGGAGAATAAATTGGTTGATGTCCTGGTGTCACAGTTAACGAGACTTCTAGATACTGTAAGCGTAGATCGGACCAGAAATTAAAGATTAAAAGTTGAAGGCAGCCTTTGCTAGCTATGACACCAGAATGTCAAACAATTGTTCAATGCCCCCGTGAAAAAGGGTGCTTTAAGTTAAAATTAAACGTGATAAAATCCGTAAAATTAGTTTTATTCCATAGGTTGTATTCGTGTAAATGTAAGAAATAATTATAAAAGAAACTCATTAAATTTTTATGCGGAAGCCCTTGACAGGGGAGACTAAACGGCCCAGGATTAGGGGGAAAGGAAAGATATAATATAAAGTATCGAGGTGCACCACCTCCAGTATTTGCGACCTTAACGGCCCGCAGCGTAGTCCCATTCGCCTCAGGTGGACGGAGAGGCTGATAGGGATTGAACCGTTCCCAGAAATGACTACAGGAATAATTACGGTCGGTCGACTACCTTACATGTAGGATATTACCTACCTTCGGAAACTGCAAGCTTCATCATCGTCATAGCGTACCCCAACCATTCGCTCCCGAGCAGATATCGTCTGCAGTCTTCATATTCTGCAAGTCAGTTAGCTTCACAAGGTTTATCGCAGCACTGGAATAATAATGCTTCCTGTTCCTTCAAGCTACTCTCTGCGCTATACAGTGTTCGGCACGGCTCTGAGCCTTACCATTCGCCTCTGCGTCACGGCATTCTCGCAGATTACTTGCCTTCTTCTCGACTCACCGCAGACTACAAGGCAATCTCCTGGCACTTGCACATTCGTCGGCAACGAGGCTGCAATATCGACCTCCAGTCTGAGCAGGGGGGTGATGTAGCGGCGCTGTCGTCGCACTACAAGCGAAACACACCGAAGCCTAAATCGCGCTATCAACATTCCGAATCATAAACAGTATATATAGAACTTCTCCGAACTATCACTCGGAGCGTTGGCCACTCCCCGGGCACAACACCTTGCCCGGCGGGAGATCTCCTCTTTTCCTACTACGGCCACAATAGGTAATACTAATACGAGTAGAAAGTCGCACTTTTGTTTAATTACCACCGGTTCGGAAAAAAACCTCTATCCTGGGAAGAGCCAGCAAGACACCCAGTGGGTCATTAAAAAAACAACTTATAAAATCAATTAAAAATAGCGTGGTAGCGATCGCCCTGCCCAGGGGTTATAATCGTTCATAAATTCCTTAATATTATAATAAGCCTTTTTATACAAACTTAGTTCCATAACAGTTTTGAACTTTGTGTATGACAAATTTTGCATATTTTCTGGGATTTTGTGGTAAAAGCGTATACAACGCCCCAAGAATGAATTACTGACTCGGTGGAGTCGAGTAACCGGTACTACTAGCTTGTGTCTTTTCCTAGTATTCACAGAATAAATATCACTTATTTTTGTGTAAGTACATTACATTTTCATCAATGTATTGAGAGGCCAAAGTTATTATATTCAATTCCTTAAATTTTCGTCCGAGTGACCCTCTAGGTTTTAAATCATAGATTCCTCTTATGGGGGGGGGGGGCATATTCTTATTCTACAATTTAAATATTCATATTCTACAAAAAAATATAGTTTACGTATCAGTCGCGTTCAAGAAATAGCTAAAGTAAACTAGTCCAGCTATTTCAACACTGTTAAAATTCCTAATTTTTCACAGAATATGCTACAGAACTGTCTGCTTGCTAGTTTTGATATTAGGTCTTTATCTATAACATTGCCGTTTTGTATGAATTAAGTCTTACGTAATTTTTTTCTGTATGTTTTTTTTATATTGAACAAAGTAACCACTCGTGCAATCGATGCATCTTTGCCAAAGCAGTGGCAGTTTATTGAGGCCCTTCTTGAAGAAATCAGCTGGAGGGGAGGCAGCAACAAATTCTTCAAAGGCATTTTGTACTGTCTCTCGGGTATTAAATTCTTTTACCGCCAAAAAGTGATCCGAATTCTGGATAAAGTAGAAGTGTGTAGGCGCAAGGCCTGGTGAGTTTCGCGGATGACGGAAGCTTCCAGCACCAGCTCTTATGACTTGGAGACTATCTGTTGTGCAGTATGAGGTTGCGCGTTGTCGTGCAAGAGCAGCGGGAACGAGCGATTGACCAAAGCTGGTTAGAGACGTGCAACCTTCTCCATCATTGTGTTCAGTTTTTCATAGTACATATCTGCAGTAATGCCCATCCCGTTTGATAAGAAGTTGTGATAAACCACAACTGTGCTAGACGACCAAACAGTGACTATCATTTTTCTAGGGGCAAGTTTTTGTTTAAGGCATTGTTGAGGTGCTGAACCAGGATCAAGTCAACTTGCTGAATGCTTGCGATTGTCGAACATAATCCCTTTTTCAGTCGCAGGTAACAATGCGGTTCAAAATTCCTTCGTTTGTGTGCCTGTAATGTAGTGCAAGGCACGTCTCAACGCGTGATTCGCGCTGGCGATCATTGAGTTCGTGGGACACCCATTTGTTAAGATTTTTTCCTTGAAAATTTGACGCGTGCTACTTGCTACTACTTTATTATTTTGTTGCGAAAGTCAAAAGCTGCTGCTAATACAGCAGTAGATTGAGTATCATCAGCTTCCACAATATCGGTCAAAAATAAAAAAATGATCGGCCAAAGTTTTCAGACGACCACGGGGTTCATTATTAGAACGGAAGATGGCAAACCACTAACAGCTGTGGCGTTCGTTTGTAGTACTTGCTGTGTAAACGTCGTTAATATAGTGTGCCCCTTGTAGAGCGTTGCCGCCACGACGGTACCCATGTTCCATAATTTTTCGAATTTTTAACGTATCCATGTTGAAGAAAAAGATTAAAAAATGCGATGAAAACATAACGTCAATAAACAAATGACTAATTTTGAAAAAATATTTCCAAGTTTTTAAAATAAAATTAATTTTTTTTTTTTCATTTTCAGTACTCCAGTATATTTCATAGGTAAAGACCTATATATAGAGACCCTATTTAAGCTTCGCGTCTAGTGTGATTGAAAGAATATTAATTTTTCACTTACCTTTTGTACCTGATGTTTGACGATTTTAGGAAAACCCCATGTAGTTAATATAATGGAAACTATTAAAGCACAAACGGAAACTGTGAAAAATATCTTCGAATGTTTTCCGAGCATTTTCACAAAATCACTGGAACACTTTTTATTTTTTTTGTTTAGCCAAAAATCACGAGCGAAATTTGTGAATCTATCACACTATTTGCTATTTCATTGCCGGTGAATTTTAAAAATCTATGTTTATTGCAACTTTATATTTAATTTATTAACTTCCAATTTTAATATTAAAAGAAGACGTTTTAAACCAAATATATTTATTTCAAAATAATTTTATTTTAAAATTTGAAAAACACAAAAGTTTCGTTACGGAAACCGTCGGAGAGGACCGTCTTCTTCGAAACTCAATAGACAATATAATGTATCTGATAGTTCCACACGCGTGCAGTTTTGCCTGTCATTTCCAATAAAAACAAATGGATGTCATAAGGCCAAGCTCGAAGGTTTGTTAGGAATTAACATCGGTAACTTTAAGTATTATTCTAATGATATGGTTGAGATTAATGCGAATGCGGATTAGTATAATTATTTTATTTAAAAAAATATTACTTGTTGGTACGGTTTGAATTCATTAATTTTAATTAACAACTGTGTTTATTTCATTATTTTGTTTAAGTATCGTTGATCAAGTTTAAAATAGTTTTTTAGATAATAATAAGATTACACTACTAACTTCATTGGATTTAACAATATCTTATTATAAAGATATTAATAGTTGCTTTGCAACCATCCGCTCAATTAAATAAAATGATGTGTCTTACCAAGTTTGAAGAGCAAGTCCCGCCCTCCCTCAATTGCGTGCACTAATCCCGTCACCACTAATCCCAACACCACTACTCCCAAGACCACTATTCTAAGAAAGACACCCCATCGACGATAATACGACACGTGTTTGGTCTCTACACGAGGCATCTTCAGGTGATGTAGACTCTACGGCGGCTGACCACTTAGTCATGTCCATAGTTATTCACTTATTTATACTTTTTATGTGTCTGACCACCGAAACATTGCTTTCTTAATCCTCGTCGCAACATTTCTTGCAAACAACACTTTTCTTTTATCTTCCTCGTCTTTATATTGGACAACAAAATTATAAAATAGTAAATGAATTGCTATGAAGCGGTCTCTTAAAAAAAATTTGATGCTTAATATATCAAAAACTTTGGAAAACCAAGAGTGTTATAAGAGCAGAGTATCCACGGAATGGAAACTAAAATTTAAACAAGCAAAAACCGACTTCAAATATATATATATATATATATATATATATATATATATATATATATACTAAAAGTAATTAAAAATGTGGATTTTTTAACGGGGTCCAGAAAAAAGCAATTGATAGTTGTGGAATATTATTATTATTATTATAAATATTATTTTAATTAATAAAGGTATATTCTACCTTATCTACTCATTGATTTACACTTGTTATGGAATAAATTACAATATTTGGCCGTCCGAGTTTCGACCTATCCGGCTCGCCTGTTGCTGACCGATGTTCCAGAGGTTTTAATTCTCCGATAAAGTACGTCTTAGCCACAGTTTGTTCTTTTATTTTCTAAAGTCGTGTTTTTACTTTATTTTAAAGTTAATTTTTTAACCTTTTGAGTGGACTAAGGATTTTTACAAGGTCGAAGTAACATCTAAAATGTCATTTAAATAGTAACATTAAAATGGTCGTCCACTGTTTTTCTACCATTAGGAAGCATTCTCTTCTCAAAATTTATATGGGACCACTCCTTAAGTATAGCCGATTTAATATTTTTATTCCTCTTTCCCTCCTCCTTAGTTGTTGCTGTGTGCTGAGTCCATAACCCTGAGTAGTTACGTGGGTGCCATCTCCTAGCTGTAGGGAGATGACAACCACGTAACAACGGATGGAACCGTGAGCTGGTCCTTGTGCTTGTTGTAATAGAAGACAATAACAAATGTTGTTAACATAATTTTTTAATAAAACTATTTTTATGGATTTTATCGGTGTTCTTTTGCGACGATTTGTGGTCTATTAAATCTAATATACCAATTCTTACCAAATTGAAATTAAAAAAACGTTATATTTACAATAGATGGATGGGTGCTACCATCTGCTTGGGATCCTATGATTAACAAAATTAAATCCAAATCCAAGCATACTACTGGAAACCGTAAGCTCGTTTTGCGTAGATCGGACCCAACATTAATATTCAAAACCTGAAGGTAGCCGGTCTAACTATGACAGCGGGACGTCGAATATCTCAGTCTTCGTGGAACCGTCCCGTCCAGGCCTTGGCCGATGTTGTAAAGCACTCGAAACATCGAGAATAAAAAATAAGAAAATTAAACGCGATAAAATCAGTAAAAATAGTTTCATTCAATGTGTAGTGTAGTATATATTCGCGGAAATATTAAAAATAATAATTAGAATTTTCTTAAGATACAAAGCAAAGTTTTACTATTGTAAATCATGTTAAGTGACAACAAAGATCATCATCATCATCATTACAGGCCTTTGATAAGTCCACTGCTCAACATGGGCCTCCCCAAAGGAATGCCACAAAGCACGGTCCCGAGCCACCTGCATGCATCGACTTCCTGCATGTATTACCGAGTCGTCACGTATATAGATATAGTCAGGTAAAAGTAAAAAAGTAAAGTTACAGCCTATATACGTCCCACTGCTGGGCACAGGCCTCCTCTCATTTCTGAGAGGGTATTAGGACAAGGAAGTGTCCGCCACGTCGCCCCGATGCGTGTTGGCGAACTTCACATGTCTTCGAAATTTTTTTTCTTTTTTTTTTCTCAGACATGCCGGTTTCCTCACGATATTTTCCTTCACCGCCGAGCACGTGGTGAATCAGCACTTAAAATTGCAATTAACAATTTCATTGGTGCCGGTGGGGATCGAACCCGGTTTGCTTGCGTATTGTGAAATTTACAAGAGGAAATTATATATATACATATATATATATATATATATATATATATATATATATATATATGTATATATATATATATATATATATATATATATATATATATATATATATATATATATATATATATATATATATATATATATATATGCATATATGTAAGAGGGGGGGGGGTTATCCGTCATGTGTTGTATTTTAAAAATTAGAGGCATTTATTAGAAAATCGAGAAAATGTAACCCTGTGATGGTCTTTTTACTCCTGTTGCTATAAATTTAGACTCTTTTTTAAATTTTCATTATTTATTTCATTTATTAATTTTTACCCAGTTTTAAATGACTGGGCTGAAAAATAAATGTACTAAACGAGTTTGGCAAGTAACTTTAAAATTTAGCGCATTTAATAAGGATAACGATTGCAAGAATATTTGTTAAATTATGATTTTCTTTAAAGAAACCCAGTTGTAAATTTATTTTCTTACTTGTCTAAAATGATTTTGTGTATGTACCCTAAGGCTTTATTCAAGAATATTACTTAAGATTCTAGTTCGAGTGAAACGGAACCAGCTGACGAAGTGTGATTATAATGGATTGATTAATGGAGTTATTAATGGAGTGATTGTATTCCATTGTCGGAGAACAAGAAGGCGATAGTGATAAGTTTGTTGTTGAACGGGTTTGAACGGGTATTAGGGTGTGCGCTTTTTAGGGTGTAGGAGTACCGGAAAAGACGAGTTAGAACCGGTGATAATTCTGGAAGACCCGTCTTCAGCACAATAGGAGAGACTCCATCAGGCCCATTCAACATGTTTATGAAGAGAAGAAGAGTACTATGAACACTGAGCGCTGTGTAAACCGCACCATCCAGCACGGAACAATCACACCGCGAGGTGGTCGGCGGTGAATACCCCCGTCATAAAGAGTCGAGTTGGACTCAAAAAGAGAACCAAAATGATCGACTTTCTTGTCTTCGGCATGGGCCATTGAGTTGTTTTCCCTGTGAAGAGATGGAACAGATGGCTAGCAGCTTTGGTAAACACCTTATTAAAATAAGAGGCAAAGGAGCGAACTTGAGCAGTTTAAAATCTTTTAATAATGTCCAGTCATTCAACGAAAGACGTAAGGTACAAAATAATTCAAAGTATTCCAAAAGAATGAAAGAGCATCAAGTGAAATATTTGAAGTACTTACTATTATTTATTACGAATATTATAAAAAATTTTGTTCTGTACATAAGTGGTGCTTGCAAAGACAAGCTCAGAGCCCCTTCGAACAATGCGCCTTAGGTTTCGACCTAGTTCCCCTGTGAATGGGTTCCCCTTGCCGTGACGGGGGGTTTAGTAGCCCTGGCATGATCACCCGCGGTGAAGAAAGAGAAACCCATATGGCTGGCCCGAGGTGTGAAGGGCTAGCCCGTGGTGGCCACTCCGAGTGGGCTTGGCAAGTCAAGTCAAGCAAGATGTGTGCTGGTGGGCTGTAGCGAGTGGTGTGTCCTCTCCAGCTACTGCTGCAGCCCAGGTGGAGTCGCGGAGGAAGAGGAGTGTTGGTACGGCAATGCGCCACTTCCGCGGCTCAAACGAGGCCGCACCGATGATGCGGTAGTGGTGGGGGAGAAGAGTGTCGGTATAGCGAGACTCTACTCCCACCCTCCGCAGCCGAATCTTGGTTGGCATTGAAATTCACAAGAATAAGTCGATAAAAAAATATCACCAGATCACTATTAAAACGTGTACCTTGTAGGGACTTCATAATGAAAAGGTGTAAAAGTTATATCAAACTTGTTATTTTTTGGGTCATGTTGGGAGCACATTTTATAAATTCATATTTTTGTCTTGTGAAAAAATAAAACAAGCGCTCTTGGGTCGTGGCCACCCTAGTCAGTGCGCAACGAGATTCCCATGAGTTGTGACGTTTGTTGTTGTTCTAAAATTCTCCTCGTTTTAATATTAATTCGTTTTTGGCGGCGCAGTCGTCGCGCCGCAAACGAAACACACCGAAGCCTAAATCACGCTATCAAAATTCCGAATCATAAACAGTATATGTAGAACATCTCCGAACTATCACACGGAGTGTTAGCCGCTCCCAGGGCAGAACTGCAAACGGACTGACTCCAGACTAGAAGGTTGCGTGTTCAAATCACGTCGGGGTCACCACTGTGGCCGTGGAAGGAAAAGGGGAGATCTCCCGCCGGGCAAGGTGTTTTGCCTGGCGAGCGGCCAACACTCCGTGTGATAGTTCGGAGATGTTCTATATATACTGTTTATGATTCAGAATATTGATAGCGTGATTTAGGCTTCGGTGTGTTTCGCTTGCGGCGCGACGACAGCGCCGCCACACGTTCAACAATTGTGGGGATTCATCCTACTATAAGACGGTCTTAAGGGTACCAAAAAGTTCTAAACGCAGTATCTTATTACGTAGAACAGAGATTTGACTCCGGGTCGAATTATCATCGACCAAGTCCGATCGACTAGATCCACTGGATACGCGAAAATACTTTGCATTTCCTAGAGGAAGGGTGTTATTCTATATGGTGTACTCGTACACATAGAGAAACACGGGCCACTAGCGAACCGTAGGAGAGTAACCACACACAGGCGTTCCCCTTTGTCAGAGTATTTAAGTACAAGCTGGCCTATGCGTACAATAAAACTAGTTACCAGTTGCAGTCGCACTGCTCACTAGACTCAATTTGGTTGCGCGGCTGAATCGACGTCCCACAAATTAGCCATAATGTCTAGTTAAACTTACTGAGTATTTAGTATTAGAAATTGTTTATATAAAGTTACTGAGTGTTAAAGTGATTGAGTATTGAATAAAATTATTGAATTAAATATAATATAATTGACTAGTTTGAATTTACAAAAAGAGATGGCGTTACCTTTAATATAATAGTAATTTTTAGTCACATTATTGCTATTTACTTCTTTTTAAAATTAGAAATTACAATAATAACGGTCGTGTTGTTTAGACATACTTTATACTATGGTTTTGGATTTGTCTAACAACACAAGCCGCACTGATCCGAGTCTAAATTCAAGCTGTCGCTGTCACCGAGAGATACTGTTTTAATATATTTAGTATGTATATATAATGTAATAGATATAATGTATTTAGTGTGTATCGTTAAATGTTGCTAGGTCGAGTCGTTTAAGACAGCAACCAAACCGCTACTGAAAATTCTTAGAAGAAATTCTTAGAACCCCTGCCCTGCTCTTATCGTTGGGGAAGAAATGTTCTCGCGTAGCAGACTCGTACCGGTAAGTGAAATGTAGGGCGGCTGCTCACTATAATATTATAGATGAATTGAAGACCTGATAAGAGATGCGCGAGGTCGATGGATGTAGGTAGCTCAGAACCGTGTTCCGTGGCATTCTTGGGCACTAGTGAAGGGCTGTGATGATGATAATACTGACTTAGAAGGGTACTTCCTAACGTCTTCTCAATTATCGGGATTATAACTGCGAAATGTTTCGTAATTATTATAAAAACTGGAAACTATGACGCGACGTTTTACTAGCATCATTTTTCATAAACGCCTCTCATTACTACTATCTACCTATTATTTGTGTTCGTTCATATGGAACGTTATATAACGGAAATGTTGATTGTTATCTATATTTAGATGATGTTCGCATGAATCAGCAGGTACCCAACATTCTTCTCTGACTGAATGTTGGCATCAGATTCGAATCAACTTACATTTTTTATTAAAGAAGAAGTAAAGATAATAAAGGAGAACATAGTTCACCTCTGTGAATGCTGTGGCCCAGAGGCAGATTTACACTAGCTTTTTTTGGCGGATAGGCAAACTTAATTCTGCGGGATTCAGTATATATTATTATATTATATTATATACTTTGTATCATAGGTACAACGTAGGTTTTACGTGGTTCCAAAAAGAATGAGTCGGCTTAACCGGTGTAGAACCGTGCTCACACAGAATTACCTGCTGCTGTCTTTCGTATAGTGAGTGATGACCTTTTACCGGTAACGAGGCATTCTATTTTAGTCCTCAAGTACACCGTAATCACACCTGGGAACTAAGATGGAATACTTCAATTAAGATACATATGCGTACATAAATACAATAGAGAAAGTTAAAATATTTCCCTCTTTTTGGGCTCTGCTCATTTGGATAAAAACATTTACTCAATGTAATAAGTAGTTAAAACAAGTCAGTTTTGCCACACACAACGGCTTAACATTGATGTCATTGAAAGCTATTTATTTCTGTCGTGCTTAAAGGACACCTTTCCATTTTCAGTAATAAAATTTGCTCATTTATACATGTCGTCGAAAAATTACCATGAAAAGTATTCGACACATGTAATGTAACAAAAATTAAAATTTATGGGCCTTTGTAGAGCACATTATGTAAGCGTTGATATGCAAATTGTTCATTTGGTTCATACTTGATACATTCGTAATATAAAACTAGGTTATATATTCGTTTCATCACAGCCTATAAATGTCTGAACATAAGGATATATGCCACAGTTGTCACGTTTGGCAAACGTGTCCTCAGCATCAGTTTTTTATAATTCTGAGTCGTTATAAGAAAGATGCTGTAGGAATGTAGAGAAACTGGTAGCACCAGCTTGTGTTTATTCCTAGTGTTTACAGAATGTATGTCATTTTTTATTAAAACTACCTTTATTTAAAAAAAATCATAGATAAACTGAGAGGCCAAAGTTAATATGTTTTCTCTAAGAGTCTCTCTCGGTACAAGGTTGTAAATAGCTGTAATGGCCCTCTTCTGCAAAACAAAAATAGTTTCTAAATCAGCCGCATTCCCCCAAAGCAAAATTCCATATGATATTATGCTATGAAAATAACTGAAATAAACTAATCTAGCTGCCTCGACACTAGTGAGATCTCTAGCCTTTTTTATAGACCCTATTCTGTTTCAGTTTCCCGTTTGTCGCCACTTACGGCAAACATGAGACGATGTAGGGTGTAATGGAAATTCTTACACCGCCAACAAACGGTCAGTGGTAGTTTATGTTGTTATATTTTTAATTGTTGTGTCTTAACTACGATTAAAGTTTTTTTTTAATAGTATAAGGGTGAAAAACTTGCACACAGTCCACCTGATGTGTAAGTGGATGTGGTGGCCTATAGACATCTACATTTATTTTCGATTAAGAATCAAAACATAGATGCGTTGTCACCTCTGAGCACTAAGATGGAAAGCCTCGTTCTCAGTAAAAAAGGGTCTTCGGATCTCTACCCTCACCATACAAAACACAGCAGTATTAGGCTGCTATTTTGTGCTGGTATTCTGTAAGAGCGTGGTTCTTCCCCGGTCGAGCCGACCCTTTCGTGCTGCAACCATAATATGGCTGCAGCGTAGCTCTACTAACGTATAAAAGTTATATGTCCGATGCTGCTTATGGGCCTCCACCATAGATTAACTTATACAGGGGAAATATTTCATAGTAGTCACGCTTGGCCGGAGGTGAAGTAACATTAGTTTTTATTATTTGAGCATTGAACAGGATGACGCTGTTACTCAGCTCCTGCAAGAAATATTCATTATTATATAATTTACAAATGTATATAACATTTTCCTTCATATCAATAATACTTTATGACATGTGATGATCATCGTAGAACGGTTTAAGTAGCAACGATATATTCCATTTTAGCCTTAACACGATAACTGCCATGTCGGACAATGCTGCCCGACATCAAAATTTCCTGTCAGGCCAAGCAAAAATTACAGTTCTGATAAAATTTTACCAATTTCTTTCTTCTTATTAATATGTTTATTTTATGTCTTAAAGTATGTGAAAATTATCAAAAATTGATTTTGAGTATTATTTAAGCAGTTATACGATGTCGGTCAGCATTGCCCGACATGGCCCCTAGCGACGTAAAAGCGAGTTTTCCGTTGCAAGGGGCCGCGCGGGTCGAGGTGTCGGTCAGCCCCGCCGCACTTGATTAGTCAATTGCAAGCGCTTGCGCATGACTGACTGTTTACGTTAATACGCTAATTTTAAAAGTTTTGTGTATTGTTTATTCTTTTAAAACGTATATTAATTTATTATACCTATTTCATCATGGATGATTTCGAAGATTTCGATATTAATCAAGAAATGATGACTCAGATCGAAGAAATTGAATTTGATCTTCTCGAAAAAACTCTTAACTTTTGTTCTGACGAAGAAGAAAATATTCAACCTCCCCGATCTGGATACAGGCGCCTGCAGATTCTATCTTCTAGTGATAGCGAGAGTACTGATATTGAGCACGCCATCCAGAATTTGGAGAGTGCTTCATCATCGAAGTGGACAGACCCTAAAGGTAATCAGCGTAATTTAATTCCTTTTACTGAATGTTCAGGCATGCCTATTTCTGTCCGCTTGTCTATGACTAACCAATCTACTGCTGATTTCTTTGCTCTTTTGGTCACGGATGGTATTTTGGAACAAATTGTTGAATGCACTAATGCTTTTGCTATAGCTAAAATAACTCGAACAGCAGAAGCATCAAAAAGTGCGAGAATCCGCAAATGGTCTCCAACTGACCTTGCCGAAATGAAATGCTTTTTTGGCTTGATTATATATATGGGTTTAGTTAAGCTTCCTAAAATAAGCGACTATTGGTCCAAAGATGAAATTATGGGTCAAAGCTTTCCACGTACAGTAATGGCAAGGAATAGATTTGAACTGCTTTTGCAAATGCTCCATTTTTCAGAAGATGATGATGCTAATAAAACAGATTGACTTCACCGCGTTAAGTTTTTGTTAGATAAGCTTAATCACAACTTTAAGAGTAATTATATTCCTGGACAAGACATTTGTATAGATGAGAGTATGGTCCTATTTCGAGGACGTTTAATATTCCGCCAGTATAATAAGCAAAAGAGGCATAAGTATGGAATAAAGCTCTTTAAACTGTGCTGTTTACCAGGATATACATACCGTGTTAATATATACGCTGGCAAACAACATGAGCAAATAAATATTACACCTCAAAGTGTTGTAATGAACCTTTGCCAAGATCTTCTGAATAAAGGGCATTGCTTGTACACAGATAACTGGTATACAAGTGTAAGTTTAGCTAGAGAGCTTATGAAAAACGAAACACATTTGATCGGAACTTTACGCAAAAATTGCAAATATTTCCCTAAAGTTATTGTTTCCACCAAGCTCAAAAAAGGCGAGTTTATTGCCAAAGAAAGTGATGACGGTATAACCGTTTTAAGATGGAAAGATAAGAGAGATGTTTTAGTCCTATCCACGAAACATTCAACGCGTTTTCTGCCCATCAATAAACATAATAAAACAACTATAAAACCGGCTATAGTTCTTGATTATAACAAAGCAAAAGGAGCAGTGGATCTTTCGGATCAGATGGCGGCGTACCAAACACCACTAAGTGACACTTGATTTAATTTTGAAAGTTGCCATGGTGAACGCTTTGGTCTTATATAAATCTGTCACTAACAAAAATTTATCTATTGTGGAGATGAGAAAAGAAATTATGAAGAGTTACCTAACTAATTCATCTACATTTGAAGCTTCTTTAGAGCGGCCGATAAGAAAAAAACATGTGCTTCAGAAGAAAGAACGTCCTTCTCTAAAGGTGCGTCGTATGTGTGTAGAGTGTTACAAATATAATGTTTCCACATTTGGACGTATAGTGGCCAGAAATAAAACAAAAAAAGTTCCCACTTATTGTGACACTTGCGTAGAGAAACCGTTTCTGTGTGTTGAGTGTTTTGCTAACATTCATAACAAAATTTTATATTTCTTAGTAGGTATTTAAATATATTTTTTTAATTATGAATATTAACTACTAAATTTTGCAAAATTTATTGTACTTTTTCAAAATTTCATTTTTATTTCTTTGATTAATAATAAATACGTTCTTTGTTTTTGTTTTGATGTTTATTTTATATGCAAAATATAAGCTCCCCATAATATAAAGAGTTTTTCATTTAAATTTTGACTCACAAAAATTCATATAGGTACACACATCAACTCATTCATACATAAATACACACTCATACACATACTTTCAGACTTATATATCACGCACGCACAGAAATTTTCATTTCGATATTTTTAAAAAATATTTTCATATTAATCTCTATCTTAAGTATTTAATGTCACAATTATATAAAAAAACATTTTTTATATTTTATTCATCCTCAAGAATAAAATTATATATGTCAAAACACTATATTTTATAAATTGTAATAATATTTGTTTTAAGTCAGAACACTGCCTGCTAAGCAAATAATAAATTTTTTCGCGGAAAAATAATTTTGCTACTTTTTTGTTTTTTTTTTCTAAGTCCTTTACATTTTCCGAAAACCAACATGATATTCCGTATCTACGGGGCCACGCGGGTCAATACATATGACTATATTGTTGATAGCCCTGTCCTACGGCCTGTATGAGTTGATTGAATACACTTCAAAAACGCGGTCAGCATTGACCGACATGGCCCGAACGGAAAGTCAAGTTGTCGGACAGCATTGACCGACATGGCCTGAACGGAATGATGTCCTTTTTTGCTTGGCGGTTATCGTGTTAAGGGTTTGGGACATAACATTCCGCATTTTGATTCTTTATATTAAAATAAAACGAGGTTCAATGTTCGTGTCGGACTTAAAGAAGCGTATAGTTTGCGTAGTTTTTGCAGTCTTCGTGAAATTTGACATTGTCTGTTAAATTTCATACTTTACATTTCAGTTCGCATATTTCTCGGATTTCTTTAAATAAAACAGACTCTAGTTAATAGCCGAGACTAATTAAATACATTTATGTAAGAAGACAGTTTAAAATAAGTAAACATGTTTTACCTTGAACATATACCTCTTAATTGAAATAATACTAGTTTGTCTGCAGTCTGTGAACACGTACAGGATCGCCCCGTCACTACATCAGATTTGATAGACCGCAAATCCTCGCTAAAGAACACCGATTCCTTCCAAGGATGATTCGCGAGGCTATTGAAATCAAAAAACATCCTAATTTCAATAGAGAAGATGGCTGGGTGCTACCATCTGCTTGGGATCCTATAATAAATAAAATTAAATCCCAACCCAAGCATACAACTGCAAGACTTCAAGATACCATAAGTTCATACTGTGTAGATCGGAACAAAAGTTAAATTTTAATCTATGGTAACCGCGGTTAACTATGTCATATGGACGTTGAACATCTCAGTCCCGCCCGTGACCATGAGTGCTGTAAAGCGTTCGAAACGTCGGGTATTAAAAAGTTAAATATACGCGATAAATTCCGTAAAAACTAGTATTATTTCAATGTGTAGTGTTCGCGTAAATATAAGAAATCATTATATACCTCTTAAATTTCATCAGTAATTGACCATTAATAATGGAGAAAAGTTTAATAAATTTATATAGACATCATTATTTAAAATGATTTCCGTAATTTGCTCTGCGTTTTTTTGTATCTTCGTCGTGTTGTTCTAATTTTGCATAAAATATTTGTCAGAAGAAAATTTATAGTAGGAAATGAAATAAAATGAACGTAATATATTTTAATATATTTTATTACCTTTATCATTATTGACCTTGTGTGTATGTTGTTGCGCAATAAATTAAAAAAACAATCTTTATTATTATATTTTTCTAACTTTTTACCCGCGGCTGCACTAGAGTGGGCTTCAATTTAGGAAGATTATTTACTGATAATACTCCGAGCGAAAATCAGTAAAATTGGATCACTTGTCACTTCGATGTCTGTACCTCTATGTCTATTTATGACATGTATATTTTTTTGATTTCATAGACACTACTGGACATAGATGAGTGAAATTTGGCATAGATTTATTATGCTACAGGAGCACGTGATTATGTGGGTATTTTACAATTCCATTAATATTATACGCCCAGCAACTCCTACCAATTTTTAATAGATGGTCATGTCTGGGACTAGACTTTAAAATTTTGTAAATGTAGTGTATTTACGGTGCAGGTGACAGAAACAACATTCACGAACGGGAGTAGAAATATATTCGCCTTTCGCCCCTTGTTATTTCACATCCCCTATCCCGTGTACCGTGGGTATCGTAAAACGGTAAGGAGAGGGAAACTGAAGCAGGAGATGGCCAGCAGAGCTCTTTTTGATAATAGCTCAAAATTATAATAAGCTGCAGTTTCAAACTCACCTGCAAACCAATGCCATTAGGGGAATAACAAAAAATGGAGCATCTGCGAAAATATGAATGAAATAAAAAATATATAATTAAAAGGGAATAAGTTGCAGCACAGGCCGCAGTTAGTTTTGGGACTAACTTCTCAGATATGCGGGTTACCTCAAAATCATCCTTTACCGCCAAGAAGGTAAATCGACACATCAAATTACAATTTAGATATGAGTGGTGTCGGCGTGAATCGAATTTGGGTTGCTTACGAACTATAAAATTTACGTTTGGATTGATTTGATTACCGGATTTGAAAAGTAACCTTCAAGCTTTCAAAATATAAAGCCCATTTGAGTTAGTTTTTCTTAAAAAATGTATATTGCCAAGTTGTTTACAAAACAGTACAATAGATACATTTTATAATTACGACAGTTATCTCTAAGAATTAAAATATATGTTGAAGAAATCTCAGACAGATGCAAAAGAAGATTTGATTGTAAACAAACTACGTAGAAAATCATTGTATGATAGTAATATGAACGATGTAGTATATAGTAAAGGATCTTCTTATATTGTACTTTTGAAAAATCAAACAAGCGATAAATTACAGATGTAAAAATTATTTAGAATGGAAAAGAATACTTTTTAAATTTATAAAAAGTAAATTAATATTTATTTTTTATCTCTAGGGAGATTATGTAGTAATACATTATGTTATGTTAAAATCAATCAATATTAAGATGTTTATTTTAATGCATTTCGGTATGTGCATCGGAAGTGTATCTAGGGCGATGACACGTGCAACCTTCGGGTCACGCAGTTTTAAGTTATTATATATTACTCGGTATGTCTGTATTTCAGAGGACTAATAAACGACCTTCAAATAATGAACATCTTTTTATTCTCTCGCTACAGTCCTCATAGTTTCCCGGTACTCGGAGACGTTTTCCCGAGAAATATTTGCACGGCCGGTGTACAGAGCTTCACCAGTGCTGTCATCTGCATAGCAATGAATGTTACGGGTTTGCAACATATTGTTACGAGCTTAGGGTTCGTGACAATAAAAATTGCCGATAAAATTACCTAAATTAACACTTTAATTTACTTTATATAAATTAAAGAAAAAAAAACACTAATAATTAAACACACTAATTCACTTAATTTCACTCCGAAGCTTCGCTTGTGTCGCCGAGTTAAACTCTGTCTCGATCGCATCTTACGCCACCTATTTATTCGAATCAGCAAAACATCCGGAATGTTCAAGTAAACACGCGTAATGTAACGAGAGCTCGAGTATAGATTTTCTAGAAACTTAGTTCCTCGGGTGGCGCTGTTGGTCGAGAGATCGGCGATGTCATTCTCTGCAAAGCCCCCCCCCCCGCTCTCGCTCCTGACACTAGATGGCGCTAGTTGACTTATTCACATAACACTGCCCCCTCCTAAGACATGCTCGTCCCGAGCATTATCGGTCCCATAATAACGCGCCAAGCGATCCACATGGACGATCTTAGGAGTCCCTCTTGCGCCTTTCTGTATCCGGTAGGTCACATCGTTGATCCTGGTTACAATCCGGTACGGGCCGTCCCATTTAGCTTGAAGCTTAGGAGATTTCCCTTTGCTGCGGACTGGATTGTGCAACCACACTAATGAACCTTCGTTGAACCCTTTATTGTTCATTTTGCGGTCATACCGGGTTTTCATTTTCTCAGACATTTGCTGGCCCGATTGTCTGACGTGCTCATAAATGTCATTCATCTTGTTCCGCAAGTCATATGCATAATCGGTTATACTGCGTGGGGCATCAGGTGGTATCCCAGTGATCAGGTCTGCAGGCAGCCGTAATTCTCTTCCAAAGTTTGCGAAAGCTGGTGTCACTGCTGTACTTTCGTGAACAGAACTTCGATATGACAACAAAAACGGTTGTATGTGCTTGTCCCAATCTCGTTGCCGATTGTCTACAACTTTTGCTAGGTACCTCTCCAATGTCTGATTAAATCGTTCCACCATTCCATCAGATTGCGGGTGATAAGAAGTCGTTCTTGTTTTATGAGTACCCATAACTCGGCAAGTTTCCTGGAATATTTGAGACTCAAAATTCCTTCCTTGATCGCTGTGAATCTCTAAAGGTACTCCAAAACGACAGAAGACTTCATGAACTAGTTTATCTGCAACTGTTGAAGCTTCTTGATTTGGAATGGCGAAAACTTCTGGCCACTTAGTGAAGTAATCCATCACAACCATGAAATACTTGTTACCGCTTTCACTCTCCGGAAACGGCCCCGCCACGTCAATGGCTATTCTCTCCCATGGTGCACCAACATTGTACAACTTCAATGCACCTCTACTACGAGTCTGAGGTCCCTTTACAGCCGCACAACTTGTACATTTGCGACACCAGTCCTCGACATCGTTTCGACAGTGGACCCAGTACAACCGTTCTCGGATCTTCAGTAGAGTTCGTTTAACTCCCAGATGGCCTCCTGAATAATCATTATGGTACAGCTGTAGAACATCCGGTACTTTAGCTTTAGGGACAACCATTTGTAAATGACAGCTGTCTCCCCGAACATTTTCCCATTTACGGCACAGAACTCCATCCTGAAGCAGCAAGCTATCCCACTGGGCCCAATAGCTTTTAGTGATCGAACTCATCGCTGAGACGTCGCTCCACTTGGGCTTGGGAGCACTGGCCTTCATCCATTCCAGGATCGGCTTGATGTCCGGATCTTCCTGCTGTGCACGTTGTAAGCTGTCCTTCCACTCGTTGCTGAGGTGGTCTGCCCTGAGCATCCTCACGGATACCACTCCCTTACTCTCTTGCCTAGTACAATGTTTGCAATCTTCAGGACAAGGTCTTCGTGATAATGCATCTGCGTTGCCATGAGATTTCCCGCTGCGATGTTCGATCTCAAAGTCGTATTCCTGCAGTAGTTCAATCCACCTCGCAACTTGTCCTTCTGGATTTTTAAACTGCAATAGCCATTTTAGTGCAGCATGGTCAGTTCGTAAGTGAAATTTTCGCCCCAGAAGATATTTGCTAAAATGCTGCAACGACTTTACCACAGCTAGCAATTCGCGTCTTGTGACACAATAGTTCCTTTCCGGTTTTGACAACGACTTGCTGAAGTACGCTATCACGACCTCTTGGTCACCATTCCGTTGAGACAACACACCGCCAAGTCCTATATCACTTGCGTCTGTGTCAACTACAAATTCTTTGCTTGCATCAGGGTATCCCGAAATAGGTGTTTTGCACAGACGGTCCTTGAGCTCCTGGAATGCGATATTACAACTTTCATCCCAGCAGAAATGTCGCTTCTCCTCGGTTAGCTTATGCAGAGGTTTCGCTATATCTGCAAAGTTCTTCACAAATCGCCGGTAATAGGAGCACAAACCCAAAAATGCTCTAACCTGCGTCTTGTCTTTTGGGACCGGCCAATCCTTGACAGCGGCGATTTTCTCTGGATCTGTGCGGATACCTTCTTCCGATACTACAAACCCCAAAAAGTTAACTTGCCGTTGAAATAGTGAACATTTCTTCGGGTTCAACTTGAGGTTGGCACTCTGAATCTTCATAAGCACGCGTTCCAGGTTTTGAAGGTGTTCCTCAAACGTACGGCCCACGATGATGATGTCATCCAAGTAGACCAGACAGGCATCGCCAATTAGCCCGGTAAGTACAAGTTCCATCAGCCTTTCAAACGTTGCAGGAGCATTGCACAACCCAAACGGCATTACTTTGAATTGCCACAGACCCTTTCCCGTCGAGAACGCAGTTTTCTCATTGTCCTTAGGGTCAATTTCAACTTGCCAGTAGCCACTTTTTAGATCCAGCGTGCTAAACCATTTTATTCCTGTAAGCATGTCCAGCGTGTCATCAATTCTTGGCAAGGGATAGCTGTCCTTCTTTGTAACGTCGTTCAGACGGCGGTAATCAACACAGAACCGCATGCTGCCATCCTTCTTTTTCACCAGCACCACTGGCGAACACCATGGACTAGAGGAAGGTTCAATAACACCATCCTTCATCATTCCTTCAATCATGGTTTCCACTTCCTTTTCACGTGCTACCGGCAATCGTCTTGGCCGCTGACGGATAGGCAACTCTTCACCTGTGTTTATTTTGTGTTGAACTAAACCAGTCTTTCCTATGTCAGCATCGTTTGATGAGAATACATCGGCGTACTCGAGTAACAACTTCTTCGCCTTGACCAATTCGTTCGGGGACAGAACACTGCGACAGTCTTCCAAAAGTGTGGTCACTCTCGTTTCTGCGTCCTTGCTGGGGGTCCCACTCGATATATATTGGCACCGACGTAACCAATCCACTTCCTCACAAGTACCAATTAATGTGCCTTTTTCTATAATCTGGTCCCGGTCGCAAAGGTTCAGCACACGTACTCCTGAGATATCAGTGGTCCTGACCAAGGTTCGAGCTACTTTCCATGGAAGGTCATTGTTTACCCTTTCCACAAGTACACAACGGTGAGCTTGCCCAGCATTTCGGGGAAGACTAACCGGAACAATCGTTTCCGATCTCGGCGGAAGAACAATCTTCTTAATGCTGTACACGTTCCCTGGTAACGCACCTTCCATAAAAAGTTCCTCCTGTCCACATTTCAAAACACCTTGCTTAACGTCGATCTCACAACAATTATTCCTCATAAAGTCTAGGCCTAGGATGCAGTCGTCCATTATATCCGCCACGATGACATTATGCAGGTAGATCACGTTGCCAAGCTTCAACTCCATCTCCTTCTCTCCACGGACGGGTATACGCTGACCGGTGGCTGTTACCAAATTAATGCGTTCTCGGTTGTATGCGGAGTCCCCAAGGAACTGACTTATAAGTTGGGAACTAACAACCGTACGAGAGGCTCCAGTGTCTATGGTCAGTTTACACGGCATTCCGTTGACCTCGCCCTTGATGATTAGACTGTTCCCATCATGGGTTTGTGAGATCGAGATCCTTGGGGCTCTTTTAACATCAGCCAGCACCCGCCCCGCAGTTCTGGCTTTTACTCGTTTCCCTGCTGCTGCTGGGCGGTGCTGTTGGCCGCACTACCCTCCTGGGATCGTTCACCTTCCCTTTCTAGGGTTCGCTTAGGGCAGCTGGATCGAAGATGGCCCTTTTCCCCACAGCCATAGCACCTAGGGCTGTATCCTTTGTTGCGGTCGCGAACTGTAGCTGCTGCAACCTCCCTGACGCGATGGGAACGATGATCCTGCCGCACGGCTTCTACCTCCAGTGCATGGGCCAAGGCGTCCTTAAGCGTCTCGTGGTGCCCGAGCCTCACAGCAGCTCTGACTTCCAGGTCGTGGATGCCGTCGATGAATGTCTGCACCAGGTTCCCTTCAATGAGCGCAGGTACAGACCGGTATGCTTTTCGCACCAGCTTCTCCACTTCTAGAGCCCACTGCTGCAGGTTTTCGTTGATGCGCTGCACACGATCTTTAAGCTGCGCACGAAAGACGTGTTCCAGGTGAGCGTCGCCGTATCTCGCCTCCAATGCCTCAAGGAGTTGCTCATAAGTCACTTCCTCACCGAGAGCTTCCAGAACTGTCAAGGCCTGGTCGCGCAGGCCTAGTGTGAGAGCAGTCATGGCCTGATTTTTATTCCAGCCGTTCGCCTTCATAACAGCTTCGAACTGAATTTTGTAGGCTGACCAGGAAGAGGTACCGTCGAACGGTGGCACCTTGAACCCACGTAGCGAAGGTGTTGTAGCTACTGCGGGGGCTGTAGCTCCATCTCCAAGTTTGAGTTCGTCCAGTGATTTCTTCATGTCTGCCATCACGTTGTCAACCCGATGGTTCACATGGTTGATTCGGGTTTCATGTTCTTCGATTCGGGTTTCAGCTTCCGACAGACGGTTGTCGTGTTGAGCAACCCTGTCCTTCACCTGCCTTATCTCTTTCCCAAAGGTAGCGTGAAGGTCCTTCATGAGGAGCATCTGCTCTTCCGACCGACGAACCTGTTCCGCCTGCTGATCTTCCAACCGACGGGCCTGTTCCTCCTGTCGGCGGGCCTGTTCCTCCTGTCGGCGGGCCTGTTCCTCCTGTCCACTCTGCAGCTGCTCTTTCAACTGACGGACCTGCTCCTCCTGTCGGCGAGCCTGCTCCTGCAGCATCACCATCAGAGCACCTAAGTCAGGTGCCACAGACGTAGAAGCTGCTGACGGACCGGCTTCCGTGGCCGGCGGCTGGCCCTCAGACATCTGCGGCGTTGCACCACCAAATCTCCTCTGGTCCGTCTCCTGCTGGCGTTGACTTCGGGTACGGACACCCTCCGTTTCCTCCTTAGGTAAAATCGGCATTATTTTATCCCACTTCTGACACCAATTGTTACGAGCTTAGGGTTCGTGACAATAAAAATTGCCGATAAAATTACCTAAATTAACACTTTAATTTACTTTATACAAATTAAAGAAAAAAAAAAACACTAATAATTAAACACACTAATTCACTTAATTTCACTCCGAAGCTTCGCTTGTGTCGCCGAGTTAAACTCTGTCTCGATCGCATCTTACGCCACCTATTTATTCGAATCAGCAAAACATCCGGAATGTTCAAGTAAACACGCGTAATGTAACGAGAGCTCGAGTATAGATTTTCTAGAAACTTAGTTCCTCGGGTGGCGCTGTTGGTCGAGAGATCGGCGATGTCATTCTCTGCAAAGCCCCCCCCCGCTCTCGCTCCTGACACTAGATGGCGCTAGTTGACTTATTCACATAACAATATCATTGATATGCAGAAGAAACAGCGTTGGCGATAGCACGCAACCTTGAGGAACACCAGCATTAATAGGCTTGTAATCAGAGCTTGCACCGTCTACAACTACCTTGATGCTCCGATCTGCAAGAAAACTGGTGATCCCATAGAAGCCCATAGCAAGGGAGCTTCGAATCAAAGGCTTTCGCAATGTCCAAATTAACGGCCATGCCTCTCCCTTGGACTCTACTGCCTCCGGTCATCTATGAGTTAGGTAGACTAGAAGATCACCAGCTGATCGATCTCGACGAAAATCGTATTGGCGATCACTAATCAGCTGGTGATCCTCAAGGTACCTCATGAGCTGGCAGTTTACAATGGACTCCATTGTTTTGGAGACAAGGAGGTGATGGCGATTGGCCGGTAGTTGGACGGGTCTGAGCGGTCTCCTTTTTTAGGGATTGGGTGGACGAAAGCCGTCTTCCATGATTTTGGGACTACGCCTAGGGAGCTCATTAAGCAAACTCTGAGTTTGAATTACTTGCAAGTTATAATTTTTTTTTAAATTGCAAAATTTGCTCATTAGCTTTAGTTAACTGTAGTTGCAATGTAGCAACTAATCTTAGGACTTCCTCATAGTCTTTGCTGCATCAGTCAAACTCATCGACTGTTCCTCGGAGCTGATCTCTTTCCCCCAATATATCATAAAATATATAATATATACATTTTAACGGTGTATATTTATAAATTCTACATTTTTATAAAGAAATATAATATACACTTTTAAACTGTGTATGTTTAGAAAATATATATGTACTATGTTTAAAGAAAGGTGATTAAAGCAATTCCTATGCAATTTACTCGCGGTAAAACCATGCTTTAGCTATTACAGTTATAGTACGAATCAGTCGGCTAGACCGTTAAAGGTTCACACTCTCACAGAATACCAAAGTAAACTATCAGCTTAATGCTGGTATGTGACACAAGCTGGTATGTGAGGGTTCCCGTCTTACTGAAAACGAGATATCCATCCATCTTAGTCCTCTGGGTAAATAACATATTTGCATTTTGATTCCTAATCGAGGCTTAGGAATCAAAATGCAAATATGTTATTTACCCAGAGATATGCCTATGGGTCTAACATCCTAAATAACATAAAGTGGACTATGTGCTATGAAAAGAATTTCTCCCTAGTTAAGGAGTGTCACGTCCAGCGCTGATGAAAAGAAGAGCACGTGTAATATAGCAACATTGCAGTAACACCGCGTCATACGTATGTCCGGTGTACTCTATTGTACGCTTTGCAATGGAAAGACAATTTTGTAATTACATTAATAACGGATATGATTATTTGTATTAAATTGTATATAATAGTGGTGATTATAATATTAAACCAAGGGGCTTACGTAGCTGTTTAAATAATTTAATTTTTCCACGTTTGAGTCGGTTGGATTCCCGCCGCGAACTGATTGACTTTGTCTCTGACTCAACTTTAAAATAAAAATAGAAATTTCGAATAATATTTTAAGGCCCTTTTCTTTGCGTATGGTATATATCCTACTTTTTTAAATGCAGAAGGTGAAAAATATCCTACTAGTTAAAATATATATTGTTATTTTTATGCGATTATAAAATAAATCAATGCGTCCAATTTCAATTAAATGTATTTAATTATAATATTTATGAAATTTAAGATAAAGACTATAGTCCCGTGTGCTTAGCTATAAAGTTTCTTATATCCGGTGCTGATATGTCGGTGAACACACTCGGTGATAATGGCTGCCCACATCCACGTCCAAATGACACGATTCCTCTGGCTATACCGTCGATTGCACCAACTCCTCCAGAATCACCCTAAAAGGAGAAAAGTTCAAAAATACTAAAAAATGACAACTTGCTTTTGTCTTTTTGCTAGGCATAGGCCTCTTTAAATCTTTTCCAGTATGTTTGGTTAATGGAAGAGGCAGCCTCCATTGTCCTAAAACGTGATGGCGGACTTTACATATATGCTCGAAGTACTCGAAAAAATCTTATTAGAAAACCTCCCAGAAACTAATGAATGCATTTATACATTGACGAACTATTCATTGTCGACAATTTATTTAAAGTTTTTGTGATAGTAATACGCAGCAGCGTTATTATCCTATACTATTAAACGAGCAATTCTTGTATATATATATATATATATATATATATATATATATATACATATATATATATATATATATATATATACATATATATATATATATATATATATATATATATATATATATATATATATATATATATATATATATATAATCGGGATCTCGGAAACGGCTCCAACCATTTTCATAAAATTTAGTGTCCAGGGAGTTTCGGTGATAATAAATCGATCTAGCTAGGATTTATTTTAGAAAATGTCTTTTTGTCCGTGTTTTTACTTACTTACTTACTTACTTATCGTCACGCACAATCCCTAACGGGGTAGCCAGAGAGAACAGATCGCCAAGTGTCACGATCCTTACATACCTCTTTCGCTTCTTTCAGGTTCATTAACTTCTTCATACATGCACGTCTAGGTATCCGAGTACTTTTGACCCTCCCCTCTTCGAGCAATTTGCTCACATGGTCTTTGAAAGTTAGTCTCGGTCTACCTCGACACCTTTTAATATTTGCTTTCGCTCTATATATTTTCTTCACCATTCGGTCTTCACTCATTCGTTCAACGTGCCCAAACCATTGGAGTACGCCCCTATCAATTTTTGTGATAAGGTCATCTTTCAATCCTGCCATATTGCGAATCTCTTCGTTTCGCTTTCGATCTCTTCGTAAAATGTGTCCGTGTTTTTAGGCAATGAAAAACTGCTACAATATCGTTAGAATAAGAAGGTAAATTTTGACGGATCGTTAGTGATTATAAATATCTTAATTGGTATAATGGTCGGTCACAGAATCTTAAAACCCCGGTTCGAGCCCAGACCGCCCGACCAACTTTTTTAATTTTTTTTTCATGTTCCTTTCTTTTTAGAAAAAACCTATTTTTTTCGAGCCCTTTTTTAGTATTTTTTAAAAACACGAAAATTTAAATTAAAATAATTGCACTCATGATTTTTTATTCAAATAACCAGTTCCGTTTTTTCTGTTATATCGCTAAGATCAAAAAATATTATTTATATTTCATCATTTATATTTCATTAATTTGTATCTAAATATAATTTCCAAAATACACGAATTAAAAAAAATCGAGCGAAAAATACCGAGCAAAGCTCGGTCAACCAGGTACTAGCTGTAATATGGCTGCAGCACGAATGGGTTGGCTTGACTGGAGAAGGACCATGTCGCAATGGAATACTGGCCTGAAATATCAGCACAATGCTTTTGTTTTGTTGTTGTAATTATTAGTAGGTGTTTTTTATGGTGGGTGATGAGATCCAGAAACTCTTTTAACGAGGCCATCCATCTAAGTCCTAATGTTTGTCAAAGCATTTGCATTTCAGAAAAATAAAGTTGCGCGATAAGAGATAAACGTGGTATGCAAGATGATGTTGTGACCAGGATTAAGAAAGGAATGCTTCGGTGGTTTGGTCACGTAGAAAGAATGAATGAGGAAAGAGTGACAAAGCAAAGTTATATGGCAGATGTGAACGGCAGAGTAGGGAAGGGACGCCTTAGAAAAAAGTTTATCGACCAAATTGGCGATATTTTGAAAACGGGCCACGTTAAAAGTACCCTTAACCGACGAGCATGTATGCGTAGATATATTGATGTAAGGGAGGCGAAAGAGGTATGTCAGGATCGTGTCAAATGGGAGTCCGTAGTCTCTGCCTACCCCTCTGGGTGACAGGCGTGAGTGTTTATGTTATGTTATGTTAAAGTTGTCTATGGGCCAAGATATTCACAACCTTCATGTGTGCTGTGTGATCGTTTATCACGTTTAATTTTTTAAAGAAATATTTTACCTCACACGTGCTCGCTCCGCCAAGGAAGAAATCACCATCAGCACACATCATATTTTTGGTAATGTCTAGTACAAAATATGCAACTTGACACAACATGTGATTGACCACCGTTAAATTGACTGCCATAAGTTGTTCGACAATCTTAGCACCTTGCTGAAAAATTATACATTTTGTAAGTTATATTAACGAGCAAATGTGTGAATGAAAAAAAAGCTTTAAAAATTAAAGCTTTTTTTTAAAACTCCCAACCATTTGAGTATTTTGCAATGACCATGGTCACGAATGAAAAGAATTTGACGTCCCGATGTCATAAGTAGCTGTGCGCCAGTAGTCCTAGTAGTATTAGTAGTCCTAGTCCTAGTAGTATTAGTAGCTGTACGCCAGTAGTCCCCTCCAATTATGTTGAGTCCCGATGTCATAGTAGTGAAGATGGTGCTGCAAAGCACTCAAAACATCGGAAGTTAAAACCAAGTTAAATTAAACGCGATTAAATCCATTAATATTAATATAAATTTATTTAATCTGTGGTGTTCGCTTAAGTACAAGATATCATACTGATTTAACCCAAGGAATCTTGGTCAAAAAGAAAGGCTATAATAGCAACAAGCCTTCGTAGCAATCTTCCATATCTCTCTCTTTATAGAGTGGTGAACAGACGAATCGCGATCGATGATTTTAATAAGGCACGCCACCACCACCCATGGCTCCCGACCATGCCTTGTGACAATCCTTTGAGTCCCCTTAAGTTTCTGATGGGCTGTAATGATCTTGAAGATGATTAATTTAATAATATTCATCACAAGACTTTGTGCCACACTTAGAAGGGTGTCGCCCTACTTAGTGCTAGTTGGTTCAATCATATAAATTACAACTCAGCAGAATTTTAACGAATTAAGAATACTTTCAAAAAGTTGATAAACTTTTTAACCATTATGTTGCCTTATGATAACATATTTTATTTGACTAAACAGTGAACTATGCCCAGTTGTAGACTTTTATCGGCTGATTAATAAAAAAGAGATTTAAACTTATTTTATTTAATTCCCAAAATTCCTCTTCTCTCTTGCAGCATAATGCTGTAAGAATTTGAAAGCTCATTTGGCACTATTTTATATAAGAGTGGGGGCAAAGGAACATGCGGTTCACCTGATGGTGACTTCCGCCACCCATGAACAACTGCAACAGCAGGGGAATTGCAGATGCGTTGCCGGTCTTTTAAAAAAGAGTTGGCTCTTTTTTAAGGTCCTTAAGCCGTACCGGCCCGGGTAAGTCGTTGGTTGGTAGTCGATTGTACAAAGAAGTTGTGCGAGAAAGAAAACTTCTTGTAAATTGTAAAGTAGTAAACCGCCAATCATCCAGGCGGTGAGGATGGTATCTCGAGTTTTGTCGCGATGTAACGATAAAACCGATTAGAAAGAGTGCGATCAAATGGCAGGAGCTGGCACTGGGGAGTCCGGGCCTGGAGATGCACTTGCGCCATGAATGTTGCAGGCGGTGTACCGGCATGAAATACTGTCGCGCTCTGCTGAGCACACCAAGCTTTTAAAGGTCAGCTTAGCCCTCTCTTCTTAGTGACCACGAAACATTTAGTCGCCCCCAATCCGAGACTTTGTTCAACAACGTCTCGAATTCAGACATAAGTTTGTTCCGGTACTCGGTGACGTTTTTTCCGAGAAATATTAGTACAGCCGTTGTATAAAGCATCACCAGTGCTGTCCTCCGCAAAGCAATGAATGCTACCAGTTTGCAACATATTATTTATATGCAGAAGAAACAGCATTGGTGATAGCACGCAGCCTTGTGGAACACCAGCGCAGCGTTAATGGACTTGTAATCATTGCGTGCACCGTCTTCTGCGACTTTGATACTCCGATCAGTCAGAAAACTCGTGATCCATTTGCACAATTTCTCGGGTAGCCCATAGAAAGAAATCTTCGAGAGAATCGCTTTGTGCTAAACCCGATTGAAGGCCTTCGCTATGTCCAAACTAACTGCTAAAGCCTAACCCGTGGACTCGATCGCTTGCGCCCATCGGTGTGTTAGATAAACAAAAAGATCACCAGCTGGGCATCCCCGACCGGACCGGATCCGGAAACCGTACTGGCAGTCACTAATCAGCTGGTGCTCCTCAAGGTACCGCATGCACCTACTTTTGAGCAGAGACTACCTTTAGTTACTGAACGGTTTTAAGGGCAATAGTAGGCTACTATAAAGTGGACGATATGAATGACGAGCTCGTGAAAACTTGGGGTCGGAGCGGACAGAGCTAAGTCGTGCAAGACCCGTTGCAACAGAAACCAATCACACTTTTAATGTCATGGCTGTTAGACCGGAAAAGAAGCTGAATTCTTCTGCATACACTTGTATGACAACATGCAGGCAACTGAACAGACAGATCTCTAAAGGCATACAGCAAGACTTACGTTAGTTCTACGGGTCTTATCTGACATTATTTCAATGATTTCTCAGTAAGTTTAAGCGAGATTAAAATGGCTCTTCAACACCTTAAAAAGGTCAAAACCTCGGGCGAAGTCCAGAATCTCTTCAATTACGTCTACCGTGGTTGCTCTATTCCGGACGCGTGGAACAGAGATGCGGTGGTCTTGTTTTTCAAGAAAGGCGATAATACTCTATGGAGGATCTGTAAACCGATTTCACTTCTGAGCCGCATCTGCAAACTGTTATCGAGACCTCCACCCTTCAGAATTAGCCGTTTTTCGCAAAGAATTTAGTACCACAGACCACATACATACCCTAAGGCCGATTGTACAGAAAATTAAAGCCTTTGATTTCGTCAAAATTCGGGCGGTGCCAAGTTTCTTTACAAACCGAATTAAAAAGAAGCTAATAACTAGTTTAATAGTGTTATAAGTATTCTTTAAACATTTTATACGTGCATGTGTGTGTAAATATGTAGATCATCTACCTAGTTTTTTATTCAAATATTGGGAACCTGTTATTAGCATAGCTTACTGATAAGCCGAGACGTAAGAAATGTTTAATAAACAGTTTCAATACCTATCTACATACATATAAATAAAATTGAAGTTTCTGTCTGTATTATTGAAATAACTGTGTTTTATTGAGTTTAGGGGGTTATTTGTATGCTGTTAAGACGTATATAGCCACTTGTAAACATTTTGTCTGTTTGCTTTTGTGTTCAGGTTAATCTTCAGAACGGCTGAACTGAGAGAAATGCCACGAGTGATCTTGGCTATGTGTTGTGAATTAAAAATTTTACTAAAATGAATAGCGATTGACAATTATTTAAAAATCTAAATGACGCCACATTAATAGATCTTACCCTGACAAAGCCGAAGTCGGTTTCCGGTTGCAAATAAAATAAAAGCGCTCTAGATGCGACCTGAAAGATCCACACGGCTAACTTTCCAGCGGAAAGAATAGAAAGTATCATATGTTTTAATATTTTATACAATTTGACATTTGACATTTGACATAATAAACGACTTGACCGATTTTGCTCAAAATCAAATGAGGTCTTAGTTACATAATTATGCGCTAAATGAAACTGCTTCCATGTCAATATCACTCTTTGTTCTTGAGATACACGAGGCGAAAATTGAATCCGAACATACATACATACGTACATGTGCACACACGGACATCCTCTTAAAAACATACTATTCGATTCTAAAGACCTTGAAACGTGGAGATATGTTAAAATTTCCAATTCGCAAAATCGGACCCATTACAATAACTTCCCACTGGGAAGTTAATAAGTTAATGAAACGAGTTAAAATTCATGAAGCGATAAAGGTGTGTTATCGTAGATAGGTAATCTTACCTTAGGTAACGCACCTTTGTCGCCTCTTCCGTTACGCCGTACGCCGTACGCGACGATCGTCAATACGACTACTCGTTGTGATGATTATGACAAATTCAGGGAGTAGGACACTGGGTGAGGTGGGTGAGGCTCATGCCATCAATGAATTTCGACGGGCTGATGATGAAGAAGAAAATACTTTTCATAAAATGATTTTTATTCAATGCGCAGTGTTCGGATTGATAGTACTGAGTCATTATTTTTAAGCACTTTTTAAAGTTCCGTACATAGTACAGGATAATTTTGTTCCGTGGATATTCGCATGACATGTTTAGAATGATAAGAACTATAGAATACTATAATACGTACATAATAGAACGGGGAAGTGGAAGGAGCCCGTGTAGCCACTAAAATGTCACTAACATGTCAATTCACGTGTATAAATGTCAACACGAGATGTGTTTTGAATCGTTTCCAAATTTCGCATGCTAATTATTTAGAAAATGCAAATTGCACACTATTTGCAAATAAATATGTATTAAAATTTAAACGATTTTTAATGATGATGTTGATCATTAATCAAACATCCAAAACGCGTAAATTTACTCAGTCTGTCAACACAACAAATCAGATTTGTAGTAGTAATAATACGACGTAATTGCTTGTACGTGTGTTACGGGCGACGCCGATCCTCGTTTTAAATAAGCTTGACAGCCGTTCTATTGTATATTATAGTATTCTATGATAAGAACTATATAAACAAATAACAAAACAAAACCTGAGTGCGTCCCCATCCGCTCACGGTAATAACTGTTCCAGACTTCGCAGTCAGTCCTTTAGGTGGTAACTTTATAGGATGTGTGCAGGAATTAAACTTGATTGACTTAGCTGTCTTCATGACAGCCACGTCTTTATCAAACGTTGGTTTGTTGTAGTCGGGATGAATAGTTATTTCCATTAATGGCAGAATTGTACCATTTGTACGGAAAGTAGTGCCTGACCTAATCACTACGTTATACGGGTCGGTGCTGAAACAGTAAATAAGTTTCGTAGTTATTTATAGTCTATAAATAAAGAAAAATTAAAAATGAATACTTTTCTAGTTCATTGTATATTTACAGTTATCAATATTTAATATATGGAATTATATGAGAGCAATTATTTTACAACTTGTCCAGAAGCACGAAGGAATTTACGAAGGAATAAAGGAAATTGTTGTACCTATTGTACGAAAACTTCCTTAATTCCTTCCTTTTTTTTCTTAAGTACACAATAGAATGAAATTGAGCGATTAGAGAGTTTTTTTATAGGGTAAGGGTGACAAACGAGCACACAATCCATCTGATGGTAAGTGGTTACTCATAGATATCTACATCTATTCTTGATTACAAATCAAAATGCAGATGCGTTGTCAGCCGTGAGAACTAAGATGGAATGCCTCGTTTCCAGTAAAAAGGGCCTCCGGTTCTCTAGACTCACCATACGAAACGTAGCAGCATTAATCTACTATTTTACGCTGGTTTTCTGTGTGAGTGTGTTCCCCGGTCGAGTCGACCCATTTGTGCTACAACTGTACTACTAAAATAGCTGCCTCGCTGCTTGGTCTAGTGGTCGTTAACGCGATTATTAATCATGAGGTCACGAGTTCGAATCCCGGGTCAGGCCAAAATTAGTCATCAGCCCCGAGTTAGGAAGTTGACGGTGTTTCATCCCTGTGCCTCGGAAAACACGTAAAGCGTTCGTAACACGTTCAGCCTGCGCCTGATCTGTCTCCAGTCGTGTCTAGGGCAATCAACCCCGCACGTTATTTGTAATTTCGGTAATTGCTTGATCGATGTTTTTGAAAAAGGAAAGGAGATGGCCAAAAATTGTATGAACCTGTGCCCCAGACTGTACAGAGATGAAATCTATGTCGTTTGAAAGTACAGATCTTCTATATAAAGAATTTGAAAAGTGCTACATGCACTTACAGCAGCAGCTACGCAGTAGTAGACAAAAGTTATGAAGATTTAAAAAAGTTGATTTTGGCAGTCGGTTTTTATCATAATTACACAATGTAGATATTAATAAAGTTACAGTTCATGATTGTTACGTAGGTTAATGTATATGCATGATGATTAGGGTGTATCCTAAATGGTTTAACTAAAAGAAAAAAAGGACAGCAGCAGTTTGAAATTATTATTTGTAACTATTTTTTATAACATAATTATATTATTACTATTATTGATGGAATTATATTAGACAGAAAATAATTAAACTTATGATGTATTACACCATTTATAATTGGTGGAGCACTCAGCAACGCGAGCACTCGCGTTGCTACGTCACTTATAAAATAAAAGTAAAATACGATAAAACACAAATAGGAAGGAAAAGCATACAATATATCATATACCGAGAAACGGCGCGTGAGTCGGTAAACGTGAATCAGATCAAGTCTGAAGTCTGACTTTGACACTGACCGTTTTAATGCTTGGCGGACGGATTCAGTGTTGCAAGTACTAAAGTAAAATAACCCTATCTTATAATGTAACGCTACATGTTTAAGCCGTTGCTGTATTAAACAAATAAAATAAAGCTATCTTTTATCCTATCCTTTAGTGTATTTTGATTATTTGATGTATTAATTTATTAATTGAAGGCTTGCTTTTATACATAACTTATCATAAAGTATTTTTACGAGTTTAGCTATTGTTTTTTCCCTACTCTGATCTTTTTGAGTATTATATGGCCACATTAAAAGTGAAATCACTTTAAATACTTTTAAACTTGATTATTTCTCGACAGCTGCTATGAAATGTTAATAGTTATTCAAAATTCTTTTTTTATTTTATTTAAATTAATAACAATAGTCTTATTTTTGTACAGCTTGGAGCTCATTTTAGCCATCTCATTTGTTTTATTAAAAATAGTAATATACATTTTATAAATACTAGGATTAAGTCCAATTAGTAATACCAGTTACTCGACTCCAAGGAGTAAGTGATTCTTTCATGAGGCACTGTATACACTTTGACAAAAATCCCAGAAAATATGCAGGCCTTATCAAAAAGCCAAAATTTTTATTAAGCAAAAATTGCTTATTATAGGTTATTATACTACTGAAGAGTGATTCAACATAACCCCTGGGAATGAGGAGTATAACGTAATATATTGTAAATTTACTTTATTTAAAAAAATGTCCCGCAGGGTTTCTTGTTGGTTCTCAAATGACTTTTTTAGTTGACGTAAAGCTTAAATTAAATTCAATAAGTGTTCTTGTAACGTATAGTGAATGAAATTGTTTTATTCCATTCTAAAATATAGATGTCTAAAATATAAATGATTATCTATCTATATTTTCAGAACTGTAATGCTACGGTCTCCGTACTCGTTTGAAGCCAATTTCCATATAAGATATCTACAAATATTAAAAAAAAATAAAACAGGGACCTCACTTTCATTCCCAAGCTTTCTAAAATCTGCCTTCAGTGGCCAGTGGGAGACAGTCTCCCCGGCCCACTTGCTTAGTCATTGCTCTGAACGTGTTTTATTTTAAATTACATACTTTTTTACGCAGTGGGCAGCCGTCAAAATGAATCTCTCACTGACGATAAATCCACCGCAGAAAAAAGAATTATTTACAACTAAGCTGACTTGGTGAGGAAACTCCTCACATGTAGCATAGCGGCCGCCGACTATTCTTTCATCTGCTTCTTCGTTTCTTTCATTGTCTTGAGCAATTTCGTCCACTATTGAAACTTTTTCTGATAGTATTATTCCTAAAATAAAACGAAAAAGAAAATATTAATTATAGAACTACTTCCATCGGTGCATTAACTTGAGCGATTGCCAATTTTTTTCTGATTGCATGATTCCTAAGTTAAAACAAGAATGGGAATTTTTGGTAAATGATTATAAAAAGAGAAAGAAAATTTTGGAAATTGTACTGCTGAGAGCAAGCTTACTCTCAATATCGAAGTAGTAAAACAATAAAGCAACCGTGTAGTAGCGGAGTAAGAATATTGTTGCGCGCCACAGTTGATGACACTAGCGCCATCTGGTATCAAGTATCAGAAACAGGGGTGTCAAATTTTCTGGAATTTTTCAATAAAAGCGCCATCTAGTATCGAACAGAAGAATTAAGCTTTGTAGAAGTGTCCACTTTCGAACTTTCTGAACTTAGTCGGTCGGGCGGCCGTATTTGCTGGAATATTCTGGATGTTTCGGTGGAAGAGCCCTATATAAAGCCGTTGATAGCCGCGATCGGGGCAGTATTGAATTGGCGACACAAGCAAAGGTTCGGAGCGAAATAAAGTGAATCAGCGTGATTTATTATTAGTGTTTTTTAAGTTTTAATTGGTGTTCGGTAATAAAAGTGTAAATTTTGGTGATTCAATCGGCAGTTTTTACTGTCACGAACCTCAAGCTCTTAACAATATCCCCTACGCAATATCGTTTAGTGGGTGTCGTAATTAGTGACAGTGGAAAACTAACCAGATGATGGACAGCAGCGTCTTCCTAATAACAAATAAAAATAAATAAACTACGATTGTCAAGCAGTTTGTCAAACGTGACAACTATGGAACATATCCACCCAATGAGTTAGTCTATAGGGGAGGCTTATGTTTAGCATTGAGCTTTTGATATACTGTAGTGGAGAATGAGAGAAACGGGGTGTGTTACCCTCAATCATCTTTTTACATTTAATGTATTTTATACATTAAAAAGCTCTTATTTTTGCTAAAAACATATGATTTTAATATGATAAAATTGTATCACCGTAATAGCCGGGGTGGGTTACTTGTCATAAGTAAAACCAAGTGCCAAAAATCCACTGGTTTATAGTATACTAGTTAATCGCATGATAGAATTTGCACATGGATGACAAAAAAGTGCAAAAACAAGTGCAGGTGCAGAAGGTGTAGATTTTTTATCTGGTGGAGCATTGTTGCAGCTACATTTTGATTGTAGCACGGATAGGTTGGCTCGAGTTGGTAAGGAACACGCTCTCATGGAATACAGCGTGAAATAACAGCTTAACGCTGTTGTGTTTCGTATGGTGAATGTTATATACCGGATATATTTTTTAGTAAAGGAACGTGTGCGTTTTGATTCTAAATCGAAGACAGATGAAGAAAATTAATCGAATCAGGCTTTACTTTGCAAAAATTCATTATATTGTAGTTGTTAGAATTTAATTCCGCATAATGAAATAAAATGATGCATCCTGCCCAGTTTGAAGAGAACCTCTCACTTTACCTCAGTTGCGTGTACTGTTGATCTAGCGGTCAGCCACCGCAGAGTCTATTTCACCTGAGGATGCCTCGTGTGGAGGCGAAACACATGTCGTATTATCGAGGGTTGTGTGTCTTTCCTACTGTGGTAGTGTTGGGGGTGGTGGTGCTAGGATTGGTCGTGACAGGCATAGTGTACGAAATTGAGGGGTTCATTTTATTTCATTACGCGGAAATAAGCAAATCAAGTTTTAACAACTTTAACAGATGAATATGTCTATGGGCCACAGCATCCACTTGCCATGAGGTGGACTGCGTGCTCGTTTATTTTATAAAAAAGAAACAAAGTAATGCTACATACATGTGTGTGATAGTTTCTTAAAATTTTAATTTATTTCTGGTTTTCTTATGCCGTTAGTAGTTCATAGAAAAACATAACAAAATAAGCTAATTTAAGGGCAACTAGTTCCAAGGTTAGTTGTTTTCATTTGAATTGATGTGTTCAAAATAAACCGATGTATAAAAATGAAGTAATGTAATGGTACAAATAATGTGACTCGAGTTAATAAGATGATAATGATATGTAAGTATTTGACGCGGAAAGCGGCAGTTTTTGCTTAATAAGCAGAGGCAAAAAATATATTTAATGAATTAAAAAAATTATAATAATAAATTTTATATGAAATAAAAATAGTCTAAAATTGAACGGCGTAATAATGTGCGTAAACCGTAGTACAAAAGGTTTGTCAAGTTCGTAAAATGTAACTGATTTCTCAGGAACAGCTCTAACGATTTGGATGAAATTTTGTACTTAGGTAATTTTTAATTATTACGTTTTTCTAGATAAATGTAACCTCTGAAAAAATTATGTATTTTTCTTATGTAGAAAAATTATGAGATAACGAAAAAAATTGTCAACCTAAGTCTTAATATGTTACGTGTAGGGTTTCAAAAATGAATTACTGGAAACCAGGCATTTCATCTCAGTCCTCGGGGGTGACAACGTATCTGCGTTTTGATTCTTATTTTTTTGTATAAAACTTTACCCCCACACTAGAATTTTCTCCCGTATCATGGAGGCAGTTTACATACATAAATTGCATAAGGACAAACATCCAGACCCGGAACAATTACAAAAACTTGTTCCGTGCGGGTTCGAATCCCCCACGGAACAAGTATTTGTATGTTAAAAAAAAGGATATCAAGAATTATAAATGTAGATGTCTATGAGCTACAGCATCCACTTACATCAGGTGGACTTTGTGCTTGTTTGTCACCTTTGTTCTACAAAAAAAAAAACAAAAAAAAACGTATTTCGTTATTCACCGAATATGTTCAACTCACTTGAAGCTATAGAAATTTCGCAGATAAAAAAACTAACGGTTATCAAACACCACATGCTTTCTAACTTCAATAATGCACTAAACTAAATACATGGCGGAACGCGTTAAGTGCCTACAACCATCAGAAGCATATTGATATGGAGGTATAATAATTATTCATTCTGTTCCAATTAAAAGGTAAGAAGACAGTTTATCATGATGCCTATTTTTTTACTGTTGAATATATTTGCAATGAGTTTTATTCTATTTTAATTGAACCAACATACTTTTAGCTGCTTATGCGTCTTTATATGACACAGTTCACCGGATAAGTAAGCTGAAATGAAAATGGGTTGAAGAAGATTGAACGAGGCGTAGGGCACCTATAAGGTATGCATGAAATTTGATGAATGATTCAGGTGGTTACAATCATTTGTTTCTTTCCTTGATGTAGGCCTACCTTCAGAAGTGTGCTATTTGACAGCGAGCACTAACCATCCGAGCTGCCACGTTTTTTTTTTCTAAAGCCTAATTACTTTTAATAATAATATATGTGTTATTTTGTACCATAACTTGTTGCCATCTTGTAGGTAGTGGTATAATCCCGTTGCTGTAGGAAGCTTGGAATTTTTGATCAAAAACTAGGACAAGTAGTTTTGACAGTCCCTTCTTGATGTTAACCTAACAAAGAATTCTGAGGAGGCCGAGAGAGGTGAAAATCTGAGGGTGTAAGGTCAGGACTATATGACGGATGCATTAACACTTTCCAAACAAGGTCTCTCAATTATTGGTGAGTGGCCAAAAATGTGTGTGGTCTGGCGTCGTCATGATGAAAGACCACTCTTATTCTGTTGATCAATTCCGGACATTTTTTCTCTATTTCTTGCTTGAGTCTCATTAGTTGTTGGCAGTAGAGATCCGAATCGAAGGTTTTATGAATCGATGGCGGTAAAAGTTCATTATTAACGATGCCCTTCCAATTCCACCATACACAGTGCCGGCACGAGGCAATTTTTAGGATGGAGCAATATCCAATCATGGTGCCTCTCTTGCTTGCCCCAAAAATATAACAGTTGTGCGTGCACGTGCAAGTACTGTGCTCGTGGCACTGCTGCACATGGCATTGTGTGCACGTGGCAGTGCTCGTAGCACTGCACTGCTCAAGGTATATATAGGAATGTAGTTGATGTAAAATAAAAATACAAAATTATATAAAGGTACATTTATTCAAATAAGTCATAACAACAATAGACAGAAATGTAAGTTTATAGCCTCCTAATGATAACCATACCAACCAAGATATCATCTGTCCACTGATTTCTTTTCCTAATAAATGTCTTCGCTTTGTATATTTTTACTGAAATATTACTGATTACTTTTTAAGTACTTTGATAAGTCAACTACTGAACATACTGGCTTCCCCACAGATAATCCCACAAGTGGGGTGTTTGCCATACTTTCCTCTTTTAGCAGGCCGGTTGGCAACCGCAGTTTTTTTACTTTGGATCTAGTTGTTGTTAAGAAGACGCTGTGAAGATGGTACCACACCCACGGGACGGGTTGGGTTAGTGGATATTCTTTTAACCTCAATACACGTTGTATTTGAATGTCATAAATTTCCACTGTATTACTTAATAGATATGAGAAAAATATTTAAAAAAAAGTTAATTCAGGCATAAAATATCGTGATTAGTTCCAAATTTGCAACTATTTGTAGGAGAAATTGAGTATGTATTTTTAATATGAAATTTTTACCGATAAAGAATACGAGTATGTAATATCTTCTTTATCATATTTTTGTTTATAACAAGAATGTAATAAATAAAACAAAATTACTTTAAAATACGCAGCGTTTCACGCGCTTCTCATACTCGTAACAGTTAGCCGACGAAGGACTTAGGTATATGAAAAACCCAAAAAACCCCACTCGTCGAGTGATTGAAGGTAGCGTCCACTATATGCCAACTAACTTATTTTGATCCAATTATTATGATCTACCTAATATCTATTATTTATTCTTAGTAGTAATATTTAAAAACATGGGAAGTTTTATAAACACAAAATTTTGTCACAATTGAGTAGTCAAGAATAGAAATTAAAAAAAGGGTACGTAACATTTCTGTACATTAGATATCTATTTGAATAAAATAGGTAAAAGTCAAAAGTTATCAATATCATCCGCCAAAAATGTCTAAGTCACAACATACATCAATAAAATATTATTTGCTTCATATTTTTTACGGCTCCGTGGCGCAGTGGCGTAGCAATGAGTTACAGCACTAAGAGCTGCGAGCGACATCCACCGTACTCTCTGGACCTGGCTCCAACAGATTACCATTTTTTCCGGAATTTGGACAACTTCTTACAAGGAAACAAAATTCAACTCCGATGCGGCAGTCCAAACCGCCTTCAAAGAGTTTATTGATTCTCGCCCCCATGGTTTTTTTTAGTAAAGGGATCAATGAACTGTCTATGAGATGGCAAAAGTGCATGGATAACAACGGTCAATACTTTGATTAATCAAATATATTTTACAAAAAAAAAATGACTTTATATTCCTCCCGTACAAAACACCAATTTCATATGTAAGGACCTATTATTTGTGACGATTTCATTGTTTTTTTGCCACACATTTGTGTAAATTGATAATCAGTAAGGCAAATACGACACGATTCCCGAATCAGTTATATAATCAACGTACTTACTTTAGTTCTCGTTGACTCTTCAGTTGAAGTTTTGCCGGAGCTTCACCGCAGCATCACTTAATTACTAAACTGTCATATGGGTATTTTCAAATTTATAAAGTTCAATGACGCAAATTAACTTATTTGCGTAACCCAATAGCAACGCTTCGTATTGCCTCTAGAATATTTGCCTCTTATTAAAATTTTAATACTAAAATTTACAGACAAACAGATAAGAGCCGTGGTAGCTCAGATGGTTAACTCTCAAAGCTCGCTGTAAATAAAACAGAACGCGATTAACCCGGGTTCGATCCCCGCTGGCACCAGTGAAATTGTTAATTGCTGATTTACCACGTGCTCGACGGTGAACGAAAACATCGTGAAGAAACTTGCATGTCTGAGGAATAAGAAAAAAAAATATTTCGAAGACATGTGAAGTTCACCAACACGCATTGGGGCAGCGCGGCGGACACTTCCTTGCCCTAAAACCCTCTCAGGAATTAGGGAAGGCCTGTTCCCAGCAGTGGGACGTATATATGCTGTAACTTTTTACAGACAGCTATAAAAACGAAACTTTCCGTCCACTCAAATACAAAATGTTGTATTTTTTAAGAGTAATAAATTATTTATATCAATAAAATAGTATAAAGAGCGAATATACCTAGACAACTTAAGATCTACCAGTCAAATGTAAAACGGGCCACCCACAACAGAAAATAGATTAACCTCATTATCATGAGAAGCAAGTAGATCACGCAAACGGTCCTAGTGGAATAGGATGAGTACGTAAATAACGTGAACACATCGATCAAACAGTCTTCAGGAGATTCGACAGCATACAGACAACTGAACAGACAGCACTGCAAATGCATGCGACGTGACTTACGCAAAGTCAATACAGCTCGTATTGAAGAAGCGATAGAGCGGAACTAGGGCTCCAAAGTCTTTATCAGAGATCTGTTTGCCAGAAAGAGCCAACAATCGAAGCTGATGACCGAGTGGTTATATACCGAGAGGTTATATGGGTAGCTGTATACATCATAGCTGAAGCCACACGCAAGTGTGAGTACCGATCCAAGTGCAAGTCTTATCCGACTCGTACCGGTAGACGACGTATAGGGTGACCCCACTAGATAGAATGACGACCTGGTAAGACATGCAGGAAGTCGATGGATGCAGGTGGCTCAGGACGGTGCTTTGTGGCATTCCTTGGGGGAGGCCTGTGTTCAGCAGTGGACTTATGGAAGGGCTGTAGGGCTGATGATAATGTTAACTATCGTACTTCCGTTCATTCAAGAACTGCTTGGATTTACGAGTATAACTTCCGTTGCTAAAATTTTAATTCCGCTAAAGCCACTAAAAAGTGTAACTTCAAAAATGTTATGTCTACTTAACTTTGATAATTGCAAAAATGCGTTCAAGTACAGTATCGGTGGTATTTAGTGCGAACTATTTATTAAAATACCCGCATTATTGTATCACTTCTACTTCGTCAGTACAATTTTTATTAAAAATCCGATTTAGATCAGTGACAATCACGAAAAACCTTTCGATGAAGTTAAACTAGGTTATTACATTTTACTCGGAGGTACTCCATTTCATTTTCTACTCTCTTACCGATGTCTTCTGCCGAATAGCAGTGCTAGTATTAATGTATTCCAGTTCATGAGCTACAGTACCTACTTACCTTCAAGTGGACTTCAGTTGGACATTTGTCACTTCAATGTTATAAAAAATCTGAATAAATTCCATAAATAACCTGCATAATTATATATAAACAACATTAAAAATCGATATGTCTCATTTGAATAAAATTTTATTGATTATTATATTTGTGTTATTTAATTGACGGACTACAGTCCCGTGTGTTTAGTAATAAAGTCTCTTATAGCCGGAGCTGAGATGTCGGTGAACACACTCGGTGACAACGGCTGCCCACAACCACGTCCGAAGGATACGATTCCTCTGGCTACACCGTCGATTGCACCAACTCCTCCGGAATCACCCTAAAAGGGTAAAAAATAAAATAATAAGTAAAGTTGTTTCACAGTTAACCGTAGGCCTTTTTTTCGAAAGAAGAGTTTTGGACAAGAATTTACATAATCTCGAAATACTTCAATAAGCTCTTATTAAAAACGTACTCAGAAATGATTTAATTATTTGTTTTCTGCAATTCATTTACAATTGATTATATAAGTCCCATCTGTTAAAACGAACTTGCAGGGTTTCATAGTTGCAGCATAAATAGGTTGGCTTAACTGGTGTAACACGCTTGCATAGAGTATAAGGGTGAAATGGCAGTATAATGCGGTTTTCGTATGGTAGGGAGTGACTAGAACTGGAAACCCTTCTCCCTGGTAACTAGGTATTGTATTTTAGTCCTTAAGGGTGACAACGCATCTGCATTTTGACTCTTAATCGTAATTGATTCTTATTAGTAGGTGACACCATAGAATCCACTTAATATCAGGTGGACTTTGTGCTCGAATATTACCCTTAATGTTGATAAAGCCGTACGTACCACTCCTAGGCATATGCTTCCTGAGGGTTTTTAAGGCAATTTAATATCCGCCGTGCTGCTCCAGTTCTTATTAGCGCACTTCACATGTTTTCGTTTCTCTGACATGTTGGGTTATTTAGGATGTTTTTACTTCACGGCCGATTCTGAAATTAACAATTTCATTGGCGCCGGCGGGGATCGAACCCAGGTTGCTCCCGCACTATGATATTTACTTTGAGCACTAAGCGCCTGAGCTACCAAGACTATATTATATCAACCTTACTTTTACAAAAAATATTTTACCTGACATGTGCTCTTTCCGCCAAAGAAGAAATTACCGGCACAAAGCATATTTTCGGTGATGTTTATCAAAAAATATGCAGTTTGACATAGCGTGTGATCCACCACCGTTAGATTAACTGCCATTAGTCGTTCAGGAATACTAGAAGCACCTTGCTGGGAAATAAATATTTTGTAAGTAATGTTATTTGAAAAGTGTGGCCCAATGGATCAGTAGGCTAATGGATAGTAGACAATGGTTCAATTATACAGTGTGTCCGGTCACGGACTAGCGATATTTTAGGTACTTATAATACAGCTATTTTAATATAAAAATCCACTACACACTGAGGTCTAATCCCCTCCCCCTCTATTTGGCAGCCATTTTGCTTTTTTCTTGAGATATTCTCTACGCGTTTACGAAAAAAGTCATATCTCTCAAAGTTTTAGTCCTACTGAGATAAAAATTAACTCATTCGGAGGCCAATAATATTGTTTATCGTTTACATTATCAAAATTTTTGTTGACATATTTGTAACTTTGAAGAAAAAAAATTTTACTTCAAATAAATATCAAAAAAATATGCTAATCGGCTAATTATTGTAAATTACTGCAAAAACAACCCCGCTCACCCTTTTTATTTTTATACCAGATCGACAGATTTTGAGTTAAGCTACAATACAACATAAAGTTTACAACTGTATCTTTATTACTTTAAGAATTATTGTTGTTTGAACATAGCATATGCGCAAACACAAAAGGCCTTTGTTAAATGACAACTGGCACTGCCTGCCTAGGAGTAATAGTAATCTGAGATTACTTATGATCTTCGATGAATTAGAGATGATGAATGAGAGATCAGAGAATCAGAATCATCATTTATAAGTAGTATAATTTGGGAGCAGTCAGCACAGAACACTATTACTCCTAGGCAGGCAGTGCCAGTTGTCACTTAACAAAGGCCTTTTGTGTTTGGGCATACGCCACGTTCAAACAACAATCCTATACTATTAAACGAGCATATATATATATATATATATATATATATATATATATATATATATATATATATATATATATATATATATAGATATATAGATATATAATCGGGATCTCGGAAACGGCTCCAACGATTTTCATAAAATTTTGTGTCCAGGGAGTTTCGGGGATAATAAATCGATCTAGCTAAGATTTATTTTTAGAAAATGTCTTTTTGTCCGTGTTCTTAGGCAATGAAAAACTGCTACAATATCGTTAGAATAAGAAGGTAAATTTTGACAGATTGTTATTGATTATAAATAGCTTAATTGGTATAATGGGCGGTCAAAGAATCGTAAAACCCCGGTTCGAGCCCAGATCGACCGACCAACTTTTTTAATTTTTTTTAAACTTCCTTTTTTGACAAAATCTATTTTTTCGAGCCCTTTTTTTAGTATTTTTTTAAAAACACGAAAATTTAAATAAAATCAACATTTTTTATTCAAACTCATTATTTTTTATTCAAATAACCAGTTCAATTTTTTCTATTATGTCGCTAAGATCAAAAAATATTATTCATATTTCATCAGTATGTTATTTGTATCTAAATATAATTTCCAAAACACACGAATTAAAGAAAAACGAGCGAAAAATACTAATAATAAAGTAATAAACATACAGCTGTAAACTTTATGTTGCATTGTAGCTTAACTCAAAATCTGTCGATCTAGTATAAAAATAAGAAGGGTAAACGGGGTTGTTTTTGCAGTAATTTACAATAATTTGCCGATTAGCATTTTTTTTTGATATTTATTTGAAGTTAAATTTTTTTCTTCAATGTTACAAGTATGTCAACAAAAATTTTGATAATGTAAACGATAAACAATATTATTGGCCTCCGAATGAGTTAATTTTTATCTCAGTAAGACTAAAACTTTCAGAGATATGACTTTTTTCGTAAACGCGTAGAGAATATCTTAAAAGAAAAACAAAATGGCTGTCAAATGGAGGGGGAGGGGATTAGACCTCAGTGTGTAGTGTATTTTTATATTAAAATAGCTGTATTATAAGTACCTAAAATATCGCTAGTCCGTGACCGGACACACTGTATAACTCGAAGACCTGCCTTCAATGGGGAAGAAAGATTTTCAAGTAGCACTCCCCTCTTTATCAATAAGTGCAGTGTAAGCTGATGAAACAAGATCGATGATTTAATAAAGCATAGAGTCGATGAATGTAGATTACACAGTACCGTATTTTGTGGGTACCCACAAAACGCGGTATTGTGGCTCTTAATGTAAGCAGTTGGCTACTGATGGGTTGTAATGATGTTAATGATGACTATTTTTATAAAATATTTTTTATAAACTAAGGGTGGTATACGAACACACGGTCCACCTGATGGTAAGTGGCCCATAGATACCTATATTTATTCTCGATTAAGAATAAACGTGTAGAGGGGAGGCCCATGTTCATCAGTAGGCTTTGGCAGGGTGACGATGATAAAGAAGAAGATGAATTTCGCAAAATTATTTTCTTGTATTTTCTTGTAGTATTCAGATTTATATATTAAATTATTATTTCCAAATTTTTTCATAGTTACGTATAAACTATCAAGTGGAATAGATTATTTCTAGGAATATTTGCAAAACGTGGTTAGAATGATGAATTTGCAATATTTATAAATAATAATACCTGAGTACGTCCCCATCCGCTTACGGTCATAACTGTTCCAGACTTCGCAGTTAGTCCTTTCGGTGGTAACTTTATCGCCTGTGTGCAGGAATTGAACTCGACTGACTCTGCTGTCTTCATGACGGCCACGTCTTTATCAAATGGTGGGTTGTCGTAGTCCGGATAAGGAGTTACTTCAATTATTGGTATGATAGTACCATTTTTACGGAAAGTGCTGCCTGACCTAAGCACTACAGTGGTTGGATCAACGCTGAAACAGACAAATATATGAATTAAGACAAATTGAAATTATATAATACTAAAAATATTTGTGTTCGAAAGATTGTCTTTACTGATAATCTTAAGAATTTAATACTCAGAGGCAGTCGCGAGCATTAAATTTCATAGCATTAGAAAAACCTCCGGGTCAACGTATTACGGTTGTAGCATGAATGTGTCGGCGCGATCTAAGAACAACTACACTCGCACAAAAAACAGTGTGATTTTTTTATAAGGTAACAAATGAGCTCAGAGTTCACCTAGTTAGTGATACGGCCCATAGATGAGTACATCTCTTCTCGATTAAGAATCAAAATGTGTTGTCACCCCTCAGGACCAAGACGGATTACTTCGATCGAAGCACAGCTAAATTATAATGTTACTATTTGGAACTATTAAAAGGCATTACAAATTCTAAGCGATTTAAGTTCTCTTTCAGAAATAAAGCTATCAGAAAGATTTCATTATGATCGAAAGGAATTCTTTGTCTTTCAATTGTATTATTTAGTTTTTAAATGTTGAATACCCCAAACATCTGTTGTTAATTACATACTTTTGCGCGCAATGTGCTGCTGTCAAACAAAATCTGTCACTGATGAAAATTGCACCGCAGAAATAAGAGTTATTCACAATGATGCTGGCTTGGTGAGGGAACTCCTCACACGTAGCGTTGCGGCCACCGACTATTCTTCCATCAGCTACTTCCGTTCTTTCATTATATTGAGAAATTTCGTCCGTTATTGAAACTTTTTCTGATAATATTATTCCTAAAATAAAAAAAAAGTAAATTTTAATTACAGAAATTCTACTATTGAGCCTGGCTTTCTCTCAATAATAAAGTAGTGAAGTAGTATGGGGATGGTGTGAAAGCAGTTGGGTACGTTGTATACGTTGATATAGTTCAAATTATGTCCCTGCTAACCCAACATTTATACAATTAAAGACTGGGAACCTGTTAACACCACAAACCAGCGTTAAAGTACTAAAATTTCTGAACTAAAATTAAATTACTAATATTGAAATGTTGTTAATAAATAGTTCCAAAAATCAACCTAACAATGGTTCCCATATAAAAAAATTTAAGCAATGAATAAACTCTTATGTTATTAATAATTTACATAGGTTTGATAAAATAAGAGAATTTAAGAAAGGCTTGAGGATTCTTAGCTTAAATTTTGAGGGTCATGTCACGGTTTATTTCACTTTCATTATAGTATTATGTTTGCAATGAACCATTATATAAAAAAATCAAATGGATACCATTATAAGGTAGCAAAAATACATACCGCATTATATAGACACATAATAGTCTCAAAGCAATAAAGAAGCATTAAGGTAATTAAGTGGATGGCGGTTTCTGCTTGGTATTTATTGATACAGAAAACCAAAAACCATATTCGATGGATTAAAACAATCAAGAAAAGATAAATAATATAACCATGGTGAAATAAAAATATCCAAAAATTGGATGGCTCCCTAATGTGCATGAACCATAAAAATAAAAACCAGTCAAGAGCGTTATAAAACACAAGTTATATATAGTATATATTACATGTGGGATTTGCTACGATTTAGTTTTTCATCGAATACGCCAAAACTCACTCGAGGACATAGATATTTCCCAGGTTAAAATATAAACAGCTATCAAACACCACATGATTCTATCTCAATTCACCAACGTATGTCCCACTACTAAATACTTGGAGATATGTGGGCAAGTACAATAAGCAACAGCTATTTATGTTGATACGAATGAGTTGTAATTATTAATATATTCTGTTTTAATTAGCCACCATCACTATTAAAATGACAGACCTGGTAAAACCTTGATGACAAAACTACAGGACAACTTCATATCAGAAGTTGACACCCATTTGAGTTTCGTTTGGTTAAGTTGAATTATGAAATAATAAAATAGAAATTTGATATTACGTCGGAGAATTTTCTTGAAGGTTTCTAAGTCATAATTTTCTTGAAGGTTTCTAAGAAGTATCGGTCCGGAGAAATAGCCGATGGTAAACCATTCCACAAAGCAGTCGTGCTTTGAAGAAAACTCCTAGTAAATTGCAAAATAGTGAACCGCTAAGCATTCCAGATGATGTGGATGTTATCGGAATTTTGTTGACGAACCTTTCTGAATATCCATATTTTTGAAGGAAAAGCCAATGCGCCTTTCATGTTACTCTATCAAATGCTTTCTCCAAACACTCTTAAAAATTAAAAAAAAATATTAACTACGATCCGCGTAATATAATAAAATAGTGTTTCTTACCTAGTTTGAATAGCACCTCAATTGCAGCACTATCCCCGTCACTACTAATCCCAGCACCCCAGTAGAGGGATAGTAAACAAAACCATTACACTAGGAAAGACACATCACAATTGACGTTAAATTTTCTAACAACATTTACCATAGATCATAGTCGGTGCCAACACGGGCGTTAGAGTACTTTAAACAACTGATCTTTTCATGCTTTTGAAAATTTTCAAGAGTTGAAAAAATTTTTGGTATAATGTCTACTTATCCTCATCCGGTGACGGTAGATCTATAGAGTGTGCGATTGCCAGACTCAGAGTCATAAGGTGGTCATTAATGCCCTCTGGTAATTCATTCAAATCTCTCGTCTAAATATTGGAAATAGCAAAACCTACGCTGCTACCCGCCCTTTTACCTGAATGACGTCCGCTCTAGATTATGTGTAGCTGCCAAGTTATTCATATAGCACTCCACAACCGCTAAGGTGGGTCTCGCTAATTGAAACTATATCAATTTTATATCGAGACAACTCTCTTGCGATAAAAGCTGTGTTTCTCTCTGGATATAAATTGCGATCACTGTCCAATAAATTCGTACATTCCAAGTGGCTGTGCAGTTGTTTGGTTCCTATTTTTTTTTTGTACCTAACGACGGCATTGCACGTGAAATTATTTATAGTTGACTAGCGGTTTCACGAGTACAATTCCACTTCACTCACCTCTGCCTCCGTGACCCAATGGATCGGTAAGTCGGTATGATCGGCAGAGGATTGGATGCAGCGAAAAGGCCATAAGTCACTATATGGATTCTGACGAATGCTCTTGAGGTTATTCGCATTACCCTGCTACATCGATAGTCGGAAGCATATGTCATATGGCTGCAGACTTTTTGTTTACAGGAATCATCTGGTAACTTACCTACAGATGTTTGTTTAGCCCACGGAAGTGGTTACCCAAGGTGTGCTGTGACTACAGCTTATTGGAGTAACTAGTGAAGAGATTGCGGTGATTAAATTGTGTACTAGAATAGTTCCCAGAGGTTATTCATATCGTGACGGCCCATTATTATTTTAAATAATTCATAATTAATTTCTATATAAAGCCGTCAAAAAATAATTTAGAAAAAAACGTTAAAAAATTAAAGTCAATGACCTCTATATATACAAATACGCTGGACTGGCTTTATATGGTATAACAAAATGTCTGTGCCAATTTGAAGCGCCCACTATTTGCCGTCCTGGAAACTAAAATTGACATAATATCAGGCGTAGGACAGTTGCCTCGGACTACAAAAATTCAATTAAAGGTGGCGCCATCCATAATTTGTTTCCGAAAAAAATATTTTTATAGTTGGTTATAAGGCTTCACAGATGTCACTACTTTGGAAAAATAAATTGAAATTTACTCATAAAATAAAAATAAGTGCACAAACATTTTACTGGTGATTTTATTAATAATAAATTATCATTTTAACATAAAACGCAATATATAGGAATGGTTGAATCATAATACTGGTATTTACATTATTATAATCAGGTAGGTTTCCGAAGTAGAACCAGAATAACCGACCTAGCCCAACGGATCAGTGAAGAGGCAATGGGCCAGCCATATAGCTCAAAGAACCGACAACCAATAAGGGGTTCCCGAGTGGCAGTCGATAAGCGAAGTGTAGGGCGACCCGTCTCTAGATTGAATGAAGGCTGGTAAGAGCTGCAGGAAGTCGATAGCTGCGCTTTAGGGAGGCTTATGTTTAGCAGTAGACTTACTGTAATAATAATAATAATATATAATAATTGAAGGCACAGACGACTTCTGTCGAGCTTGTCGCTATCTCGGTGAATCACTTACGCATGTCATCTCACATATGTTCAGCGCTTTCTAACTCTGAGTACCCACATAGACACAACCTAGTAGCTAGGTTCTTACACCAGAAGCACCCTGAAATACGGTCTCGTGGATTGTAAACTGCCTTATTATAAGTCCTTGCCAGAAGCCGTAGTCGAAAATGACAGCGCTAGGCTCAACTTCGACCGAACCGTCATCATGACTATTCTTGAGAATAAGCCTGATATTGTGCTGATAGACCAGGCAAAGTCAAGGATAAGAGGTACGGTACGGATTATTCCGTACGACGAGAATCTTGTGAAGGTCAAAACAGATTAGCGAGCAAAATATCTGGACCTGGCTTAGGAGGTAAACGACATGTGGAATGGTTTGCCATCCAAAGTTATTCCTATACTCGTCCGTGCGAACGAATTAATCCCGGCCTATCACCCGGGTCATCAACAGCGACTGGAACTCCGTGGCAGATCACTCCGGATCTAGATCCTCGATATCACCTGCATCGTCCGCCAGTTTCATTCCCTTTCCCTCTTCCCTCAACCGTTTGCTCTCTCCTGTCGAGGGCTTCCATCTGGTTGGGTCCTTATTTATTTACGTGTTTTTATTTATATATTTTACTATATTAAATGTATATTTATTAGTTCATTTTATATATTTATGTAGCCAAACTGGAAAAAAATTACATTTATACCTCACAATAATAATAATTTGGAAATTTGAATCTATTATTTATGTTAAGCAAGTTTCGCAGTTTTTTGTTACGTTGTTTTTGTTTAGTTACGTTATATGTATGCAGTGTTACAACTTCAATGTCTTTTATTACATTTACAATTTGTATAGCTAATACTTGTCTGTAGTCAAAAATTTCTAAATTGAGTTATTAATGTCTATTAAATAATTCTATTATTACAATTGTTCCAATTAAATGTCAAATACAAATTATTGTTACATGAAACATTATTCATTAAGTACCCGGTTGACCGAGCTTTGCTCGGTATTTTTCGCTCGATTTTTTTTAATTCGTGTGTTTTGGAAATTATATTTAGATACAAATGACATACTGATGAAATATAAGTAATATATTTTGATCTTAGCGACATAACAGAAAAAACGGAACTGGTTATTTGAATAAAAAATCATGAGTGCAATTATTTTAATTTAAATTTTCATGTTTTTAAAAAATACTAAAAAAAGAGCTCGAAAAAATAGATTTTCTCAAAAAAGAAAGGAACTTGAAAAAAAAAATTAAGAAAGTCAGTCGGTCGGTCTGGGCTCGAACCGGGGTTTTACGATTGTGTGACCGCCCATTATACCAATTAAGCTATTTGTAATCATTAACAATCCGTCAAAATTTACCTTCTTATTCTAACGATATTGTAGCAGTTTTTCATTGCCTAAAAACACGGACAAAAACACATTTTCTAAAAATAAATCCTAGCTAGATCGATTTATTATCCCCGAAACTCCCTGGACACTAAATTTTATGAAAATCGTTGGAGCCGTTTCCGAGATCCCGATTATATATATATATATATATATATATATATATATATATATATATATATATATATATATATATATACAAGAATTGCTCGTTTAATAGTATAGGATAAATGTAAATCGTATCTTATTTTATTTTCCTGTGGTCAGCCCTGTATGTAAGGCGATGTTAATAAGGTTCTAGTAACTATTCATTTTTCCAAGATACATCTATAGGAATTAAGTAACTAAATAAACAAAATTTTAATATAGGTTCTAACTAAGACGATCATGCCATACAATAATTATCAAACGGCCTATTAAGCTAGGCGATGTAAGATGCACTACCTAGATCAGTATTAGTGACGATGAGCCGCGTCCAAACGTCTGGTACAGCAATCATCAATCCACCAGAATAGAGTTGTGATTATGAAAAATCCTTTCTACAAAGTAACTGGTTAATATTATATTAAATAGAAAGTGCTCTACTCTCGTCCCATAATCATCTCTCTTTCTCTCCTCGCGTTATACGGGAAAGTTCAGTTCAGACTAGTGAGTATTTATGTTTTTGCGCAAACACTTGTGGTACTTTAAAATGTTTTTCACAGATAATAAAACTAAAGGCAAGTCTCTTACCTAGAAAAAAACTCATTGAAATGTTTAATTTTGATTGAAAACATGAAGTTAATTTCTTTTAATGTGCCGAGATTGTCTATTATCACATCAATGTCGAATAAAGTATTGTGCTTTGCACAAAACAACGACCTCGATCTTCTGATATGCCTCTGGCTAAGATCTTGTTAAACAAGTTTATTAAAAAGACGTCAGTCATTTTGTGGTCGTAGCATAGTTTTCATGTGTTTGTTTAAGGTTAATATTTTAAAAAATATTATTAAATTTACACGAGGATAGCGTGTATTAAGAAGGCGTACTTAAGTGAGTTTATCAGTAAAATGAAACAAAATACAAGGTATGTAAATATGAAATTTAATTTAATTATTTAAAAAATCTATTTAAGATAAGCGGAATAAGACTCTTAACGTAATAATAAAGGCTTTAAATTTTATCGCGTGACAAGATTGCCTTGTAATAAAAGATATTTTTGAAGTTGTAATTATTCAAGGCAATAAAAGTACTATAAAAACTACGTCTAGTTGAATAGCTTTAAATGTAAGAGAATTAATATTAGCTATAAAAGAAAGACGACAATTGCATGAAATTACTTCTCAGTAAAAAGTTACTGTATTAGCCATTTTAATCCTCTGAAACAGGCATCTGTTATCTTACTGGAAATATTTTCCCAAACTCATTAATACTTTGCAAGGTCTCTTACTACAGAAGACACATGTATTTTTTTAAGTAAAACTAGTTTTTATGCATTTCATCGCGTATTTTAACTTATTTTATGTTCCCGACTTTCCAAACACATTACAGCACATCATTGTCATCAAGTTATATAGTGCTCGAAACGTTGGGAATATAATTAAGTTAATATACGCGATAAAATCCGTAAAAATTAGTTTTCTTTAAATATGTCGTGTTCGCGTAAGTATATGAAAACAAATCATTTTTAAGAATATTCCATACCGTAGCAATAGCTCAAGATCATCAACATCATCATCGTCATTATTACAGCCCATCCCAAATCCATTGCTGAACATAGGGCTCCCCCAAGGAATGCCGCAAAGCATGGTCCTGAGTAACTTACATCAGCGCAGAATCTAAAGTGTTATAATCTAGGAGAAATTCGTCAAAAAACTTGGTTTTCGATATTAAAACAAGAAGTTTGTAACGTGTTTCTAATATCACCACAACGTTATCTCTCAAATTATATATTACTCAAGATTACGCCAATATTCTTTTTCTATTTGAGACTAATTCCTTTAATAATTATTTTATGACCTATAGTTATAGATTTCATTGTTAGTTATGACCTTAGTAACTTACCTGCATGAGATTTATAAGTTACAACTAGAACTATTTATACCTAATAACGTTAAAATTAATTATTACAACTGTTCTGATCCATTTAAATATTAGGAAATATTAACACTGCATACATAACGTAACTAAACAAAAACAACGTAACAAAACACTGGGAAACTTGCTTAACATAAATAATAGATTCAAATTTCCAAATTATTATTATTGTGAGGTATAAATGTAATATTCTTTTCTGGTGTGGCTGCATAAATATATAAAATAAACTAATAAATATACATTTAATATAGTAAAATATATAAATAGAAACATGAATAAATAAGGACCCAACCAGATGGAAGCCCTCGATAGGAGAGAGCAAACGGTTGAGGGAAGAGGGAAAGGGAATGAAACTGGCGGACGATGCAGGTGATATCGAGGATTTAGGTCCGGAGTGGTCTGCCACGGAGTTCCAGTCGCTGTAGATGACCCGGGAGATAGGCCGGGATTAATCCGTTGACACAGAAGAGTATAGGAATAACTTTGGTCGGCAGACTACTCCATATGTCATTTACCTCCTAAGCCAGGTCCAGATATTTTGTTCGTTAATCTGTTTTGACTTTCACGAGGTTCTCGTCGTACGGAATAATAATGTCAACAAAATATATCCTTGACTGCGCGGTCTATCAGCACAATATCAGACTCTTTCGGCTCGGTCGAAGTAGAGTCTCGTGCTGTCATTTTCGACTACGGCTTCCGGCAAGGACTTACAATATGGCAGTTTACAATCCACGAGACAGTATTTCAGGGTACTTTTGGTGTAAGAACCTGGCTACTAAGTTGTGTCTATGTAAGTACTCAGAGTTAGAAAGCGCTGAACAATATGAGATGACATGCATTCAAGTGATTCACCGGGATAGCGACAAGCTCGACAGAAGTCGACTGTACCTTTAATTATTATTATTATTACAGTAAGTCTACTGCTAAACATAGGCCTTCCCAAAGCTCAGCTACCTGCATCCATCGACTTCTTGCAGCTCCTATCAGGTCTTCACTCAATCTAGTAGGGGCCGCCCTACACTCCGCTTATCGACTGCCACTCGGGAACCTCCTATCGGTTGTCGGTTCTTCGTGCTATATGGGCGGCCCATTGCCTTTTCACTGATCCGTTGGGCTAGGTCGGTTATTCTGGTTCTACTTCGGATAGCCTACCTAATCATAATAATGTAAAATCATTATTATTACTAGTATTATGACCCTACTATTCCTTTGTCCATTTTCGCCACCCTATAATGATGTCGCTCATAAAATTAGGATTGGCAGATATTATAATTTTCTTTAAGGGATCATAATGATTTAATAAAGAGTCTTGAATAATTTATTTTATTTTTGAAAATCCCTCCGTTGAGGAAAAGCTCACAGAAATGGAGTAAGAGTAAGAGTTGCATATAATTTGTTTGATTTTCTATCTACTTACACAGTTGACAAATTGTATAACCTGCTCTGATTTTTCTTTAGGTTGTGTGAGATTTAAAATACTGCCCACTCTACCTGGACCTAAGCCATTATATACACTAAGAACTAATTACATGACCTAAATAAATGTTTTTACAAAGCCATAAATACATTCTTCTTTATTATCTTTAATTTCCCTAAAGATTCCTTCAAATAACATTGTAGGACATAAGTAAAAAAAGTAAAGTTACAGCCTATATACGTCCCACCGCTGGGCCTCTTCTCATTTCTGTGAGGGTTTTAGGGCAAGGAATAGTCCACCGCGCTCCCCCAATGCGTGTTGGTGAACTATTTTTTTTTCTTATTTCTCAGACATGCAGGTTTCCTCACGATGTTTTCCTTCACCGCCGAGTACATGGTAAATCGTTTACGTAATAGTAAATACAATAGTAAATGAAGAGTTTTTTTTACCTTATTTATATCCTCCTCAACATTGTACTTTACTGAAAACCAGATAATACCATCGCATCAGATTATCATCATTATTATTTGCCAATTTTTCCTCAAATTTCTATAATTTCCGTAAATGAATTTTATCAAATAAACACTTCTACAATATTCAATCACTTTTTGCGTAGTTTTTATAATTTTTAGACATGATATTGTTACTTAGATTCCTTATCCGTAACTGAAAAGCAATATTTTTTACGACTTAAATATTTATATTTTATTTATGACCGTACATAGCTATAAAATTTAATTGGTTTATGAGATTACTTAATGGCTTATTGTATGCTAATGTAAATTTTTCTTCCTTAAAGCTGTAAATTTCGTGGGAACATTGCATCGTACCAGTACAAGACTAGTCCACATCGTTTAACTCATAACAAAAAATATCGGAATCATAGTAGTAAGCAAGTGCAACGGACGTGAGCTAGGCGTGTGTAACTCTTTACGGAACTGACTCACTGATTCGAATCACTGAAGTGTTTCAAAAGATTCGTTCAGTAACAATGTTTCAAATGCATCATTTGGATCTGGAACATTACTTTGCTCATTTAGTGCGACGCGTCTCGCTCGCGAGGCGACTGAGCCACAAGCGAGAGAGTGGCGAGTGAGTGCGCGAAATAATAACAATCTATACAAGTCAGAAAGAGATAACAAATGAGAAGTGTGTGAGAAGTGAATTCAACTCGTACGGATTTTAGCTATAGGTCGTCTTTTGCATATAATGTTTACATTAACAAGTTGTCCTTTTACGTTGATCCGGCACTAACTTGTCAAATTGTTTAGGTTCGTTTGCGCCTGTTTACGAAAACATAATGAGTTCTGTTTAGGATTTCTTTGCGTAGTGATTATTGAGACTTACTTTCTTCTTTTTCATCATAAATAATACGCCAGCTTGCCATAAATTAAGGACTAGCCGCCAGTCCTATGTCTGGATAAAATATAAAGGAGAATCGATTTTATATACAACCTTATTAAGGTACACAATAAATAACAATAACTAAATATATGATAAAAATAACCTAAGTACTTATATCATTCAGCATTGTTGCCACATAACATTTCACTGAATCGGTCAGTAATAAACGCCCGCGACGCAACTTAATGTATTCGTAACATCCAAATGAGCCAAATGAAACATATTAGTGCTTCGGAACATTTCAGTGATCGAGATGCAAATGTTCCAATCGCAAAAATGATACACTTTGCCCACCTCCAACGTGAGCGACTGGTTCGAGGCAACTACTATTATATAAGGCCATGATTGTATCGTAATTACATGCGCCCTCCTTTCTGCCAAGGAGGGTCGCGTTCGTATACGGCTTAGAGATCTCCAGTCAGATCGTTAAGCCATTTCCTAAAAGGTGGTGTTTAGTGGGTAAAAGTCGCCACATAACCACGCAGCCGGCTGCGTGGTATGCTATGAGCATTCACCACCTCCCTCCCCCGCTTTCCGGAGGGTTGCCCATATTTGCTTCGGGCGCAAAAAAAAAAAAAAAAAAATCGTAATTACAGTGTCGAGTGTGACCGTGCACGGTTGAGTTTATTGTATTTAACAAATATGCGATATTAGAATGATACATTGATTTGGTCCAGTTTCCGTTCAATTTCGGTATAATTTGTTACACCAGAACTGTAGTCGTGTTCTGAAAACATATCTATGTAACTGTCCCGACTGATAGTTAGAGTTTAAGTCAATATTCATGTCCCCAAGTATGATTGCATTTCCAGATGCGAAGTGAGTTTTTAACAATTCGTTTAGGTTAGTGATAAAAATAATTTTACTACTAGAAGGTGGTTTGTATACTAATATATAACATACACGTTAATAGAGATGTTTGAAACCGTTTAATTGTGTCGCCAAAGCTTTCAAAGGTAATAATTATTAACAAGTAAAACCACTCCACCTTCTCTATTATTCGTTCACAGCCGATTCATACATTACATAGTCAGGAATATGAAACAAATTAATATTGCTTTCGGAAATGCTCGCCTCCGAAATTGCAATCTTATATATCGGGCGTGCACTTGAATTACTAACGTGTATAATATCATAATATAGTTTAAGTGTTTTTATCAATGATCTCATGTTGGCATGCATAGTGCATACATAGTAGATAAATATTGGAAGATATTTGTTTAACAAAAGCGTTTATTAAACAATTGTCGCTAGGTTTATGTACTGAGTACTTGATGTATCTGAGTACAGATTACAATAATGAAAGAAAAACTGTATTTACATTAAGATAAAAACTAAACTGGGTTAATTACTTAGTTAGTTTCGGTATACCGTGGTTCAAATGGATAATAAGCACTTTGCTATCTTCTGCCTTATTGCAACAGGTCAATCCATTTTTACACTATACATATTTGTGTAAAGACTCAAGACTATTCCTGATTTTGATTCTAGTTTGCTCACTCGGTACGTTTTTAATAAACACGCTTAGGGTAAGTTGAGCTTCCCGCTTTAATCCACTGGACTCGGGCGCCTTTAGATCTCATATCCTGAATTTTCCCTACGGAGTGGAAGTCATGCACAAACAATAGAGTTGGTGTTAAGATCGGCCTTGATCGCAATCTCCTAAGTTATAGTGACTTCATTTGCTTTATTGTTAGAAGTAATATCCGACATTTCTAGAGAACCCGTACGTCTTTCCAGACTGTGACGTACAGGTTACCTCCCCTATGTGTACATCTGACCACATATTCTCAGTCATATTCTCGAGTCCCATGGTGTTCGACATATATAGAGGTAATGTCAGCTGATTGGGAGGAGATGCAACACTTTTTTGCATCCGATCTTTGGCGGGAGGTTAGTTTCTCTTCAGCAGATCCGTCGAGTTTCGATTTGTTGCGTCAAGCGATGCAGTATTTTATCCCTTTTTCTGACGCTCCTATCGGTAGCAAAGCTAGATCGTAATTTAAAGCTGTATGTGCCCGAGCTGAAAAGCACATTTACGAGTAGCGTATATTTTCTGTTTTTTTTTAATATATGAAAAGGGGCAAACGAGTATGCGGCTCACCCGATGGTTCGCGATCACCACCAACTCGACCAACAGCAACAACTGCCATACCAGAGAGATTGAAGATGCGTCGCCTGTTTTTTAAAGAAGAGTAGTTTTTTTTTTGAAGGACCCTAAGTAGTATCGGTCCGGAAAGTCGCTTTTGGTAATCGTTTCCACAAAGAAGTTGTGCGAAGAAGAAAAATTCTTGTAATTCGCACAGTAGTGGACCGTCGTTCATACAGATAGTAAGGATGGTATCTAGAGTTCTGTCGCGATGAACGATGGTGATATTTAGCGGCTGGAATTAGTCCGAACAATTCCTCTGAGCACAGCCCGTGGTAAATAAGATAGAACATGCAGAGAATTGCAACATTAGCAGCGCCAGTGAGTCAAGCCGATCAGAAAGTTCTCGCTCACCTATGATTCCAACCGCTCTGCGCTGGATGCGATCAAATGGAAGGAGCGGCACTGGGTAGCGCCGTCCCAGAGATGAGAAAAGCATTCCATGTGAGGCCGAACCTGTGCCTTGTAAAGTTGCAGGCGATAATACAGGCATGAAATACTGATTGACCGAGTTAATGTTCGAAACCGCAAAGCTCCAGATATCAGCTTCAGGAAAAGAGATTTCAACCAGGCCGCCAAGTCCCACAAAAAGGCGTTACGGAAAGCCAGTCTTGATCGCATTAAACATATTTGCGTAAAACTCTTTGCAAGGCCATCCGGCACTAGAGCTTTCTAGAGGTGTCCTGCCCAAACGGTCAAGATAAATTTTTGTCGGCCTACACTACCTCTGTCTCCACTGGTAAAACAGGATGACACACTAGCGTATACGGTTAAAGAGAAAGCGGACTTGTTTGCGTCCTTTATAAACCTTTAAATAGATAACTAATTAAATTTAATAATATAATAATTAAATAAAAATAATTGGCGATTTATTGAAAACGGGCCAAATTAGGAGTACCCTTAACCGACAAGTACGTATGTGTAGGTTATGGATGTGAAGGAGGCGAGAGAGGTGTGTCAGGATCGTGCCAAATGGAAGTCTGTAGTCTCTGCCTACCCCTCTGGGTGACAGGCGTGAGTGTTTATGTTATGTTTAGATAGATAACGTTTGCATATTTTCTAAAACTTTGTTGTAAAAGCATACATGAATCAAGAAGGAATTACTGACACTTTGAAGTCGAGTAACTGGTATAATTTACTTCTGCTTGTTCCTAGTATTTACAAAATTTTCATGAAAAACTTTTTTTTATTATGAACATACTGTTACGAGCTTGAGGTTCGTGACAATAAAAATTACCAATAGAATTACCTAAATTAACACTTTAATTTTTGATTTATACAAATTAAAACTTAAATCACTAATAATTAAGCACACTGATTCACTTTATTCTGCTCCGAAGCTTCGCTTGTCTCGCCAAATTCCATACTTCACCGATCGCATCTTGCAGCGCCTATAAATATAAATTAGCACCGAAATATCCAGAATATTCAAGTAAACACGCGCAAGGTACCGAGAGTTCGAGTTTCAACTTCAAGAAGTTTAGTTCTTCGGTTCGAGACTAGATGGCGCTAGTGCCGTGGACTAAGGCGCGTAACACTGCCTCCTCCTAAGACATGCTCGTCCCGAGCATTATCGGCCCCATATAACGCGCCAGGCGATCCACATGGACGATCTTAGGAGTCCCTCTTGCGCCTTTCTGTATCCGGTAGGTTACATCGTTGATCCTGGTCACAATCCGGTACAGGCCGTCCCAATTAGCTTGAAGCTTAGGAGATTTCCCTTTGCTGCGGATTGTGCAACCACACTAGTGAACCTTCGTCGAACCCTTTGTTGTTCAATTTGCGGTCATACCGGGTTTTCATCTTCTCAGACATTTGCTGGCCCGATTGTCTGACGTGCTCATAAATGTTTCATTTTGTTCCGCAAGTCATTTGCATAATCGGTTATACTGCGTGGGGCATCAGGTGGTATCCCGGTGATTAGGTCTGCAGGCAGCCGTAATTCTCTTCCAAAGTTTGCGAAAGCTAGTGTCACTGCTGTACTTTCGTGAACAGAACTTCGATATGACAACAAAAACGGTTGTATGTGCTTGTCCCAATCTCGTTGCCGATTGTCTACAACTTTCGCTAGGTACCTCTCCAATGTCTGATTAAATTGTTCTACCGTTCCATCAGATTGCGGGTGATAAGAAGTCGTTCTTGTTTTATGAGTACCCATAACTCGACAAGTTTCCTGGAATATTTAAGACTCAAAATTCCTTCCTTGATCGCTGTGAATCTCTAAAGGTACTCCAAAACAACAGAAGACTTCATGAACTAGTTTATCTGCAACTGTTGAAGCTTCTTGATTTGGAATGGCAAAGACTTCTGGCCACTTAGTGAAGTCATCCATCACAACCATGAAATACTTGTTACCGCTTTCACTCTCCGGAAACGGCCCCGCCACGTCAATGGCTATTCTCTCCCATGGTGCACCAACATTGTACAACTTCAATGCACCTCTACTACGAGTCTGAGGTCCCTTTACAGCCGCACAACTTGTACATTTGCGACACCAGTCCTCGACATCATTTCGACAGTGGACCCAATAAAACCGTTCTCGGATCTTCAGTAGAGTTCGTTTCACTCCCAGATGGCCTCCTGAACAATCATTATGGTACAGCTGTAGAACATTCGGCACTTTAGCCTTAGGGACAACCATTTGCAAACGACAGCTGTCTCCTCGACCATTACCCCATTTACGGCACAGGACTCCATCCTGAATCAGCAAGCTGTCCCACTGGGCCCAATAGCCTCTAGTGGTCGAACTCATCGCTAAGACGTCGCTCCACTTAGGCTTGGTAGCACGGGCCTTCATCCATTCCAGAATCGGCTTGATGTCCGGATCTTCCTGCTGTGCATGTCGTAGGCTGTCCTTTCACTCGTTGCTGAGGTGGTTTGCCCTGAGCATCCTCACGGATACCAGTTCCTTACTCTCTTGCCTAGTACAATGTTTCCAATCTTCAGGACAAGGTCTTCTTGACAATGCATCTGCGTTACCATGAGATTTCCCGCTGCGATGTCTGATAGTAAAGTCGTATCCCGGCTTCTGCTGGGCGGTGACGTTAGCCGCATTTCCCTTCGGAGATCGTTCACCTTCCCTTTCTAGGGTTCGCTTAGGGCAGCTGGATCGAAGATGGCCCCTTTACCCACAGCCATAGCACCTAGGGCTGTATCCTTTACTGTGGTCGCGAACCGTCACTGCTTCAACCTCCCTAGCGCGAGGGGAACGACGATCCTGCCACCGCCAGGCGGTGCCGTTAGCTGCACTACCCTCTTGAGATCGATCAACTTCCCTTTCTACGGTTCGCTTAGGGCAGCTGGATCGAAGATGGCCCTTTTTCCCACAGCCATATCACCCTGGGCTGTATCCTTTGTTGCGGTCGCGAACTGTAGCTGCTGCAACCTCCCTGACGCGATGGGAACGATGATCCTGCCGCACAGCCTCTACCTCCAGTGCATGGGCCAAGGCGTCCTTAAGCGTCTCGTGGTGCCCGAGCCTCACAGCAGCTCTGACTTCCACGTCGCGGATGCCGTCGATGAATGTCTGCACCAGGTTCCCTTCAATGAGCGCAGGTCCAGACCGGTATGCTTTTCGCACCAGCTTCTCCACCTCTAGAGCCCACTGCTGCAGGTTTTCGTTGATGCGCTGCACGCGATCTTTAAGCTGCGCTCGAAAGACGTGTTCCAGGTGAGCGTAGCCATATCTAGCCTCCAATGCCTCAAGGAGCTGCTCGTAAGTCACTTCTTTACCGAGAGCTTCTAGAACAGTTAAGGCCTCGTCGCGCAGGCCTAGTGTGAGAGCAGTCATGGCCTGACTTTTACTCCGGCCGTTCGCCTTCATAACAGCCTCGAACTGGATTTTGTAGGCTGACCAGGAAGAAGTCCCGTCGAACGGTGGCACCTTGAATCCACGTAGCGTAGGTGTGGTAGCTACTACGGGAGCTGTAGTTCCATCCCCAAGTTTGAGTTCATCCAGCGTTTTCTTAACTTGGTTGATTTGAGTCTCAGCTTCCGACAGGTGGTTATCATGTTGAGCAACCTTATCCTTCACCTCCCTTATCTCTTTCCCGAAGGTAGCGTGAAGATCCTTCATGAGAAGCATCTGTTCTTCCTGGCCGCCTCGCAGCTGCTCTTCCAACCGATGGACCTGTTCCTCCTGTCGGCGAGCCTGTTCCTCCTGCTGCTCTTTCAACAGACGAGCCTGTTCCTCTCGTCCACGCTGCAGCTGCTCCTGTAGCATCGCCATCAGAGCACCTAAGTCAGGTGCTGCAGATGTAGGAGCTATTGACGGGCCCGCAGCCTCCGTGGCTGGCAGTTGGCCCTCCGACTTCTGCGGCGTTGCACCACGAAATCTCCTCTGGTCCGTCTCATGCTGGCGTTGACTGCGGGTACGGACACCCCCCGTTTCCTCCTTAGGTAAAATCGGCATGATTTTATCCCACTTCTGACACCAATTGTTACGAGCTTGAGGTTCGTGACAATAAAAATTGCCGATAGAATTACCTAAATTAACACTTTAATTTTCTTTATACAAATTAAAACTTAAATCACTAATAATTAAGCACACTGATTCACTTTATTCCGCTCCGAAGCTTCGCTTGTCTCGCAAAATTCAATACTTCACCGATCGCATCTTGCAGCGCCTATAAATATAAATTAGCACCGAAATATCCAGAATATTCAAGTAAACACGCGCAAGGTACCGAGAGTTCGAGTTTCAACTTCAAGAAGTTTAGTTCTTCGGTTCGAGACTAGATGGTGCTAGTGCCGTCGACTAAGGCGCGTAACAATACGTTCAATTTTCGTAAATATATTGAGAGACCAAAGTTAATATATTTATTTTTTAAAAAAAATTTCCATGGGATTCCTTCTGACATAGGTTATAAATTGCTCTTATGACTCCCTCCTGCAAAACAAACATAGTTTTTTGTCAGTCCCATTACAGCATAGTAAGATTCTATACGACATCATGCTATGGAAATAACTGAAATAAATTAATCTAGCTGTTACAATACTTGTGAGGTCCCTAACACCACATTGATAGTTTTTCTTCAAAAAAACCACGACAAAATATTTAGTTAATACTGTATTTGTTCCTTATTTGCACTCTCATTGCTATATGTGACTTCATCATTTTGGCCTTCACCAAATCAACAATACTTTTTGAGCGTTGTTATAGCACATAATGCATCTCTAGTTATTGGAATCTCATTTAGATTGCAATCTTCTTCCTCTTCTTCATCCTCTTTATCTTGTGTTTGAAGAAAAAACAAAGGATAAGAAAGCTTAATAGTTTTATGAATGAGTCTTTGTGCCTTTGCCGACTCAGTCGCAATATCCGCAAGTGACGCAAGTGACGCAAGTGATAGGAATCGGTCATACATGGTTCATAAAAACAAGTCGCTATACCCGAAATTGACGCTATAACCGATGTTCCTATTACCGAATGAATTTCTTATGAAAGTGTGCTTTAAATTCAAGGGACGTAAGTTTGACGTCGCTATAACTAAAAAGTCGTTACAACCGACGTCGTTATTAATGAAATCCACTGTATAAACTTTGAGACGTTCTATCATAGCCCTCAAGATTGAGAATGCATCTGTAGCCTCCTCCAGAACACAGCAGTGCAGAAAGTCTACAATATATAGATAGTATAGATATAGATAGTGCAGAAACAATATGCAGCAGAAATAGGGAGGAGTTTCAGGTGGGACACAACCGGACGAAATGCCAGATAGAAAAGCACATAGTCCACCCAGTCATTTCATATGAAATGCAGATGCCGTGCTCATATGAAATGCTTATTTATACTAAAGCAATATTTCAATTATTAACACCCATTTAAAAGCTTTTGTTTGATTATTATAAGGCATTGCTTGACTACAATCTCACCTGGTGGTAAGTGGTGATGAAGCCCTAGATGTTATTACGCACTGTCTTGATAGTGATAGTAATAGACCGTAACATAGTTACATAGTCTGGTACATAACATAGTTATGTACCATATTGTGAGTTCGATAGAATCCAATTGCAGTGGACCCCAGGTAATTCGGCTCCTGGATAATCCGTCTCCCTTGTAATCCGACATTTAACTTGTAGGTAGATTCGAGCCGTGCTATGAATCCACCACGGGGTGAGGTGTGCTTCGCGAATACGTGGACAAGCAGGTTGTAATTAGTTCGTGCCACCACTAATCTAGCTTGAAGCTTACAGTCTCAGTTCAAATGTGACTCTGGTAGCGGCCTAGCGGGCATTCATTTTATTTACTGTTAAGGTATTCATTGCACATCACATGAAATTTTAATTTTTTATTATTTTATATTTGATATGTAATTTGTCGGATTACAAGATATTCTTTTTCAAAAAGTTCCTGACTGGGGTTGTGGCAGTACTCTATAGTCCCACAAATTCGATAATCCGACACCGCCTTGCAAAACGTTTGTTGGATTACAACAGTATACTGTTTTCAAAATGATGTCTACACATAGACGTCATATATTAATGAACATTTTTCTTTTTTGAATAGAAATAATGATATTAATTCCAAACTAATTTTTTAATTTAATTGCAAAGAAATTTCTTAATAATTTCAATTCCAAAAAATTGCAGAATCGTTTGTACCTAACAAACGATTCTGCAATTTTTTAAACAAGATAATAATCGTAACTAGCTGGAAATTTAAAAGTGAAGGTAGACTTATTTTTACACATATTTTTATTATTATAGTGCCATCACTAGTTCACTTTGCCGGTATAATATGGTGTGACACTTATCCTTAATCCATTTAATAACACCTTTGCGGATCGCAATGAGTTAGAGATAATCTCACATGTTCGCTACGAGGACAAAATAATAAAATATTTAATCATATTTCCACAGCAATGCTAGTACTGATCCATTACCTATGCAGTCTACATCTACGTTAAACATTTCGGAAAAGGAAGTTGATGGCCAAGAAGAATATAACCCCTTCGAACATCGACATGTTACACACCCTACATCGTGAGTATTATTATTTTAAATAAAAAACAATATATTGATAGAAAAAGCCATAATTTTTATTAATACGAAGTCGGTGCTTATCTATCACATTACTATTCCATCTGATGGCAAAAGATGATTTAGCCGAATATGATAAAGCGTACTGACTTAGTTTTATAAAAGCCTATTTACTTTTGCCTTGCGGGCGCACTGTAATATTATAATAATAATATCCTCCAGACCGAATTTCGGTCACGGCGGCCTACCTCAACGGAGGCTAGCCATCGGGGCAGGACAGAATTATAGAGCCCAAGTGTTTGCGCAAGCACAGGTGCACTCTCCATTCCCTCACTCTCATAGTAACACCGATGGGACGGTAAACCGACACGACCGGAGAGAGATCAGACGCAGGACCAACAACCGTGCTTTCCGAGGCACGGGGGTGTGACACCGCCAATTTCCAGACTCCGGGCAGCTACTGAGAATTTCTTGACAGAAAAATTCAATAATTATTTTTTTGTCCCGACCCGGGATTCGAACCCAGGACCTCATGATCAGCAGTCGCACTACTACAACCACTAGACCAACGAGGCAGTCTGTAACATTATAAGATTCACATGTTAGCGCGACAAATAAACTTAAAGTCCACCTGAAGATGAGCTATTACTGCAACCATCAGATACATGTGTCAAAATCCAAACAAAAATGATACTGATGCATGGGTGCTTTTAAGGAGTAATTTGAAGTCTTTTTAAATTAAAATAAGATGGTGACAAAGAAGCACATGTGTATATGTATGATGTATAGCTACATTTCTATATTCGATTAAATCAAAATATAGTCACGCTGTCATTGAATTGGCCTGAGAATTAAGATGGACAGTCTCTTTACAAATAATAACTCCGGTTCTCTTAGTTAACCGTATAACTAATGCTCCTGAATTACCTGCTGTGTCAGTCTAGTATTCTGTGCGAGCGTGTCCCTTCCCAAGCCGAATAACAGAGTTTGGGTGAAAAACGAGCACGTAATTCACTTGATGGTAAGTGGATGCTATGGCTCATAGACATCTAAATCTATATTCAATAAAGAATAAAAATGCAGATGCGTTGTCACCCCTGAAGACTAAGATAGAAAGACTCATTTTCCGTAAAAAAGCCTCCGGTTTTGTGCACTCACCATACGAAACACAGTAGCTATACGAGTAAGCTGCTATTTGACGCTGGTATTCTGTGAGAGCATGGTCCTACCCTGGTCGAGCCGACATATTCGTCATACAACCATAACATAGCTGCATCGTGGCTCTACCACGTAAAAATATACCTATAAAAGTATAAATCACTCGTGATTAGCTTAGTTTACAACCACCAGACTAACGGGGCTGTCATACCATACTCATTTACTTAGTAGGAGGTTCGTAAAAGTTCGTTACATGGTTGGGTATTATACGTCTAATGTTAACGAGATCGTCATACCACCATCGATCAGAAGCCATATTATTCTGACATTGATCAAAGACTTTTTCACGACACCCGCGAGAAGAATATGGGGTGCTGGATTCTCTTAAACCATGCGATGAGCGAGAAAATAACAATATGAGACAAATGGGAGTCTCTCATGTGCGTCAGGCATTAGCGACCAGCGGAGGACATAGTACTTGTTCGCGCGTCTTGCGTGGTAATCAAATCGTGTCAATTTTTCCGCGACGCAAAACATAAACACGAAGTCTTTTAAGAGCGAAATAATGTCTTGGTCTGCAATACGGTCTAAGCATGAAAATTATAAGCATAATGTTACGAGCTTAGGGTTCGTGACAATAAAAACTGCCGATAGAATTACCAAAATTAACACTTTAATTCACTTTACACTAATTAAAACTTAAAAGACACTAATAATTAATCACACTGATTCACTTTATTTCGCTCCGAAGCTTCGCTTGTCTCGCCAAATTCAATACTGCCCCGATAGCGGGTTGCGGCGGCTTTAAATACACCTTTTACACCGAAACATCCAGAATATTCCCGTAGATACGGACACCTAACGACCAGACGCAGAAAGTTCGAGTGCGCGACTTCTAGAAAGCTTAATTATTCCGTTCGATACTAGATGGCGCTGTTTGTCAAAAGTCAAGATTGACATTTTCTAGGAAGCCCTCCTTGCTCTGGTCCCCGACACTAGATGGCGCTAGTGCCATGTGCCTGACGTCAACTTAGGCGCGCAACAATAATATTATATTTCGATAAACGTTTTGTGGGTATTGACGTTTTTCATTAAACATTCTACCGACATTCACTGAACTGATGCCTGTTTTAGTTTAAATCATGAACTCCTGTTTTAATTTGAATTATATCTTGTGCAAAAAAAGTACTGCCTTCTAGACCCGAAAATACCAATTTAGAAAACCTCGTTTTTTAGACCGCGCAAAAATAGCAAGAAGAAACCACCTGTCATGCAGCCGCCTCAATGTGGCGTATTACAGCGGCAAGGTGCAGCGTCTTCACTCCTCCCGACTCCACAGGTCTCCTCTGCTCCCCGCAGTTGCTCTATCATGGCCTACGCCTAAAACAGCTACTACATGCCACACTCATAATCAACTTATGTTATTATTTACAGAACTTTGGGTTCATTTTTCCACTTGCTGAAATCATCTTTAGGGTCAGGATTGCTTGCGATGCCCGCTGCTTTCAAACACACTGGCCTTATTCCCGGATGTTTCGGTACGGTTCTAGTCGGCCTGATTGCCACTCACTGCGTTCATATTTTCGTAAGAGTTGTTTTTATTAATTATAAAAATGTACAAAACTAAACTTTTGTTAGTATGGTTAATTAAAGTCAATCACGTTCATCTTATTTAGCTACTGCTGGGTGCAAATCTTGCCTGGGGAGTTTTGCTGTATCTTTTTTTTATAGAATAAGGGTGACAAAAGAGTACATAGCCCAACTGATGGTAAGTGGATGATGTGGCCCATAGACATCTTCATTTATCCTCGCTTAAGAATCAAAATGCAGATGCGTTGTCACCCCTGAGGATTAAGATGGAATGCCTCGTTTCCATAAAAAAGGTTCTCTGGATCTCTACGCTCACCATACGAAACACAGCAACATTAAGCCGCTATTTTACGCGGGTGTTCTGTTAGAGCATGGTCATTCCCCGGCCGAGCTGACCCATTGTGCTACAACATAATATAGCTGCAGCGTGGCTCTACCACGTATGATATAATCTAGTGTAGAGGAGAAAATGATCATATTCTAAACACCTTAGGTGTTCGAAAAAATATAAAATGAATTTGATATAGGTCTACGGTTATCTATAGATAAATATTCGTAATAGTAAAACCATGTGGTAGTGGACAAAGAGAAAGGAATTGGTCGCTCCATGTCATCTTGTGGGTGTTATAGAAAGTGACTATAGGAAGTATTGAAATAATTTATTTCTCAGATATGCTGGTTTCCTTAAGAATAAAGCTTAATTAAGTTCACGGAGAGCGTTTATATTTTAAACTATCGTTGCTTATGATCAAAATAAGTGATCAAAATAAGTGATTATTAATACAGTTGTATCAAAAATGTAATTGAAACAAAACAATGTGTTTATTTCTGTTCTAGGTGACCACATCTCGTGAAATTTGCAGACACTGTCGCGTTAGTTCATACACTTATACTGAAACATGTGAGAATGTGTTCAAGCATGGACCTAAGAAGTTACAAAAATACACGCAATTTGTCAGGTATTTTATTCTTTGCTCAGCTAAAGACAAGTATGTTATTCTTTGCTCAGCCAAAGACGGGTATAACTAAGCAAGGTTAGGCAATTGGCGAGGAAACGCAGTTAGTGTTCTTTGCAAAATAATTAAATATCTTTATTTGCTTCAAATATAAGTACATTTTAAGCAATGATAAATATTTATTTGCATTAGAGACACATACACACATTCTCTTAAAATTGTGTTCTTATTTGTCAACTCTAGATACATGGATTAAAATATATGTAACATAACTTTGTGAAATAATCAAAATCGAATGCAAAATTTTACAGGCATTTCGTCGACTATGCCATGGCTGGAGTATGTCTTGGAGGAACAAGTGTATACGTGATTTTCATCGCAAGTTCTCTTAAAGATGTAAGTACACACAAAAATATATTTAATGTATTCATAATTATTCATTCATTTTCAGAGAACTTTTAATAAAGTTTTATATATTTACTCTAAGAAGATTTTCTAGTTATTGCCAACCTAAATTTAGAAATGTCTAGCGTATCATTCACGTTCTTTTTTATCGATTTCTTTACTCATGTCAATTATATCTTTTTTATAGAATAAGGGTGACAAACGAGTACACATTCCATCAGATGGTAAGTGGATTCTGTGGCCCAAAGACGTTTTCATTTATCCTCGATTAGGAATCAAAACGCAGATGCGTAGTCACTCCTGAGGAGTAAGATAACAACTAAGTGATGTTTTATGATTAAGCACGCTTTGAACATTGTTCGGTGAAAATCATTTAGTATTTTATTTTTATTTCGAAGTTAAGAGTGACAAACGAGCACACAGTCTATCTGGTGGTATATCTTTGATTGAGTGTCTAAATGTGGATAAATTGTCAGCTGTGAGTACTAAGATAGAATGCCTCGTTACCGGTAAAAAGGGAATCTGGTTCTTTACACTAACTATAATAAACAGAGAAGCATTAAGTTGTTATTTCACGATGGTATTTTGTGAGAGCGTAATCTTTCCCGACCTATTCGTGCTGCTTCCATAAAATAGCTCCTATGTGGCCCTCTATCTCAGATATATACTGCCTACATGACTATTGTATGCCTCTAGATTTTAATTATAGTATAGAAGATTTTTCATACCTGTCATACTTACATGTATTTGTTTTTATAAAATAAGGGTGATAATCGAGCAAACAGTCCACCTGATGGGAAGTGGATGCCGTGCCCCATAGAAATCTACATTTATCCTCGATTAAGAGTCAAAACGCAGATGCGTTGTCACCCTGAGGACTAAGATGGAATGCCTCGTTTCCAGTAAACAGGGGTCTCGAATACGAAACACAGCAGAATTAAGTTGCTATTTTTTACAGGGTATTTTGTGAGAGCGTGATCTTTCCCCGGTCGAGCCGACCCATTCGTGCTACAACCATAATATAGCAGAAGCGTGGCTCTACCACGTACGAAAATGTTTCACTAACACTGCCCCCCGTCGTCAGTTTGAGTAATTTACAGGAAGTAAAATAACAAGATAGTTATAACGCCCTCTGAACAATGTTACAAGATTTTCCTGATTTTAACGTGGTAATTGACGTGTTTTATCCTGGTCGGCTCATTTCAGGAAAATATCACGCTCTTACAGAATACTAGCAAAAGTAGTAGCATAATTTTGCTTCTTGTTTTTTCTTTTTAATAATATTCCATCACAGTCCACAAATTAAAAAATGCATCTCCATTTTGATTCTTTATTGAGAGATAGATAGGGTCCAATGTCTATCGACCAAACGTATATTAACTATTAATGGGTCCTTACTTGTTTGGTAAAAATCTTACTTCACTCACAAAAACTCACTCACTACTCACTCACTTTGGCGAAATTTACTAAATAAGATATAGTTGGTGAATTTCTTATGCCGGCACTTTTTTTCGTTTTTAACATTTACTGATATTTTCAGATTTGTGATTATTTGAGTCCGTCGCATAAATTCACTGTGAAGGAGTATTGCGGATTTTTGTTGATGCCACTAATTTTGTTAACGCAAGTGAGACACTTAAAGTTCCTCGTGCCATTTTCCTTACTGGCAAACGTATGCCTTCTTTTAACATTTATTATTACTTGCTACTATACATTCAGCGATCTACATGATTTTTCTAAAGTGAAACTAGTATCAAATTTTGTGGAATGGCCGCTATTTTTAAGGTATATTTGATATTTTTTTTAACTGTCACTAATATTTAACACTATTAAATAGCACATTTATACATCTGACTGCTGGTATATAATCTTGAACTTTAATTTTTTTTCTTACAAAAAAACGTTATTCCCACACTAGGATATGCATCTGTCTCGTAGAGGCAGATTATGTACATTACTTTCACGAGGACAAACAACCAGACCTGCGACAAATATTAGTAGGTCATACAAATACTTGTTCCGTGCGGGATTCCAATCCGCAGCCATCGACGCTGCAAATCATTGCTAAATCCTTGTGCCACAAAGCCGTCATTCACATATCTCATTTAGGATAGAGTTCAGTAGTAAGCTACTCTTTGGTAGCTAAGTTCAGTAAATACTTTAATGAGTTCAAAAGACAGCTTGACTGCGTCTTTTTACACCTTTGTGCATATACTACTTATATACAATAGAATAGAATAGAATAATTTTTGTTCAAAATAGATTTATATAGCAAATCTTCTATTCAAATTAAAACTGTCTGGAGTGATTATAGCAAATGCTACCCCATGTGTGTAATGTACCTCACATAGTATGTGAGGCCGATGTCTAGCCGTGAACTTTTGTGGGCTGACGGAGAAGATGGCAAGCTTTACAATTTTTTCAAGGTTATTATGCCTTAAATTTATGACTTATTGGTGCACTTGGCAGCCCCAGCGCTATACGAGTATACTACATATACTTTCACATTTTTTTTTTTTTTTATAGAAGAGGGGGCAAACGAGCATGCGGCTCACCTGATGTTAAGTGACTACCGCCGCCCATGATCAACCGCAACACCAGGAGAATTGCGGGTGCGTTGCCGGCCCTTTAGAAAGGAGTAAGCTCTTTTCTTGAAGGTCCCCAGGTCGTATCGGTCCGGAAAAATCGCCGATGATAAACTATTCCACAGAGAGGTTGTACGTGGAAGAAAACTCCTTGTGAAACGTACAGTGGTGGACCGCCAAGCATCCAGATGGTGTGGATGGTATCGGGACGTTTGCCGTGTCGTGCGTTCACGAAATTTGGCGGCTGGGATTAATCCGAACAATTCCTCAGAGCACTCCCCGTGATAGATGCGATAAAATACGCAAAGAGATGCAACATCTCTTCGCAACGCCAGTGAATCGAGCCGATCGGAAAGCACTCCGTCGTCGACGATTCGAGCCGCTCTGCGCTGGATGCGGTCAAGTGGAAGGAGCTGGTACTGGGGAGCCCCAGCCCAGAGATGGGAACAGTATTCCATGTGCGGCCGAACCTGCGCCTTGTAAAGTTGCAGGCGGTGTGCCGGCATGAAATACTGTCCCGCTCTGCTGAGCACGCCAAGCTTTTTAGAGGCCAATTTGGCCTTCCCTTCCAAGTGACCACGAAACTGCACGTCACTCGATATGTCGACGCCGAGGATTCCGATACTGGCTGAGGCAACAAGGGGAGTGCCTTGAAACTGAGGGTATACGACAAAGGGGTTCTTTTTAGCGGTTAACGCGCAAACTTGTGTCTTCTGGGGGTTAAACTGGACTAGATTTAGTCGTCCCCAATCCGAGACTCTGTTCAGCAAAGACTCGACTTCAGACACAAGTTTGTCCCGGCACTCGGAGACGTTTTCCCGAGAAATATTGGCTCGGCCGGTGTAAAGAGCATCACCAGTGCTGTCATCTGCATAGCAATGAATGTTACGGGTATGCAACATATCATTGATATGCAGAAGAAACAGCGTTGGCGATAGCACGCAGCCCTGTGGAACACCAGCATTAATAGGCTTGCAATCGGAGCTTGCACCGTCTACAACGACCTTGATGCTCCGATCTGCAAGAAAGCTGGTGATCCAATTGCACAATTTCTCGGGAAGCCCATAGGAAGGGAGCTTCGAAAGAAGCGCTTTGTGCCAAACCCGATCGAAGGCCTTCGCAATGTCCAAACTAACGGCCAATGCCTCCCCCTTGAACTCTACTGCCTCCGCCCATCTGTGAGTGAGGTAGACCAGAAGATCACCAGCTGACCGACCACGGCGAAAACCGTATTGGCGGTCACTAATCAGCTGGTGATCCTCAAGGTACCTCATGAGCTGGCAGTTTACAATGGACTCCATTGTTTTGGAGAACAAGGAGGTGATGGCGATTGGCCGGTAGTTGGACGGGTCTGAGCGGTCGCCTTTTTTAGGGATCGGGTGGACGAAAGCCGTCTTCCACGATTTTGGGACTACGCCTAGGGAGTAGGAGTACCGGAAAAGACGCGTTAAAACCGGTGCCAACTCTGGAGCACACGTCCTCAGCACAATTGGGGGAATTTCTGTAAACAATCAAATGGTGGATACATTTCTATAAGTAACATTGTAGTCTTTAAACCTGATGATATTGAATTCTAAAATCAATAAAACAAATGATAATTTGAGCGTGTATGGCGGTGTGATCATCATGCCACAATGACATATTATATAGTCTAGAAGAAATCGGCGCGTGAGCACCGAAAACTATTCCACCTCAATTTTTTATGCGACTCTCTTCAAATTGTCCTACTGATGATATAAATGTACGTTGCAACGGGGCTCGCAATTCCCTGCAATAGAAAAAAAATGGTTTAAAGAATATGGCAGCGAGTTGTTCCATAGCAACATGCATTTATATGATCAGTCAATCTATCCGTCAATCAGATCAATTAGAGAATCGCATAAAAAAATTGAGCTGGAATAGTATTCGATACTCGTGCGCCGATTTCTCCTGGACTAATAATAGGCAACTGTGCTGTGGCCTGAATTCATCCATTGAATAAATTTTGACCTGAATGAATATAAAAGTGAAACGATTGAAACTCTAACTTTTAAAACTATTTTTTTTAAGGGGCAAAGGAATTATTTGTAAGGACATATAAGATAAATGTGTACAATATAGATATTGCGCAGGGCACCATACATGCATCCACCTCGGATATTGTATTGAGTATTTATGTGTAGATATTAAGTTTGTTTTAATGGGATTGACTTGTTAACTAACAAAATCCCTAAATAAAACAAGAATACAAAAAACTTTAATTGTTTATATTGTACTTTGTTCTATGAATAAATTATATCTGATCATTGAAAATCAGCCTTGAAACGATAATAAATTATAACAGTGTCTTTGTTTTAGCACAGCAATATTTGCTATGGAAGGTATCAACGTCGTGATGCCGGTTGAGAACGAAATGAAACGACCAGAACATTTTCTTGGTTGTCCTGGTGTACTTAACATTACAATGATACTGGTGGCTACACTGTATGCCGTAGTTGGAGTGTTTGGTTATTTAAAATATGGTGATGAGGTTAAGGGAAGTGTTACTCTAAATCTACCTCAGGATGAAATGTGAGTAAAGTAATAATTTTGGAATTCAATCACTCATTTATTACGGTCTATCAATGTTTACTGTTGAACATAGGCCTTCCATAGATCGAATATTCAATAGACTGATTCTGAGAAAAACGGACTTTGTGTTTGTGTAAACCCTCAAAACAAATACGCATTTGTGAAAAGACATTACATTTTTAGGACCATTTCTATAAAACAAGCTCAACAAGTCATTAAAGATATATAGTGTAAGTTATAAGAAATGTAATATAATTGTAACGAAATTTCTGAATAAATTAGATAACGAAGACACAGACAAGTTGTTAGAAATTCTAAAATAGTTTGTAATAGCTGTAGGTAACAAATAATTGTTATTTAGTTATTTTATTTACTGTATATTATAGTTTAATTATTTAAATTATCTAGTGTCCGACATTATTATACCCATTGTGTAGGTGATGATTTGAAACACAGGTACTCAACCTAGTTCAGGCAGGGAGCAAATTTTTATTTTGCAGATTCTACATTATTAAGCTACACTTAGTTTTGATTTTATTATAGCATGTTATATTTGTTAGATTTATTATTACATTATTTAATTGTAACCATATTTATTCCCGTATAAACATGCGTGATTGGAAATGAAATAAAATAAATATCAAATCAATCAAATAAAAAAATAGATGACGTAATAAGGAGTATATCTGCCCCAGTTGACAAGCTTAGCAAGTGGGTTGATAGCCGCAGTTTAATCATATTTTAATTATGACTCTTCGTTCTTGGGAAGACGCTACTGCCTACATCCTGGTTTGCTTCCCTTTTTTACTTCTAACGACACCTACGCGATGATTTGGAGTAGTGAATATTCTTACACCTACGTCACAACATTTACGCGAGGAAACCTGCATGTCTGCGAAATAGGAAAAATTAATTTCGAAGTTATGTGAAATTCGCCAACACGTATTAGGGTAGCGTGGCGGACATTTCCTTGTTCTAAAACTCCCTCAGAAATGAGAGGAAACCTGTGCCCAGCAGTGGCACGTATAAAAGCTGTTACTTTTTGACTTTACTACTACAAATCAGGAGAATACGAGTGTAATATCTTAAATTCTTGTAGTCGATTTTAAATTTCAACAAACTAGAAAATAATCATAGATATTCTTAAATTGAGTGGTTATTTAAAAAATAGTAGTGAATTAACCGTAAAATCTCTCTGTAACCATGAAATCGCCTTTATTTATAGTATATTATTATGTTTACATTTGTTCGTAACTACATTAATATGTTTTTATTAATCTAATTAAATTTGAATTATTTTTGTTACAGTCTAGCGTTATCGGCTAAAGTTATGGTTGCAATGGCAGTTTATTTTACATATTGTCTTCAAATGTACGCTCCGATGGACATTATATGGACACGTATAAAGAGTACAATAAAGCAAAAGTTTCACAGCTTGGGGCAAATATTACTAAGGACTTTTAGCGTCGTTTTGACTGGTAAGCAAATATTTCTTTTGTATTTTGTGAAATTTTTTTGGAAAAAAATGACCACGTCGACCTCACCAAAAAACATTGTGTTTAGGTAATGTATACATGTTGATGTCGTTACCAGTTTGAAAGTACGAGAATATTCTACTAACACTTAATTGAATTGATTATTCCGCTATTTATTGGAGGTTGAAATATTGCCCGTGATTTTTTTTATAATATTAAAGTGGCAAGCGAACTAGCAGTCCACCTGATGGTTAGTGGGTACTGCAACCCATGGATACTTGCAGCCAACTTACATAAAACGAGAAAGGCTTTTCTGTTAAAAGAGATGCCTTGTTACCACTGCGGATTATAATGCAATGCCTCTTAGATGTTATTAAATTGTTCTTTATGTCCTTTGGACCGGAAACACAATAGTGTACGCACTGCTACTTTGCGGCAGGAATAGGAAATAGGGTGTTACATACTCAGACGGACTTCTAGGCTTTAATCCCCACCGGCAATACGTGATATTGACAGCTCCGTGGCGCAGTGTTGCAGGTTCGAATCCCACACGGAAAAAGTTTTTGAATTGCCTATAAATACCTGTACCGGGTCTGGATGTTTCTCTTTGTGAACTTTATTTAAGTAAACTGCCCCCAAGACATAGGAGAAATTGCATTGCAGAGGTAACGTTTAAAAAAAACAATTAAAATGTTATTTGCAATTTTTATTGCTAATTTACCACCAAGGAAAAATCCTTACGACGTTTTCCCTCAAGCATGTAAAGAATAAAATGTATCGTAGATATTGAAATCTTCCAACGAGCACTGGTGCATCCCGACCAATACCAAGTATTGGGACGTATAAAGGCTGTAATTTTATGTTAACTTATAAAAGTCGGACTGAAAATATCTTAAACTAGTCTCTGTACTTATGTTATCGTTACCGTCACAGCCTATTAAAGTTAACTACTGACACTGACCACAGGCCTCCCCCATAGAGTGCCTTTTAGGAGGATATTTGCCATGTTGCCACGCTTGGCGAGCGGGTTGGCAACCGCAGTTCGTTTATTTTTAGTCGGTATTAGGAAGACGCTGCTGCACAACCTCCTGATTTGCTTTCCTATGTCGCCTCTTACGATACTCAAGGGTTGATGTAATGTCATATGATATATAGCTAAATTACTTATTAACTTTAGTTAATTTCTAGCAGTAATGGTATGAACTTTATTCCAGTTGTTATGGCCGTAGCAGTTCCGGACTTAGAACTTTTAATTGGCCTCGTTGGCGCTATATTCTTCTCAACTTTAGGACTATTTATTCCTATCGTAGTTGAGACCGTGCATAAATGGGAACGAGATATGGGAAGGCTTAAGTTTGTATTATGGAAAAATACATTTTTGATGATGTTTTATTTATTAGTATTGTTCTCTGGCTGTTATTCTGCTATAAAAGAAATAATAATAAAATACAGTTGATTATTCATTTTGAAGTAGTTTCATTTACTGGTATAAAGATAGTGCCTCGCTCAGGTTTTGCAAAATATTAATTCACCAGTATGGTTTTATTATGTTTTATAAAAATGGTTAGTAAACTGAAGGGTCTATGGGCAGGCCATACAGGTCAAAGAACCGAAAAACGATGAGAAAGAAAGTTTCCCGAGTGCCAGCCTTGTACCGGTAAGCGAAGACGGCCCTTCATGAGATGGAGTAACGACTTGTGGTTTGTAGCATTCGTTAAATCCATAGATTTAGTATATAACGTTAGATTGGTAATGTAAAAGAGAAAGAGCATAGCATATCTTACGTTAGAACAAGATAAGGTACGACTTTCCATTGACGTCCGTCGAATTGGAGGTGGGGGGGGGGTGGTGGGAGGGCGGGGGGAGGTGTACTACTCCCCCTTAAAAGGAAAAGTTGCGGAGCCCCCCTTTTTGAGTTTTTTGAATTTTAATTCTGAGGAAATTTTATTTTTTATGGATAAATATTAAGTGTAAAAAACCATGGAGACCTCTTGGGGGGGGGGGGAAGGGAAGGGGGGAACCCCTTCACCAAAAATAAATAGAGGGACTCATTCAGAGGGATTTCTATATCTATTTTGAGAAAGAAAGGGGAATGAAAGTGAACGCATGTAAGACGAAAGTGATGGTTTTTGAAAGAGAAGAAAGCAAAACGGTATGTGAAATAAGAATAGAAGGAGAGTTAATTAAGCAAGTGGATGAGTTTGTGTATTTGGGATGTGTATTTAGCAGGGATGGTAGATATGATAGGGATATAGAACGACGAGTAAATGCAGGGAATAGAGTGAATGGGGCACTACACTCTATTATGAAGAACCAGAATGTGTCAAAACAGGCACGTATGGTAATTCATAATGCTGTGTTAGTCCCTACTTTAATGTATGGTAGTGAAAGCTGGGTGTGGCAGAAGAAGCACGAAAGTAGAATAATTGCTGTAGAAATGCGGTCTTTAAGGAATATGCTAGGGTTGAATCTGAATGACAGGGTGAGAAATTGCGTGATAAGAGATAAATGTGGTATGCAAGATGATGTTTGTGACCAGGATTAAGAAAGGAATGCTTCGGTGATTTGGTCATGTGGAAAGAATGAATGAGGAAAGAGTGACAAAGCAAATTTATATGGCAGATGTGAACGGCCGAGTCGGGAAGGGACGCCCTAGGAAAAAGTTTATCGACCAAATTGGCGATATTTTGAAAATGGGCCACGTTAGAAGTACCCTTAACCGACGAGCATGTATGCGTAGATATATGGATGTAAAAGAGGCGAAAGAGGTATGTCAGGATCGTGCCAAATGGAAGTCCGTAGTCTCTGCCTACCCCTCTGGGTGACAGGCGTGAGTGTTTTATTTATATATATATATATATATATATATATATATATATATATATATATATATATATATATATATATATAAAATATCATATAATCTGAGATAGGGATTGACATAAATATTGCAAAAATAATTGATTTGTGCTCTTGTATGTCCCCTGAGCGGTAAGAGTATTTTCGCTAAGTGTTGAGCCAATCTGTAAGTTGGTGAATCGATTTGGCTCACTATGGGGCGTAATGGAGCATTGAGCTTGTGTATTTTTGGTAACCCATACAATTTTGGTGATTTGGCGCACGTAGGTATTATCCATTTTACGTCCAGATTTGATTTTTCGGAGTGTTTCTTTATGAGGTCACTAGTTGTTTTTAGTGTGCTATTTGTTGGGTCGTTTTTAACCTTTTTATAAGTACTTATATCGACATATAGATATAGACGATACTTTCACAATTCTACCTTTAGATAAAGTAACCTCATTTTTAGACCATCTTAACTCTATAAATTCTAAAATTCAGTTCACAATGGAGTTAGAGGCAAACAATTCTTTAGCTTTTCTAGATGTGTTAGTAATTCGGAATCCTGATAACACCTTGAGCCATACTGTATATAGAAAAAAGACCCATACAGATAGATATTTAAACGGTGATTCTCACCACCATCCTTCACAGTTAGCTACCGTGGGTAAATCTTTGTTTCAAAGAGCACGAGGGATTTGTGACAGTAAACACCTGGCTGCCGAGCTCCACCATGTCTAGCAAGTTTTGCATGACAACAAGCCTCGGGTCCCGCGCCTACGTCACAGTGAACGAGTGAAGCCGGCCACAGTCGAGCGTGTACCTGCTGTACTGCCATATGTTAGAGGAGTCACTGACAAGATTGGCTACATCTTGAAGCCCGCTTCCATCAAAACATACTTCAAGCCGCTGAAGAAGATTGGTCAGTTTTTACCATCAGTCAAGTGTAATGTCTCTCTGCAAGATGCAGGAGTGTACGAACTTGACTGTGAATGTGGTCTCTCCTACATAGGACAAACTAAAAGATCAATAAAAACCCGCGTTAAAGAACATATAGCTGATGCGAAGAATCGACGCTCCGGGAAGTCTGCAGTCCGTGAACACGTACAGGATCGCCCCCGTCACTACATCCGATTTGATAGACTGCAAATCCTCGCTAAAGAACACCGATTCCTTCCAAGGATTATTCGCGAGGCTATTGAAATCAAAAAACATCCTAATTTCAATAGAGAAGATGGCTGGGTGCTACCATCTGCTTGGGATTCTATAATAAATAAAATTAAATCCCAACCCAAGCATACAACTGCAAGACTTCAAGATACCATAAGTTCATACTGTATAGATCGGAACAAAAATTAAATTTTAATCTATGGTAACCGCGGTTAACTATGACATATAGACGTTGAACATCTCAGTCCTGCCCGTAGCCATGAGTGCTGTAAAGCGTTCGAAACGTCGGGTATTTAAAAAGTTAAATATACGCGATAAATTCCGTAAAAACTAGTATTATTTCAATGCGTATTGTTCGCGTAAATATAAGAAATCATTATATTATAATCTTTATATGTTTCAATTCATATAGATTTATCAGTCCAGTTTCAAGGTTCCCGTGCTTTTTTTTCTTTTCTTTACAATGTGCTGATGCGTTACATTGCGAAGCCCTTGGAAGATTTTGACGACAGCTCAACCCAGCGGAAAGTTGATGACGACAGCCACTCAAGTTCATAAGGCGCCTAAGCGATCAAAATAACTTGAGGTTTATATCGACATAAAAGCACTTGTTTCGTCGTTTTCTCTAATAGTTCAGACGTGCAGACAATTAGTTCACAAAATCACATCACTTTTCCGAATTAAAATCCACTTCAAACCATTATTCAAGCGACAAAACAGGAGCGACAGTCCGTCGTCGGCCAAGTTCCCGCCAAAAACCGTAATTTTTGTAGAGATTGACACTATCGATGTTATCGTATCGATAATGTGTTAATAACAGGTAAAGGCATATCTTTGGATGCAGCCTCTTTTAAGTTTGTAATTTTTTAAAATGTCAATATTTTATTTTAGGCATTATAGTAAATACTTTAGTGAGATAAATTAAACTCTTATATGTTTCAGATTTCCAAAAAATATTGAGGTTAAACAAAAATAGGTAAAAATGATATATAAAGAAAACTGGGTTTTTAAATAATGTACAACTATATGTAGCAAGCACTCAGAACAAAAATGTTTTTCTAATAGAAGTGCTCAAAAAGTAATGTTGCGTTCTGGTTCAATACCCACATTGTTTAAGCCGGTGCGTAGTCTATTAATTATACTGGGTGGTTAAAAAGAAACTCCCTATCTTTATTTGGTTGTAAACTTTATCAGATTTGGCAAAATTCATGTAATCTTATGTAATTTTTTTCTTTCTAGATTGAGAATTACGTAAAACATCATAAAATGGCTCAAGGGAGATAGTCAATGCAAGAGCGAACGCAAATTGCCTCTCGCTACGAAGTGTGGCAATCAATAGTGGAAGTGCAAATGTGGTGGCGAAATTTCAACGGACCTCATGCTGTTTTGGATCCAAAAACCATTAAAAACTGTCACTCAAAGTTGTTGAAAACGAGATCAGTGGCAGATAGAAAAATAACCGGCCGTCCTTTAACATCAAGATCAGAAGAAAATATTAAAATTGTTCGAGAAATGTTCACAAGAAGCCCCTACAAGTCAACACGTCAGACAGCTCGTGAAAGCGGACGTAAAATCACACTGTAATGACAGCCCTTAAGTCTCTTAGCTTTCGTCCTTGGAAGCCACATTACTGCCATTAAATAACTCCAGAGGACTGTGATCGCCGGATGGAATATGGAGAGATTATGCCCGGATGGCATAGAGATTAGTCAGAACTGTTTGATAACATAGTCTGGAATGGCGAAGACTTTTTTCTTGTTCGGGGCTTTGTTAACCATCATAACTGTCATTATTAGGCAGAGTTTGACCCCAAAATAACTTCTCAGAAAATGCTAAACCGTTCCAAGGTAACAGTTTGGTGTGGTACGACATCAAGTCAAGTTATTGGCCCTTTTCTTTTGAGGGAAACAATGAAAGGAGAGCGCTATCTCAACATGCTCGAAAAAAGATTTTGACCAGCTTTGTCAACGTTTGATAACATTGAAAATATGATATTTATGCAATATGGAGCTCCACCACATTTCGCATCGAATGTCCGACAATGGTTCGATAACCGCTTCCCAGGGCGTTGGTTAGGTCATCGTGGACCACAGGAATAGCCTGCTCGTAGCCCGGACCTCACGCCTTGCGATTTTTTCCTGTGGGGTTGGGCAAAGGATGAAGTCTATCGCTCAAAACCTCACACTCTTAATGAACTGGTGGTAAGAATTCAGCAAGTGCTAACAAATGTACCTCAAGAATTTCTACAAAAGTCCGTAGCAGATATTCCAAGACGTTTGCAAAAACTGGTAGAAAATGCGGGCGCTTATATTGAATTCTGAATTTTTCTGATTTTTTTTTATATCTCACATTTTACAATTTTATTTGCTTAGTGGTTTGACAAATTAATATAAAAAATTAAAATCTTATAACCAAATAAAGATAGGGAGTTTCTTTTCGACCACCTGTATATTTTACTGTACATATGTTAATTTCATTTGCACATGTTCAAATGTTTACAAATTTTTTTTTTCCTTTTCTTGGCCTGCACGGTTTGTGCGTCAGCCATGCAAGAAGGTTAGGAAGTAAGATTTATTTTATTGAATTGGAAATTGGAACGGAATTTGAAAAAGGATCAGGTAAATTTAGTATATGAGTACATAAATGATTATAATTTTATATTGTTATGAAAATGAAACTGGCTAAAATTCTATATACATCAATATTTACATAAGATAAAAGGACAGAAATTGAAGTAGGAAAAGGAATTTTAATGGACAAAAGCGAGGAAATAAAAGCGGAACGGTCAAGTCTAGGACAAGCAAAAAATATATGGTTAAAATCCCCAACGTCATTGCCACACTCACATATATCGCTAGGTAAAAGTTTAAGTCGTGCCAAATGCAAGGGAATGCATGCATGGCCCAGCCTCATACGTATAAGGGTCGAAGTGATAGCTTTACCAAACGTCAGATTTGAAAACCACGGTTTATGAGGTATATCCACCTGGATCGTGCTATAATATCGACCTATAGTCTGACTTGAAGAACGCCAAATATGTGTCCAAGAATTCAATAACTGGGATTTAGGAAGGAGAGCCAAATCACAACAAAAGTTTTTGTACGGAACTAGATCTCCGTCATTGACTGCAGCTTTGGCAAGGCTATCGGCCTTGGTATTGCCAAAGATACCTGAATGCCCCGGAATCCAAGCAAAGGAAACTGTGTAATTTTTGATGTAACATTGATACAATTAATCACGACATGCAATAATAACTGGATGATTATTTCTGTTATTGCTAAAAGGAAATCTTTCCAAGGCTTGGAGGGCGCTTTTAGCATCGGTAAAAATTATTGAGTTTTTTAACTTCATAATTAAAATGTACTCCAGAGACTTCAACAGACCAAAACATTCTCCAGTAAATACTGAAGTCTCTGGAGGCAATTTTATTTTTTGTACAATGCCAAACTGTTGATGGAAAACACCAACTCCCACACACTTCTCGGAACCGGGTTTGGAAGAATCACTAAAAATTAAATGGCAATGTTTCCATCGGCTGTCACTGTCAACTATATTAATAAATTTGACGTTGGCAGAAGTATCTTGTTTACATACACCGAAATCAAACAAAATAGGTGGTTTTAAAATTAAGGCATCATAGTTAACACAAAATATAGGAAGAAATTGTGATCTATGTGTTGGAGCTTGAAGAGCTAAGAATTTTTGGAGACTAACAATAAGGCATGGCGACGATTTATGATCCCAGTACGGATAATCCATACATTCCAACAGAGACCGTAACTTAGAGTAAAGAGGATGATTAAAGACTTGGAATGCTCTAAACAGGAACCTGTCACAAAGAAATTGTCGTCTGAGATGCAGGGGCGCTTCAGAACATTCAACCTGCAAAGCGTTAATAGGGCTCGAACGCATAGTCCCAGCAATTATTCTCAGAGCCTTAGACTGGATAATGTCTAATTTATGGAGGGCTACTGCATTACAGGGTTCAAGAATAAATGTTCCATAGCCTAAAATACTCCTTATAAGGGCATTATATAGAAGCTTTAGAGAGAAAGGGTGGGCTCCCCACCAAACTCCAGAGAGGCAGCGCAGTATATTTAGAATCTTCTCACATTTGGCACTTATGTAGTAGCAATGAGGGATTCCTGTAAGTCTCGAGTCTAAAATTACTCCAAGAAATGTTGCTTCGCTTTTAACAGGAACTCTAATGTTATTATAAAGTACAGACACTGGAGGTGGAGTCCTCATACGAGAAAATAAGACTATACTACTTTTAGAAACTGAAAGGCTCAGACAGTTATTGTCAAGCCAAACTTTTAGTAACTTAAGGGAATATGTCATAGTATCAGACATGTTGTGAACAGAATCACCAGAGACATAGAGGAGTAAATCATCTGCATTTTGGAGAGTGCTAACTTTACCCTTAAGGGAGGCTTCCAGATCATGAGAATATATATTGTAAATTAAAGGACTTAAAACAGAGCCCTGGGGTATACCTTTCCAGGCAATACGGGATTGGTAAGAGTCTTCTGATATTACTTTAAGCATTCTACCAGAGAGAAGGTTGATTGTAAATCTTATAAAAATTTGTGGGATATCCAAATTAATCATTTTTTGTTTCAGAATTGAAAGGTTGACATTATCATAGGCTGCAGATACATCTAAAAATGCTGCTAACACAGAGTTATTGTGCGAAAATGCCAATCTTAAGTCTGTCATAAAAATGCTGAGACTATCCATTGTACTCCTACCTTTCCTAAATCCAAACTGGTTTGGAGATAGTAACCCCTTACTCTCAATAAACCATTCTAACCTATTTTTAACTAAATGTTCAGAAATTTTGGAAATAACTGAAGCTAATGCAATTGGTCTGTAAGATGATGGATCATTAATCGGTTTGTCTGGCTTATGTATTGGGATAATTTCATGAATTTTCCATGATGGAGGAATATTACCTGTTGTTAAAATTGAATTAATGAAACTAAGAAAATAAGAAAGGCAGGAGTCGTTCAGGTTTTGAAGAAAAGAATATGGGATTCCATCACAACCTGGGGCTGAGTCCCTAAGTTTTGAAAGAACCCCTTTGAGTTCTGAAAGGCTAAAGAAAATGAATGAATCGCTACTATCATGCTGGGAGAGGAGAGAAGACTGTAGGTCAGAAGAAATATTATCTATAGATGGGACAAATGGTGGGGCTAATTTGTCAAGAAACAAATCAACTGTACTGCTATCCATAAAAGGAAACCTTGGAGGCTTAAAAGCGGATCTGAATCTACGAATATTTTGCCAAACTTCAGATGGAGAAATTGTGATGAAATTGAGGCACAAAAAGATTTCCAGCCATTAAATCTTTTTTGTTTTAATAATTTACGTGTTTTAGTTATAAGGTTACAAAGAATATTAAAATTTTGTGTTGTAGAATTTTTCCTGTAATTTTTTTCAGCTATCTTTCTCTCAGCTATCGCAGCAGAACACTCACTGTCCCACCATGGAGGTGATGGAATATACCCATTGCCACTATTATTTTTAATAGGAAAAACTTCCTCAGCAGCCTGTAGTAGGGCCCGTGTAAAAGCTTCAGCACAAAGATGATTATTGTTGTCATTTAGTTCTTTATTCTTTATTCTTTATTGTACACACAATAAGTTGGTAACAATTATTAAATATTTAAATAAATGTACAAAGGCGAGCTTAACCCTAATAAGAGTTCTCTTCCAGCAAACCTATTGGGAGAGAAATAGTTTTATATATAAAGCAAGTTAAGGTATAGTTGATAAATTTTGTTGAACTTTATCTCTATATAATGACCAGTTGGCATCGTTAAGTTTATATTTTAGCCGGGGAGGAGCCTTATACATCTTTTCGCCAATTTTTTGAGGAAATGATATAATTAACGGAAAGTGATCGCTTCCATATGACGACGATAGAGGCCACCAGTTTAATGTAGGAGCTAGGGAGGGACTACACAGGGTAAGGTCTGGTGCACTAATACCCTCATGGGGCCGAGTCCTTCTAGTAGGACAACCATAGTTTAGAAGGCATAAATTATTATCATCTAAGATGTCTAACATTCTAGCCCCATAATGGTCAGACTTAGAACTTCCCCACATAGAATGTTGTGCATTGAAGTCTCCCATGACCAATATAGGGCGTGGGAGGGAAGATAGAATGCTACGAATATCGTCAAAGACTTCAGTGGAAGGGTGAGGTATATACATATTTACAAAACAAATATTATTTACACTAACAGCAATAATTGAAAATTTATTACTGTGATTAAGTATGGGTATGTGGACAAAGGGCACACCGCCCTTCAGAATTAGTGCAACTCCTCCATACCCATCTGTTCTGTCTTCTCTAAGACAGATATGTCCTGGAATTCTAAAGTTGAATCCGGGACGAAGCCAAGTCTCTTGAAGAGAGACTGCAAATGGTTTGTAACTATTCAATAAGAAAATTAGGTCACATTTTTTGCTATTAATACTCCGGCAATTCCATTGAATCACCAGAGACTGGTTTCGTGGATGGTCCTGACCGTCCATGAGTTAAAAAACTTTTTGAAGAAGCAGCATCGTTGGATGGTATTTTAATTAGGTTATATTGTGAAAGGTACTGAATTATAGAAATGATGAGATCCTTTGTTATTATTTCTGATAGATCTTTGTAATTTTTGAGACAACCTGTAGAAGAGGAAGGAATGTTGCTGTAATCTTGGATAAGCTCTGCATGCGCTTTTTGATCATATCCCTTACTACATAGTATTTCTGGGACGAGCTTTGGGTTTCGAGAATACTGTTTTCCTATATGACTGTGTGTGACTCTTAGAAGGGCTTGTTGAATTATAGGGGCTGGAATAAGTAATAGTTCGACCAGAAGGGGCCAATGAAGCAGAAGCAGTAACGTCAGCATAAGATTTCGAAACTGGTGGGTGGATTTTACTGGCTTCTGAATAAGATATAGAGTTTCTAGCCATTGTTTCTTTTATAGCTTTTTGCCTAGCGTACTCCGAACACTTTTTGTCTGTGGCGAAATGGGAACCAGAACATAAGATACACACAGCATCATCTCTTTCAGTCTCGCAGCTTATACCTGAATGGTTGTCTCCACATTTGTAACACCTTGGAGAGCCTCTGCATTGCATTTTGGTGTGACCAAAACGACAGCAATTAAAGCATTGCAGCGTGGGGTAAATATAAAGCTCTACAGATAGGGAGTTGAAACGTATAAAGACCCTGGTAGGTAGCACCTTCCCATCAAAGGTTAAAACTACAGTCTCAGTTGGAATGAACTTGGGCGTTTCGCCGTCATATACCTTTCTGTTTAATCTCCGAACTTTCAAAATACTTCCACAGTTCTGCGGAAGGTCTATATTTTCCATTATATCTTTCTCATCCCAATCACATGGAACACCTCTCACTATTCCCATGCGGGTGATAGTGAAGGCTGGAATAAATGCTTTGTATTTATTAACATCAAGAGATTTGTGATTTAGAAATGTGTTAGCATCCTGAAATGTTTCAAATTGTAAATACAATCTGTTTCTTCCAATTTTTTGATGCTTCCCTCTACAATGCTTTTTATTAATTTTTTTTAAGGAATAATCCAAATTGTACTGGGTGAAGAGATCCAGTTTGATTTGGTTGTAAGATTTTTTGGACATGGACAACATAAGGCGCAGGATCTGACGCCTGGTAAAGCAACCTAGCACCGCGGGGGTTACTTGTAATATTGTTAGAGTGAGTGTCATCATTATGGTGAATTTCAGTGTTTTTATCATCAGAATCAAGCAATTTAGTAATAACATTATCCTTTAAATCGTTAGGGGAAAGTTGGCAATCTGATAGACCCGTTTGTCTGTGATTCCTTCTCTTCTTTTGGTTTCTAGCTGAAATTCTCTTTCTTTTCACCGATTTCGTGTTTTCCGAACAGTCTGTATCTATAATTGAACCTTCCGTTTCCATTCCCGACGCATCGATTGTGACTACATGAGACACTTGGAGGGATGTCCCTCCAGGGTCTTCGGGCTCCGACATGGACGCCAAGAGAAAAATCCTATTTACATATAATACAATGAATTGACTTACCAGATGAAGAAATCAAGCTAAAACTATAAATAATCAACAATAACTACTAATATATATACTTTACAACTTAACTGATCCTGTAATATCAATTTAATTTAATTTTCAAAAGTTTAGCCAAAAAAGGACGCCCGCCTACTTCAGAACTTCCCGCGCTTCCCTGTTTACAAATTGTTGTCGCCATCTTTGTGACGTATATTTTTTTAAAACGAAAGTTACAACGGAACTTATAGGATCAGTTGATCCGTGAACGATCAATTTTTGTTGGCTTTAACTTATTTTCGAACACCCAAACTCGTGACTGGTTTTTTATTTCGGGTTCGCACGCGTATATCCAAGATTCGTCACCTGATAGGATGTTGTATACAGCATTTGAGGATCCTGCGTGGAATTTTTCGAGAGTTCTGACGCACCAAGTAACGCGAGCCGCTTTTTGCTCTTCACAGAGAGAGTACGGTATCCATCGGGAAAACAACTTTTTTTACACCTAATTATTCATGCAAGATTATTTGTATTTGACTCATGCCAATGTCTAAAGTTGCCTGAGTTTCGAGGTATGTCACATGTCGATCTTCCTCAATCAGCTTACGCACAGCATCAACGTTTTCTTGGGTGACTGCAGTTTTTGGACGACCTTGACGGGGATCATCACTGAGCTTGACACGTCCACGTTGAAATTCAGCAAACCAGCGATAAATTGTCGTTTTGGATGGGGTTTCATCACCAAATGCAGAAATCATCCGGTCAACACACTGTTTTTGTGTTAAACCACTTCGAAAGTCATAATAAAATCATCGCTCTTAAATTTTCTCGAGTCAGTTCCATTTTCTCAACGACTAAACAAGTTTGACAAAACCTTGTGACAAGACCGAGAATCTTTTTTAAAATAAGTAAATGGTATTCGATTTTTAAAATCAAGGAGTTTTCAATTAACAAGATTTTAATATGACAGAAACAGTGGAAATAAACCATTCCCGATACTTTTAGTGCAGCCTAGTATGATACGCAACTAAAGAAGAGAAGATGAGAACAAATTTGACCTGTGCTTACCACATCTTCAAACACTACGAGTCTGGTACCAAAATGTAGGCTGTAAACCCGGCATAACTAACTCCGTCACCTGAGGATGCCTCGTGTAGTGTCGTATTGTCGTTGATGGTGTGTCTTACCTGGAATAGTGGTGTTGGAAGTAGTGGTGCCGGGAGTAGTGGTGTTGGGAGTAGTGGTGCTGGGAGTAGTGGTGCTGGGATTAGTGGTGACGGAGTTAGTGCATGCAATTGAGGGAGGGCGGGAGGTGCTCTTCAATCCAGGCACATCATTGTATTTAGTTAGCGGAAGGTTGCGAAGTAATTTATATTTTTATTATTGTATTAGAGTTTGGGGTAGCACGTGCAAAACCAACATTCTGCGCCTTGACAGAGCACAAATATCGTTGCTTAAAACAATGACCTTGAACCCTTATAGATTCCCAACTAGAACACTATAGTAAATGTCAAGTTCTTACTGTTCAGCAGTTATACCTTTGACAACTTATAAGCAGACAACATCTTGCAACTGCGACAAAGACTAAGTAGAAAGATAACGAACGATAGTTAATGTATTAAATTCCGCTTTCCGCACGTCCTTTGTCAGGTGCCTACATGGTCATCTTGGTGTATATTTGTATAACAAAATAAACAAAATGCTTAACTTTTATTCAATTCTCTGTAAAAATTTAAAAACGAGGTAGAAAAATGGCTTTTATCGTTAAATTATAAAGAAACTGAGACCTTTGAATATTTTAATGTAAGCCACTAGATGCAGATTTATCTAAAACTTATAATTATATTACTTTTAATCATCTCATGTAGATAGATGTTTTACATCACACACAACCACACACACACACACACACACACACACACACACACACACACTCACACACGTGCGCGCTAACCCCAGCATGCACTTACAAATACACGCAAACTCACGCACTTAACACACTTAGATATCACATTAAGTGGTAAGTTCAACTATTCTTATTCTGTTTGAAACATTATTGTTAATTGGAACCTTCATTGTTAATTTATTAGGTCATAAAATTGGGAGAGAGAGAGTCGATTTCTAAGTACGGCTATAATTCCTAGTTCAGCAATCTGAAACTTCACTTATGATATAATTATCAATAAAGATTATTATTATTATTAAAAAAGAACCATTGCCGATGAATCACACACTCTTTACAGTAAACCTTATCTCAATCGGTCAAACTTACATAAATGTGATTGTTGCCTGTCGTTGTTGTCTTCTGCAGGCATATAGCCGTGCAGGTCTCGGGCCTCGGGGTGTACCCCTTTACCCGGATGTTCCTCACGGCACACTACAGTGTGCCGGTCCTGGGCGCCTTGATGTTGAAGGCGTTGTTATAACGACTATTGTCGCAGTTGGTTAGATTATAATAAAAAAAGTGGTTATCTAATAATTGTGTTTAAATAACACAATTATGTCAAAGTGGGCCTTTCTGCGGCATTGTGGAATTTACTCAACTCCCTAATCTATATAGGGAGGAGTTCTCTTGGATAAGGTCGCCCGTCCGGCGGCCTTGCATGCAACGGCGCGAAGCCGTTGAGGTGTTCGTGTGGTCCGTTGTCGGCACGGTCAAACATACCGCACGCCAGCCGGACCACGAATTCATGCAGGCTCTCCATCTTAAAGTTGGCCGCTATGACGTCATTACGGACGTAGCTACCCGCACCGACTATAGTTCGTAATGACAAACTCTGCTGGGCCTGAAGTCGCCGCTTCTGACGATCGCACAGGAGTGCATACCAGGCCGGAGCAGCGTATGTTAGCAAGGGTCTTATGTAGGTTTTATAGATGGTTAACTTCGACTTTGTCGGTAACTTGGATGTCAGGACAGGGCGGAGCATTGCCCGCGCACATCGAGCTTTGCGTATAGCAGAGTCGACGTGCGCAGTCATACGCAACATCCTGTCAATCCGACATCCAAGGTAGGTCACGGCCTTCTCATATGTGATCTCCTGGCCTCCGAGGGTTAGCGGTGGTGGTAGGTTGCTAACATTGACGGCCATCCTCCACTCATCCAACCATGGTGGCAGCAGGTCCAGCAGACGTTGCATCCTGGCAGCTGCTATGTGGGCTCTTCTGGACGACGTGAAGTATGCGCTGTCATCCGCAAACAGCGCCAGTTCGACGTCGTCCTCCCAGATTGTTGCCTACCTATTTAAGAACCATTGCCGATGAATCACAAATCCTTTACAGAAAACCGTATCGAAGGCGGTCAAACCGTGATGGAGATGAATGGGAACATTCGTTTGCACACACAAACATACAAACAAACTCTCACTCAACACGCATACACCCTCTTCTTTCCATCGCGGGTAAAAAGACAGTCTCTAAGTACTACTTAAAAGATTAAGATTTCTGTCTAGATATTTTTTTTTCATGTTTTTCTGGTTCGATACCAGCCGACACTAATGACAATATTAATTACAATTTTAAGTGCTGATTTACACGTGCTTGTTGGTGAAGAAAAAGATCGTGGTTAAATATGCGTGCCTAAAATATAAAATATTTCGAACTAATTGCTCCAAACTCGCTTGGAAACGAGAGAAGGGCCATTACTTTACTTTATTGTATATAGGCATTCTACTGGACTCTTGATTTGTGCATTTTGATTGAAATTTGTTTATTTGGTGATAGTTGTGACAACTCGGCATTCTACTGGACTCTGTTTTATGCATAATAATAGGACTGTGTCATGTTACCAGAAATGTACACACCCCAAGAGTATGCTGTCATAGATTTTATCTATGGTAAATGTAGCGGCAACGCAAATACCGCCGCGGTACTTTATAGGGAAAGATACTCGAATGCACGTCATCCTGATTATCGTGTGTTTATTAAAGTGCACGACATTTATTCAGTGGGGAGAATGCCTGGTGCTGGTATTGATGGTGCCAATAGCAGAGGACGATAACACGATCCAACTAATTGCTCCAAGCTCACTCGGCAACGAGTGAAGGGCCATTACTTTACTTTATTATATATACGACTAGTACAATAGTTTTTAAGTTTTGAGGTAATCGTGACGACAAGTGTGACCCATAGTGTCAGCAATTTATGTAATTTTTTTTTAATAAAAATGTAGACTTGTGGTAGTAGTACCTAGTAGACAAACACTTTGTTTCAGTGGAAATATTTCACTGGAAGTTAACTAACAAAAGCAGTGGAATATAACGTTGTTATGGGGTATGCAGAAATGGCTGATTTATAATGTCCATAGTTAATTGATAGATACAGGCGTTACTTTACGGAAATCCATATAGTAAATGATATTAATAGTTATTTTACAACCATTCCGCTAAATTTAATAAAATGATGTGACTTACCTAGTTTTAAGAGCACCTTCCGCCCACCCTCAATTGCTCCCGCTAGGTAATTAACTTAACTTTGCGATCAGCCGCCGTAGAGTCAATATCACCTGAAAATGCCTCGTGTATAGGCGAAACACGTGTCGTATTATCGTCTATGGTGTATGTTTCCTAGAATAGTGGTGTTGGGACTAGTGGTGCTAGGATTAGTGGTTACGGGATTGGTGCACGCAATTGAGCGTGGGCGGGAGGTGCTCTTCAAACTAGGTAAGACACATCATTTTATTAAATTTAGCAGATGGTTGCAAAATAACTATCAATATCATTTATTATAATGCCCATAGTGACAAGGATCACGCCCGCCTCCTAGGTGCTTCGACGAAGGAATTTAGTCACTGGTTACACGTTTAACTAGCAAGTTATCTTGGGGAAAGCTTGACTCAAGTGTATGACCTTGGTCCCTTAAGACACAGGTAAAGCCAGTAAAGGGATACTAGTTCCACACCATGTATGAAGGTAGTTTGGTAATCTCTCACCTTAGGGGTAAATGGATTAGAGCGGCATCAGTAGTGGCTTAAGTGAGTAAATGATGCAAGTGTGACTTTTTGACTGATGTTTCATATTTACACGATGAGAGACTATCGTTCAAGGGGTCCACGTGCTTTAAAATTTCTAAAAGTATTGTATAAATAAATTAAATTAATGTAAAATCTTTTCTCCCTTGAAGGCAAAGTGTTTTCTACACTCATACATCAGCGAGGAAACGCAGCTGCGTGTGTCAAGAAGGCCACCACAACGGATAAATTAAATTTTTCATTTTTTTTTATAAGGATAGTTAGATTGTTTACTTTTATGGTAGGTACCGTATAATAAATAACATTTCTAGTTATAACTAATAACGCCTTAGCTAGTAATTTATATTCATGCAATAAATATTCATAAGGTAATTGTTTGTGCTACAGTTGTCATGAAAGCAGGATATACAATTATGCATATATTTGCTTTGTTATGCAAATTTTCACAATATGTTTCCTGAATATTTTATATATCGAAATGCAAATAAGTGAGTAAACCGTCAAATTCCTTTTGTACGCCGATGATCAGGCGTATTTGTGTCGTCGGCCGCCGAGTTTCAAATGATGGTTATATTAATGAACTGGTCATTAAAAGAAAGGGGAATGAAAGTGAACGCAAGTAAGACAAAAGTGAGGTAGACAAGTAACGTTATGTGAAATAAGAATAAAACGGGAGTTGATTGAGCAAGTGGATGAGTTCGTGTATTTGGGGTGTGTATTTAGCAGGGACAGTAGATGTGATAAGGTTATAGAACGGCGAGTGAATGCAGGAAAAATGTAATTTACTAATTCATTGATCCCAGCGGAGATCGAACCCAGTTCGCTCGCTTACTAAGAAATTTACAGCGAGCGCTTTAGTACAAAATCAAATTTCGTATTATAAAAATTTTAAAAAGAACTTTAAGATGAATGTGTATGCACTCGGGTTATCGTAATTAAGTGGAAGATAATGGTGTAGAAATACTAATTTTTCTGCATTTTCTGGCAGTAGTTTACTCTTTTTCTTCTCGTAGATTTTTCTATTAGATTTTTTATAGAAATAAATAAAAAATTATTCTAGCTTATAATAGAAATAAAAAAATAATGAGTCTAGCTTAACAACGCTTGGGACATTTCTTCCTTTGATGGAAGTATAGTGTTTGCTGAAATCTGAGATTTTTCCGTCCATCATCAAATGGAAAAAGTGGTGAAATTTCAGCGAATATTCTTCCTGGCCGAATAGCCGAATGTTAGGCAAAACTATTTATCCGGTAAGGATGAAGTGTTTATTCAGAGCATCAATTTTCTGCAGCTGGGATTATCTACAAGAAGAAAAAGAGTAAATTCCCGTCTAACAGCCATAAGATTAAGAGTGTGAACGAAGAGTTTTTGTGTTGTTCTGTGGCGGGTCTTGCAGAAATTAGCTCCGAACGTATTAATTTCCAAGAGCTTGTTATTCATATCGTTCACTGCATTGCAATCTCCTAGGCACTGAAAACAGTTTTATAACTCGCGCTGAAGTGTTTCGGGATTTTGGATTAGAGCACGAGGAAATAAAAGATATGAATAAAAGGATATTGTTATAAACATAGACTTATTTGCATATAATAACAAACACTTACGCCTGTCACCCAGAGGGGTGGCAAAGACTTCCATTTGGCACGATCCTGGCATCTCGCCTCCTTTAAATCCATATATTTACGCTTACACGCTCGTCGGTTAAGGGTACTTTTAATGTGAAAATATCGCCAGTTTGGTCGATGAACCTTCTTCTAGGCCGTCCCTTCCCGACTCTCTCGTTCACATCCGCAATATAAATTTACTTTGTCATTCTTTCCTCGTTCATTATTTCTACATGATCAAACCACCGAAGCATTCCTGCTCACCACATCTTTCTCTTATCAGGTATTTTCTCACCCTGTCATTCAGATTCAACCCTAGGATACTCCTTAAAGACCGCATTTCTACAACTTTTCTACTTTCATGTTCCTTTTGCCACATCCAACTTTCACTTCCATACATTAAAGTAGGGATTAACACAACAGTATGAATTACCATACATATATTTTTGACACATTCTGATTCTTCATAATATAGTGTAGAGCCCCATTCACTCTATTTCCTGCATTCACTCGCCGTTCTATAACCTTATCACATCTACTGTCCCTGCTAAATACACACCCCAAATACACGAACTCATCCACTTGCTCAATCAACTCCCGTTTTATTCCTATTTAACATAACGTTTTGCTTTCTTCTCTTTCAAAAACCATCACTTTCGTCTTACTTGCGTTCACTTTCATTCCCCTTTCTTTTAATTCCCAGTTCATTAATGTAACCATCATTTGCAACTCAGCCGCCGATGACGCAAATATGACTTGATCATCGGCATACAAAAGGCATTTGACGGTTAACTCGCCCATTCTTAACCTACATTCTTCATCTTTCAAAGTTTGCCAACACCGGTCCATAAATAGGTTGAACAGCCAAGGGGAAGCTACACAGCCCTGTCTGACACCTTTTTGGATGCCAAACCAGTCCGAGTAGACCCCATTGATCCTAACACAAGCACTAGAGTCCCTATAAAGAGACCTTAATGCCCGTATCAAACCAGCGCTCAGCCCAAATGAGTTCAGTGTTTGCCATAACACATTCCTGTCCACTCTGTCATAAGCCCTTTCCAAGTCCATGAACGCACAAAAAACTTTCTGGTTTTTGGCCAAAAACTTCTCCGCAATCATGCGCATGGAAAAGACTTGATCTGTGCACCCCATTCCCTTTCTAAAACCCGCTTGCACATCCCAAATTTTTCCATCAGTTTCTTTCATAACTCTTTCAATTAACACCTTAGCATACAGTTTACCCACAATACTAAGCAAGCTGATACCGCGGTAGTTTTTGCAGTCCTGCTGTTACCCTTTTCCCTTATATATTGGTACTATGACTGCTTTACACCAGTCATCCGGTACCCGTTTTAATTCCCAACATAAATTAAACAAGGTGTACAGCTGGCCTGCCACCACTCCCACTCAAGCCCCTAACATCTCGAGTGATACTCTATCATATCCAGCTGCCTTACCTGCCTTCATGCTTTTCATTGCTTTCATTATTTCATCTACACTTATCTATAAAGGGGTATGCCCTTTCCACTTCTTTCGTAATTTCTAGTTCATTTAATTCAGACGACTCTTCACTCATAAACACGCTTTCAAAGTATTCCTTACATCTGTTTAAATACGAAACTTCATCATTCAGAATACATCCATTCTCGTCTCTTATAGCATTTATTATAGGCTGTTTTGTATTTCCCCTGGCAGTTCTTACGAGTTTCCAGAACATTTTTATGTTAGCCTGGAAATTATCAGATATCCTTCTATCATTCTTATCCGTTCTTTCTTTCTTTTTCCTTTCAACAACTTCTTTTACTCTCTTATTTGGACGTCTAAATTCTGCCTTTTTTCTTTCAATCTCACCATTCATACCAGAAGAATTACCGGCTTTGGTTGCTAGTAAAATAGCATCATGCTATAAGCAGGAATGCTATCAAGCCTGGGTTGATGCTTCAGCGTCCCGGGATGTAAACACCAGCGCTCTAAAAAAGAAGTATAATTCCGCCTCTAGGTCCTTCAAAAGAGTCATTGCCAAGGCAAAGTCAGAGCACATAGGCAGAATTGGCGAGAAACTAGTTCGCCTTCCTTCTGGAACCCGTGCATTCTGGTCTCTCGCCAAGGCTGTCCAGGGGAATTTCTGTCAGCCATCTCTTCCATCTCTGCACAGGGAGGACGACTCACTGGCCCATACTGCAAAGGAGAAAGCCGATCTTCTAGGCTCCTTCTTTGCGTCTAACTCGACTCTCGATGACGGGGGGAGTACGCCGCCGACCATCCCGCGGTGTGAGTGCTCCATGCCGGAAGTGCAGTTCACACAGCGCTCGGTTCGCAAAGCACTCCTCTCCCTGGACATCCACAAGTCGAGTGGGCCTGACGGAATCCCCCCAATTGTGCTGAGGACGTGTGCTCCAGAGTTGGCACCGGTTTTAACGCGTCTTTTCCGGTACTCCTACTCCCTAGGCGTAGTCCCAAAATCATGGAAGACGGCTTTCGTCCACCCGATCCCTAAAAAAGGCGACCGCTCAGACCCGTCCAACTACCGGCCAATCGCCATCACCTCCTTGTTCTCCAAAACAATGGAGTCCATTGTAAACTGCGAGCTCATGAGGTACCTTGAGGATCACCAGCTGATTAGTGACCGCCAATACGGTTTTCGCCGTGGTCGGTCAGCTGGTGATCTTCTGGTCTACCTCACTCACAGATGGGCGGAGGCAGTAGAGTTCAAGGGGGAGGCATTGGCCGTTAGTTTGGACATTGCGAAGGCCTTCGATCGGGTTTGGCACAAAGCGCTTCTTTCGAAGCTCCCTTCCTATGGGCTTCCCGAGAAATTGTGCGATTGGATCACCAGCTTTCTTGCAGATCGGAGCATCAAGGTCGTTGTAGACGGTGCAAGCTCCGATTGCAAGCCTATTAATGCTGGTGTTCCACAGGGCTGCGTGCTATCGCCAACGCTGTTTCTTCTGCATATCAATGATATGTTGCATACCCGTAACATTCATTGCTATGCAGATGACAGCACTGGTGATGCTCTTTACACCGGCCGAGCCAATATTTCTCGGGAAAACGTCTCCGAGTGCCGGGACAAACTTGTGTCTGAAGTCGAGTCTTTGCTGAACAGAGTCTCGGATTGGGGACGACTAAATCTAGTCCAGTTTAACCCCCAGAAGACACAAGTTTGCGCGTTAACCGCTAAAAAGAACCCCTTTGTCGTATCCCCTCAGTTTCAAGGCACTCCCTTTGTTGCCTCAGCCAGTATCGGAATCCTCGGCGTCGACATATCGAGTGACGTGCAGTTTCGTGATCACTTGGAAGGGAAGGCCAAATTGGCCTCTAAAAAGCTTGGCGTGCTCAGCAGAGCGGGACAGTATTTCATGCCTGCAACTTTACAAGGCGCAGGTTCGGCCGCACATGGAATACTGTTCCCATCTCTGGGCTGGGGCTCCCCAGTACCAGCTCCTTCCACTTAACCGCATCCAGCGCAGAGCGGATCGAATCATCGACGACCGAGTGCTTTCCGATCGGCTCGATTCACTGGCGTTGCGAAGAGATGTTGCATCTCTTTGCGTATTTTATCGCATCTATCACGGGGAGTGCTCTGAGGAATTGTTCGGATTAATCCCAGCCGCCAAATTTCGTGAACGCACGACACGGCAAACGTCCCGATACCATCCACACCATCTGGATGCTTGGCGGTCCACCACTGTACGTTTCACAAGGAGTTTTCTTCCACGTACAACCTCTCTGTGGAATAGTTTATCACCGGCGATTTTTCCGGACCGATACGACCTGGGGACCTTCAAGAAAAGAGCTTACTCCTTTCTAAAGGGCCGGCAACGCACCCGCAATTCTCCTGGTGTTGCGGTTGATCATGGGCGGCGGTAGTCACTTAACATCAGGTGAGCCGCGTGCTCGTTTGCCCCCTCTTCTATAAAAAAAAAATAGTAAACCTAACCATGCTTTCTTCTTTGATTTAACTTCCACCCGTACCTCATCATCCCACCATAACGTATTACTTTTCCTTTCATTTGTTCTCTTACTTACACCACATACTTCGATGGCGGTATCCACCAAACCTTTCTTAATATTATCCCACACAGTATTCAAGTCTAAATAATTCATACACAACTCATTCAAACATCTAATATTTTCTCTCAGTCTACATTTATACTTCTCTATCACATCTTTATCTTGTAACTTCTCTATTCTTATACGCTGTAACGCAGTGGTAGACACAGAGGTCCGATGCCGCCAACGCTTGAAAAGACCATTAATTCGACATAAGACCAAGTAATGATCCGTCCCTACGTTGGACCCCCGGTAAACCATTGTACTACGACTGCGCTCCTCATTCTTTCATCCACAATTACGAAATCTATCATGCTTCTATCATCACCTCTTTCCCATGTATACATGTGAATCTTCTTATGACGAAAAAAAGTATTCGTCACAAAAAGATTCTTTTCCGCACATACGGTGAGGAGGTCTTCACCATTCTCATTTATACTTTCATCACCAAACGTTCCCAATATCCTTTCATAGCCAGACCTCTTCACCCCAACCCTTCCATTAAAGTCTCCTAACATAATAATATTTTCATTTTCCTTACATTTTGTCAACACCATCCTTACCATGTCCCAAAACTGCTCTCGGATGTAAGTGGGCTTAGACATGTCTGGGGCGTACACCCCTAGCAGGAACAGCTTCTTTAAGCCCACTTTCATTCGTACCCATAGCAGTCTTGGGCTTACACATTCATACTCTTTCACACATTGATCCATTCTTTCTGAAATGATGAAACCGACTCCCTGGCATGCCGGTTTGGCCTCGCCTACACCAGACCAATACGCGGTATACGTGCCATGTGCAGTGGCATCCTTTCCCTTTCGTTTCGTCTCATTCACACATAACACATCTATTCCTCTGTCATTCATCATTTCGCATACTTCGTCCATCTTATCATTCATTCCTCCACATACATTCAGCGTAGCCAGACGGGTTTCCGCAATCCACTTTTCGCCCCTCCGGGAGACAGAACGTGACGGGTGGCGAACCTCGTCACCGGTTTTTCTCCCGGAGATTCTTCGCACCCCTGCCCCATTTAAGGGGCGCCGGAAACTCGGGGCCATTTCTTTTATTTCCTGAGTCATGGTGCGAACAAGGGGTGCCGAGTCTATTTTTTCGGCTTTGTCGCTCGTTTAGCACCACCCGGGTGCACTCGCACCCGGGTGGTGCAAAGGTGGTGGTGTCGTGCAACGAGCTTGAACTTTTGTTTGGCTATTCTAGAATAACTTCTCCCTGTTTATTTGCCTCGCCTAGTCCAAAACCGCCATGTACCGCTCCGTACACTATTATACTACGTACGTACTCTACGTACGTACGTACTCTATTATACTATCATAAGAATAAACAAGCAAGCATCCGCGCAAGGACGTTAACAAGATCTTCAAATTTTATGACAGACCTCAAGGGTAAAAATTTAATGAAATTTTACCTAGCTAAGCTTCCGACCGACGTCACTTAAAGCTTAAACCCGGAAACTGTTTTGACATTACGCTAAAGTTAAAGATTAATTTTATTTTAAACCAAAACTTCAAAATGATTACTGCATTCAAAGTGCTATCATTGACTTAAACATTATAACAACTATATTGAGTCAATATCTTCATCATTAGTCTATTTTAGTACAATAATGCAAAGGCTTATCCGAGATAGAGGCCTATTATATTAGTATGCCGCAATGTGCTGATGAAAGCGTAGAATTTATAATATTGTCACACCCATGCTCCTTTACATCTGCAATTCACCTAGTTCTAGGAGATTATGTAGCGGAACCACAGGAATCTAAATAATAAGGCAATAGAAGACGTAAGGCGCGTGACCTTGTCGTCACACATATGACTCGAAGGCCACAAGCGTGCAAGGAGCATTTTTTTCGGTCCCCAGTGTTTTCTCGGACGCAGGGACGTAAAAATGGTATTTTGAAGCATATCCAACTGCGGAAATTCTTCCACAACTTCCAAATTTTTAAATAAAGGGATAACATTTCATAAATTACTACTTAGTGTTTTAAATACATAATGTTGTTTTTAATTAAATGTACTTAAATAAAACTATTCACCACCAGTGTACTACGATTGCCTCCCAAAATGTAATTGTTTTCACGTTTCAATATCCATTGATTCCTAAGCTAGTTCATGTCTACGAGTATGACATCTAAAAGCAGCGATGGATTTATAGTATGGGCAATAAACTATATTGTTGCGTACGTAAATTTCCAAGAACATGACCGCAGGACTCGAGTGCGAGTCAGTGGCGTGACTCTATTTTGTATCGATAATTTACTATTTGATTTACCTAGCTTTACAGAAATGGGAATGAAATGTGATTTTTTGTTAAATATTTATTTACACCTTCTCTATTTTTCTTCCTAAATATTTTATACCGTTAACCTTTCATCAGCGATTATTATCTGTTTATAATATTGTACTTTCTAATAGTACCTTTGAATTACTTTATAAACTTTTATCCAATTTTAATATATTGTAAGGATAAGTAATTATATTGTAAGGATGGTAGACTAAATTCGATAAAATAAATATGTTACCCATATATATATATATATATATATATATAATAAATATGTTACCTATATATATATATATATAGGTAACATATTTATTTTATCGAATTTAGTCTACCATCCTTACAATATAATTACTTATCCTTACAATATAAATTCGATAAAATAAATATGTTACCCATATATATACATATATATATATATATATATATATATATATATATATATATATATATATATATATATATATATATATATAATGTGATATTCATTTTATTTAAACATCAGTTTATTTAATACAATGCTACAGGTTTCCGAAAGATCCAGATATTAAAGATAAATGGGTATATTTATCCTTAACGTTTTACTATAACCCCTTTTCTTTAATTATAAAACGTCTAAAAGCTAAAGCTAAGACTAAAAGCGTCTATTATTGAGACACTTTCAGTTAATTAGTTATATCTTGTTTTGAGACTCCTGGACGATCAACGGCGCTTAATAGAAAGTTATTGAAACGTGCGTTGCGCTGCACTATGCCCAAGTGAGAGTGAGCGCGCAATATCATTCTCTGTTTTTCACACACGTTAATTATTGGACCAAATGGCTACGTCTCCTGAGATTTTGCGTTTTTATAAAATATACCCTAACGCAATAATTTATAGTTTACTCTTTGTTGCATGAATGCCAGAGATATGTGTGTGTTCGTATCTATGTGTGATAGCAACGAACTGGCAATACGCGTCCTAATATTAAAAGGCAGTAGAAGGCATTTCTAGTACCTTATTATTCAGATTTCTGTGAGCGGAGCTCTCACTAGCAAGCGTTGATTTGCTCTGTGGAGTTATATTCCTAATTCTTTTAAAATGTTTATTAATTTGTTAATCGCTTTTTTATAACGATACAGATAGGATCATTTATCTGTTTTAAAAGACCAGCAAGCGATACAGCACAATTTAGTTCCAGACGAGGTAGGAATTGTGGTTTTGTAGGTGCAACCTTGGTTTTAGCAGCGATTATTGATATCTTCACTTCACCGTTTCTGTTCTTACTCTTAGGAAGGCTACTGCAGCGTAGCCTTGAGATGATGCATTGCAGAATCCGTGGATAGTAACATTGTTTAGTGTGGCTTCAGTAGTATTTAGCCATCTGTTTACTTCGTTATCAGGTAGGTACATAAGAAACGAATCTTGTATATTGTTCCATTCTGCAGCAATCGTTTTGTCCACCTCCTCATCCCATGCTACTCCTAGCAGCCATAATCTTTGGATTAGAAGTTTGGCAGGTAAGACAGAAGGTGTCAACCAGCCCAGTGGATCAAATAATCTCTGTAAGTCACCCAAAACTGTTCTCTTTGTTATTATATTTGCTGTTGCGGGTAGGTTTAAGCTGTATTGAAATAGATCTTTGCCAATGTTCTAGTGTAATTCTAACGCTCGTGTAATCCCGTCTAATGTTATGTCCAGTTTTACATAAGAACTTCTTTCTGACTTTTCAAATTCCTTTAGGAAATCTGCATCATTAGAACACCATTTTTTTTCATTTGAAGCCTCCCTTTTCTAGTATTCCGTCTACGTCTTTGGCTATTCCGATAGCATCAGTGAGATTGTCTTTCCCAGACATCATATCATCCATGAAGTAATCCCACTTTACTATTTTTGCTGCTTCGGGATGGTTTTGGCCTTCATCATGAGCTATGTGCAAAGTCCTTACTGCCAAGTAAGGAGCAGAACCAGTTCCAAAATTGACCCTGGTAAGTCGGTAGTCTTTGACAGGATCTTGATCATCATATCTCCAGAGTACTCGTTGCAAATTCCTGTCTTCTTTCGTGATCACAATTTGAAGATGCATTTTTTGTATATCCGCTACAAAGCAGATTCTTTTCATCCGCCATCTCATAAGACTTCTCATGTCTCCTTGTAGCTGTGGTCCCACCAACAGCTCGTCGTTGAGTGAGATGTTCGCATTGAATCGATGTGTGCATTTCCTTGTCGGTGAGACACCTATTACGGTTCCGACACGAGACTTCCAAGACACCCCAACAACTCACTTATCAAGATGGCAGTACTAACAAAGATTGTTGACGGACCTTTGTCGTCGATGGCATTAAGAATACCTGTTGAAAATGCAACAGTACCCGAAACGGCAAAGGAAGTTTAAGGAATTTGACATAGGTCACATTGTCCTCATAAAATCAGATAGTTTGCCCCCAGGTAAATGGATGATGGGACGTATTGTAAAAAAACATCTGGGTTCTGACGGTGTCACTCGTATATACAGTGTAAAAAAGGTGCTAGTGTTGTGCAAACATCTGTAAATAAGCTGTGTTACTTACCAATAGGCGTTGAATCATGATTTATTTTATTTATAACTAAGGCAAATTGTGTTTATCTATATTCTATATGTATAGTTAATTAATTGTGTATAGATTTTGTGTCTTTATTTTTTCTTTTGTGTTATCTTTGAGTCTATTGTAACCAAAACGTTGTAACGTGTAATAAAATTATTAAAGGGCTCATAGGTTCTTTGGTGGGTGGTATGTTGGCATAGAATGATCTATACGAGTGCAAGAGCGAGCGTAAGTGTGATTAAGTGTGCATGCGTAAATAGGTTCAATATTTAAAAGCATAATTTGTTCAATCAGTTGTAAATAAATCATCACGTAGTAAACACATCTTTCTGTGACCACAAATTCTTAGAAACGAAAGTGAACCTTAACATTTATTACAGTGCTTTTTGGCCGTCATGCTGAAGTCAATCTCATTTTTATAGTATTATCGGTACTGTGCCGGGTCATCTTCCTTTGTGGCTTCTTCTCGAAAAACGAATTCATCAGGAATAGTCCCTCTTTCTAGAGGAAGTTGACCAGAATTTGCCCCCTGTGATTTCTGCTTTCAATACCGTGGAGTCTTAAAATCGATTCGACGCCCGTGTGCCTACCCACTTCGGTATTAAAATCCTCTATAACAATATTGTAGTGGGCCTTAGTGGTGTTACGTAAGGCCCTAGAAATGTCTTCATAAACAATTTCAACTTCATTATCCGTCGGGGCATAAACATCTACGATCTTCAGAGAGTATCTAACATATCATAATCTTTACCAAACAGTTATAAACCAAAGGTCTTTTATATACATTTCAATGTCATTGTTAAAAAAATAAAAAATTAATTAAATACACTTTCAAATTTAATTAGGTTATCAAAGATATAATTTTGGTCAAATAATTTTGTCTGATTAATGGGCTCACTATGAAGGTTATGTACGTGCATGAAGTATAATAGAACGCCTAAAGTATAATAGAACAACAGCGATCTATGTTCGATTTTTGGCACCGGAAATCGTGCAATTGTTACTTCTGTTTTCGAGTCCTCAGTGCATTTTGCTATTCTAAACAAGGCCATGAAGCTAATACCTGCTATATTAGGGTATTAGGTATAGTATAAGGGTGTGAAACTAATCGCGTATAGTTGCAATTCGGATCAATCAATGCAAATAAGCTGGTTTCCTGGACTAATCTTGTATAAATCGTATAATTTATATACAAGTACGAAGGCGACACTGAAAGTTATTAAAACTGGCCACTTATAAACGATTTCGTAAAGAAATAAGTTCAAATTTTGAAAATGGAACTCTTTGCCATAATTATTGTGTACGTATTTTATTAATTTGTCATTTGTTTACGATTTGGCGGCAAATTGAAAATTGTCTGTGTCACGTCAGCACGAATTTAACGCGAGAAAATTTTCACACAATGATTTTTTATGACTTTCGATGTTATTTAAGTCAACATGAAAGTTATAATAGACTTCGATTGGCCCTTCACGATGAAGCCTGAAGAATTTTGGCTGTTAGAAAATCGTACTTAATTCATCTCACCATGGGGGACAAATTGAAAACGAAAAAAAAACGCATTTAATACTAATGAAATCCTGCTGTAGTCCGCCACCATCAAGAAGTATTGAAGCAGAAACGTGTGTGTTAGCAATGCGAATTTAGTTTGTCTCAGCCTGCGAGGACATGTTTAAGTAGATATTCTTTAAACACAACAGTTTAGAATTTGGGTTACTGGAATACACTTCGAAACATGAGTACTCTGTTTATAACAAACTATACGCGAGTAGGTTCGCAACGTTCGTGTACGTACTGTTATCACAGATGTGAGTAATAGAATTTCGAATTATACATGAGCAATTTACTATGGCTGCGTACTGGCCTTATAAAGACGAAAGGACACCGCATATGTAATGGAGAGATATACTATAAATTTCCAATCTTATACATCAGCTTATTTGCAGGACATGATGAGGTTATTCCACCCCTTTATGTAGCGTGATCAGCGAAACAGCTGAATATAGGTACAAGTTCAGATCTATAAATTTTAACTCGATACTATTTTTAACATTAAATAAGGGCTGAGATATATTTAATGATAAAACTAAGCAAAGCTGAGATTTAAAATCTGAATAATTATATAAAAAAATATTACTTTATTGCTACATTGACTAAACGAAATCAATTATAAATTGTTGAAAACTTATTAATTTCCGCTTCAAAAGCCCGTAAAAGTCATGGGCTTCTCCTGTTGTATAGATTTTTTACCTAAATCTCCATGCTTGACAGACGAGGCGAATTGATCATCAAAGATCGCAGATTTGGAAAATCCAAAGAAAACGCCTCCATCGCTCTTATTATTAGATATAAAAAAAAGACGTGTGGCACTCGGGGACTGCCGCGGTAAAGCTATTGCATAGCATTTTTTATCAACTTATGCAATTATAATTAACTATTTATTTTATTTATGCAGTTAAGTCTTTGATATTAAATCAAGTTACACTTTTTGAGCGTGGTGACCGATAAGAAAACAATTTTTTTCTCTTATTGTATAAATGAGAAGTTAATATTGTTTAAAATATTTTTAATATCTTACAATACATGTAGGTTATTCAGGAATTTTTATCATTCAGTGATCAGCTAGTGTACACACATGACTAGTCGCACGCACACAAACACCGTGCCGAAGTCTGCCGAACTGAAACGACGTTAGACGATGCACGGCTTTCAACGCCACACCTCCGTGCCCGTCGGAGTTTACCGATAATCTGACGTCATACGACGTAATTCAAATAACTGCAAAACCAAACATAATATCTTAATTTAACAAAAATAGCCATTCACAAAAATGAATCTAGTTAAGTATAGAGTAATTTTGTACAGATTAGGTAAATAGTTCGCACTCTTCCTTAAGATAGTGATCATAAAAAGTAAACTCGCAGTGAGAGCACAAAAACTCAACACGATCAAGTAAATAAATTATATTTTCGGAGTTATTCATGTCAGCAACAATACGCCACGGTCTATTGTAGAAATTAACAACCCATTGGCAGTCATTGCAGTAAAACCTTATATTAAAATGAGTTTCTTCCCAAGGTCATATTAGGTTATTAGTCACAATATGAGAAAATGAACTTCTATTAAACCTGTCAATATCTACAATTAGTACTTATTTACAATAGTAAAATAAATGATAATATAGTCAATCTGTAATGTATCACGGCTGGGGAATCCTAGATATTTTTTTGTATTTAGTAAACGAATAACTAGTTGATAAATTAATCATGATATATATCTTTTTTTTCGCCGGAGACTAAAATGATATTGCTTTTTTTCGTAACTGCAGATTCTGTGGATTTATTTCATTATTTTGAACAATATACGAAACTTAAGTGACTAAAACTAAATCTAATCTGAACCAGAATCATAAAAACTGTATTATTCGGGCTAAACGAATCTAATAAAGATCTGTTATTTTTGTCTCCTGCGAAAAAAACAGACTATAGGAATCTATCGAATACCTACATAAACAAAATATCACCTATAAATAAAATATTACGAAGCGGGATAACTAATAAGAGTGGCAACGTCGCACTATACAAAGGAATTGCGTTAAGACGATGTCGTTGAGAGCCGTGGTAGCTCACATGGTTAACGCTCGTTATAGGTATCACAGTACGGGAGCAACCCGGGTTCGATCCCCACTGGCGCCAATGAAATTGTTGCGTGCTGATTTAGCTATCAGTTGGAAAGTCTGTTTTCTGGGCCAATTTGTTTTGTTACACTGACATCGCGCAAGTCACCTAGGGACCTAGGAGGTTGTCGGTTGCTTATTTTTTATTTTTCTTTAAAATTTTCGTCGGTAAAATAACATATTTATAAAAGTAAAAAAAAGTAAAGTTACAGCCTATATACGTCCCACTGCTGGGCACAGGCCTCCTCTAATTTCTGAGAGGGTTTTAAGGCAAGGAAATGTCCGCCACGCTGCCTCAATGCGTGTTGACGAACTTCACATTTCTTCGAAATATATATTTTTTAATTTCTCAGACATGCGCTACCAGCATGCGACGACGCGGCCCGCGGCTTGCCGCCACTTGCGTTTGCCGCGCTTTGTCTCGTCACAGAGTGGCGAAATCACAGTAATATAGGTATTTTATAAACAGCACCTGTCTAATATTATGAAATATGTAGATAAAACTTAAAACTTACCTTGATAAATGTATACCCTTTTGTTTGTAATATTTTTAAGCTATTGCATAGCTTCTATCGCGGGCCTTGAGTGCGGGAAAATCCAGAAATTTCGTAACGAAAAAAACCTCACGCTCTCCGACGGGCACGGAGGTGTGGCTTGAAGGCCGTGCATTGTCTAACGATGGTCTAACGTCGTTTCTTTTCCTCAGTCTTTGTTGTCTCTGTCGAAGAGTTTTGAAATTTTGAATATGAATGAACAAAGTGCATTTATTATTAAGGCTGCTCTCTCGCAAAAAGCTTGAAAAAAGCGTGCAGATGAACCAACTTTTCGTCGACACTTACAGAGAAATTACATATGAAAAAAATAGCTAGTAATCTACACGATCAGATCATGTAGATTACTAGCTATTTTTATATCTAGTAATCTACATGATCTGATCATGTAGATTACTCTCTCTATCTATTGAGCTTGATACACATCTGTGCTTAACAAGTGTTAGCGTTTTTAGACAAGAACTCGCAGACTTTTATAGTCGAGCCTGCCACGTCATTTATGTTCCTAGCTAAGCGCAATGCACGTCCCGCGTCCAAGTTCTTGGTTCCAGCTAGCCCCTACGCCGCGGCTGCGCTCGAACCTATTTTTGATATACATTTTTTAACTAAACTATTTTCAAAATTTCAAGTCTCTAGGTCATAGATAAATTACTTCAAAATCGATTACTAATAAATTACTAAATTCAACCCGAACAGATATATATGAAATCAAGTTAATAAAAACGTGGTAAAAAATGCATGACGAAATAATAAAGACAATATAATTTTGAGCTATTGCATAGCTTCTATCGCGGGCCTTGAGTGCGGGAAAATCCAGAAATTTCGTAACGAAAAAAACCTCACGCCCTCCGACGGGCACGGAGGTGTGGCTTGAAGGCCGTGCAATGTCTAACGATGGTCTAACGTCGTTTCTTTTCCTCAGTCTTTGTTGTCTCTGTCGAAGAGTTTTGAAATTTTGAATATGAATGAACAAAGTGCATTTATTATTAAGGCTGCTCTCTCGCAAAAAGCTTGAAAAAAGCGTGCAGATGAACCAACTTTTCGTCGACACTTACAGAGAAATTACATATGAAAAAAATAGCTAGTAATCTACACGATCAGATCATGTAGATTACTAGCTATTTTTATATCTAGTAATCTACATGATCTGATCATGTAGATTACTCTCTCTATCTATTGAGCTTGATACACATCTGTGCTTAACAAGTGTTAGCGTTTTTAGACAAGAACTCGCAGACTTTTATAGTCGAGCCTGCCACGTCATTTATGTTCCTAGCTAAGCGCAATGCACGTCCCGCGTCCAAGTTCTTGGTTCCAGCTAGCCCCTACGCCGCGGCTGCGCTCGAACCTATTTTTGATATACATTTTTTAACTAAACTATTTTCAAAATTTCAAGTCTCTAGGTCATAGATAAATTACTTCAAAATCGATTACTAATAAATTACTAAATTCAACCCGAACAGATATATATGAAATCAAGTTAGTAAAAACGTGGTAAAAAATGCATGACGAAATAATAAAGAAAATATAATTTTGAGCTATTGCATAGCTTCTATCGCGGGCCTTGAGTGCGGGAAAATCCAGAAATTTCGTAACGAAAAAAACCTCACGCCCTCCGACGGGCACGGAGGTGTGGCTTGAAGGCCGTGCATTGTCTAACGATGGTCTAACGTCGTTTCTTTTCCTCAGTCTTTGTTGTCTCTGTCGAAGAGTTTTGAAATTTTGAATATGAATGAACAAAGTGCATTTATAAAGGCTGCTCTCTCGCAAAAAGCTTGCAAAAAGCGTGCAGATGAACCAACTTTTCGTCGACACTTACAGAGAAATTACATATAAAAAAATAGCTAGTAATCTACATGATCTGATACGTAATTTGGTTTAGCCATAATTTTTCTATCGGTGTCACATAATAAATAAAAAAATACCCAAATCACCTCCAAATCGTTGAGATGAAACTACTTTACTCCTTCATTGTTTATCAAAGGAACATAAAAAAAAATATCTACTGCTTTGCAATACAAAATAAAATAATTTGGTTTGGTTACTTTTTAGAAATATGTATTATTTTTATGATAATAAATTAAAAATGCGTCCCGATTAAATACTGCATCTATATCACCCCCGCATTCGTCCACGAATTCAGTGCGGGGCGCATCGTGTTGCTAGGTGGACGTGCGCCGCGTTGCGAGAGCTCAGCACTACAAAATAAAATCGTAAATTATTACTGCAAAAATTTAATTTTGTTAATAGTGGAGTAGGTTTTTTCTGATTCTTGTTTAATAGTAGTGTTTTATAGAATTATTAATTGTACAGTTTTATTAATGTTTAAGTTTAGTTTGTAAAACATGGGGAATAAGCAGAAACGATTGAAGAGAGGTCTAAAAAAAGACGTGTGGCACTCGGGGACTGCGGCGATAAAGCTATTGCATAGCATTTTTTATCATTTTATGCAATTATAATTAATTATTTATTTTATTTATGCAGTTAAGTCTTTGATATTAAATCAAGTTACACTTTTTGAGCGTGGTGACCGATAAGAAAACAATTTTTTTCTCTTATTGTATAAATGAGAAGTTAATATTGTTTAAAATATTTTAATATCTTACAATACATGTAGGTTATTCAGGAATTTTTATCATTCAGTTAGCAGCTAGTGTACACGCATAGGACTAGTCGCACGCACACAAAGACCGTGCCGAAGTCTGCCGAGTGCCGAAGTCTGCCGAACTGAAACGACGTTAGACGATGCACGGCTTTCAACGCCACACCTCCGTGCCTCCGTGCCTCCGTGCTTACCGATAATCTGACGTCATACGACGTAATTCAAATAACTGCAAAACCAAACATAATATCTTAATTTAACAAAAATAGCCTTTTTATTTATTATGTGACACCGATAGAAAAATTATGGCTAAACCAAATTACGTATCAGATCATGTAGATTACTAGCTATTTTTTTATATGTAATTTCTCTGTAAGTGTCGACGAAAAGTTGGTTCATCTGCACTCTTTTTTCAAGCTTTTTGCGAGAGAGCAGCCTTAATAATAAATGCACTTTTTTCATTCATATTCAAAATTTCAAAACTCTTCGACAAAGACAACAAAGACTGAGGAAAAGAAACGACGTTAGACCATCGTTAGACAATGCACGGCCTTCAAGCCACACCTCCGTGCCCGTCGGAGAGCGTGAGGTTTTTTTCGTTACGAAATTTCTGGATTTTCCCGCACTCAAGGCCCGCGATAGACGATATGCAATAGCTTAAAAATATTACAAACAAAAGGGTATACATTTATCAAGGTAAGTTTTAAGTTTTATCTACATATTTCATAATATTAGACAGGTGCTGTTTATAAAATACCTATATTACTGTGATTTCGCCACTCTGTAACGAGACAAAGCGCGGCAAACGCAAGTGGCGGCAAGGCGCAGGCCGCGTCGTCGCATGCTGGTAGCGCATGTCTGAGAAATTAAAAAATATATATTTCGAAGAAATGTGAAGTTCGTCAACACGCATTGAGGCAGCGTGGCGGACATTTCCTTGCCTTAAAACCCTCTCAGAAATTAGAGGAGGCCTGTGCCCAGCAGTGGGACGTATATAGGCTGTAACTTTACTTTTTTTTACTTTTATAAATATGTTATTTTACCGACGAAAATTTTAAAGAAAAATAAAAAATAAGGAACCGACAACCTCCTAGGTCCCTAGGTGACTTGCGAGATGTCAGTGTAACAAAACAAAACGGCCCAGAAAACAAACTTTTCAACTGATAGCTAAATCAGCACGCAACAATTTCATTGGCGCCAGTGGGGATCGAACCCGGGTTGCTCCCGTACTGTGATACCTTTAACGAGCGCTAACCATGTGAGCTACCACGGCTCTCAACGACATCGTCTTAACGCAATTCCTTTGTATAGTGCGACGTTGCCACTCTTATTAGTTATCCCGCTTCGTAATATTTTATTTATAGGTGATATTTTGTTTATGTAGGTATTCGATAGATTCATATAGTCTGTTTTTTTCGCAGGAAACAAAAATAACAGATCTTTATTAGATTCGTTTAGCCCGAATAATACAGTTTTTATGATTCTGGTTCAGATTAGATTTAATTTTAGTCACTTAAGTTTCGTATATTGTTCAAAATAATGAAATAAATCCACAGAATCTGCAGTTACGAAAAAAAGCAATATCATTTTAGTCTCCGGCGAAAAAAAAAAGATACATATCATGATTAATTTATCAACTAGTTATTCGTTTACTAAATACGAAAAAATATCTAGGATTCCCCAGCCGTGATACATTACAGATTGACTATATTATCATTTATTTTACTATTGTAAATAAGTACTAATTGTAGATATTGACAGGTTTAATAGAAGTTCATTTTCTTATATTGTGACTAATAACCTAATATGACCTTGGGAAGAAACTCATTTTAATATAAGGTTTTACTGCAATGACTGCCAATGGGTTGTTAATTTCTACAATAGACCGTGGCGTATTGTTGCTGACATAAATAACTCCGAAAATATAATTTATTTACTTGATCGTGTTGAGTTTTTGTGCTCTCACTGCGAGTTTACTTTTTATGATCACTATCTTAAGGAAGAGTGCGAACTATTTACCTAATCTGTACAAAATTACTCTATACTTAACTAGATTCATTTTTGTGAATGGCTATTTTTGTTAAATTAAGATATTATGTTTGGTTTTGCAGTTATTTGAATTACTTCGTATGACGTCAGATTGTCGGTAAACTCCGACGGGCACGGAGGTGTGGCGTTGATAGCCGTGCATCGTTTAACGTCGTTTCAGTTCGGCAGACTTCGGCACTCGGCAGACTTCGGCACGGTGTTTTTGTGCGTGCGACTAGTCATGTGTGTACATTAGCTGATCACTGAATGATAAAAATTCCTGAATAACCCACATGTATTGTAAGATATTAAAAATATTTTAAACAATATTAACTTCTCATTTATACAATAAGAGAAAAAAAATTGTTTTCTTATCGGTCACCACGCTCAAAAAGTGTAACTTGATTTAATATCAAAGACTTAACTGCATAAATAAAATAAATAATTAATTATAATTGCATAAAATGATAAAAAATGCTATGCAATAGCTTTATCGCCGCAGTCCCCGAGTGCCACACGTCTTTTTTTAGACCTCTCTTCAATCGTTTCTGCTTATTCCCCATGTTTTACAAACTAAACTTAAACATTAATAAAACTGTACAATTAATAATTCTATAAAACACTACTATTAAACAAGAATCAGAAAAAACCTACTCCACTATTAACAAAATTAAATTTTTGCAGTAATAATTTACGATTTTATTTTGTAGTGCTGAGCTCTCGCAACGCGGCGCACGTCCACCTAGCAACACGATGCGCCCCGCACTGAATTCGTGGACGAATGCGGGGGTGATATAGATGCAGTATTTAATCGGGACGCATTTTTAATTTATTATCATAAAAATAATACATATTTCTAAAAAGTAACCAAACCAAATTATTTTATTTTGTATTGCAAAGCAGTAGATAATTTTTTTATGTTCCTTTGATAAACAATGAGGGAGTAAAGTAGTTTCATCTCAACGATTTGGAGGTGATTTGGGTATTTTTTTATTTATTATGTGACACCGATAGAAAAATTATGGCTAAACCAAATTACGTATCAGATCATGTAGATTACTAGCTATTTTTTTTATATGTAATTTCTCTGTAAGTGTCGACGAAAAGTTGGTTCATCTGCACGCTTTTTGCAAGCTTTTTGCGAGAGAGCAGCCTTTATAAATGCACTTTGTTCATTCATATTCAAAATTTCAAAACTCTTCGACAGAGACAACAAAGACTGAGGAAAAGAAACGACGTTAGACCATCGTTAGACAATGCACGGCCTTCAAGCCACACCTCCGTGCCCGTCGGAGGGCGTGAGGTTTTTTTCGTTACGAAATTTCTGGATTTTCCCGCACTCAAGGCCCGCGATAGAAGCTATGCAATAGCTCAAAATTATATTGTCTTTATTATTTCGTCATGCATTTTTTACCACGTTTTTATTAACTTGATTTCATATATATCTGTTCGGGTTGAATTTAGTAATTTATTAGTAATCGATTTTGAAGTAATTTATCTATGACCTAGAGACTTGAAATTTTGAAAATAGTTTAGTTAAAAAATGTATATCAAAAATAGGTTCGAGCGCAGCCGCGGCGTAGGGGCTAGCTGGAACCAAGAACTTGGACGCGGGACGTGCATTGCGCTTAGCTAGGAACATAAATGACGTGGCAGGCTCGACTATAAAAGTCTGCGAGTTCTTGTCTAAAAACGCTAACACTTGTTAAGCACAGATGTGTATCAAGCTCCCCCCCCCCCTATTGGTGAGCGAGTTATGGGCCTACAATGAACGCCTATAAACCTAGCGCCTTGGTACGCTGGGGTGTGTATCTAGCCGTTGCCTAATGAAACAAGCAACACAAAAATTAAAACGGTGGCCGCCTTAGAGGCAGCGGGTGAGTTTCACTTTCTTACAGTTACCAGGAAGCCAGGAATGAGAGTTACGCACAAAAAGCACCTTGCACCACAACTAGTGCCCACTACACTTCACAGTGAGACCGCTGCCTCTCGGGACAGCGTGTTTCGCACATCACAGTGAGAGCACAAAGAAACTATGAACAAGCACAATGCTTTCAAATATGTATATTGTCAAACATGCGGATGAGCAAAGAGAGTGGAGTGAACTATAGCCTACTAAAGTCCACTGCTGAACATAGGTTTCCTTCACAGACTGCCCCATAGGGGGGACATTTACCATAAATCTTGCAAGTGCGTTGACAACCATTTTATTTTTAGTTATTATTAAGAAGAATCTCTTAATTTTTTCATTCCGACAGTCTCTTTCAACACCCACGGGATGATAAGAGGTAAAGGATATTCTTACACCTTTTGTAGATATTCTACACGGTAAAAAATGCAGGCTGATCAAATTGGAACCCAGTCTATTGTAAGTATGCCGACGAAATTAAAAAAAAGTTTCTTCGTTTCATGTGTAACTAATAAACCTTAATCAGCATACTTATTTAAGAAATAATTAAAATCTACTATTGCTTGAGGTAAGATGCAAATAATATATTAAAGCAAATGTACCATATAATGTCGTGCAAAACTAGTACTATTGTACTAATTTAACGGCCAAAATTATCAATGTAGTACCAGGCACTACTTATAAACGTTAGGTTCTTACAGATACGTATACGTGTTATACATTGTACACAGTATACGTGGTAGAGCCATGCTGCAGTTATATTAGAAGTATAGTTGTAGCACGAATGGATCGGCTCGACCGGGGAAGGACCACGCTCTCACGGAATACCAGCGTAAAATAGTAGCTTAATGCTGCTGTGTTTCGTATGGTGAGTGTAGAGAACCGGAGACCCTTTTACTGGAATCGACGCATTCCATCTTAGTCCTCACGGGTGACAACGTATCCACATTTTGATTCGTAATCGAGGATAGATATAGAGATGTCTATGGGCCACAGCAACCACTTAACATCAGGTGGACTGTGTACTGGTTTGTCACCCTATCCTATAAAAAAATATGAGTAGTACCAAAGATTAATAATTTAATACCTAAATTTGGTCCTTAAGCCGAAGGTAGTCTACTAACCAACATATTAACCATAAAATAAATTCATTTTCAGTTGTTTGCAATTATAGAGCAGTCTGCTGAAATAACCAATTCATTATCTTAGCGCCGTATTTCTAAGTCGAGAATTACTTTATTCGTTAGAGCACAACTGGCTCTATGCCAAGGCCGCCTTGCACAAGGTCGTTTATTTTTATATAAATTCCTGAAACGTACAAATGGTTTAATTTATTGTACAAACCTTTCGCAAGACGAGTTTGTTAAACAATAGTTATTTGAATGAAATAAATTATAAAAAAATTATCTAAATTTATAAAAATGTATTACAAGAAATATTTAAGTAACGTGACTATAACAGTGTACATTGTTTTAGGTTTTCATTATTGCCTAAATTCTGGGTAAGTTTCAAAATATAACTTTACATACTCTACTATTACAAACCTACATAATGCTGACCATTGTACCCATTGGCAGGCGATGGATTATCATTGTTTCAAAATGATAATAATATTAAATTCAGCTTTAGTTTTCAAGATTTTTGGGTATAAGGTCATTAGCTAATCTAATTTTTAAAATCACTTCTATAATTCTTTTACCCCAACTTGAGTAGACCATTAGTCTACCCCAACTGTGGTAGAGCCACGTTGCAGCTATGTTGCTGCACGAGTAGCTCGGCTCGATCGGGAAAGTGCCTCGCTCTTACAGAATACCAGCCAGCGTAAAATAGCAGCTTAATGCTGCTGTGTTACGTATGGCAAGTTTAGAGAACCGCAGACCGTTTTTAGTTGACTTTAAAAAATGGAAGAGATTTTCTATTTAGCTGCGTATTTTTACCCATATAAATAATATTCAATTAAACTAGATTAAATAAATAACCATATAGAATACTTAATTCAAAATTCTTTTGTGAGATCTTTACCTATATTGTTTTTTTTATGAAACGTTGACTTAACGTTTTTTTTTCTACATTTTTTATTTCTATTAATCAAAGTAATCACCCATGCAATTGGTGTATCTTAGCCAACGAATTGGCGGTTTTTCTTGAAGAAGAAGAATTTATCAATGTTCTTCTTGAAGAAATCAGCTGAACGGTAGACAATAGATTCTTAAAAGACATATTGTACTGCCTCTCTGGTATTTGATTTTTATCCGCCAAAAAGTTATCCCAATTCTGGAAAAAGTTGAAGCCTGTAGGCACTAGGTCTGGTGAGTACGGCTTCCGCCCTACTAACCAGACCTACACACCTAGTGTCTACAGTCTTGTCTTACAAGAGCTGGAGTTGGAAGAGCTGCCTACTCCAACTCTTGTAACTTGGAGACCATCTGTTGTACAGTATGAGGTCACGTGTTGTCGTGCAGGAGCAGCGGGGACGAGCTTTTGTCCAAAGCTTGTTGAAGACATGCGAGTTTCTCCATCATTGTGTTCAGTTCTTCACAGTAAACATCTGCAGTAATGCTTATTTTGTTTGGTAAGAAGCTGTGATGATTGATCACATTTCTAGGTGTAAGTTTTCGTTTAGGGCATTGTTAAGGTGCTGAACTAAGGTCCAACCAACTTATTGAGCCCTTGTGATTGTCAAACAGAATCCAGGTTTCGTCGCAGATTACAATACGGTTCAAACTTCGTTTTAGTTAGCCGTAGATTAAGTTAAATCGATAGATTTTTATACGACAATCGACATTTTTACTGAAGTCTGTCCGATATAGGTTCATGAAATATCTTATTTGATTTCCTTAAAAATAAAGTAAAAAAAAAACGTAAAAATTTATTTATAACTAAGTAACGTTCAGAAAGTACTAAACATTAAACAAACTTTGTCAATTAATTTATGTTATCCAATATAAAAGTATTATGCCAAACAGGAGATCAGTTGAGTCAGTTTCTTATATAGTCAGGAACAGGACGACTTATAATATTTTTCTAAAACCATAATTAAAATAAAATTAAAGAAATGCTATTAAATGTTTTGTGTGCCGGTTTAGTATGGAAAGACTAAAAATATCATAATTTCGTGGTACTATCCATGAAGCTGGTTCCCTCATTCTCATAGTCCCATAGGACGGTAATCCGACGCAACCGGAGAGATATCAACGGCTTTACGTACTTTCTGAAGAACGGGAATAAATCACTGCCAACTTTCTTACTCGGGATTTCTACTTAAATCTAAGTAAGGAATTAATTATCATATTTTTCTTGACAGAAAAATATGATAATTAATTCCTGGTCCAGCTTAAATAAAGCAAAAGGCAAACGTCCCAGGGCTGAACGTACAACGGCCCTTTTTGTTTATAGGGAACTGAACCGACAGAATTAGCCGATATTCCAGCCCACCTTACTATTTAAAAAATCATTCAAAAGCCAAAATAAGCACAAGTAATGGTCCTGCATCAGCCTCTCCCCTATCTTCTTTTCATTAAAGTGAAGGGTACGTTGGGTTGGAAAACAACTTAACTTAACTTAAAATTCTGCAAATGTCAAATTAAATTGAAAGCAAAATAATGAATTGTACATTATTAAAATGGTACTTGAAAAAGATTTTCATTAATTATTTAAATTTATTTATCATAATAATTTCAACAATAATTTAGTAGATAATTTTACATAATATAGAAAAACCATTGTGACAAATACGAGTCCGATAGACAGACACCAAGGCCATTTATTGTGTTTAATTTTATGTGTTCCATTTTATGTGTTCCATTTTTCTGTATTTGGCACTGAACACTTAAAATTAACTTCTATAGCGTAATGGTTAAGATAATATGCTATAGTTAATTCGAATCCGCCATGTGTCATCGATTTACGTCACTCGCTTTTTATAGTTGACTGTATCTACTAATTATTGTTCAGTAACTCACGTTTCCGTGCCACACGACTGTAGCGGTTATCATTATGTTCGTTTATTTTAATAGTCGCTTTAATTGAGAATTGCTCTTTGAAATATTCTTGGAGACATATTTTTTGAGGATATCATTATTTTTTACAATTAATAATAGAAGCTTTTAATTAAGGGTTTATTCTTGGAACCTTTGTTTACCTCTAATACCTGATAAATAATCATTTACAATATATTAATGACATTTCTTATGTAACAAATAATTTATTGACTTTGTTTGCAGATGATATTGCCATACTATTGACATGTAACAAAAAATCTGACATTGGTAAATTTGTGAATGAGATTACTGATTCTTTGCAATTAATAATTGAATGGTTAGAACGTAATAATTTACTCATAAATTAATGCAAAACCAAGTAAATACAATTTTATAATAAAAAAAATTATGAAAATAAGCTAAATATTGTATACAATGGCGAACAAATAAAACAAGTAAAAAAAAATTCCTTTCTCGGTATACATAAAGACGCATTTTGTAACTGAAAAACTACATAGAAAAAGTATGTAATAAACTTAACTGCTTTGTTTACGTACTACGGAACCTCACAAAGACGGTATCGCAATCAACAGCTCTCATGGCGTATTACGGATACGTTTATTGTGTACTTGGCTACGGTATAATAATATGGGGAAATTCTGTAGACATCAATAAAGTTTTCATTGTGCAAAAAAATGTCTACAAACAATAATAATAATAATAATATCCCACAATTATCACACACAACGCCATCTAGTCCCAAGATAAGCAAATGTCTACAACCAATAATAATAATAATAATATCCCACAATTATCACACACAACGCCATCTAGTCCCAATCTAAGCAGAGCTTGTGTTATGGGTACTAGACAACTGATAAACATACTTATATATTTCTAAATACATAAATATTATAGATAAATTACACCCAGACACAGAACAAATGATCGTGCTCATCACACAAACATTTGTCCTGGGTGGGAATCGAACCCATGACCTCCGGCATAGCAGTCAGGGTCACTAACCACTAGACCAACAGGCCAGTCATAGCAATATATAATATGGCCCCTCATAAGTCGTGCAAATCAATATTTAGAGATTTCAAAAGTGCTAACACTTCAGTAGTTAGTTAGTACCAGTTCTGGCTCACTGAGTCGGAAGTGGTACAAGTACAACGTTCGTTGACTCACGATCCTAAAAAAAAAGTTTTGGCATGCTCTGATCACGAATCTGCGGTCCATTTTTGCGTAGGATGCACGGTTCCGGAGATGTGCAGATCAATTAACTCTTATTTAATTGATATCCGGTGAGGGCCTCCACCGTCATTAGCGCTCCATTGTTATTATCTATTGTTCATTGAATACCGTCATTGTCTATTCGTGCGTCGGATTATCAGTGCTATTGTATTATACTCCTTTGTTCCTAGCTGCAACGCTAATCTGAATCATCAATAAAATACATTACCTAATTTTGTTACAATTTTTATTTACGAAATACAAAATTTTATTACTTATTATCTATAAAATAGGAGCGAAACATCTCATCCACTAAAATATAGTTGTACAATGTTTTCCCTGTATATATACACAGGTCCGTATGAATCAAAATATTGACCGGCATCATTCGTATCGATATACAAAGCTACCCAATGTGACCCTGGTTTATCATCTGTACCCAAATTGCATATTACCTAGTCAGGTCATAAATTCTATCACATGTTTAATATAAAATAATTGAAACAAGCTTATTCATTATGTAACCATCTATTTACCAAAATGAATTTAACAAAACATAGATTCTTATGACATTATAGTTTATTCAAAATGACCTCCGTGATTTTGAATACGGGCCTTCAATCTGCGCGGCCAGTCGTCTATCGCAGTACGAACGAGGTCCATGTCAATATCGGCGGCTGCCTTAATCAAGGATGTCTTGAGTGACTCCAAATTGGGATGAGGCTTTGAGCACGCTTTTTCCTCCAAGTGTTGCCATATCTTGTAATCTAACGGATTCAAATCTGGACTGGAGGAGGGCCAGTCTTCGTGACGGATGAAGTCGATTTCACGCGCCGCCAGCCAGTCTTGTGTGCTCTTCGCTCTATGAGCTGACGCCGAATCTTGTTGGAATACGCAGTGCCTGTTATTGAACATGGTATGAGAAACAGGTTACACAAGGTACGTCAGAACTGTATTTTGATACACAATTGCATTCGTTTTTACACCTTTCTCACAAAAATGTACCTCTGTTAAACCCCAATAAGAAACTCCCAACGATACCATGAGCGAGGATGGAAAATGACCTCGTTGGACACGCGGAATACGGTTGCTCGCTTTTTCACTACTGTGTGCGTACACCTTATCATTTTGTTTGTTGTAGCTCTCTTCTACGGTAAAATTTTTTTCATCCGAAAAAAGAATTTCCCGATATTTTTTTCCCACGTACCGCTTCAACAAAGCGCGGCATCTCTTCAGTCTCAGGTCCATTAGACAAGCATTCAAACGATGTCCTGTTTTTTTTTGATATGCCCGAAGCCCTAAGTCTTCATTTAACACCCTTTTCAACGTGGTTCTGCTTAAGCCCATCTGAAGGGCCAACAGTTTCTGCTTACGTTTGGGATTTCTTTGAATTCGCGCCTTTACAGCTTTTATCACTGCTGTAGTCCTAACAAATCGAGGGCGACCACTTCTTGACCTGTCATCTACACTAGAGTCTTCATTGTATCGTTTGATGGTACGATAAACGAATCTTTTGGTTATATTCAAATTTTTCAGTATATCAAAAAATTTAATTGGCGCGTAATCGCAATGATGCAACGCAATAACTGCAACACGGTCTTTTTTAAGCGTCCACTTCATATGTAAAAATGAGTAAAATTCTAAAAAGTATACAGTTTTATTTTCATGAACAATTCGAATTCAATAAACTTTTTTGTGGCCAGCATTCTAAAAGAAAAGTTTTTACTGTGTGACAATACTTATGACCTGACTAGGTATATACGTTGGTACGTGGGTGTACATGGGCAGTCGATTAGCGGCATTAACATTATTTTCTAGACTGGGGTGAATCTTTTTCAGATGTTGTTGTACATCTAGTGTATCCATGATATTACTGCTATTAGTAGATTATTACAGTACAATCTACTCAATGACTAACATATGAATGATCAATTATAGTGATTTCTAAATATTAAATTGCATTTTATATTTTTTTCTGTTATACAAAACGTATTTGAGTCATCAATACACTGAATAAGACGCAACACGAAGTAATGCTGAGATAAGCAACAGAATGTGAGATAAGGTTGTTGACGCATAAAGTTATTATCTGTAGAAATTCTTTAGATTAGAATTATTACTTACTGGTACTATATAAGACCAAGCAACTGCAGTCATGGAGTTAGTGTATGGTCGTTTGACCGCAGTGTATCTATCAATACTACATTTGTGTTACTTCAACGCATCAAAGGCCATAGATGTAAGTGTTTAATCTATTGACAAACTTACTTTTCTTTCCGTTATTTTCTTAAGTGTGTATGATTTAGTGTTAACAAATTATATTTAAATATTGTGTGTGTATATGATTAAGCCATGGTAGCTCAGATGGTTAGCGCAAGCTGTAAATTTCACAGCACGCGACCCGGGTTCGACCCCCGCCGGCACCACTTAAACTGTTAATTGCAATTTTAAGTGCTGATTTACCACGTGCTCGGCGGTGAAGGAAAACATCGTGAGGAAACATGCATGTCTGAGAAAATTTCGAAGGCATGTGAGGTTCGCCAACACGCATTGAGACCGCGCCGCGGACATTTCCTAGCCATAAATACAAAGACAATAGCAGAAAGTAAAAAGTTAAAAAATACTTTTTTAACAATGACAGTCATTAGTTGATCATTAGTGAATGTGATTCTGTTTTCTTAAATTACAGGAAGAAAAGAGTAGAAGGAAGAAATGGGATGATGGAATTACTTCCCATCATCCCATTTCTTCCTTGAAGAATGAATTGTTATGTGAAGTTTGTTGGAACAAACATATTTTAGTCACGTGTAAATACTTTTAACATTTTGGTTCAAAATGACACAAAATCTAAAAAATATTAGACACATCATCGACATGGACGGATTTTACATTACATATCCTCATAAACATTTTCAATGTAGAGAAATGGCTATTCTAGACGTAAAACTATCTAATAAAAATGATTCGTTTATCGATCATTATTTGTTTCGGCCAAGTTATCCTTTCAATTATTTGTAGTCGAAAGACAAAAAAACTGTTCGTTATTGTGAAACACACGTGCACGGCATTCCATATTTTGATGTGACCGAAGAATTAAAATGTGCCTACAAACAAGAGAACATCATTCCCATATTAAATTGGTATATTAGAAATTTGTGCAAAGACGAAGTGATCGCATACAAAGGTGGTTCAACAGAAAAACAATTTTTAAAAATGTTGACGACGAATGATAGAATTTTTAATATTGAAGAATACAAATGTCCAAAATACAATGATTTGGTAAATGTCATAAATTTAAACAAACGTTATGTGCGTAATAATCATATATTTGCAAAAAATAATCACAAAATTTTACATTGTTCTTGTGACGAAGTGTGGGTTTTTTTCAAGTGGTTATTACTTGAAAATAAAATTTTAAATTAATCATAAATTTTTATTTGATTTCCAAAAAAATTTGTCATAGTATACTATATAATACAAAGGTGGTTCAACAGAAAAACAATTTTTAAAAATGTTGACGACGAATGATAGAATTTTTAATATTGAAGAATACAAATGTCCAAATACAATGATTTGGTAAATGTCATAAATTTAAACAAACTTTATGTGTGTAATAATCATATATTTGCAAAAAATAATCGCAAAATTTTACATTGTTCTTGTGACGAAGTGTGGGTTTTTTACAAGTGGTTATTACTTGAAAATAAAATTTTAAATTAATCATACACTTGTACTGGAAATTTTTTTTGATTTCCAAAAAAAATTGTCATACTATACTATATAATACAAAGGTGGTTCAACAGAAAAACAATTTTTAAAAATGTTGACGACGAATGATAGAATTTTTAATATTGAAGAATACAAATGTCCAAAATACAATGATTTGGTAAATGTCATAAATTTAAACAAACGTTTTGTGTGTAATAATCATATATTTGCAAAAAATAATCACAAAATTTTACATTGTTCTTGTGACGAAGTGTAGGTTTTTTTACAAGTGGTTATTACTTAAAAATAAAATTTTAAATTAATCATAAATTTTGTTTGAATTGTTTACACCAACACTTTCATTTTTTATTTCTCACCTTAGAACTTTAGACGTGTGTAATGTTTCACTTTATACATCCATGTACTGCTATTGTGGCAGGACCAAGTGGATGTGGGAAGTCAAATTTTGTAACAAATTTCATAAAATCAGTTACAGGAATATGTAATTGAGATTTTAATCAGATCACATGGTGCTTTGATGAAATGCAACATTTATATAATTTACCAAATGTTAACTATCATCAAGGAATTCCAAATCTTAAAATGTTTGATGGTGAAACTCAACAAATAACCATCTTTTAACAATAGTATACTTACATCAGCATATCATACTCATACATGGACCTGAGACCGAAGAGATGCCGCGCTTTGTTGAAGCGGTGCGCGGGAAAAAAATATCGGGAAATTCTTTTTTCGGATGAAAAAAAATTTACCGTAGAAGAGAGCTACAACAAACAAAATGATAAGGTGTACGCACACAGTAGTGAAGAAGCGAGCAACCGTATTCCGCGTGTCCAACGAGGTCATTTTCCATCCTCGCTCATGATATCGTTGGGAGTTTCTTATTGGGGTTTAACAGAGGTACATTTTTGTGAGAAAGGTGTAAAAACGAATGCAGTTGTGTATTAAAATACAGTCCTGACGAACCTTGTGTAACCTGTTTCTCATATCATGTTCAATAACAGGCACTGGGTATTCCAACAAGATTCGGCGTCAGCTCATAGAGCGAAGAGCACACAAGACTGGCTGGCGGCGCGTGAAATCGACTTCATCCGGCACGAAGACTGGCCCTCCTCCAGTCCAGATTTGAATCCGTTAGATTACAAGATATTTCTGGCGAATATTGCTTAATGTATTTGCTATATAAGTTTCAGGGATGTTCAATGCATAGTTTCACGAGTATATTTACAGAGAACACATTGTACAACGATATGTTAGTGGATGAGATGTTTCGCTCCTATTTCATAGATAATAAGTAATAATATTTTGTATTTTATAAATAAAAATTTTAACAAAATTAGGATATGTGTTTTATTGATGATTCAGATTAGTGTTGTAGATAGGAACAAAGGAGTATAATACAATAGCGTAAGCCGACCCACACGCTGACAAATAATAGATAATGACGGTATTCAATGAACAATAGATAAGAATAATGGAGCGCTAATGACGGTGGAGGCCTTTACCGGATATCAATTAGATAAGAGTTAATTGATATGCACATCTCCGGATCCGTGCATCCTACGCATCAATGGACCGCAGATTCGTGATCAGAGCATGCCAAAACTTTTTTTTTAGGATCGTGAGTCGACGAACGTCGTACTTGTACCACTTCTGACTCAGTGAGCCAGAACTGGTACAACGTAACTACTCACTTCCGTGCATATACATTCTTGAAACAGCAAAATTTGTTATAAATAACCCCGAGCTGTTTATAACTGCTGAAGGTATTATCAGATCAAAAATGAGGCATCCAGATAAATTAGTCTTGATAAAATACCAAAAACAGTTAATTATCATAAGAATTGCTATGCTGAAATGTGCATAAAAGTATTTAACTCTATACCCAGTAACATAAAAAGTGGCTATTTAGTAAATATTTTTATTCGGTTAGTGAGTTGTTGGAAAAACAATATCTTTAAATTTTGGACAATTTTTAATAATAATATTTTAATAATTAATATATACTGTGACATGGAAATAAAAATATTAATGACGTGATAGTGCAAATAATAGTAAATGTTTTTGTTTAATTATGTCACTTTCTAGTTTATTTTTATGTTTTTTGTTGGTTAATTATTATCAATGTTTTTTTTGTAATTTTAATCTGTATTGTGCTTAATAATACTTAATGTTTTTAAATTTTCTATCATTTTATACACCAGAAATGGTTAATGTGTTGTACTATATTTTTTTATAACAACTGTAAAACACTTTATAGGGACTCTAGTGCTTGTGTTAGGATCAACGGGGTCTACCCGGACTGGTTTGACATCCATAAAGGTGGCAGACAGGGCTGTGTGGCTTCCTCGTGGCTGTTCAACCTATTTATGGACAGTTGTTTGCAAAATTTGAAAGTTGAAGAATGCGGATTAAGAATGGGTGAGTTAACCGTCAAATGCCTTTTGTACGCCGAGGATCAAGTTATCCTTGCGTCGTCGGCGGCCGAGTTGCAAATTATGGTTACATTAATGAACAGATCATTAAAAGAAAGGGGTATGAAAGTGAACACAAGTAAGACGAAGGTTATGGTTTTTGAAAGAGAAGAAAGTAAAACGATTTGTGAAATAAGAATAGAAGGGGAGTTGATCGAGCAAGTAGACGAATTTGTATATTTGGGCTGCGTATTTAGCAGGGATGGGAAATATGATAAGGATATAGAACGACGAGTGAATGCGGGAAATAGAGTAAATGGGGCCCTACACTCTATGGTGAAGAGTCAAAATGTGTCGAAAAAGGCACGTATGGCAATTCACAATGCTGTGTTGGTCCCTACTTTAACGTATGGTGGTGAAAGTTGGGTGTGGCAGAAGAAGCACGAGAGTAGAATGAACGCAGTAGAAACGCGGTCGTTAAGTAAGGAGTATGTTAGGGCTGAATCTGAATGACAGGGTAAGAAATTGTGTAATAAGAGAAGAGTGTGGTTTGCAAGATGATGGATTAAGAAAGGAATGCTTCGGTGGTTTGGTCATGTGGAAAGAATGGATGAGGAAAGACTGATAAAGAAAATTTATGTTGCAGAAGTGAATGGCAGAGCCGGAAAGGGACGTCCTAGGCGAAAATTTATCGACCAAATTGGCGATTTATTAAAAACGGGCCAAATTAGGAGTACCCTTAACCGACGAGCATGTATGCGTAGGTGTATGGATGTGAAGGAGGCGAGAGAGGTGTGTCAGGATCGTGCCAAATGGAAGTCTGTAGTCTCTGCCTACCCCTCTGGGTGACAGGCGTGAGTGTTTATGTTATGTTATGTTAACTGTAAAACACACACATTATGCAGAATAATCAAATAAATTAATTAATTAACTTAAAATCTTGATAAATCAATCAAATTGATAAATCAAGATTTTAATTTAAAGTTGATAGTAATGACTCTAGCAAAATTGTATTGTGATATTGGGAAGCAAAATAAGGTTGCTTGCGGCATATAAAAGTTATCACCCCCTTCTATTGTTGCGTAAACATGAAATACATGATAATAATGCGAGTATTTCGTTTCCGCAGAACCGAAATACTCGTATTTGAACGATCTTAAAGCAAATATTTAAGTATTTTACTGTGTCATATGTATAACTTGCATGTGAAAATAGGTTTTTAATATCTTTATCTCATACAAAGGCACCGAGTATAATGACAATTCGATACGACATGACACTGTGACTATATAACAGCGTAAAAATCTGTTACAATAAAGTCATTCAGCCACTGTCGTCGTTAGTAGTGAAGAAACATGACAGCGTTATTAATCAAGTTTTTTCTATTCATCTTGTTTTTTTTTCAGAGTTAGAGGTAGCTTCAACGATAGATTTTACCCGCGCTACCACTTGGCTCCACCCTTCGGATGGATGAATGACCCCAATGGTTTCAGTGAGTACAAAAATGAATTTCACTTGTTTTATCAATTTAACCCTAATAGTAGCCTTGAACCTGGTATAGCCCATTGGGCACATGCTAAAAGTAAGGACTTATTTCACTGGGAACATCTTCCTATTGCCATGTATCCAGATAAATGGTATGACAAGTCGGGAGTTTTCTCAGGCAGTGCTATAGTGGAAAATGATAAAATGTTTATTTTTTACACCGGAAATGTTAATTTTCCTGGACAAGATCCTGACCACAAGCAGATTCAAGCTGGTGCTGCAAGTTTTGATGGAGTGAGAGTTAAAAAATCCAAAAATAATCCGATAATAAATGGTACAAAATTTCAACCTGATTTTCGGGATCCAAAGGTTTGGAAACACGGGGACACGTATTATATGGTTTGTGGAAACTCATTTAAGGACATTGAGAGTAATGCTACTCTTGGTAGAGCAATTGTGTTCACTTCTAAAAATATGATGAATTGGAATTTTGCTTCCGTTTTGGACGAATCTGACGGATCACTTGGGTATATGTGGGAATGTCCAGATTTTTTTGAGCTTGATGGTCGCTTTGTCTTATTATTATCTCCTCAAGGTATGAAACCATTTGGTGATAAATACCGAAATTTATATCAAACTGGTTACATAGTTGGTGATTTTGATTACATTACCAACGTATTTACCCCTAGAACAGACTTTATTGAATTAGACCATGGTCATGATTACTATGCCACACAAACATTATTAGATAAATCAAAACGCAGAATAGTAATCGCTTGGTTAGATATGTGGGGGCAATCATACCCCGAGGGACGTGATGGGTGGACTGGTCAAATGACAATTCCTAGAGTTTTATCTCTTTCAAAAACTAATCGACTCATACAAAAGCCAGTAAAAGAAATCACTTTGGCTAGGGGTCGACCTCTTTATTCAGGTAGAGCTTGTTCCGGTACAGTAGTTACACTGGAAGACAAAGCTGGTGAAATTAATATTAGAGCGCCTAAGGACAAGGATTTAAGATTACTAATTGAATCAGATGGTGAGTATCACCAAGTGATTATAAGTTACGATTATAAAAAGGGTCTTGTAACTCTTAATCGCGGCAATAAAGACGGTATCCGACGTACAAAGTGGAGGCCACAAAAGAAATTATATTTAAAAATTTATATTGATGCAAGCTCAATTGAACTGTTCTTTGGTGATGGTGAGATCACATTTTCTAGCCGCTTTTTCCCAGAAGGAGCAGTCAAATTACGAGTAGGTGAAAATAGTGAAATTGAATTCATGAACGTCTTTACCATGAAACGTACAACTTTTGTAAACCATGATTCTGACGAAGCTGCAGTATAAATTAATGTTACTTGTTTTTAACTTAAAGTGTTAATGATAGAAAATTATTAAAATTATATTATGGCCGCTAATTTCATTTTTTTATTTATCTAGTAAAGTAATAAAACACATTATTAAAGATATTCAATAATCACATCTCAGATACATTATGCTTCACCATTGGTCGTGTGAGAAACTCAGTGGTGAATGGATTATAAGCCGAGGTAAAATTAATAAATGATGATAAATGAGAAAATATATCTCGAAGAACTGACAATCGATGAGTAGGAAGGGTTTTCGTGTAGCAGCATCTTTTAAGTGTAAGGCAGCCCACAAGCCCTACCAATAAAGTGCCGATCTGGTAAGACTTTGAGGAAGTTGATGTATGCAAATGTACATAGCCTTTATTATAAACACAGCAGTGAACTTGTGAAGGGCTGTAATGATGATAATGAATATGATGATGCTGACAAAGATATTCGCTTCAATGTCTAATCCTAGATATATATTGTTCGAAATCTCATGTTCAAACGAATATAAAAAATAAATAGCATTCTAACCAGACGATACGAGTACTCTTAAAAATTAAAACGGAATAACAAGAAAATGAATGATATAAAAACATATTTTAAAATATTGTTTACAAGTACAAATTGTTAGTTAGTACATTTTGTAATTCTGTCTTAACTTTATTGGTGAAGTTTTTGCAGGGTATCGTAAGAGGCGACGGAGGGAAACTAATCAAGAGTGGGGCCGCAACGTTTTCTTAATTTTTTTCATTAACTAATAATAAAGAACTATGGTTATCAATCCGCTTGCCAGGCGTGGCAACTATGGCAAACACGTCCCTTTATGGGACAATCTATGGGGATGCCAATGTTCAGCACTGGAATTTTATAGGCTGTAACGGTATTATATCTAAAGTTGCCCGACTAAGTTCTCACTATTCAATAAATAGAAATCGCGGTATATTAACATCTCAGAACTTTTATATAACTCTAGTCACCACGTCTAGTGGTGTGATTCTTAGTAACACCTGCTTGAATACTGTAACCGCTATAGTAATATAAATATAATAATAATAATATAAAAATTAATCTTCTTTATATTACCTTCATTTATGAATATAATCGTTTGTGTTTCTATAAGTGACAGTGTAACTTCTAAACGACTTGGATCTTTTGAGGCCATATTCATTTACTATTAGTATTATGTTTTCGAGACGATATAGTTCATAAGTGCTATTATCATCACCATTACAGCTTAGCTTAGCTTCTTTTGAACATAGGCCTTCCAAGATAATTGATAGAATCAGGCGTTACTTTGCGGTCGGCTAAGTTTTAGCGGTCAGCTGCCGTAGAGTCTACATTACCTGAGGATGCCTCGTGTAGAGGCGAAACACGTGTCGTATTATCGTCGATGGTGTGTCTTACCTGGAATAGTGGTGTTGGAAGTAGTGGTGCTGGGACTTGTGGTGACGGAGTTAGTGCATGCAATTAAGGGAGGGCGGGAGGAGCTCTTCAATCCAGGTAAGACACATCATTGTATTTATTTAGCGGAAGGTCGCGAAGTAATTTATATTTTCTTATTATAGGCCTTCCAAGCTGTCCAAGTAATGCTATAGAACACAGTCCTGAGCTACTTGCATTCACCACTTCTTGCATCTCCTACCAGTTCATATCCTAAGATTCAATAGGTGGCGCTATAAAATTCGACTCTAGTCAAGCCAAATTTTTTTTTTCAAAAATTTGCCTTTATAAAGTTGAAAGTCGGAAATACCATTAAAATTAACTCTGCTGCGAAAGACATTAATGAAGAAATAAGATATAGACCTTGTGTGAAGAAGCGGTGAGAAACTTACCAAGTAGACTTATTTTACCAACGGTCACAACTTATAAAACGTCAAACGTCTTGTAGTGACGGCGTTAGTAAATAAAGAAATACACTTCTTCATATCTTTCCGTGAGTATCCTAAGAAGCGATAGAGTGAACTGAAACAGTACACTATCAGCAGCATATTCCTGAGGAATAATCAAAATTTTAAATTAAAAAGTTAATATTTAAAGAAAATTGCGATCGCCAACTACCTACCAAGCATGAAAAATGTCGACTACAGTATATATATATATATATATATATATATATATATATATATATATATATATATATATATATATATATATATATATATATATTAACATTAAAGTACGTGTCACGTTGTTTGTCCGCGATGGACTTCTATACTACTTAACCGATTTTAATCAAATTTGCACACCGTGTGCAGTTTGGTCCAACTATAGTTTTTTTGGCCATGAGTGATCCACATTTTTTTTTACGAATTAAGGATTTTTAATAGGACATGACAAAGGATCATTGAAAAGGGCAGAACAACATATATATATATATATATATGTATATATATATATATATATATATATATATATATATATAAGTGAAGGAAAGGTGAAGGAAAACATCGTGAGGAAACCTGCATGTTGAAACATTGGGGCAGCGCGGCGGACATATCTTTGCCCCAAAACCCTAGAAATGAGGGGAGGTCTGTGCCCAGCAGTGGGACGTATATATATAGGTTGTAACTTTTAACTTTATATATATAATTGAGGTGTCCGTCTGTAATATCAAAGTAACTGCCTTTCATCTAGCTAGGGGGGTTATTAGCATGCCATTGAGAAATTAAATATAATTTTTGTTTGTCTGACCGGGATAATCTTCAGAACCTGCTGAACCGATTATGGTAAAACTTCTCAAACAGATTGAAAGCAGCACCAGGAGTAATTTAAACTATACTTCGTCCAAAAAAAATGTGATTTTTACCTACGTGAAATTGATAAAATGACCATCATTGACCATTATTGAAAAATCCAATGGCGTAAAAATCTATTCTAATCTACGTGCAGGTTGTTAGAGTATAATATATAAATAATCTTAATTGATTTCTACATACTCCTTCATATCCATACAAATCTTAATATGATTTTAATATAAGTAAATAATTTTTACATTTGCTTTGAACTTATGCAAAGAAGTAATGTAACCAGGAATGTCATTATTAAAAATGTTAAGAGACGTGGGTAGAAATAAAAGAAAATGCAAAGAAGTGAGCGTAGAATTCTAAACTCCCACTTGTTTAGGCAGTATAACCAGGGGTCTCGTTAGCTCTCGAGAGGAAAATGAGAACGAACATGTACACACTTGTTTATTTTATTGCACATATATAATATAAATAATTACCTGGTTCTATGGCGGTGCATAGTTAACCATCCACCATCTTTTTTGCCACCGCTTAGGATTTGATTTTTATGTGGTATATTTTTAAATAATTATAGTAGCTAACAGCACAAAAACAAAAAACAGCAGCAATTTTCAGATCCATCAAGGCAGGTGTGGAGAACGATGTTTTAGTTCAATTGATGCAAAGCGTATGTAGACAGTGTGCCCTGACCGAGAACTTCGAATTCCTCAAAAGCTTGAGACTCCAGCTGGGGCGCTTGGCGAGTGTGTATAACCGGCATTATAGTTCGTTCGCGTTATGAAAATAGTGAGTCATTATTGCAGAACGCATTATTAAAAAGCGACGCGACCCGATGAAACGCTATGCGTGTTGATTCGAATAAAATATATTGTTTTGTATAGATCAGAATCACACTGTTAACATCCGACGCGGTGCCATGCGCGCACACTAGGCGTGTGTAAATCTTAACGGAACTGACTCACTGATTCGAATCACTGTAGTATTTCAAAAGATTGGTTCAGTAACAATGTTTCAAATGCATCATTTGGATCTGGAACATTGCTCATTTAGTGCGACGTGTCTCGCTCGCGAGGCGACTGAGCCACAAGCGAGAGAGTGGCGAGTGAGCTCTCGAAATTAGGCGTGTGTAACTCTTAACGGAACTGACTCACTGATTCGAATCACTGAAGTATTTCAAAAGATTGGTTCAGTAACAATGTTTCAAATGCATCATTTGGATCTGGAACATTACTTTGCTCATTTAGTGCGACGTGTCTCGCTCGGGAGGCGACTGAGCCACAAGCGAGAGAGTGGCGAGTGAGCTCTCGAAATAATAACAATCTATACAAGTCAGAAAGAGATAACAAATGAGAAGTGTATAACTCAACTCGTACGGATTTTAGCTACAGTTATTCATGCACGTAAAAATGACCACTAAGGCGCTTACGTATCAAATACTATACGGTCGTCTTTTGCATATAATGTTTACATTAGAAAGTTGTCCTTTTACATTGATCCGGCACTAACTTGTCAAATTGTTTATGTTCGTTTGCGCCTGTTTACGAAAACATACTGAGTTCTGTTTAGGATTTCTTTGCGTATTGATTATTGTGACTTACTTTCTTCCTTTTCATCATAAATAATACACCAGCTTGCCATAAATTAAGGACTAGCCGCCAGTCCTAAGTATGGATAAAATATAAAGTAGGATCGATTTTATAAACAACCTTATTACGGTACACAATAAATAAAAATAACTAAATATATGATAAAAATAACCTAAGCACTTATATCATTCAGCATTGTTGCCACATAACATTTCACTGAATCAGTCAGTAATAAATGCCTGCGACGCAACTTAATGTATTCGTAACATTTGTATTTTATATCTTTTGAGTCGATGATCCAAATGAGCCAAATGAAACATATCAGTGCTTCGGAACATTTCAGTGATCGAGATGCAAATGTTCCAATCACAAAAATGATACACTTTGCCCACCTCCAGCGCACACACTACCCGATCCAGACGTGCCAGGTCGGTGTGTTGCCCATGGTAACGTAAACACGCTATCCGACGCGGCGCGTGCGGTATATTTCTAAACAACACCCAGTGCTACGCACGCCTCAGTAGTTCGAGAACTGTTACAGAGCATATATGTATGCATTCTTTGCCCCCATCCCTATTCTTCAAATTTTTGCTAAATTAATGAATTTATGCTAAATTATTATTATGCTTTGCATTTGTTTAGCGAAATGACCGACGAATAATTAATTGAGTTGGTAAAACGATATCCTGTTTCATATGACATGAATTTAGATATTTAAAGGGATCATACTGTGAGAAATAATGCATGGGAAGAAATTGCCAAGCAAATGAATACACACGGTAAGTTTTATTAAAGATAATGATTTCTTATATTTACGCGAACACTACACATGATTAAAACTATTATACAAAACAAATTGATATTGTATATGCCTATATCCCTGTAGTGACTTTTGGGAGCGTAGCATGTTTTTAATTTTGTATACCTCTTCTCACATTATCAAGTTGCCACGGAACGGCGCTCTCAGTACTAAAATGTTCTTCGAATTTGTTTTTCACTGAAAAGCATACATACTGTGTGGAATTTCTACGAATGGGATTTAAGTGGTAAAACGCTGTAGATTCTGTCAAATTCACCTGTAGTGAATCATCATAGTCTGAAGGCAAATTATCCGTGCCTAAATAGTTATGTAAGCAACATGTTGCCAGAATAATTTTGTCGACCATGTGTAGTTGAACTGACATAGGACCGGCAAAAATACGCCATTTTAATCTCAATATGTTAAAGACATTCTCGAGTATAAGTCGGCCACGAGTACCGATAATTGAATATTTTATCGGGTTCAATTTTACGAAAATCATTCTTGGCTTTATATTACTGAGTTGTGACAAACAATAAAATTCAATAGAGTTGTATTGTAAGCGATAGGATTTTTTTATTATCTTATACATTTATCGCAGGACCAGGAGGCGCGGGAGTGAAACATTTCTTTACAGAAAGTCTTAATAACTGAATTAGTACCGATTCCATATTCAAACCCGAGAGCTCATGGTCGGCAGTCATCTTTCGATAACTAAACTAAGCCCCAGACAAAGCTACGAGTATTGTATTGGATATACCATGATAAGCTGGATCGTTTATTTCTGCCATAACACAATTTAAAGTGTATTAAATTATTGTATATTAGTTGCCCACTGGGAACAGTAGCCTAGAGAGGCTAGTAGGACAAGTATAATTATCATCATCATCATTACAGCCCTTCACAAGTTCACTGCTGAACATAGGCCTCCCCCAAGTAATGCCACAAAACACGGCCCTGAGCCACCTGCATCCATCGATTTCCTGCATATTGTTGCGTGAATAAGTCAACGCCATACACTAGCGCCATCTAGTGTCAGGAACGAGAGCGAGGGGAGCTTTGCAGAAAATGACATCACAAATCTTTCAACCGACAGCGCCATCCGAAGAACTAAGTTTCTAGAAAATCTACACTCGAACACTCGTCGCTTTGCGCGCATTTACTTGAATATTCCGGATGCTTCATTGCTAATTTGTATATATAGGCGCTGCAAGATGCGATCGGGGCAGTATTGGATTTGGGCGAAACAAACGAAGCTTCGGAGCGGAATAAAGTGAATTAGTGTGTTTACTCGTAATTATTAGTGTTTTAATTTGTGTAAAGTAAATTAAAGTGTTAATTTAGGTAATTTTATCGGCAATTTTTATTGTCACGAACCTCAAGCTCGTAACAATTGGTGTCAGAAGTGGGATAAAATCATGCCGATTTTACCTAAGGAGGAAACGGAGGGTGTCCGTACCCGAAGTCAACGCCAGCAGGAGACGGACCAACGAAGATTTCGTGGCGCAACGCCGCAGACGTCGGAGGGCCAGCCACCGGCTGCAGGCCCGTCGGTAGCTCCTACGTCTGCAGCACCTGACTTAGGTAATCCGATGGTGATGCTGCAGGAGCAGGCTCGCCGACAGGAGGAGCAGGCTCGCCAACAGGAGGAGCAGGCCCGTCAGTTGAAAGAGCAGCTGCAGAGCGGACAAGAGGAACAGGCCCGCCGGCAGGAGGAACAGGCCCGTCGTTTAGAAGAGCAACTACAACGCGATACGGAAGAGCAGATACTTCTCATGAAGGACCTTCACGCTATCTTTGGAAAAGAGATACGGGAGGTGAAGGATAGGGGTGCTCAACATGACAACTGCCTGTCGGAGGCCGAAACCCGAATCGACCAAGTAAACAATCAGGTTGACAACGTAATGGCTGACATGAAGAAAACGCTGGACGACCTCAAACTTGGGGATGGAACAACAGCTCCCGTAGTAGCTACAACACCTTCGCTACGTGGATTCAAAGTGCCGCCGTTTGACAGTACCTCTTCCTGGTCAGCCTACAAGATCCAGTTCGAGGCTGTTATGAAGGCGAACGGCTGGAATAAAAGTCAGGCCATGACTTCTCTCACACTAGGCCAGCGCGACCAGGCCTTAACAGTTCTTGAAGCTCTCGGTGAGGAAGTAACTTATGAGCAACTCCTTGAGGCATTGGAGGCGAGATATGGCGACGCTCACCTGGAACACGTCTTTCGTGCGCAGCTTAAAGATCGTGTGCAGCGCATCAACGAAAACCTGCAGCAGTGGGCTCTAGAAGTGGAGAAGCTGGTGCGAAAAGCATACCGGTCTGTACCTACGCTCATTGAAGGGAACCTGGTGCAGACATTCATCGACGGCATCCGCGACCTGGAAGTCAGAAATGCTGTGAGACTTGGGCACCACGAGACGCTTAAAAACGCCTTGGCCCATGCACTGGAGGTGGAAGCCGTGCGGCAGGATCATCGTTCCCATCGCGTCAGGGAAGTTACAGCAGCTACAGTTCGCGACTGCAACAAAGGATACAGCCCTAGGTGCTATGGCTGTGGGGAAAGGGGCCATCTTCGATCCAGCTGCCCTAAGCGAAGCGCACAAAGGGAAAGTGAACGATATCAGGAGGGTAGTGCAGCTAACGGCACTGCCTGGCGGCGACAGGATCGTCGTTCACCTCACGCTAGGGAGGTTGCAGCAGTTACGGTTCGCGACCACAATAAAGGATACAGCCCTAGGTGCTATGGCTGTGGGGAAAGGGGCCATCTTCGGTCCAGCTGCCCTAAGCACACCCTAGGAAGGGAAGGTGAACGGTCTCAGAAAGGAAGTGCGGCTAACAGCACCACCCAGCAGCAGCAGGAATACGACTTTCCTATCAGACACTGCAGCGGGAAATCTCACGGCAACGCAGATGCATTGTCAAGAAGACTTTTTCCTGAAGATTGCAACCATTGTAGTAGGCAAGAGAGTAAGGAAGTGGTATCCGTGAGGATGCTCAGGGCAGACCACCTCAGCAACGAATGGAAGGACAGCTTACAACATGCACAGCAGGAGGATCCGGACATCAAGCCGGTTGCCGATTACATAACTATGTAGGCACGGATAAAGGCCAGTGCTCCCAAGCCTAAGTGGAGCGACGTCTCAGCAATGAGTACGACCACTAAAAGCTATTGGGCCAGCAAGCCAGTGGGATAGCTTGCTGCTTCAGGATGGAGTTCTGTGCCGTAAATGGGAAAATGTTAGGGGAGACAGCTGTCATTTGCAAATGGTTGTCCCTAAAGCTAAAGTACCGGATGTTCTACAGCTGTACCATAATGATTGTTCCGGAGGCCATCTGGAAGTTAAACGAACTCTACTGAAGATCCGAGAACGGTTTTATTGGGTCCACTGTCGAAACGATGTCGAGGACTTGTGTCGCAAATGTACAAGTTGTGCGGCTGTAAAGGGACCCCAGACGTGTAGTAGAGGTGCATTAAAGTTGTACAATGTTGGTGTACCATGGGAGAGAATAGCCATTGACGTGGCGGGGCCAGTTCCAGAGAGTGAAAGCGGTAACAAGTATTTCATGGTTGTGATGGATTACTTCACAAAGTGGCCAGAAGTTTTCGCCATTGCAAATCAAGGAGCTTCAACAGTTGCAGATAAACTAGTTCATGAAGTCTTCTGTCGTTTTGGAGTACCTTTAGAGATTCACAGCGATCAAGGAAGGAATTTTGAGTCTCAAATATTCCAGGAAACTTGCCGAGTTATGGATACTCATAAAACAAGAACGACTTCTTATCACCCGCAATCTGATGGAATGGTGGAACGATTTAATCAGACATTGGAGAGGTACCTAGCAAAAGTTGTAGACAATCGGCAACGAGATTGGGACAAGCACATACAACCATTTTTGTTGTCATATCGAAGTTCTGTTCATGAAAGTACAGCAGTGACACCAGCTTTCGCAAACTTTGGAAGAGAATTACGGCTGCCTGCAGACCTGATCACCGGGATACCACCTGATGCCCCACGCAGTATAACCGATTATGCAAATGACTTGCGGAACAAAATGAATGACATTTCTGAGCACGTCAGACAATCGGGCCAGCAAATGTCTGAGAAAATGAAAACCCGGTACGACCGCAAAATGAACAATAAAGGGTTCAACGAAGGTTCATTAGTGTGGTTGCACAATCCAGTCCGCAGCAAAGGGAAATCTCCTAAGCTTCAAGCTAAATGGGACGGCCCGTACCGGATTGTAACCAGGATCAACGATGTGACCAACGATGGATACAGAAAGGCGCAAGAGGGACTCCTAAGATCGTCCATGTGGATCGCTTGGCGCGTTATTATGGGACCGATAATGCTCGGGACGAGCATGTCTTAGGAGGGGGCAGTGTTGCGTTTATAAGTCAACGCCATACACTAGCGCCATCTAGTGTCAGGAAAGAGAGCGAGGGGAGCTTTGCAGAAAATGACATCACAAATCTTTCAACCGACAGCGCCATCCGAAGAACCAAGTTTCTAGAAAATCTAAACTCGAACACTCGTCGCTTTGCTCGCATTTACTTGAATATTCCGGATGCTTCATTGCTAATTTGTATATATAGGCGCTGCAAGATGCGATCGGGGCAGTATTGGATTTGGGCGAGACAAACGAAGCTTCAGAGCGGAATAAAGTGAATTAGTGTGTTTAATTATTAGTGTTTTAAGTTTTAATTTGTGTAAAGTAAATCAAAGTGTTAATTTAGGTAATTTTATCGGCAATTTTTATTGTCACGAACCTCAAGCTCGTAACAATATCTTACCAGGTCGTCACTCTATCTAGTGGGTGGTCGCCCTACACTACGCCTACCGGTACGAGGCTGCCACTCGAGAACCTTTCTTCCACATCGGTTATCGGTTCTTCGAGATATATGGCCGGCCCATTGCCACTTCAGCTTACTAATCCGTTGGGCTATGTCGGTCACTCTGGTTTTACTGCGGATATCCTCATTTCTGAGTCTATCATGCAGAGAAACTCCGAGCATAGCCCTCTCCATAGCTCGCTGAGTGACCTTGAGCGTCCTTATACGGCCAGCAGTGAAGGACTACGTCTTAGATCCGTAAGTCATCACTGGCAACACGCACTGGTTGTAAAATCTAGTTTTTAGAGATTGAGGTATACCTGACGAGAAGATATGTCGTAATTTCCCGAACGCTGCCCAGCCGAGTTGTGTACACCGGCATAGGTGTGACACGGACATTAAACATGATCTTTGTTTTGTCCATGTTCATCTTAAGACCTATCCGTTGAGAGGCACTATTGAGGTCATTGAGCATAGTGCTTAAGTCCTCCAGCGATTCTGCCATAAGGACTATATATCGTCGGCAAATCGAAGGTGAGTGATGTACTCGCCATTGATGTTAATACCGTATCCTTTCCAGTCCAGTAGCTTGAATACGTCTTCCAATGCAGCGGTGAAGAATTTTGGGGATATAACGTCACCCTGTCTTACACCTTTCTGCGAGCTCTGGTTCTGTACTCGGATAGCCATCGTAGTCCTACTGTACAAACACTTCAGCACTTCGATATACCGACAGTCATCTTGGCACCGCTGAAGTGACTGTATCACCGCCCAAATTTCGACAGAATCAAAGGCTTTCTCATAGTCCACATACGCCAGGCAAAGTGGCAGATTGTACTCTTCGGTCTTCCCTACAATCTGCCGTAGGGTATGTATGTAGTCTATGGTACTGAAGCCTTTTTGGAAACCGGCTTGTTCCGGAGGCTGGAAGTCGTCGAGTTTGCGTGCGAGACGATTCGTATTGACTCTCGAAAACAGCACGTAGACGCGGCTCAGAAGGGAAATTGGTCTGTAGTTCTTCAAGAGAGCGTTATCGCCTTTCTTAAAGAACAAGATCACCGCACTTCTGCTCCACGACTCCGGAGTAGTGCCACCATGGTGGACGGAATTGAAGAGCTTCTGAAGGACTTCAGTACCGGTATTCCACCCGCTTTCAGAAGCTCCGCTGTAATTCCATCCTTGCCCGGGGACTTTCCGTTTTTAAGGTGCTGGAGAGCCATTCTAATCTCGCTTAGACTGACGTCCAGGATATCATCGAAATAGTGTCGGATAAGACTTGCTCTTGGATTGTTACTCATACATGCGTGTGGCTCCAACGATGATGTGTACAGCTGCCCATAGAACCTCTCAATCTCACTTACAATCTCAGGTGTCTGTTGTCTCTTACTGGTAGACAGATCTCTGGCAAAGACTTTGGAGCCCTGGTTCCGCTCGATCGGTTGTTTAATACGAGCACTATTAAAGTTGCGTAAGTCTCGCCGCATGCATTTGGAAATCTGTCTGTTCAGTTACCTGTATGCTGTCAAATCTGTTTTTGCAGCCTCATATCCCGTCTAACAGCCATGAGATTAAGAGTGTGATCGGAGAGATTTTGTGTTCTTCTGCGGCGGGTCTTGCAGAACTTAACTCCGACCGCATGGACAGTTTCCACGAGCTTGTCATTCATATCGTCCACTGTATTGCAATCTTGTAGGCACTGAAAGTGGTTACGTTACTCAAGCTGAAAAGTTTCGGGATTCTGGATTAGAGCACGAGGGGGAGGGAGCGTTGACTTCATTAGACGAGACCTCTCCAACTTAACGTTTAGGTTCAGTGTGCCTCTAACCATTCGGTGATCGCTGCCGGTTTTCACCCTTACGATCACTGAGACATCACTGAACAGTTGGCGTCTGGTCGTCATAATGAAGTCAATCTCATTTTTTGTCGAACCGTCAGGGCTCGACCAGGTTCACTTCCTGTGGGGCCGCTTCTGGAAGAAAGAGTTGATCATAAAGAGTTCCTCTTTCTCCATAAAGTCAGCCAGCTGCTGGCCCCTTCGGTTCCGTTGCCCTTCTCCAAATATCCCTAACTTCAGCTCACCGTGCCTAGTTTTGCGTTGAAGTCTCCCATCAACACCGTGTAGTGAGTTTTGGAGGAATGGATGGCTTTGGAAATATCCTCATACATTTCCTCCACCTCCTCATCGGGATGTTGGTGCGTAAACCTGTATGACCTTCAGCGAATACCGTTTGGTGATTTTGAGTATCAGGTACGCGGCCCTCGTCGACATACTCCCAATCTTTACAACTTTGTTGAAGAGAGACTTGTGGACGATAAATCCGACACCTACTTGGGACAGATGGTCGCCCTCCCGGTGATAGAACAAGTTGCCGGATTTGAGAATCACCGTGTCCTCCCCCTCTCTTCGGACATCGGATAATCCTATAATATTCCAGCGCAACTTGTCTATCTTTTCTTCCAGCTCCAAGATCTTCTCGTCAGTCCTCAGGGTGCGTGCGTTAAATGTTGCCAGGTCGAGTCGTCGTAGGTGGCAACCGAACCTCCACCGGAGATTCTTAGCCCTGACAAGTATAAACTCGATATAATATATAATATTTATGGATGTTCTTTTCTATCCATATTTGTTAACAATAACGATAATTATCAAATATGAGTGTTGTTATTGATAAACAAACTCAAGAGTAACAATCCCTAGTATTGGCTACTCCACGTTTGTGTTGGAAAAATGCAAAAGAAAATTAGTTACTCTGGTGTAACATGGTATTTGCTCGAATCCACCCTTGATACCACGTTTTTATTACACGGTTAAATAACAGTGTAATAATAATATAGTATTATTTTTAATGTAATGTTTTCCCGTCACATTTCTATGAACGATGTCATCTGAGGAACTCGTGTCTCTGTAATTATTTCCTTGATTTTGCTCTTTTTAGAATATTTAGAGACGATGATTTAGAGACTAATAATACAATCATTGAAATTGAATGAACTATAACTTTCAAATAAATTGTCAGTGCGATACGCGCGCCACCTAGCGTAAGTTAATTGTACTGTGCCTATTATCTTTATACAAGTGTAAGCAATAAGTTGACAAAGTTTTACCGCAATATTATAAACGGTACGGCAGTGCATAAAGTACGAACAACAAAATTTCATTTTTATATATTCGAAAATTTAGTTTTTTGTCTATAGACAGATCTATAAATAATTAGAATAGGCATTATTGATATTTTATATACTGATTTTTTCTATAACACTACTTAATGAACTGTTAAAAGTAAATACTTTTTACGAAATTATCTGTTTATTTTTATTTTGTGTAGTTGCAGTTTGATGTTTTCCAGAAGTAATTAAACATTTAAGACTCGCGAATGAACCAACATACCCAATGTTGAAACCAAGAGCAAAATCCGTTCTGTAGTTACGAATAAAACATAGATAGACCAACATCTGCGCTGCAAGACCTGCATCTAAGGCTAGATATTAATCGATACATTTATTTATTGTATATCATTATATTAATATGATACATAAATATAATGTACGCTACGGGTAGGCCTGGGTATACAATTATTATAGATATACTAGCTTGCAGGGCAGACTTTGTTCTGCCCTTTTCGACGACTGTTTGTCATGTCCTATTAAAAATCCTTAAATTTGCAAAAAAATATTGTGGGTCACTCATGGGCAAAAAACTATCCCATCTTTCAAGTTGGGCCAAACTGCACACGGTGTGCAAATTTGATTAAAATCGGTTTAGTAGTTTGGGAGTCCATCGCGGACAAATAACGTGACACGTAAATTATATATATTAAGAAGATTTAATTACACTATCTGACAAATAGTCATCATGGCGGATGTGTGTCATGCAAACATTAACTGCGTATATTAAATTCGTATAACTATGAAAAATTAATTTTACAAGTGCTAAAATATTTTCAATAGTAACAGTGAACACTAATCTCCACGTGTAAGTGAAATCAAACTGTTTCAAACAACCAGTGAATATATAAATTGTTAATAAACATACCGAGTATACACAACAGTCATTAATAATGGCTAAATACTATAGTTCTTAATAATAAAATAAGTTTATCGTGATATATGAGCAAAAATCAAGCACCTTCAACCGAAACTACGTAAGTTTACTTAAAAAAACACTAAACAAATTGTGTACTAATATTAAAGAAAGACTTTGATTTTAATACTGACGGTGAATCAAAAAAGTATCCGACGACAAAGTTACCGGTCTAATTACAAACAGTGAGAGTTTGACGATACACACAGCATATACTCAAATTCGCCAATACAAATTAATGTAGTGATGGTGTAGTGGTTTCGCCGTTCGGTATCTCACTCGATTTCCGAAGGTGTAGACGGTTCAAATCAAGTCGGATAAATAAAGCGTATCTTTTCTACATTTTCAACAAACATTAAGACAGATTTAGTTGTAAGCCAGATTCAGTTCTAAAGGAGACAGATAATGAACGACACAAGATCGAAAACGAATATATTTATAGAAGCAGTAAAGAACTGCGACATCTATCGTAAGAAAAATCTTAAAATATTTTATAAATTATATATAATATCAACGTTAAATTTCTATGATGCCTAACCAAAGTCTTTCAAAAAATAGCAGTCGTAAGATGTCATCACTTGTAAGTTGTAGTAAATGTAAAAAAACTATTGAAGCTAAAAATTCACTGCTATGTTTAATATGTAAAAAATATTATGATTTTGACTGTATTGGCTATTCTGAAAAACTTTATCGCTTAAAGGATATAGAAAGTAGAAAAAATTGGAAATGTAAAGCATGTAAGCAAATATCTACTGGGCAATCTACACCTACTGGTGATCCATCCTACGTTACATTTAGAAAAAAATACTCACATAGTTCGAGTGGAAATAAGACACCTACAACAGTGGTAGCAAAAATGAGTGAATCGCCGATAAATGACTCCCACATATTAACCACTCTTCACTCATCTGACGATTCCCAGGCTACACCTAGTCAAATATTATCACGGAGCTATGGCTTCACAATTACTGATTCTATTACGGTGCAGGAAATGAAGGACACTATAAATAATTTACGGTCAGAGATCGCAAGTACACAAAATGAGCACAAAATGAGATAATACTATAATTGAGAACAACGACCTTCGGAGACAAATCACAAAATTAACACAAGAAAATAACCTACTAAAAACTCTATGTCAATCACCAATAAAGGATACCCAAATGAAACACCAAAACATAATAAAAGAGAAAAATATTCATTCTGCTTACTTCAAAGTTTTATATTCGCCAACCGCTTCTACGCCCTCAAAATTTTCTGAAAGGAAAAAAATAGAAAAGGTATTTGATGCGGAGATTGCTATTATCTTAAAACAAAGGATTTCGGAATTAGAAAACCAACTAAAGAGCGCTGAAAACGATATTAAAATTCTTAATGAAAAAATTCAAATGTTGCAACATAAAATATCATCAAAAAATGTAGGGTCTTCAATAAAACCTACACAAGACTCTAATACCGTAATTTCAGACATCAAAAAACAATATGTTAACTGCGATAAAATATTTATCTTTGGCACACAACAATGCATTGGGCTAGCATCTGCTTTAATACGCTCAAGAGCAAATACGGCTTATGAAAAATATACCATTTACTCGGAAATAAAACCGTATGCACTTTTTTTTTAATAGGATAGAGTGACAAACGTGCACACAGTCCACCTGATGGTAAGTGGTTACTGTGGCCCATAGACATCTATATCTATCCTCGATTACGAATCAAAATGCAGATGCGTTGTCACCCGCGAGGACTAAGATGGAATGCCTCGTTTCCAGTAAAAAGGGTCTCCGGTTCTCTACACTCACCATGCGAAATACAGCAGCATTAAGCTACTATTTCACGCTGGTATTCTGTGAGAGCGTGGTCCTTCCCCGGTCGAGCCGACCCATTCGTGCTACACTATACTACTAATATAACTGCAGCATGGCTCTACCACGTATAAAACTTACGCCTGATGTGCTAATAAATATCCATAATACACAAGTAGCCTCGAACGATAAAATCGTAGTGTGTGTGGGAGAAAATGATTACGACCTGAAAATACTATCTTCACAAATATGCACATTAATTAACCGGTACAAGTTAAATGGTATACTAGTCTTAAGTTTGTTTAAAAATAAGTACATATGTGTTAACGATTTAAATAATACTTTAGAAAATATTTGTAATAAATTTGAAAACTGTCATTACGTGAATTGTATGCCCAATAATTTATATTCTATGTGTAAATCAATAAATTCCGTAATTGACTATATTGATTATAAGAACAAATTCCTAAGTGCCAAGCAATTAAAAAAGTTTATACTACGCTGTAATAATAAATCGATATTATTATCTGATAAATCCAGCAGCTCCAAATATAAAAAAGGAACAATTCCCTCTTATTTTGCTCGAATGCAATCAAGTATAACTGTTTCGGGAGCGACTAATATTAATAATTTTAATGATATAAATACCGCGCCTAAAGGTACAATACCGTATTACTTTAAACTATTAAATAAAAACTATCTTTTTCGTGAATAAGAATACTACAAATAAGATGTTTTTAAGAATATTACATCAAAATATTGCTAGTATATTACCAAAACAAGGTGTATTAATGTTAACATTGGATGAACTAGATAAGGCAGGATACGCCCCAGATGTTATATGTCTTTCAGAAACTTTCTTGCGTACTGATCATGAAAAATACCTAAACGTTAATAATTATGAATTAGCCAGTTCGTTCTGTAGGGATGAGTCTAGAGGCGATACATGTATTTTAGTGAAGAAAGATATTGCATATAAAAAATTAAATAAGATAAATAGTTTAGCTACGCAAAAGTTATTTGAAGTTTGTGGTATTGAGATTCCTCTTTATAATCTGCTAATAATTTGTCTCTATAGGACTCCCTCTACAGACGAAATTCTGTTTTTGGACAAGTTAGACGGGATGTTACGTGAAATATTTAAAAACAATAATACTAATACTAAACTTGTAATTACTGGTTATTTAAATATTAATACTCTTAAACCAGGAAAAGCCAACACTTATCTTCATGATTTATGTCTTAATTACTGTCTTAAAATTCATATTAATGTTCCAACTAGAAAGGAGACATGTATAGACCATATTCTAAGTAATATAGAGAATGCTTCTGCAACAGTATTGCCTTTGTTTCTATCAGACCATGATACAGCTCAGTTATTAAGCTTCCAGATTCAACAAAATAAATCAATAAATAAGATATGTTTTAAATACAAAAGGGATTATAATTTAAGTAATGTCCGGAAATTTAAGGAATGTCTAAATAATCTATCATGGTGTGAAACATATTTAGAAACTGACTTGAACATTGCATTTAATAATTTTTATGATTTATTTTGCTTATTTTATAACCTATGTTTCCCAAGAATAAAAATACCAATACAAAATAGTAATCAAAATAATTGGATTAGTAAAGGTTTGAAAAATAGTTGTAGAACAAAAAGAGCACTGCGGAATCGATACTATAAAAATAAAACTAAAATAAATAAGGATACTTATAAAAAATATTCTTATTTATTGAAAAAATGTATCTACCAATCCAAGAAGAATTGTAATATAAAATTTATAAGTAAGAGTAAAAATAAATGCAGAGCAACATGGTCCGTAATAAAAAAAGAAATTTCAAATACAAAATTGGTTAATATTAAGGAGCTAAAAATAAATGAAAAATACCTAACGAACCCTTACGATATAGCAACCGCTTTTAATGACTATTTTATTGACATGACTAATCATATTATAACTAATAATGATAACGTGAAAAATATTACACCTAAAAATACAATATCACTATCAAACTCAATGTTTCTTAAACCCATGTCGAAAGAGGAGGTGAGTAAAGAGATCATGTCCTTAAATAACACTGCCTCGGAAGGTTACGACGGAATTAATACCAGAATAATTAAAGCTTGTGTATACGAACTTGTTGACATTATGACTTATTTAATTAATTTATCATTTTTGACAGGAAAATTTCCCGACAATTTAAAAATTTCAATTGTAAAACCATTGTACAAAAAAGGTAAAAAAGACGATATCAACAATTATCGACCGATTACCCTTATACCCATAATATCAAAAGTTTTTGAGAAATGTTTTTATAAGAGATTAATGGAATTTTCTGAGAGGTTTAACATAATAAAACAGAGCAATATGCCTTCCAGAAAAAGAAATCTACAACGCAACAAACAAAATATAAAAACAATAATTTCTAGCATAAATAATAACCTACTAACAACAGGATTATTCTTTGATTTAAGTAAAGCCTTTGACTATGTCACACATGGTTTTCTTTTAAGAAAATTAGATTTGGTTGGAATTAGAGGGATAGCTCTAGAGTGGATTTCATCTTATTTATCAAATCGACGGCAGTGTGTCGTTATTGATAAAATTGTAAACAATGAAATATTATCATTCTCATCTACGTACAGAGAAAAAAAATATGGTGTTCCTCAAGGTAGTGTTTTAGGGCCGGTATTATTTCTTTTATACATAAATGATACAACTCTGGCGACAAATCACAAACGTATATTGTATGCGGACGATATTTCCGTAATTGTAACATCTCAAAAAAAACAGTAATTCATTACATAATCATGAAAAGGAAATAAATGATACAATCGATAATATAACTAATTGGCTCCATAAAAACAATATGAAAATAAACCTAGATAAATCAAATTACATACATTTTAATAAAATAAAAACTAATTCTAGTCTAAATATCAATAAAATTAAGGAAATAGAACAAATTAAATTTCTTGGTGTAATTATAGATCGAAATTTAGACTGGAAAATACATATAGATGACCTATGTCAAAGAGTTAATCGTTTTGTGTATGCACTACGTACCATAAAAAAAGTAACTAATAAAAAAACGGCCCTATTATGCTATCGGGCGTATATTGAATCTATACTTCGATATGGTATAATAATGTGGGGTAATAGCATAGATTGGCGTAGGGCATTTATCGCACAAAAGAAGTGTATAAGGACGATATGTGGTATACCAACTAGAGAATCCTGTAAGTAAATATTCAAAAATATGTCTTTACTAACTATCCCCTCGTTATATATTTTTGAGATAGGTAAATTTGTAAAACAGCATACATATTTATTTAAAAAGTCATCTGATATTAATCCTAGGCTTAAAAGAAATCCAAATAGATTAGTTCTAAGCGAAGTTCCGAAGTCAGCTAAATATAGTAAATGCTGTTTATCAATGTGTGTACGTATATACAACAAAATACCCGATGAAATTAAAACACTACATAATATCAACGTATTTAAAAAAAGACTGTACCATTGGTTAATTGACAAAAATATTTATGACATTAATGAATTTCTGACATTTTAAACTAGATTTTGACAATAATGATTTAATAATAATTTGAAAATAATGTAAATCATAATTATAATTTAAATAAACATGTTTAATTTGTTAATTTTAATACTATATATGTTATCTTGATTTAAATGTGATTTGCATGCTATATTATATTAAAATAGCAAAACATGTGGGCATAATAAGACTCTGAAACATCTGTATAATTACCATGTTTTATGCAAATAAAGACTATTATTTTTATTATTATTATTAAATAATAGATATTTGTTTCTAGGACGCTCACTTCTGCTGTCAACGCCAAAACGACAAAAATTAAATCGCTTTATTATGTCACGGTGTACAGCCAGTCCATTTAAATAGGTTAGTGATTGTAGGCCAATTGTGTTATCAAGAAAGTTGAAAGCTATCACATTGACACTAGCCTTTATAGATGATCTATATCATCTGTATATCATCTATATATTGTAATAATGTATTGGATTGGCGCTCGCAGTATTTTTATGCAATTGACGCAGTTTCTCGACGTTTTTGATACTTTAAATAAAACTAGTTTTTACGGATTTTGTTGCGTATATAAATTTATTTTATGTTTCAGATATTTCTAGCACTTTACAGCCCCCATGCGTATGGCAGTGATGGGACTGAGCTTGACGTGTTTTTTTTAAATGTGCGAGCAGCTATGCAGGTTTATGGAAGGAGACCAGTATCACTGCAACCTAAAAGATCTATTGTGATCGCTGCTATAGTTCATTGCTAAGCCTTATGTATGCAATGAATAGAAGGAGTCGCTTAGTCGTAAGCAATTTCACTTCTTCTGGGCGGAGTACATAGTTTCCCAGATGAGTGTTACGTTTGCGCATTGAGTCCGTAATCAATTAGAATTTACGGGGGCGTTTCTTCCGTTATGGAACATCATTTACACATGCTTGAGTTACTTAGTCCCAGGATGGACATGTGCTTTTTAAGACAACAGTGTCCAGTAAGGGCTCTTGCCAGAATGCGCAATTTATTTTTATCCCAGGGCTTCTGAAGCAAATTTACGATCAAAAGCCCGGATTAAGGTTTTAGAATGCTTTAAGCCTGGTGTGTTAGACCAGATCTTAAGTGATTTATTGTGATAAAGAGTTTCAAGGGTCAATCGGGCTAGGCTTCTTGAGATTCCACAAAATGGCTCAATCCAAATAATCTGCTCTTTGAGCCCTCCCGTGCAAGTTTGTCGGCAAATTGGTTGCCTACAATACCCGCGTGACACGGAACACATCTTAAGACGACCCTGTTGTTATATCCCAGATCGTTGAAACGGTTCACGCAGTCTCCAACTAGCTTCGAGTCCATTAAGTTTGACCTCAGCGCTAGCAGTGCTGCTTGACTATCAGAATTTATATAAATTATATGGTTGACGTAGTGTTCTTGCAGATTATTTTCTGCACATTGAAGTATTGCGAAAATTTCTGCTTGGAAAATAGAGGTGAATCTACTCAAATTCATACTAAGTTTGAATTTGGCGCGTTCCCTGTTCCCCGAAAATTCTAAAGCCTACATCAAGGCCCACTTTAGACGCATCGGTATACCATATGAGGCTACCGACCTCACGGATAACCTAACCATTAATCTGGAGAGCATTTCCACTATATAGCTTTTATCAAAAGTCACATATTCATATCCGAGATCATGCATAAGGCCGGTGTTTCCTTAATTGAGTCCAGCATGAATCTCAATCCATAGGAGACCAAGCTCTGACCGCTCTGGGCGTTAATCCTATACAAATTAGCCTTCGCCTCCTAGTCTAGATAAAGATCAACGGGCGTTAGGTATAGACGTGCATTAAGAGCCGCTCCAGGCAATGACGCATAGCTCTAGTTGTCACTAGTAGGTAGTCCTTTGTAGACTATTTAGTCCGTCCGCAGTTGTTTTTGATTGGCCTTGTTACACCAGACAATAGAGGCGTAGGTCTGAATCCGCCTTACTATACTGCTGTACTGCCATAGGACCATACTGCGACGCAAGCCCCAGTTGTTGCCGACCAAACGACTGCACGTACCTAAAGCAATTTTTGCTTCATGGCATATGTTGCTAAGGTGAGAGTTTCGCGTTAGTTTTTGGGCGATTGTTTCGCCGGCGCCGTTCGGCGAAGTTAAGTAAACTTAAGTGGAAAATGGTACTTCTTTACCATTGAGTTTTGGTGTGACTGATTTGTTCAACCGTCTCTTTTTGGTAAAGGGTATTATAACAGTTTTATCAGCATTAACTGATAAAATGTTATCCCTACAACAGTTATTTATGGGGTTTAGGGTTCTTTATATGATATACGATAAAGTTCTTTGGCAAAAGTCCCTCGCAATAATCACAAGGTCATCCAGCATTACCCAATATTTCTTTATCCTCCAGTGTTTTTTCGATCCTGTCAATGACGCTGATCAATGGTGGTTGAAATGTATGTACCTCGTAGCTAGAGCTGCATCTCTTATTTACCTTTTCCAATGTCTTAAGAAGAAAGGGAGAGGAAAATGTGAGGGTTAGAGAGAAGGTCCAAAGGACATTGGTAAAGCATAGTCCTTTCTACCAGCCTTAAGTATAAATAGAACTTTGACAATTGTCCATCGTTCTGGAATATAAACCCATGCGAAAATTGCTCTGAAACTTTTCACCAGATAGATAAGAAGGATATCGATGCCCCTCTGTAGTGGGATGGGAATTATTACTACCTCCCTGCTTGTTTTAAATGGTTTAAAAGAGTCAACATCCGTCTGCACCTGGTTTGGCCTTATTATCTTCGCAGCTCTATACCAGTCCTTATTACAAGGCCTTCGCAGGGCTCTGAAAGAATTCAAGGCTAAAGTCTTATGTGGCTCTATAACACCGATGTTTCGGTTTCAGTATTAGTGAAGTTACCATCGAGCTTTTTAAGAAGCCCGATCTGATTAGGTTTAGCTTTCGATAGCATTTTGTGTTCTTCCTCCCCGATGCTCTCAAAAATGTGGACCTATAAAGATAGATCGCTTGCATCAACAGAACGATTCCTTGAATTAACTAATGCTCTAAAAATATCAACTCGGATATTCTAGGCCTCGCAGAAATCCGAAAAATGATGAGGTCGAAGAATACAGAGACCTTATTTTTGCTACATCGGTGAAACCAAAGGATTACATAACGTAGGATTTCTGATCAAGAAAAAATATAAAAACAACATTACCAACTTTATAGGAATCTCAGAAAGAGTAGTACTGTTACAAGTAAACTTTGAATGCTTCTCAACAAAAGAAGAAATTGAAGAATTCTAGAATGACATTGAGTACGCCCACACCAAGACCAAAGGAAAGGTTATAGTCATGTGAAATTTCAGTTGGGAAAACATGGTTGTGGAGTGTTCAATGAAAGAGGTGATTGTCTCTTAAGCTACGCTTATCAACACAAATTGTCAATAATTAACTCATTTTTTAAAAAGAAGGAAAACCGAAGATGGACATGGTTATCGCCTGACCAAAAACCTAAAAATGAAATAAATTTTATAATGATAAAAACCAGAAGCTTGTAACTAATTTAAAATTACTAAGTAAATTCAATTTATCTTCCGATCACATATTAGTAAGAGCAACGCTGCGTTTAAGTCGTCCAATAAAGAGTAGAAAAACCTACATAACTCCACCTAAAATCCCCAAGAAAGAAGCAGAAATCAAAAATTACATCAAAAATCTACGTGTACGTACACACAGAATAAAAAAAACAGAGTGGAAAGAGGTATAACAGAGAGCTTAAAACGCAAAAACACTACAAATCCTCATCAACATAATATTTTCTCTGAAGACACAGTCCAACTTATAAAAAGGCGCACGGAACTACTAAACACAGAGAATAAAACCAAAGAGATGAAAGAAGAACATAGGAGAATATACAAGGAGGCTAAGAGACCACAACAATCACAGATAAGAGATTATTTAAAGAAACATCGAGAATTTTAGAAGTGCCAAAAAGTCTATAAAAAATTAACTATATTCAAATTTTAATAAAAAAAATACAGTTCAGTTCAAGAATTCTTAACAGACACACGTCTATAAAATAAATAAAAATAAAAATGTTTTATTTTTTCAGGCATCGTAGGCCCATAGAATTTTAGTAATACAAATAAAACTTAAGAACTAATGTTAGTACACGAAACAATTGAATAAAGCACAATAGAAATAAAACGAAATATAAATAAAAATTCGCAAAATGCATACAAATTTGATAGATTTATCAAGCTCACTTTAGTACATGAAGCTTGACAAACCTACCTAGTGTCTGGCCATCGAGCCTCTCCGCAAAGACCCTCAAGATACTATTCGAGCTCCCCCTCACTCCCTCTTACTTTTTTACGCATGATCGCGAAGTAGTCCTCAGTATGCGCATCGATGAACATGCCTGACGCACTACAATGTGGTGGAAGCCCTATAACCTGAAGGCATTGTTATATTGAATACGAAGGGTATTGCTTGTCTTTTGGGTATGATTGGCGCAAAGTCCGCTGGTATAAAATGATTGGCAGTAAGCCTTTAACAATGTAATTTTAACTAGTACAGAGCAAGCAGAAACCTTCGAGCCACCATATTACCTCTCACAGCTAGCGCCCTGCGTTCCCTTTCGATATCTAGATCATTCTTTAAATCCTCTTTGACAATGTGGCCCAGGTATTTAAAATGAGTTACTCTATGTAACAGTGAATCATTGAGCTTTACTGGAGGAAAACATATTTGACTTTTATTTCTACCTCTGAAAACTAACAGTTCAGTTTTTTAGCATTATATTTAATCCATGCTGCTCAGCATAATTCTCACAAATGCAAAGCAATTTTTGTATTCCACAGATTGACGGGCTCAGCAGCACCATGTCGTCTGCCTAGCTCAAGTTATTTAGATATACTCCATCTATATGACAACCAACATGTGTGCTGCTAAGCTCGTCAATCAGCTTATTTATGTAGATATTTAAAAGCTTCGAAGAGGTAAGACCCTCCTGACTCACATCGCACTCAAGTTTATACGGGTCAGACAATGCATTGGACCACCTAACAAAATTTCTATGCTTATCATACCACATACTTAACGTAGACACTAATGAAGCAGGAACTCCCGCCTCCCGAAGCTTTCCCCACAGAACATTGAAGGAAACCAGGTCAAAGACTTTTGAAAGGTCCAGGAAACAAGCATATACGGGTGTTTTCCTGTCAGTGTAATATTTGACAGTGTGCTTCAATGCAAAAATAACACTCTCAGTGGATAGTCTCGCGCGAAAACCAAACTGTGAATCATGTAATTTTATGTATTCACTGAGGCGCGAGTCTAGCACACTCTCAAATACTTTTGCTATCACAGTCGCCAGTGAAATAGGTATGTAATTACACTTATCTGCTATGTTTCCCGTCCTGTTTCTAACAATACGTACGACTATAGTATCCAGAAGCTCTTGTGGTAACTAAGAATGTCCTAAACATAGATTTAAGAAAAAGATCAACACTGTTGGTAAATGTATTCCAGCGTTTTGAAAGTGCTCGATGCTGAGTTCGTCATGTCCAGGAGATTTACCTTTCTTCATACTTTTAATAACAGATTTTAGTTCCTTACATGTTATCTTCAGTGGTGATTCTGACTGACGTGACTCCGCATCGTTCACTCTATGCACAGTTTCAAGAGGTGAGCTCACTTTAAAATAATATACTTCACTCCTAAACGTAGCTTTAGTTTAAATATAAAGTACCGTTATGATTTCTTAAATTTACGCGAACACTACACATTGAATAAAACTAAATTTATGGATTCTATCGCGTTTAATTAATTACTTTTACTTATTTTTAATTCCCGACGTTTCGGGTGCTTTACAGCAACCAAGGTCACGGGGGGGACTGAGATGTTTGACGTCCCAATGTCATTGTTAGCCCGGCTACCTTCAGTTTTTGAATATTAATTTTTGGTCCGATTTACGCAAAATGAACTTACAGTATCTTGAAGTCTTGCAGTGGTATGCTTGGGTTTGGGTTTAATTTTGTTAATTATAGGATCCCAAGCAGATGGCAGTACCCAACCATCTTCTCTATTGAAATTAGGATGTTTTTTAATATCAATAGCCTCGCGTATCATCCTTGGTAGGAATCGGTGTTCTTTTGCGAGGATTTGTGGTTTATCAAATCTGATGTAATGGTGAGGACGATCTTGAACATGTTCACAAGGAAGTCTACAGTCTAACTTAGGACCTATTATAACCTATCCTGTATTGAAGAGTAATATTAATTACGTAACACGTGTCCAGACGCGAGATGCTGAGCCTAACAAGACTAAGCTTGTTATTTTTTCTTTTATCAATAAATATATGTAAGAATACTTCACCGCAGCTTCTCGCCTGAGTTAACTTATTTTAACGAAGATATTGGTTTAAAAGGAAACACCCATATTTATATAAATGATCACCTTAGATATTTCAAAAAGATGCAAAAGAAAAAAAACTACAAATATGCATGGGTCAAGCACGGAATTTTTGTGAGGAAAATCGACATATTGCAAGTCTATAAAATAAAATCAGAATCGGACCTAGTAAAGTTACGTTAATTTACAAATACTCCTTTGTTTATTTATTAGCCTTAATTTTTTGATTTTATTTAATCATTTATATTTATTTTTCAACAACAGTCAAACACAGTTTGAGAACCGACGTTTCTCTTCGCCATAACAAAGTCTTTTGTCTGCAGTTACGTCTAATACTCACCTGTTTAAATTGTTGTTTGCATGCAATTTGTGTTCCTATTATATTTACACCAGGGATCACTCCTCACACTGCAATTGTAAGTAAACACGATCAGTTCTAAATTCTCTCATTCTCTTACAACAATGTCAATTATGATATAATAAACTTAGAGATAAGTTCCACTAATTGGGACAAAATTCTTAGTAGTGGTAACATTGATGATGTGGTCAATATTTTTATAACATAATATATAATACTCGTGATAAATATATTTCCCGTTATTTAAACACAAAAGAAATTGGCAACCATAGTTTAACCGTGCATTTATAAAATTAATAAATGAAAAAAAGTATCATAGGAAGTTTAAAGTTTACGGTAATTTAAGAGATAAAAATAAATTTATCATATTAAAGAGAAAAAGTAAAGAGAATTAAAAAGAGTCTGTATCGCAAGTACATTAGTAATGTTGAAGATAGCTTAAAAAGTCACTCTAAAATATTTTGGTCCTATAACAGAAATAAAATGAAAAATACTACATATCCTTCTTGTATGACGTAGATATATAGATAGATAACACTTTATTGCACGCCAAAAAATATAAAAATTAACAAGAAGAGGAGAAAAAGAAATGTGATATAATGGGCGGTCTTATCGCTAAGGGCGATCTCTTCCAGACAACCTTTAGATGGTCAAGATTGCAAGAAAACAATAAAAACAAATGTGTGGTTTGGCGACAGTAATAACATTTTTTTTATTATAAGCTAAAAGAAATAAAGATGCATAATATAGAATGGTACACAAGTACATAAATAAGAAAAGTACATAGTCATTAATATGTATATTTATATATTTTTCAAAAATATAAATAAATAAAGGTACAAATATATATTTCGAAACTATTACATTACTATTAAAGCTGAGATAATAATCAACAATCGTGAATGCCTGATAGCGATAAAAGATAACAATATAGTAACAATATACTCGTAACATTGGGAAAACAAATTTCATTTAAAATTGTCAAGCAATAAAGAAGAAGCAACAAGAAGAATTACCGCAACTAGGAAGAGATTTTGGGCATTAAGAGAAATCCTAAAAAGGAACTACAACTTGCACTTGAAAAGGACAATATTCGATACATGTCTATTATACCCTACTAACTGTATGGCTGCCAAACTTGGGTATTCACAAACAAAATAAACAAAAAATCAAATCCAGTTAAACAGAAATGAAAAGAAGCATGTTGGGAATTAGAAGAATACATAAAATGAAGAACCAAGTCATTTGTCAAAAAAAATAAACTTACAGATGCCTTCAAGCACGGACTCTCATTAAATTGCAGATGCTCGGGTACATCTCATGGTACCCAGATAGAAGATGGACCATTGAAGCCACACGATGGAAAGGATAAAAGGGGAAAAGGAATGTCGGTAGACAATTACGACGGTGGGATGATAACATAACATGCGTTGCAGGAAACGACTGGATGAAGTCAGGTAAGAACAGGGAGTCATGGAAAAGTATGGAGGAGGCCTTTACCCAAACAAGGGTTCGTATCTCATAAACAATACTAACATTCATTATAAGTATTTCTTTCTTAATTTAAGCTATACCTTACTAACAAATGCAGAAATGTAAAAAGAAAGTGAAGATATTGAATAAATGGCTTTATTCCATATCTTAAAATTATTATTATTATGGCAATATTTTAATCCTAAAGTATTCGTACTAATTTTAAAGTTACAATAATCATTTAATAATTTTTTCCTTTACCAATATGAAATCACCCCGTAAAACCTTCTTAAAACCTTATTTGACTATCTAATTATGTGTTTTAATTTATCAAAACTTCTTTCTAAGTGGATTCCTTCTTAACAACAGGAAGTTATTGTTCCTGTAAAATATTTTTGTAATAAAATAATAAAATTTTTTCTCCCTTATTGCAGCCTTTTAGGGATTTAATTTTCCAAAATAATTTCATTGCGGATTTCTACGTCATAAAAGCTACCTACTGTCCAAATTTTAGATTTCTAGTTCATACGGTTTAGGTTGAGCTTGTGCACTGGTAGTTGAGTTAGTCACTCAGTGTAGTAGACACGGTGTAGTATAATATCTATAACTCAGTATACAAAGAGTATATAGTAGATACACAGTGAATAGTGACATCCGTCGGTAAATGGCAAAACTAACTTTACGGTAAAATAAATTTTATTCTGTTCGTTTTAACTATATCCAATATATATGTAATTTAAAGACGCTATTTGCAAACGAAATAAAAAAAAAACTTCTGGTATAAAATAAGAATTTTGTCTAATTTTAAAGTACCTATCAACTTAGCAAATTAGAACATAAATTAAAAATACGCATTGCATTATTAATTCCAAATTTTGAAGTAAAGAGAATAAATGCACCAGGACGGCAATTTGGCTCTTCCCCGCTCAAAGAAGTATGATTATGCTTACAATGATGTCCTTTATATATATACCATATACCTTTCATTGAATGCCTGTACCCAGCTGTGGACCATATTATATTGAAAAAACTGTTAATAGCTCGGCGGTTAATAAAAAATTACAAGCACACCTACTTAAAATTTGATAAATAATTTACACAACACCATCTATTGATGACATTGGTTAATTATTGTACTTTTTTGAACTAAGATCCTACTAGGTTTATATATTTTTATAAATATTTATTACGTTATTCTTTATTCTTTTTGTTTACTGCGTTTGGATACAATTATATCATTGTAGATCACTATTTGACATTATTTAATTACAAAAATGTCGTTGATCACTCAACGCCACCATTGAACAAAGTCGTATCTACATTTCGTACTCATACTTCAGAATATCAATCATAACTTTTGTTAGGATGAACATATTTAAAAAAAAAGAAAGACTTTATTTAGAACAAAGATACGCTTCACAATTTTCCTAACGAAACAAACAGACAGACAGACAATTACAAAAATGATAGAAATGTATTCAGTTACTTATTTTAAGCCCCTCTCAATCAATTTTGTTCCAAAAATATAAAATGTACAGACATCTGCAATTTACATTTTTACTATAAGAATAGATGTACGCTAAGGATTGATTCAACTATACATACGTTCATAAGCATTCACGCATGTCACCCAGTGGGGTAGGCAGAGACTACAGCCTTCCATTTGTCACAATCCTGACACACCTCTCTCGCCTCTTCCACATCCATATACCTACGCATACATGCTCGTCGATTAAGGGTACTCTTAATTTGGCCCCTTTTCAATAGATCGCCAATTTGGCCGATAAACTTTTGCCTAGGGCGTCCCTTACCGACTCTTCCGTTCACTTTTGCAACATAAATTTGCTTTGTCACTCTTTCCTGACTGACTGAACTGAACTGACTATGTCTTGAAGTCTTGCAGTGGTCAATCAAAGTGATCAATTAGGACCCGCGTAAAAGAACATATAGCTGATGTGAAGCATCAACGTTCCGGGAAGTCTGCAGTTTGTGATCATATCCTAAACGGCCCCAACCATTACATCAGATTTGATAGACCACAAATCCTCGCGAAAGAACACCGATTCCTACCAAGGATGATACGTGAGGCTATTGAAATTAAAAAAACATCCTAATTTCAATAGAGAGCTGTCCATAATAGTTATTTGCACTATGCTCTTCAAGTTTTTTTCCCTTACCTTACGCGTGTTGTAGGTGTTAGTAATAGGTACTTTATAGGAATGTTCAATTGCTATTAAATATTTTAACCGTGTTTCAACAGGGAGTATTTTACACATGGGAAATAATTTTTCATATTGTTTTTTACAGTATTTGTAGGTTTTCACTTGTTTTATATAAGTACTAAATGTACGGCCGTACACAATAAGACCATAGTTAATTAAAGATTCAATTAATGCATAGTAAACCACCAATAGAACATTTTTACTTACTACTATCGAATTTGATAGAATTTGCCTAAAATGGACCTTAATTTTGAACATACTTCTTCAATGTGTAATTTGCAATTAAAACTACTATCTACCAACAATCCTAAATATTTGTAACTATTAACAAATTCTATTTTGGCACATTGACATGATAATTTTCCCCTGTGCAAGCACTCATAGTCATTCTTTCTACATGACCAAACCACCGAAGCATTCCTTCCTTAATCCTCGTCACAACATCATCTTGCATACCACATTCTTCTTTTATTACACAATTTCTCATCCTGTTACCTAGATTCAGCCCTAACATACTCTTTAACGATCGCATTTCTATTGCGTTTATTCTACTCTCGTGTTTCTTCTGCCACACCCAACGTTCACTACCATACATTAAAGTGGGGACTAACACAGCATTGTGAATTGTCATACGTGTCTTTCTTGATACATTCAGATTTTCCACAATATTGACTTAAATATACTATACTAAAATTAAGAATCGATAGACTTGCCCACACAACAAAACGAGGAATGAAATCGAATGCTTAATTTGCGTTCTAAAATATTTAGACCTAAAAACCTACACCTAAAAACATTCTAAAAACAAATTATTTTATCGTTTGTCAATTATATACCCTCTCGACTTTTTTTATAGAAGACGGGGCAAACAAGCATGCGGCTCACCTGATGTTAAGTGACTTCCGCCGCCCATGATCAACCGCAACGCCAGGGGAATTCTTTAGTTGGAAAAAATGGTTAGTATTAAGGTTGGTTAGTTGGAATCTAAAGAAGAACTCTACAATTTGCAGCAAACATTTTCCTGAAAAATGAAACTGTAAAAGCAGAATTAAAACAATTTTATTAACAGGAGACATTCCTACATTATTTGTACCAGTAAATAATAATAATAATAAGAATAATGTCCTCCAGACCGAATTTCAGCCACGGCAGCCTGCCTAAGCGGAGGCTAGCCATCGGCGCAGGACAGGATTATAGTGCCCAAGTGTATGCGCAAGCATAGGTGCACTCTCTATTCCCTCAGTCTCATAATCCGATGGGACGGTAAACTGATACGACCTGAGAGAGATCAGGTGCAGGAACAGCGGCTTTACATGCTTTCCGAGGCATGGGGTTGAGACACCGCCAACTTCCTGACTCCGAGCTACTACTGAGAATTTATTGACGCAAAAACTCAGTACTTAATTAGTTTTTTTTGACCCGACCCGGGATTTGAACCCAGGACCTCATGATCAACGTCTTATTACAACAACTAGTCCAACGAGGTAGTCAAACAAGTAAATATAATATTGTTAAAGTAAGACTTCAAAAATTTAACTTCAGAGATTTAGGCAAAAACAGAGATAGTTTTTTATACATTATAAAACTGTAATATAATAAAAATTAGTAATCTTGAGATTATTATATATTTAAACTATTATGAACTCAACTATCAACTTTCTATTTATCAACCAAAATCTATAAACTTACTTCATCACCCGCACCTCACGTTCACACTAGCACAATATTCATAGCATCACGCTATTTTCCCCAAGAATTATTCTTGGGATTATATTCCCAAGTTACAATGATAAAACTTTTCGCGTAGTTAGATGTAGATATTTGCTCCTGAAGAGCCAATAAATGCAAGTGCATGAGACGGGCGGTTCAGTGTACCAGGATAGTATAAATTTCATAGTTTTTTTGATACTCACACTCACAACGCTTAATGTCCGATTCATGCTTGACATTGACACCCGGAGACAGCGTATCGAGGGCGTATTTGGCTAGTCTGTTACGATCAATGTTTTTAAAATTCAAGCAGCTAAAATGATAATAAATTAATTATTAGGTATTTTATATTTTTCAAGGACAGATGAAATAAAGAGTAGCCTCATAAACATATAGAGGGTCTATAAACAGAGCAGTTTTATTTAACTTATTAAGTAAAATTATTAAGTTTACATTCATATATAAAGCTAATGTTAAAATAAACTTCTATAATGAATTAGATTACTTATCAATTGTTAAATGTTAGTATTTAAAGTAATACTTATGAAAAATATAGTAGCCATTATGTACTATGTGTCCCAGTTTTTAATTTCACCAGCAAAACGTTTTATAAAATATAAATAGCACCAATACAAAGCATCAGCAAAATATTCCTAATCTTTGACGAGTTATGACTATTTTAAATTGGTATGACATTTTGTTTTCCGCCTTCTTAGCCATGGTTTCATTCCAGCTACATCATTAGATCAATTATATGATATTATAATATTGCATTGTCATATTAGATGGGGTTAATATGACAATGCAATATTATATGTCAATTATATGATATTATAATATTGCATTGTCATATTAGATGGGGTTAATATGACAATGCAATATTATATGTCAATTATATGATATTATAATATTGCATTGTCATATTATGGGGTTTAGAATGATGTCACTTTACTTATTGTGTTTTGCTACTCAAGCCCCTTCATTTGATACCCATATCATAGGATTTATTATTGAAACTATAAATTAACATTTAGTGACGTCCGCCATTGAATTTAGAATGATATCACTTTGATCATTGTGTCTTGCTAATCAAGTCCTTTCATTTGATGTACATATCATAGGGGCTACTACGGAAATTATGCGTCGCCATTTTGTTAGTGATAACTTCACTTTACTCATTGTGTTTTATTTATTAAGCTCTTTCATTAAATACCCATACAATGCGGGTTGCTGTCGAAATGATAAATCGCTATTTTATAAGGTCCGCTATATTGAAAAATGAGGAAATTGTCTTTTAACCCGATAGTTTTAGTGAAATTGGATGAAATATTGACATTCCAGGACATACATCCGAGTGAAGTTAAATAAAAGCTTTTAGTAAATCAAATAAATGCAGTGTCAAACTTTTACTAATTACAAGGTTAATATCATCAAATCACAATTGTATAATATTCTTGTATTGCTTAGTAAGCTTTACAGTTAATAGAGATTTAAGTTATTTTTAAACTTTTCTATTTTAATTTATTTTTAGGTTAATGGTTGTATAATATACTATTTCATGTGTGTGTGTGTATAGCATATATTGGGGATTCAAATTCAAATTCAAATTCTTTTATTGCATAACTTAATCTATTACATAGCATATTGTGGTTGGAGTTCCTTTTAAGCAAAGGATTTGCTTGTACTAGGAAGCACCGCTCTTCCAAATAATGGGTATATAACATTAAGTTGGGATGAAAAATAATAAAAATTAGTTATTAAATTCTTGAAATATAAAATAATACAGACAGATTATTATTATATTATTGTACGACTTTAGAGTTAAAAAATATGGTGTGTGTGTGTGTGTGTGTGTGTGTGTGTGTGTGTGTGCGTGTGGGTGCGTGTGTGTGTTGTAAGTATGTATTGAATATGTACCCTTGTAAATTATTTTTATTATGTGGAATATAACACATATTGGTTTATTGGCCCTACGAATGTGCTTTGGGATCGGAAGATATCATTGTTCAATGAATAGCTTTCTATAACTGTTACCAAAGGTTGCATAGCACTCAGATACGTTTATGAGTGATGAATGATACTCTCGATTTCTTCATAGTTTTTTGTAATTAGCCATTTCTTTAGTGTCTTTTTACATTCAAGATATGTTACAGGGTAAATATTTAGTTTTTTATTAAGTTTATTATATATGTAAGCAGATTGGCTGTTGTATTGCCTCTTTGAAAATACCGATTTAACCCGGGGCTGCGGAATAACGTTAACTATCGTCCTACGATTATTTTTTCCTGGATGGTAGTAAATTGACTTGCGTTTTCTCATCACAATACGTAGGAGGTACAGCTTTCTTACCGATAAGATACCGCTTTTTAAATATAAGCTATCCGTTGGTGATCTGTATGGCAGGAAGAACATTACTTTCAGAAGAGCTCGTTGCGCTCTTTCCAGATTTAAGAAAATAGTTTTGGTCGCACCTCCCCAAACTGATATGCAGTAGGTGATAACCGATTCGGCAAGTGCGCAGTAGATTTTACGTAGAAGGCTCATTCGAGCTATGTGTCGCAGGGTCTTAAATGACCAGATTAGTTTCCCAACTCTGCTAATGAGTAACTCTATATGATGATGCCAGGATAACCGCTGATCCAACATGACTCCAAGGTATCTCGTATTAAAAACTTTTTTTAACTCAGGACAAGAACAATCCGTGTCCAAATGATTACTACAATAATGTAGTTTAATATTAAAGCTCTTTGAAGGCTGCGCGTTGTTGTATTTGGTAAAACATATATAATTAGTTTTAAGTACATTTAAAGTGAGGAGGTTTTTGTTTAACCAAGATGCTAATTTCATTAAGCCAGTCTCCACACGGTTTTTAAGTTGCTCCCAATTATCAGCAGAGAAAACAATAGCTGTGTCATCCGCATATGAGAAGATGTCACCACCCTCTATCTGCATATTACACAAGCTATTGATGTAGGCCAAGAACAATGTGGGACCCAACACACTGCCCTGCGGGACGCCATAAGTGACAGTAGACTCAGAGCTGGTAATTGAGCCGATTTTGACCCTAATTTTACGATTGCTGAGATATTCACCAAGTAGTTTTAGCGGTATACCTCTAATACCAATGTCATGAAGGTTTTGTACTAGAATAGGCACGGAAACTGTGTCGAACGCCTTTTTTAAATCTAGGAAGACAGCTAGACATTTTCTTCCGGAATCAACATGGTTTACCGTGAGGGAAGTCAGTGCAATGATTGCGTCTTCCGTAGATAAGTTCTGTCGGAAACCGAATTGTGAAGGTGAAAGTGTATTAAATTTAGAAAAGAACTTAACTAATCTGATATTTATTAATTTCTCGAGTATCTTTGCTATTACAGATATCACCGAAATCGGTCTATAATTTGAAGGATTGAATTTGTCACCTCCTTTGTATATAGGTGTGATAATAGCCTGCTTAAGAACCGTCGGGAAGACACCTTGTTCAAAACAAAGATTGGCTAGGTGAACAAGTATTGGTATTACCTCATTATGAGCGCTTTTTAAAAGGTGGGCTGGTATATTGTCATATCCAGGGGTACTGTCTGATTTCATGGACATGAGCAGACTATATATTTCTTCACGGTTGGTGTCAAAAATAACAAAAGATGAAATTTGAGTATTTGTTATAATGTGAGAATCAGTTGCTTGTTGCGTTGTCCTTTTAATAAAATTCTCTGCTAACTGTTGCCCTATAGTAGCAAAATAGTTGTTAACTGTGTCAGCAGATTCTTGGGGGGATAAAGTTAATTTCAAAAGATCCAGATTTTGAACTTTGGCTGGTTTGCGTTGAGTAATACTATCGATCGTCTGCCATAGTTTTTTTGGGTTTCTAATAGCTAGTTCTAGTTGTTTTTTGTCATAGTTACGTTTTAGTTTTTTAATCAAGCCATTACAAAAATTACGGTAACGTTTGTAGGTAATTTTGAGAATCTCATTTTCTGGATTTAATTTTACCTTACGTTGCATATCGTTCCTATTTTTAATGCAGCGGAGAACTCCCAGGGTAATCCAAGGTTTCATTATTCTATTCTTTCTAGAAACCGAAGCTTGTTTCATGTTTAATTTAAGACACTGCTGTATAGTTAATGTGAGCTGCTCTACTATGAAATTTGGGTCATTAACTGTTAATAAGTTAGATAAGTCTGTGGTTTTTAGAGTTTTAAGTGCTTCCTCGTAGTTTATAGTTATTTTAGTTTTGTTTTTGTAATTCATTTTTAAATTTGATATTTTAAGCAAGATTGTAAAGTGGTCTGTGATACTGGAGTCAATAACTGCAATGGACGCTGTTTTGTAGCTATTACTAAATTTTATTATAAAATGATCAAGACAATTTTCTCCTCTTGTCGGTAGGAGATGTCCAGGTAGCATTCCGTGCATGGCAAGCATATTAAGATAGTTTGTTCTATTATTGCGCTCTTGTGCTGTTTCAGAAGTTTTATGTATTAAGTTTATATTTATGTCGCCTGTAATAATTACATTTCTGCAGTCATTTATAGTATTAAGGTGCGAATTTAAAGAGTCTATAAATTCATCAGCGTTAGTTATTGATGGAGAACGATAAATTCCAATAATAGTTAAATCAGTTGTTGTAATTTGTAAGCATGACGCATGCGTAAGTTTTATTTCGGTTACTGAACCCACGATTGTATCTTTAATGAAAACAACAACTCCATCAGCTTGATTTAAGCGTTTAGTTGTATTAAATGAAATAAATGAGTTGATTTGCAGAATATGTTTATCAATATGAAGTCTACATTCAGTAAGAATAATTAAATCTACCTTTATTTTGAAGTCACACAGGTTTAGCTGAAAGTCAGCTAAATTAGCATAGATGCTACGGATGTTCTGCGACACTATAACAAAGTCTGACACCTGAACTGGCATCAGTGTATATAGTTCACCAGTCCGACACGCAATGGCAGAGGCTATAACTAAGCTATCTAGTTCATTCAAATTTGTAAGAACGTTATTCATTTATCGTGATAAGGAGGAAGCTGTGTTACATCATCTGTCGCTTTTAAATGTGATGGTGGTGCTATAAGTTTAAGTTTTTCTGTAAACTGTGAATAAATGCAGGTTTCAATATTTACAGGTCGGTTACAAGGTGAATTAAAGGGCTTAGTTTTAGGCTGATTAAGTGTAATGATTAGCTTTATGTATAAGTATATGAGTGTGTGATGTGTGTGAAATGTATGAAAATTTTGATTTAAATTAATTCTTATTTTAACTAAAAATGGATACAAGTGATAAGATGAAAGAAGTACTAACATAAATATAATAACATCTAGTCATTTTGACAATTTTAGATTGTGTACCTGCGATTCGCTTCTAACAAGAATGATAGGTGAGTTTTCATCCTTTCGAAGATACACACGTCCAAAAGCAGTCCAGCAGAACTTATATCCTTCTGATCTTGCGAAGTCACGGGCAATGAAGTGTATACGAGCGCCTCGAGCAGTTAATTGTTCCGACACAAAGATGGGTGTTTCTTCGTTTTTGGTGGCTCCTAAGTGCTTAGCTCGAAGTTTTTCTTTATTTTTAATATTAAAGAGTTTGCACATTTTTAAAAAATCTGTCTTCTGTAATGTTGACGAAAATTCGACCACGATGGGTGAGCTTTTATTGGAATATTTCTTGCCACGCATTCTGTATATGTCCTTGATATCTTCCTTTCTAACGTTGCAATGAATGTTTTTTGAGAGGCATGTTACCATTTTTGTGAGATCTTCTTTAGATTCATTAGCAATTAGAGGCACGTTCTTGAGTTCGATAGTCGATTTGCGATTTACTCGCTGTAGGTCCTCGATTTTATCCTCAAGGATTGTAATGTAGTCCTTATCTTTTCTTGATTGAATTTCAAACTGGGATAATTGTTTGGAAATCAAGTAACACAGCATAATCGACAAAAAGTAATTTTTAGCTTATTCAGCACTTATAATATATTATATGCCAACTTGTGGAAACATTGTGCACAAGTTGTTCTATTAATCATACTGCTATTGCTATGCAGTAGCGGTGTAAGGATATCCACTACCCCATATCCTGTGAAATTGAAACAGGCGATGCGCAGGAGCATCTTCCTGAAAACTATCCGAAATAATAAACAACTTCGGTTGACAACCCGCTCGCCAAGCTTGTCAACTATGGCAAAATCCCCCTATGACGCAATCTATGGCGGAGTTCTATGTTCAGTTGTGAACTTTTATAGGCTGTAATTGACTGATATTTTAGACAGTTTGATCCGTGCCAATCATGAGAACTAGTTTTCAAAGTATAGTGAAGCCTCCATTATTAAATTGTGCGATAAATTCTTTGTTTTCAGAATTGGTTATATTGTTATTATCTCACTGCCTCGTTGGTCTAGTGGTTGTAGTAGTGCGACTGCTGATCATGAGGTCCTGAGTCCTGGGTCGGGCCAAAAAATCAATTACTGAGTTTTTCCGTCAAGAAATTCTCAGTAGCTGCCTGGAGTCAGGAAGTTCGCGGTTTCTCACCCCCGTGCCTCGGAAAGCACGTAAAGCCGTTGGTCCTGCATCTGATCTCTCTCCGGTCATGTCGGTTTGCCGTCCGATCGGATTATGAGAGTGAGGGAATAGAGAGTGCACCTGTACTTGCGCACACACTTGGGCACTATAATCCTGTCCTGTTCCGATGGCCAGCCTCCGTTGAGGCAGGCCGCCGTGGCCGAAATTCAGTCTGGAGGGCATCATCTTCATCATCATTATTATCTCAAATGTCTCAGATACTGCACCTTAATCAAATAACAAATATCAAATCAAATAAGTGCCCTGGAATGCACGTAAAGCCTGCATGTATAGGTTCCGCGCCTGATCTTTCTCATCACACACCTGTTATTAAATTTTGACTCATGATATTTTCTAAATAAAAACAAAACTATACTAACACATACAAGTAAATTACTCTATCATAATAACAGCACAAAAATTAAAAAACTGACAAAATAAAAAGAGCTGATTACTTTCAAACGTCTTAACAAATTTTCTTGAATTATATATAGCTAAGAACACTCTTGATCAAAATACCTATCAAAAAAAACCTAAATCAACTTTTGTTCATCCGTTTGGGCGTTTGGATGCCACAGACAGACACACAGATACACACATAAAACATATACTCGTAAGACCCCTCTGCTTTCGTCGGGGGTTAAAAATTAACATGTTCAAGTATGAAGTTCTTCACATATGCCGAATCTTGCAATGAAATAGGCCATATAAATACAAATTTCGTGTAAAAGTAACACTGGCGGTCTTAAACTTTCATCATATTTCTAAAATCATTTACGGTAGACATTAAAAAATTAAACAAATTGGAATTACTGCTATTAAAAAAAGCACCACCGAATTATACGTTTGCTAAATACTCAATTGGAGTGGACCATTCGCGCTAATAATATTTATTTAAAGAAAAAACTGTAGAGAAAAGTAAAGTTTATTTAAAAGGAATCATAGAACAAAGGAATCATACAAATCTATAAATTCCCCTACATTCACTAAAACCTGTCTTTGTGTTGATGTATATTTTTATTAATATATTAATAAGAAATGTATACCATAACCAGCTTTGTAGTATAATATAAAACGTATATAACAGATTTACCACGCATGTGCAGCATCACAAGTAAATCGCACCGCGTACGGGCGTTCAGTGAAAAACTCTTCTCAGCTTCTCACTTTCAACGCTACCCTGGAGAAGTTGAAGTGTATAGCCGTGTGTATCGCGCTCCGAGAGTATACGGTTTCGCGAAACTTTTCAAACATTAAGTGAACTCTTTTATTGATAAATAATATTTTGTTTTATGAAGGATAGTAGTAAAACTGTGATTAGTAAAAATCTAACACTAAAGTTGTTTTTATCTAAATAAACCTTACAAAATGTGCAAAAATATGGTGTTACAAATGTTGCGAATGTATTAAGCCAAAATTTAACTAGTTAAAATTTGTTTAATCATTGATGAAAAGTGTAGTTTAACTTATGTATTGTTGTTGCTGTTAATACTTATTAACATTTTAATATTTGGCACAGGATAATTTTGGTAAGTTTAAAAGGTTGCATTTCATTAAACTAATTATTCTTATGCCAAAATATTATATTTTTGTTTTTATATTTTTATTTAAACAGTAAAACACAATTTTTTTTAAATGATATATATACATAACTATTTTTGAATAATTAAAGGAAAATATTACACATACAAAAGTTATTTAGAAATGCAAACATTAAATCTAATAACTTTTAATATTCAAAAATTTCTTTACAATCCATAAAAAATTCTCTGCTGGACATAGACCTCCTGGAGCCTATTCCGGACATTAGTCTGAGCAAGATTTGAATGGCTCTCTAGCACTTTTAAAACAGCAAGTCTCCGGGCGAGGATGGAATTACAACAGAGCTTCTAAAAGCGGATCGAAAACCGATACTTGAAGTCCTTCAGAAACTCTTTGATTCCATCCTCTATGGTGGCACTACTCCGGAGGCGTGGAGCAGATGTGCAGTGGTCTGGTTATTTAAGAAAGGCAACAACGCTCTCTTCAAGACCTATAGACCGATTACCCTTCTAAGCCGCGTCTACGTGCTGTTCTCAAGAGTCATTACGAATCGTCTTATAAAAGGCTTTAGCACCATAGACAGTATTTTGTACAATTTGTCAAAAGGTATGTAAGTGACCCTTCGACAAATAATACGGAATACCGAAGAGTACTATCTGCCACTTAGTCTTCCGTGTGTAGAATATGAGAAAGCCGATGAGACTATGAATATGACATGAGCTTAGAAATGAGGATATCTGCAGTGGAACCAGAGTAACCGACATAGCCCCAAAGGATTAGTTATAGCTTGAAGAATCGACAGCCGACGGGGAAGCAAGTTTCTCGAGTGGGGTCCTCGTACCGTTAGACGAAGTGTGTATATACGGGTGGCTCACGACCGTGCTTTATGGCATTTTTGGGGAAGGCCTTTGTTCAGCAGAGGACTTATGAAGGGCTATAAAGATGATAAATGACAATGGGAGTTTGCATTATCATTCTATAATATTTAACAGCTTGTTAATTTACGTTGGGGTCAAATCTTCAAATCAAGATACCATTACCTGAATTCTCTTTATTTATGAATATAGTTACACTTTATTATACACCTGCAATTCCCTGGTGTTGCGGTTGTTCATGGGCGATGATAGTCACCATCAGAGCCATATGCTCGTTTACCCCCCCCCCCGCCTTTTGACATTCTCTTCCAGTCAACCCGGGACGTGTGGAAAAATAATGTGATAAGCGCCAAAAATATAATGAACAATGTAGTGAATCAGAAAAAAAACCACTGATAAAAACATATTGACAAAATTGAAATAGACTATATTATGCATACTAACATAATTAGCTTATCTTCTTCTTAATATGTAAAATTAATGTTTGTTTGCTCGTATTTGATGCATTGTCATACCATTCATTAAATTGCGCTAAACGTTGTCAATTCAGATGAAGTTTTCTTTTCAGAATTAGAACACTCCTTTGTGCTCCCGGCTGGAGTTTGTTCTATTTTGTATTTACTAAAATATACTTTTTTTTTCATTTAGAAAAGTATATTTTTAATTCCATGATAATTTATTTTTTATTCCAACTAGTTTTTTTTAGTTTTAAGTTACTTTTTATAATAAACATGTTTTACATTACATATGTTGTATATTTTATCGATGCTTACATGCTCACTAGACAACCTATTAAGATTTTTAAATGATCTACGGACGCCACCTATGTGCTTCATCTTTTTTTGAATTGTCAAATTGTTGAAATTTATTAAAACAGACAGATACACTTTCGCATTCGCATCGCACGTTACTCTTATAGTTATAGTATTGTATCTCGCCTTTCAGGGACTTTTAAAAAAAAGTGGCAACACTTCTCTGACTCACACAAAGTTATAAAATTGGTTACAGTTTCTTGTTCTAGGTGCGATATCTACCTTTTTTTACTTCAACTGAGGTTGTCAACTTATTGCTTGCACTTGCGCGAAGGTTATGGCCATAGTACAACTAATATACAGGTGGTGCACGTATCGTTCCGAAAAAAAAAACTGTAAAGGGATTCATTGTATGGGAAAACTAGAAGAATAATTTAAGTTCAAACTTTAACTACCTAACTTTAAATTTAAGTTTTTAGCAAGTAGTATATTATACTAATGAAAATTTTGCAATGGAGTATTAATTTATATATAACTTATACAAAAATCTTGTATTGTGTTTATCGAAATTAGGAAACAAGATTTTTGGTATGAAACGCTATTCCAATACGATGCTCTGGCTGTAGCGTAGTGTTGTGTAGCTAGAGGGCTTATGAAGGAAATCGAAATTGGTTAATAACACCTTTTGAATTAATTATTTGGATTTGTATAGTAGGAAAAGAGTCAATTAAGAGAGACGTGTTATTGGTACTAAAACTTTAATTAAACTGCTGTTTTATTACAAACTTAATTCTAATATAGCTATGTCACGTGGGCTATAACACTACATCATACCTACCATCGACAAAAATAATATAATATTATTTTTTTTAATACGTAACATACTACTCCTATTCTAAGTAAACAATTAAAAATTCCTATGTAATAAACAAGTTACACGTAAACGCAAGTGGACGTATCGTTACGTGCGTACACTTATATTTCAAAATCAGGAATTATTACTTAACGTAATACATTGGCGAAAAATTACAATTTATTCGTACATACATACGTCTTATACATTTAATTATCTATTCACAAAGTCAGCCAATATTGTTATTTTACACTTATCTAATAGTAATATTTATAATACATTAATATTATCTTTCTCATATTTTTAAATAAATCTATTTTTTATTAAACTTAATATATTTACTTCATTTTTGGTTAATCATTATTTATTTTAATTTCACCCCATAGCATTTTAGCTATTCTTTAATTAGATAATAATTATGCCATTTCTTTCACGTACACGGCTTGCGTACATACATATGATCAAGACAATAGCCAATACAAATTCATTCACTTTTTAAATTAATAGTTTTTTTAGCTCATATCTTTCACAAATTTATATCATATAGAATTGCATAATATTTAGTTACATCATTGTCAGTCAGAGATTGAGGCTCATAATATGGGATAAACAAAATTTAAATCAATTAAATGCATACATTATGTTGTAATGAGTCTCAAAAACGTATAAAGCGAAGAAAACATTTTCATAATCCATACAAGTATTATTTTCCGAGAAAACAATGAATTGTAATAGTTAAAAGCTTGAGTTTTAAAAGTTCAGACAATATTAAACCGACAAATAAATTATATGTATACATACTTCATATTAAAATCACAGAAAAAGAAGTCAATGTTAAGCAACGTAATCATTATCATTGACACAGCAACTCACAGATCAAAATACAAATTGTAATCCTAGCAGCGCAAGCAATTAGAGATAACTGATTTATATTATGGAAACGTTTGAGATAACATCGAATTATAATTTTAAGAAATCTTGTAAAATATGTATTATAATATGAATTCAAGTAAAAGGTACTTTAAAGGGAGAGTCTTAAACATTTCTTTAATTTACACAGAATTTAAGAAATAGTTACCTAGGTACCTTATTAATAGTTGTATAACTTTTACGAAGTTTGAAAAAAATTTCTAGAAGTATGATATTTATTGTATCGTATGCAGAAAATAATTGAAAATCATTATAACAGCTATTCAATTTACAAATGGTACCTTAATTTATTTGAGCATTTATAAGAACATTTTTAATATTTTAAGTAGGTTATTATATAAATTTAAGATTTATGGCATTTGGAAAAGAAAAGGAAGCTAAAACTTATAATGATAGTGAATTGTTTAATAACCCTTTTCAAAATTTAAATTAAAGAAAAAAAAAACAACGAAATGTATCACAGTGTTATTTAACTATAAATTAAGGTGAAGTTAAGTACGTAAAAATGTAATCTATATAGTATACAATTAGTACATTCATTTTTTGGTGGGACACCAAAAAATGAATGCCGAAAACTGCTGTTTCTTTCTTTAAATAAATAAATCTATCAGTAAATAAATGGAGAAATTTGAACTTACACTTACACTACCAGTTGTAATGACAATTTATAAAACAGATCATAAACAGACATAAAATTATAATTTTTTCTTTACTTATCTGAAAACAGAAAAGTAGTAAATAAATACTACGTGATATTACTCTTTATCGGCCTGGGAATCAGACAGAGTCAGGAGGTAAAAGGTACTTTAAATGGAGAGTCTAAAAGGTCAGGAGACATGCCTAATCCTCTTACTCATATATTTCTACTAGTATACTAGTATTATATTATATATATTTATACTAGTATTCTGATCTATGCAAATCATAAAAAGCAGTATAATTAAAGGTTTAGTGAATTCCGTTTAGGTCCATTGGCAACGCATTTGTAGACTTATTAATTTGAAGTTTCTGGACTGGTCATTTTTATTAAAGAAATACGGTTGACGCTACAGGCAATCACTAGAACTTTCAAACTTAAAAAATGCAAAGCGCTCCAAATTCCACCTATTTTGTAAAACCACGTCTTTTTATTTATTATTTCAAAATTGAATATTTCTCCAACAAATCTACCAAATTTAACAAACTTGATGGCGTTCAACGCAGTTTTTAAGCACTCATAGTTAATTTAAACCATCAAAACGGTTCAAGAAAAAATTCGAAGTTATTTGAAAAAAATATTACGAATTATTTCATTAACGATTTATCTTCAACGCATCAATTGATTTTGATGAGGTATGCAGCAATCGATGGCGCTTTTGTCAATTGGTCGTTACATCTGTTCAAAAGTTATAAAAAAAACATTTTTTGAAAAAATTTACTTTTCGAAATCGAATCTACTGATTCGAATCGGTTCAAATGGTATAGAAAATCTAAGTTTGGGGAAGCTTTTCCGAACGCTGCCAACTTTGTTCATATCAGTCAAGCCATTAAAAAGTTAAATATTTAATACATTTGGGTTAAATCTAGAATATGTAACTCTACACAACATTTCATCATTTAGTACAATGGTGGTTGAGCTAATGCAACTCTATCTTCATTTCTAGCATGTTTCTTGAGTAGATCCATTATTTCATTATCAAATTCCTTGGGCGTGGGTTGCTTTTCAACAATCCAGTAGAATAAATCCCAATCATTGCTTGGAGAGTTGATAAGGCGATCATACATCATGGTCTGTTGTTCAGTAAAATTGTCTAAGTATTTTTTGGCAAAAGTGCTTAATAAAAGGTCATTTTCTAACATACCTCTTTTGCGAGATTGATAATGTATCTCGCCTTTCTATTTTCAAGTGATTGAGGTTTTTCAATATTATATATTGGGATTTCCATATAAGTTAGGTCTCCATTATTTGATGCATCGCTCAAATTAGCTACGCATTTAATGTGCTGGATTATTCTGAATGTTGTCTAAAAACGAGATTAGAAAAATTGTACAATTATACGTAACTCTAAACGAATACCGAGTGCATTCATTATTATTTATGTACTCACAGGCCTAAACCGTAACATTTTATCAAAACTTATATACGATAACGAGTAACGGAGGGTGATATAAAAGTAGTAAGTAGTAGTATAAGTTGTGAGAAGGTTACATACATTCATACACACACACGCTCGCACGCACGCACGCACGCACGTACGCATGCACGAACGCACGCACGCACGCACGCACACACGCACGCACACCTGGATTGACCAATAACCCAATTTTTTGAAAATCGTTGATTGAAGTGAAAATTCGTGAATTGAAGTTAAAAAACACTATTTTATGAAAGGTAAGAGAGTAATGAAAATTTAGTGCAAAGAATGTGATTACATAAAAACTAATGTTTGTTTTTAGATATTCGTCAAGCAAAACTACATGGAGGGGGATAATTTAACACTAGCGTATAACAAAATTTTGTTACTTACAACAAACGTAAACAACTCGAGCGTTAATAACGCTGCCAGCCATGTATACGAATGGCAATATATAACGCCACTTTACATCATCGTATTCTTGTTATCGACATTGGGCAACTGTCTCGTTATCGCAACTCTACTAAGCAATCAAAAGATGATGAACGTCCTTAACGTCTATTTGTTGAATTTGATAAGTTTTGAGTAGAGCGTTAAGGTGTTTATTTTTAAAATTTTGGTACTTCATTATTATCATCATGAAATGTCTTTATCTTCATCATCCTGAAAATGTAGATATTGTGGTATTATACATTTAAAAGGTAACAAGGAGTTGAGTAATTTACAATATTTTAGTAGTAATCATCACATAATGAAATTAAGTTAAACTTTTTTTTCTCTTTCTATAAAACAGTCTTATTAGAAAATCATCATCATCATCATCATCATCATCATCATAGCCCTTCACAAGTCCACTGCTGAACATAGGCCTCCCCAAGTAATGCCACAAAGCACGGCCTGAGCCACCTGCATCCATCAACTTCCTGCATGTCTTACCAGGTTGTCAGTCTATCTAGTGAGGGGTCGCCCTACACTACGCCTACCGGTACGAGGCTGCCACTCGAGAACCTTTCTTCCCCATCGGTTATCGGTTCTTCGAGCTATATGGCTAGCCCATCGCCACTTCAGGCTTCAGGCTATGTCGGTCACTCTGGTTTTACTGCGGATATCCTCATTTCTGAATCACGCACTCACGCAACAATCACGCAGAGAAACTCCAAGCATAGCCCTTTTTATAGCTCGCTGAGCGACCTTGAGTGTCCTCATTCGGCTAGCAGTGAAGGACCACGTCTCAGATCCGTAAGTCGTCACTGGCAACCCGCACTGGTTGTACAATCTAGTTTTCAGAGTTTGAGTGAGGTATAACTGACGAGATGTGTCGTAATTTACCGAATTATTAATTAGAATTAAAATATATTAGAAAATGTGTTTTATTAATTATATATTTAAGCTATTTTACCCGCGTGGGTGATATTTATTACAAAGTTTATATAGCACAAAAGATAACTTATGATATAAAACAAAATATAGTATCGAATACTATTGTACGAGTATAACAAATCCATGGACTCGTGTTTCAAAAATCCAGTTTTTGAATTATCCTTTTTGTATTTAATAAGCGAAATATTTTTGAAATATATTACTTTACACGTATTTACCACAATTACTTGTTATAACAAATAATTGTGGTAAATAAAGTGCTCATTTTTGTTTTAGACAATTTCTGATTTGATGCTGGGAGTATTCTGTATACCTTTTACTCTAATTGGTCAAATATACAAACAATTTCTATTCGGAGCAGCCCTGTGTAAACTGATTCCTTTACTACAAGGTAAGCTAATACATAAGTATTGTAATACCTCAGACGAAATAATATGTAATACTGACAAAGTAATATTTAAAAATACCAATGGAACGAGGTGCATATTAAAATAATAATTTTGTTTGCATTCTATTAATTTATCATTTAAAAAGCTACTCTATATTTTTATACTTCAATAGAAGACTGAAAACGAAACTACAACTCTAGTATCACAGTACTTTGAATATCGTTGGGTAAGAAATGGGTTATAAAACAGAACGTGCAGTACATTGCGGCTGTTACTAGGAAGGCCTTTTACTCCGAGTCCAGTGAACCGAAAAGTTGATTGATTTTACTCCGACCCCGCATGGTGGATTTTACTCCGACCCTCGGTTCATATAAGCTGAAGTGACGTACAAAATGTCCACGTTTGGTCCGCCAAAGATAACTGATGTAACTTATAGCACGGGAATTGGAATTTTCTCGAGAAGTTTGCCTTTATTGGGGTGTATGTGTGTGAGTGAATATTTTGCCGTCTTGTCTGCCTTATTACTGTATAGGGTGTCATCATCATTACAGATTATTCCACAGTCCAGAGCAGAATATAGGCCTTCCCTATTGATTGTTTCAGATATGAAATAATCCCAACCCAAATATAGCGAATATTGTAATATTCACTATATTTGGGTCGACATCCGCAGGTTTTAATTATTTTGAGTTGTAGTCACGAGGATGCTGCTATTCACCTCCTGTTTCATTTTTCTCTATCGCTTCTTACAACAACCATTGGATGATGGAGCATAGTGCGCCACTACACGGCGGTAAAAATGTGTACTATATAATATGTACGAGTAAATAAACACTTGATTGTTTGGATAAAAATATCTACATTTTATGAAGAAAGTTATTTTAATAAGTTTTCTTATTCACACGTACACAAATTAATATGAACGTAATTTATTTTCAAAATATTGCAAATACTACTGTATGTCAATGTATTTTTTTAAAGGAGGACTTAACGCTACAGGACATTCTCTCTCAGTCTACTTTTATTTCAAGAAGAGAAGACATAAGTATCGAATTACTGCAGACTGTAAATATTGATTAATAGTTTAAAAATTAATATTATTCGTTTCTTTTTTATTTATCAGCTAAAGGTTTTATATGTTTTTTTTTTCATATTCAATGACGGCCATGCTGCTTACCTGATTGTTAGTATCTACCACAGCTATTTGACAGCTGCAGCACGAGAGAAACTCTACCTTTGAGGAACGAGTGGGTTTTTTCCTTGGAGGTCTTTGTGTTATATTAATCTTACGAGGTAGACAACTTCTGGTAAAACCGGCACGGTGGTGGAACCTCAACTATTCATAGTATGGTGTGGATCGATGAGAATTATGTTGCAACGTGTGTTGCTGAAACTTGATGGCTAAAATCAATAGGTTATCAAAAATACTAAATAGATAAAATAGATGACGACGAAAGCTTTTACTTTTACTTTAAACTTTACGTGGTAGAGCCATGCTGCAAATATATTAGTAGTAGAGTTGTAGCACGAATCGGTCGGCTTGACCGGGGAAGGACCACGCTCTCACAGAATCATCGTCATATAGTAGCTTAATGCTGCTGTGTTTCGTATGGTTAGTGTAGAGTACCGGAGACCCTTTTAACTGGAAACGAGGCATTCCATCTCAGTCCTCACGAGTGAAAACGCATCTGCATTTTGATTCGTAATCGAGGATAGATGTAGATGTCAATGGGCCACAGCAACCACTTACCATCGGGTGGACTGTGTGCTCGTTTGTCACCCTATCCATTAGAAATAAAAAAGCTTAACTAAACTCAGCGTCGTGCTACTGGTTATAAAACTTAAAAAAGTGTATCGCTGCTCTGTTCGAGCGCTAAATGAGATTTTTCCTTGTCCTCGAAATATTTAGTAATTTTATGTCTTACTTACTATGAAATAAAAACAGACTCTAGTCTCCGGCTTCTATTTCTATATTAAAAACTTCTAAGAAAGAAACTCAATGAGAAAAACTGCACAAGCTTGTTATTAAAGAGAGTCTGTTTTTTTATTTTATAAACAAACTTTGCCTTATTATTTTTACGTTTCAGCGTTTATTTCAGTCTTACCATTAGACTATTATAATATAATCTATCTTGAAAAGACCCCAAGAAAAATAGTTAGTAAAAATATATTTTGATTTAGGTTATTTACATAAGAAATAAAAAATTTAAACTATGTAAAATTTTAAGAATATGTTGTGGATAAAACGATTATTTTTACTAATTTATGTCATAATTATTTCTTATATTTACGCAAACACTACACATTGATTAAAACTACTTTTACGGTTTTTATCGGTATTAATTTATTTGATTTTTAAGTCCCGACGTTTCGGATGCCTTTCAGCACCCATGGTCATGGTCTGAGATGACTGACATCATAATTATTATTTATGGTCCGATCTACGCAGAATGAACTTACTGTGTTTTGAAGTCTTGCAGTGGCAAGAACATCTGTCCTTGGTAACGGATACATCAAATATTTTTAGGGTAGTTTTGTAACTTGGTAGAGAAGCAAAAAGAAATTCCTGAAATTCCTCGGATTCCTGAAGTAAGCAGTTCATCAGGAGTTGTAATACCTATAAATATGAGTCGTTTATGTTTTTTTTGTACAAAAGTAAATAAAAAACATCGTTCGTTCTTCGTTCTTCTACTACTACGTTCTACATCGTTTTTCCTTCTACTATTAAACTGCTGTTCAAGCAATGTTAAATTAATTATACTATTTGTTTTCAACTGTTTTTTAATATTATTTTAGTCATCATCATCATCGTTACAGCCGCTCACAAGTGCACATCTGACCATAGGTCTCCCTCAAGGAATTCCACAAAGCACGGTCCTGAGCCACCTGCATTCATCAACTTCCTACATACATTACTAGAACGTTACTCCGTCTAGTGGAGGGCTGCCCTACACTTTGCCTATCGGTAGGAGGCTGCCACTCGAGCTGCCTTTCTTACACGTCGGTTGTCGGTTCTTCAAGCTGGTTCATTGCCACTTCAGCTTACTAATCTGCTGGGATTTGTCGATTCCGCTAGCTATACTGCGGATATCCTCATTGCTAAGTTTATCACGCAGAGAAACTTCGAGCATAGCCCTCTCCATAGCTCGCTGAGTGACCTTGAGCGTCCTCATAGGGCCAGCAGTGAATGATCACGTCTAAGTTACATAAGTTCATCAATGGCAACACTTACTGGTTGAACAGTCTAGTTTCCAGGTTTTGAGCTATACCTGATGAGAAGATGAGTCGTAATTTCCCGAACGCTGCCAAACCAAGTTGAATCCGTCGATTAACCTCCCGGCTGAAGTTGGACTTTCCTAGTCAGACTATTGTGCCAGGTAAACATACTCATCAACAACTTCAAGCTTAGTGCTCCCCACAACTACCGGCATAGGTGTGACATGGACGTTACACATGGTCTTCGTTTTGTCCATGTCCATCTTAAGACCTATCTGTTGGGAGGCAACATTGGGGTTATTGAGTATAGTGCTTAGGTTCTCCAGCGATTCTGCCATAGGGATTATATCGTCGGCAAATCGAAGGTGAGTTATGTACTCGTCAACGGTGTTGAGACCGTATCATTCCAGTCCAGTAGCTTAAAAACGTCTTCTAATGCAGCGATGAAGAGTTTCAGGGATATAACGTCATCCTGTCTTGCACTTTTTTGCAGTAAGGTAGGTTTCTTACTTTGGTTTTTTACTGGGATAGCCATCGCAGCCAACATGGCACAGCTGAAAGGACTGTAGCACCGCTCAAATTTCGACGGAATCAAAGGCTTTCTCGTAGTCCACATACGCCCGGCAAAGTAGCAGATTGCCTTCTGTCTTGTGTACAATATGGCAAAGTGTATGTACTCGTATGTGGTCTATGGTGCTAAATCCTTTTCGGAAACCGGCTTGTTCGGGAGGCTGGAAGTCGTCGAGTCTGCGTGCGAGACGATTCGTAACGACTTTCGAAAACAGCTCGAAGACGCGGCTCAGAAGGGATATTGGTCTGTAGTTCTTCAAAAGGGCGTTGTCACCTTTTTCGAACAACAGTACCACCTCACTTCTGCTTCACGATTCGGGAGTAATGCCACTATGGAGGACGGAATTCAAGAGCTTCTGAAAAACTTCAAATACCGGTTTTCCACCCACTTTCAGAAGCTCCGCTGTAATTTCATCCTAGCCTAGGGACTTGCCATTTTTAAGGTTTTGGAGAGCCATTCTAATCTCGCTTAGACTGACGTTCGTGAAATTATCGGAATAGTGTCGGATAAGACTTGCTCTTGGATCATTACATTTGCGAACTTGCGTGTGGCTCCAGTGATGATGAGTACAGCTGCCCATAGAACCTCTTAATCTCACTCTTAATTTTAGGTCTCCCGGAAATGAGGCTGCCACACTCGGGCTTCAGATTTGACAGTTGGCTCTTCTGGCAGACAGATCTCTGGCAAAGACTTTGGAGCCCTGGCTCTGCTTAATCGCTTCTTCAGTACGAGCTACGAAGTTACGTAAGTCCCGCCGCATGTATTTGTAGATCTGCCTGTTCAGTTAATGATGACTGCAGCTTCATTTCCTGCCTAACAGCCATGAGATGAAGAGTGCGATAGGAGAGTTTTTGTGTTCTTCCGCGGTGGGTCTTGCTGAATTTAACTCCGACTGCATGGACAGTTTCCACAAGCTTGTCATTCATATCGTCCACTGTATTTCAGTCTTATAGGCACAGAAAACTGAAAGTTTTCAGGACCCTGGATCAGTGCACGAGGGGGACGGAGCGTTGACTTCATTAGACGAGTCCTCTCCAACTTAACGTTTAAGTTCAGTGTGCCTCTAACCATTCGGTGATCGCTGTCAGTTTTCACCCTCGCGATCACTGAGACACCACTGAACAGTTGGTGTCTTGTCATCATAATGAAGTCCATCTCACTTTTTGTCGAACTGTAGGGGCTCGACCAGGTCCACTTCCCGTAGGGCTGCTTCTGGAAGTAAGAGTTCATCATAAAGAGTCCATCTTTCTCCATGAAGTCGGCCAGCTGCTGGCCCCTTGGGTTCCGTTGCCATATTCTTAATTTCCCTACCATCATCTCTTTCTCTTGTGCCTAGTTTTGCGTTGAAGTCTCCCATCAACACCGTATGGTTAGTTTTGAAGGAATGCATGGCTCTAGAGATATACTCATACATTTCCTCCACCTCCACATCCGGACGTGCCGAGTTTGGTGCGTATACCTGTATGACCTTTAGCGAATACTGTTTGGTGATTCTAAGTTTAGGTACACAACCCTCTTCGACACACTCGAAATCTTTATAACGTTTTTGCCGAGATACTTGTGGACGATAAATCTAACACCTCCTTGGGACAGATATTCGCCCTTCCGGTAATAGAACAAGTTGCCGGATTCGAGGATTACTATACTACCATGTCCTCCCCCTCTCTTCGGACCTTGGATAATCCTATAATATGTCAGAGTAACTTGTCTACCTCTTCTTCCAGCTCCACGATGTTCTCGTCAGTCCTCAGGGTGCGTGCGTTATATGTTGCCAGGTTGAGTCGTTGTAGGTGGAAACCGAATCTCCACCGGAGATTCTTAACACCCCCTGCCCCGCTATTACATGGTAACGGCGGCGCAGGGGGTTACCACCGTAGCCAGGAATAGCGGGACCGTCGGGGACTGGGGGCCATTTGTTTGTGTCGTTGTTCATAGGTGGGGTTCAAATGCTTGCCACACCTGGCGAGCGGGTTGACAACCGCAGTTTTTTATTGTATAATTGCTGTTATCAGGAAGATGCTGCTGCCCGTTTCCTGCCTGTTTCCCTCAGTCGCCTTTAACGACACCCACGGGAAGATATGGGGGGGGGGGGTAGTAGATATTCTCAACCACCACTACACGGCAACTCAGCCGCTTACTGGCTCTTAAACTATAATATTCGTACAAGTCTCTCCTATGTATTTGAACTATATTTTGCTGCCCGACTGTTTGTAGGATATAGAGTAAGAATTTATATCAACCGAAAATACTGTCTAAAAAGTTTTGATATCTTAAAGATTTATGGCTACAAAACGCGAATATGAAACCGATTTTATACTTAACTATTCACTTTTTATTCATAGCAATATGCACAACTTCATGTGCTACCTGTTGTGAAGGGAAGCAGAGTCATCTATCTTCTCCGAGTGTGGAAACAAAAGCTCTCAGCTACTAGACGTACATACCAATGTTTGTAGAATAAGGGAAAGTGTATCCCTCGAAAAATCTATTTTATTATATTTGTTGATGATTATAGCCCCATGATTCATATTTACTTCATGAAAAATAAGAGTGAAGCTTTTCAATGTCTGAAAGATAATCTTTACAGCCAAACAAGAGAACTCAATAGAAAAATTAAAGTATTACGCAATGATAAAGGTCGTGAATTTTGCAATAGTAAATTTGATAGTTTTACAAAACTAAATGGCATAGTTCATCAAAAGTCGAACCAATATCTGAGAAAAATGATTTAAGCGGGAGGATGAACAGTACTGTTATTAAAAAGGCTTTTTGTTTATTATTTGATGCTGATTTAAAAAAGAGTTCCGAGCAGAGACGACTAATACAGCTGTTAATTTACTGAACCGAACAATATCAGCTTGCCTAAACAATAAAACTCCACACAAATTATAGTAAAATACCAAATCTAATATTAGTCACCTTAGGGTATTTGAAAGTACTGCGATGGCACTTGTATTCAAAGAGAAAATATTGAAATAGGTTAAGAAATCTTACAAGTATATTCTAGTGGGTACTTAAGATGTAAAGCGATATAAAATATATAGTTCTAAGTCCAAATTGATTAATATATAAATAATCCCGCTGAAGCGACAAGTAGTTTTAGTAGTATTAACCTAGCAATAACCAAAATGTTTTGAGAAGATCGAAACAGGTGAAAAACTGAGGGTGCAAGTTTAGGACTAAGCTCAGGACAACCAAGTTCTCTGTATATGTGTCGTCTGGCATAAGAATAAGTGCAATTATAAAGAAATCGAGAGATAAAACAAGCACCCAAAGGAATATGATCATAATATTTCACAAGCACAAATTGTTCAACGTGTGAAAATGAACGACATTGATATAGATTTCATTCGACGTATATTTGATGGTTTATAATAAATCCTAACCGAAATCGATAACTAATATTTTATATGGTGTTATATAGGTACTATGTATTGCTTACGTATTTACATATTCGCACTAGACCAACGAGGGAGGAGGAACGAGGAATTTCTTTCAGGAGAACATCATCATAAAATCTTAAAAAACAAAAGGACTTGATAATTTATTTAAATTTAGAAAAGAGTAATTAATAATTAAACATCTTGTTACCGACTCTATGAAATAATATATAATAATATTTATGTATTATTTAATAAAGTTTTTTTTCAGCTGTTTCAGTTTCTGTTGACGTCTGGACATTAGTAGCAATATCTCTGGAGAGATATTTTGCCATTTGCAAACCACTGAAGTCTAGGAAGTGGCAGACTCAGTGCCACGCTTTCAAAATGATCGGAATAGTGTGGGTGCTCTCGTTGTTATTTAACTTGCCCATTGCAATTATGTCAACCTTACAACCAATGGGAGAAAATAGTAAGATACCCAATCATATTTAATTTCCAAGGTGGTATTTAAGTTTCCTAAGCTTTATTAATGCTGAATCGCTTTAAACATTTTAAATTATTTAATATTTTTTGTATGTCATAAAACTTAATGCCATAACCATTTGCAAATATTAGATGTTAGGGCTTTGCTTGCTTGTGATTAAAATGTCGATTTATTTAAGCTCAAAGTACCCAGATTTTACGAGAACTCAGATTTTACGAGTAAGTATAGTTATGCAGGCACAATAAGAAAACAGCTTTGTTTTACAAAAAAGTGCAATAAAGATATATTTACAACCTAAAACTGAAAGTCTCTCACAGTAAAAATTAAAAAGAAATATATATATTACCCAAATGTATATTTGTAGAGCCGTGGTAGCTCAGATAGTTAGCGCTCGATGTAAATTACGCGAGCAAACCGGATTCGATCCCCGTCAGCACCAATGAAATTGTTAATTCAAAGTCAAGTGCTTATTTACCACGTGCACGGCGGTTAAGAAAAACATCGTGAGAAAACCTGTATGTCTAAGAAATAAGAAAAAAATATATTTCGAAGACATGTGAAGTTCACCAATACGCATTGGCGAACAATTCCTTGCCCTAAAACTCTCTCAGAAATTAGTGGAAGCCAGTGCCAAGGAGTGGGACCGTATATGGGCTGTAACTTAACTTTAACTTTAATTTATGTTTACAAAAACCCAGGTAGTTTTAAAATAAGTAATGAACATAATGTAAACACCAGAAAAAAAACATAAGTAGTAATATCAGTTGCTCGACTCCACAGAGACAGTAATTCATTAATGGGGCAATGTAAATTATAAAGTTGGTCGAAGTGTCATTTTGTATTTATTTTACAAAACGGAATTTATAAAAAGGGTTATAATATAATATAAACGATTATATGGTTGATATTAACCTATGTGAATGAGGTTTTCTCTTCCAAGCTGTTTCTTATACGAGTGTTGTAAATAACTATACAGCATATTTTATACTGCTTGTTACTGTGTAATAAGTTCCGCTGGGTTTATTACTGGTTCTTCTCAGAACAGAATTTTTTCCAAACCAGTGGTCAAAGTAAAAATCACTTTTAATAACAATTATATATATATATATATATATATATATATATATATATATGTATATATATATATATATATATATGTATATATATATATATATATATATATATATATGTATATATATATATATATAATCCATGTTGATTAAAAAATCTATTATTACTTTCTATTCTCTCTCTCTCTCTCTCCGTATATATAATATGTAAATCTTTTTCCCTCAAGATTGTGAAACTGCTGTCAAATTATTGAATGAAGATCTCAAACGTATCTTGTTATGGTCCAAGCAAAATTATCTTGTGCTAAATCCACAAAAATCAAAATTTTTAATTCCAGGACCAAATAAAAATATTAAAAATATATCAATGCTACAGCCCTTATTTCTAATTGGTAATGAACCTATACAGCAAGTCTCTGAGACAAGAAATTTCGGTGTATTATTTGATTCTAGTTTGCGATTTGAAAGTCATGTAATTGAGGGAGTGCGTAGTTGCTTTTACCATTTGAAGTTGTTGTATAAAGTTCGGCAATACCTCAGTGAAGATATGCGGATAAGAATGTGTGAGTCATTAATGCTCAGCCTATGGACCACGACTGTTGAGAAGGTTAGAGAAGCTCATACAGCGGGTGCAAAATGCGTGTACTCGGTTTTGTTTCACTGTCCCGCCTCGAAGTCATGTAACGCCTTATTTGAACAATGCTGATCTGTTGAAAATGACCATTGCCTCGCTACTATACTATTCTCAATAATAACAAAACAGCGACGAGTATACCTGTTTCAAAAGCTGAAGTGGGCCCGAGATCAAAATAAATATAATACAAGAGCTTATGTTCATTCCCTTGTAACTCGATACCGCACAGCTGCGTTTCGAAGTAGTTTCAAATTTGCAGCAACCCACTGTTGGAATGATCTACCACCACCTATTCGTTCCCTAAAATCACTGAATAGTTTTAAAAACAAACTAAAGTTTTATTACTTAGCACAAAAAGTTCTAAATACGTAATACAATTATGTTTAGAACGCAAAATAGTAATAATATTCATACTGTTTACACCATGTTCAAATATTATTGATGTGTGATGAATGATCATTTATTATTTATTTATTTTTAATCTTACTTTTTATTTTATAAAAAATCTAGGAGGTCTCGTAACATGGCGTGTCCCTTTGAGTACAGAATATAAATTATATATGTACTAAAATAATAAATTTTATTGCTGCTTTGCTTTGTCTTCCCCATAGAACCAAATATGTTATAATAATGTAAGTATAGATATAGTGCATGTACTACACACCATTAATATTGATTTTAATACAGTATGTCTGTGTTAACTGTGTTCGTTAGCACTAATCTTTAACCCACTGCCTAATTACTATTAGTCTATAAGTTGCAGTTACGCGTAATTCGAGGTTCACACACCGACTCGTCAGTGAAGTCACAAGGTTCCAACTGAAAACCAGCGCTGCCTCTGCAGCATTATGCTGAGTTGGAGACCTATTTGATGTCACATTTTATCTTTAAATTCTTTTTTAATTTTTTTTTGTTTCATTATTAATTAACATTAATCTGCTTATTAAATAATTTTTAGTGCGTAAGCAGTCTTACACCTGCGCATGCATATTCTTTATCCATTGTAATTTATATTTAAATTTCAAAAATTGTGTGTAATGTGTGATTATCAAATAAATGGTTCTTTCTTTCTTTCCTTCTTTCTATTCTCTTCTGTTCTATTCTGTAATAATCGGTTCTACTCCATACTACTCTATTCTATTCTAATTAAGATTAAGCTTTATAAAGATTGTCGTTTCGGGTCTTGATGTGCCCGCGAATTATTTTTTATCGTTTACACTGGCCTCGCCTCATTTCTGAGAGGATTTTAGGGCAAGGAAGTATCCGCCGCGCTGCCCCAATGCGTGTGGGAAAAAATCACATTGTTTCGAAAAATGTTTTTTTCTTATTTCTCAGACATGCAAGTTTTTTCACGATGCTTTCCTTCACCGCTGAGCACGTGGTAAATCAGCACTTAAAATTGCAACTAACTATTTCATTAGTGCCGGCGGGAATCGAATCCAGGTTAGTCACGTGCTGCGAAGCTTACCGCGAGCTCTATCGCAGCTACAACGGCTCATTTCACTAATTTGAAAATTTTCAGGATACAAGTGCAGAGAGGAATGGACCAGTTTAGAACTTAATATAGCTTTTACTTTGGGCTCCGATGCTGTCTTATTGCTTATACCGTTTTTTATTATGTCTTTCGCCTGTTATTTAATTGTGACTAAGTTATGGAGAGGAACATACAATGAAATTCTGCATGACTTAAAGTGGCAGAAACATTGTAAGTAGAATGTAAATAGCGCTTTTGAAATATATTATACTCCGAAATCAATTTAAAGTCGTCCGATTTCTTTGACTGAGCAAGAGAGTCATCTAGATATAAAATATATTATTAAGATATAAAAAAGGAGTCGCAATTTGTTACTCTAATTACTTAAAATATTAATTTCATAAATTTCTATGCATTAAATGAGTTATTCTGTTTATCCACCCTAAAGAATCCACCCTTGGGTCGATACTCGGAAACGCGTGTAAGCGTAAACTGCGTGTTCATCTTTCCACCCCAGACGGGGTGGATAGATGAACACGCATTACTTATTTAATGTATATGGGGACAGGCTGTATAACGTCTATTGATTTCTGTTGAATTTATTTTGTAAAATATGTTATAACCAATTAATTCAAAAATAATGTTTCCAATACTTTGTTAATTAATTAAATGCTATTTTTTTTAAACATTTTAATAAGTAGTAATTATGGAATTATATTTAATTGATTTTTAAATTTAAATTTAAAAATTGTCGTTCTTTGTTCTAGTGACAATGGAGAAACCATTTACTCGTAAGAATAATCATCAATTAGAACAAACATTAACATAAAATCAAACTTTACTGTTACATCGAAATAGCTCGGGATCTGAGAAATTGAACGAGGTATAATTATTGCAGGAGATGTCTCGAACGAAACCTCTTAATTTAATATAGCCACGAAATACAAGATGTATCGAAATTTTGACCCTGTTTTTCGCCGTTCGGGTTGTTTTACATTTGGTTCCGGTATGATACAAAGACAAAAGACAAATAATGACATCAAAAATAAAGTTATATTTACAATAAATATATTTTTCTATTTTTAAACTGCAACTATTATTATCTCATCCTCATTCTTAACCCGCTTCCTAAGCGTGGCAATTAAGAAAAATATACTGAGGTAAACTAAGGGCGAAACTTATAGATGTGTGGAATGGCAAGGGGATACTTCATGCCATAGATATCCACATCTTTAATCGACAATGAATCAAAATGTAAAGTCGATGCCACACCTAATCACTAAATTGCAATGCTTCATTACCAGTAAAAAAGATTCTGATTCCCGAAATTTACCAAATAAAAACCAAGCAGCATTTTGCTTCTATTTTACTTTGATATTCTGCGAGAGCGTGGCAGAGTGTGGTATTTTCTCAATAGAACGGAACTACTTGATTTTGTCAACAAAATTCCTCTACCACGTAAAACTTTCACTTTTTAAATTAATTTACGTTTTATTATCAGGGGAAAGAACAAGGTCAAGAGTTTGAGAAGAAGGCAGAAACGCATTGTGTGCACACGAATATAGAATCTGGTCACGTGGTGCGTTCTACAAATTTTGAAAAAAATATAAAAGCTAAACGCAAGGTCAGCTAAAAATTTTGGAGCTATTTTTCTTATAGTTATGTTATAAATAAATATCTAATGTTTATACACCACGTTATACGAATAAAATTTGAGAAATTTCATTTAATTTTTATTTTACCCTTTTGACGAAAATGACTGACAAATGAAAGAGCATGGTAATTATAACAATAGGTCTTTAACTACGAAATTGCCATTACTACTGCCATTACTACTGGCCATTTCAGATCAAAATGAAAAAATTTTTTTGAAAAATTTGTTTGGCTAAGAATTCTAATTTCAAATCAATTTTATTATAAAAACATGATTTTTGAAAATTAGACACATGACATTTCAAAATTAGTCATTTTTATTGATGAGTGTTATTTTTTCATTGAATTTGAATCTTTTTCATCATGGATATGTTAAAAATTCGAGTAATTATGGAATATGAGTACCGTCGTGGCAGCAACGTGCCAAAAGCGGCACGCAACATCAAGGACTTCAACGGAGCGAATACTACAAACAAACACATCACCTGTTATTTGTTTTGCCACTTCCTTAGCATTGATAACTTTGATTAATAGAAATAAAATATATGGATAAATAATGTTAGCATTAAATCATCATAAAAAAACTGCAATTTCATAGATAAAAACCTAATATAAAATGAAAAGATTTTTTAAAGAGAGTTTTGTTACTGTAAATATACGATTTAAAAACACTTTAACTTTAAAATACTACACCTTAACTCAGCGGTACTCGCTAGGTATTTACAGACACGAGTACTCGCTACCGGATGAAAATTACCACAGTATTTAAATGGAATGGAATCTGTGAAAAAAAAATGTCTTTTAATTTATGAGCATGGTGTAGTTTTATTAATGTTATTATCAATTAATAAAATAGCAAATTCAAGTTATCATAGAAAAGTAATAAAAATAGAAAATTATACTTTATACTGCTGTAAAAACCAATATAAAAAAATTGATTTACAAGCAAAAAATTATATTTTTACAAAACGTAGACATAGTGCACATGTAAATAATGATTCATCTACTGATGCACCGTCAAGCTTAGGTGAAGTTCCACTAACAGAACTTACTTACTTACACTAACAGAAGAACCGCTGCCTACAGATGCTGAAAATGTGCCACTGAAATAACTTATACGAGGAAAGTTCTTTGGTATAGACAAAGAGCACATCTAAATAGTCTCCTTCCGACATATTTTCCTTATCACTGTCTTCTTGTAAATGAAATTCTGCTATAACACTTTCGTTCAGTTAAAAGGCCATTATAAATAATTGCTAAAACAAAAAAAAACAGTATAAGTAAACCGTAAATTATTATGACAAGAACAGTTACTACCGGGTATTTTTCGTCCATACTCACTTTATAGGTCCGTCGTCACCTAATGCCCAGAGCAAGCTGGCTGTCCCGCAGTGTGCGTGTGTGTTAATTATGGGTTGGAAGGTACCTAAAATCCCGTGCCGTCTGAGTGTTTAAAAAAGTAAAAATAATCGTTTATAGATACCCTGTGGTATTTTTACCCTGTAGTGAGTGCTGCCGGGTTAAATGACTATACAGTTGTGTTTACAAAGTTACAATGTCATTCAATACAGTCTTTTACTCGTATTAATTTTATTGAGAAAATCGTGTGACATATAATTTTAGATAAATATAGCCTTAGTTGTTTGTACTATAGGTTCTTCTGTACTATCAGAGGTAGATTATTACTAGTAAATTAGTTGTTTAATACAAATTTAATTCGTAAAATATAAGGAAAATTATTTTAAACAGTTACTTTATTGTTGTTTCAGGTTATAAAAATGCTTTTTGTTGTAATATTTGTATTTTTTGTTTGTTGGACGCCACTGCACATTGTTAACACGGTAAGTTATAATATTTGCTTTTAAATTTACCAAAATCAATATTATTAACAAAATTACAAATAAAAACTTAGGAACTAAGTAACTAAGGAATATGTCGTAGGAAGACATGCATGTCGACGAAATTAAAGAGGAATATATCGAGAGTATGTTTAATCTAGATCATTAAGTAAGTATCGCAAAATAGTTTACGTAAATTACGGAAGTATCTATGCTGCTACTGCTGGGTTTTATTAAAAAAATCCTCTGCCCTCAGTACGCTATAGCGTTGGCCCTCTTGCATAGTCGCGAGGGATCGGTGAAAGGTCCACACTTACAAAGTAACAGAGTAAGCAGCAGCATAATGCTGCTGTACCGGGACTCCTATTTATTAGTGGGTCATTTGGGGTACTTGTTTTTCACTATACATATATAAAATGTATGTTCGCCTTGCTACGGGCCGCGACTTAGATGACAGACTAAAAAGTATTTTATTAGCCTACTAAATACTGGTGCTCACGCATTACGAACTACACAATACATATACATACTACTATATATTACATATATGGAAGAAAAGAAAGAGAAACTTTATTTGCCATAAACCAAATGACATACACAACACAACATATGTATGTACACCTTCTTAAAGGTTAAAATATAAAGTTACAGGCGTTAAGAAAGTGTTCGTATTATATCGCGCCACAATTGATACCTGGCACCCTAGTATATGGCGACACTAGTTACCACTAGCGCCTTCTAGTATCGAGTAGCAGAACTAGTTAAGTCAAGATCCTTCTAGAAATTTCCATGCTAGAGCTTTCTAGAACTATCAACACCTAGTCAGCCGGGACTCTTTACTCGTTGTTATTAGTGTTCTGTAATTCAAGTGTAAATTTTCGTAATTCACTCGGCAGTTATTATTGTCTCGAACACCAAGCCCGTAATAGTATGTTGACCACAAGTCTGACTTTCAGTAATAACTGAATTCCTATAAAATTAATTTCTCACGGCAATCATACAATGTTGCTCGCGTACTCCGATATTTCCAGCCAGCGGTAAGGCCCTGACCTACGATTGCTCCTTGATCTACCACGGTTCATCATCTATATAATTACACAGTATTATATTACCACAATACACAAAATGAACATTACCTACATTTGAAGCCAAAAGCATTGTTTTTTTTTTTTAAATTTATTAAATTTTGCATTTCTAAAACAAATGAATACAAAGGGCGGACTTAATGTCTTGAGGCATTTTCCACCAGTCAACCCATGGAGTGGTGGGATGATGATTTGACGTAGTTGTAGCAATAAAAGGGTAATTTTTTTTTTTTTTTTTTTTATAGAAGAGGGGGCAAACGAGCATGCGGCTCACCTGATGTTAAGTGACTACCGCCGCCCACGATCAACCGCAACACCAGGAGAATTGCGGGTGCGTTGCCGGCCCTTTAGAAAGGAGTAAGCTCTTTTCTTGAAGGTCCCCAGGTCGTATCGGTCCGGAAAAATCGCCGGTGGTAAACTATTCCACAGAGAGGTTGTACGTGGAAGAAAACTCCTTGTGAAACGTACAGTGGTGGACCGCCAAGCATCCAGATGGTGTGGATGGTATCGGGACGTTTGCCGTGTAGTGCGTTCACGAAATTTGGCGGCTGGGATTAATCCGAACAATTCCTCAGAGCACTCCCCGTGATAGATGCGATAAAATACGCAAAGAGATGCAACATCTCTTCGCAGCGCCAGTGAATCGAGCCGATCGGAAAGCACTCGGTCGTCGACGATTCGAGCCGCTCTGCGCTGGATGCGGTCAAGTGGAAGGAGCTGGTACTGGGGAGCCCCAGCCCAGAGATGGGAACAGTATTCCATATGCGGCCGAACCTGCGCCTTGTAAAGTTGCAGGCGGTGTGCCGGCATGAAATACTGTCCCGCTCTGCTGAGCACGCCAAGCTTTTTAGAGGCCAATTTGGCCTTCCCTTCCAAGTGACCACGAAACTGCACGTCACTCGATATGTCGACGCCGAGGATTCCGATACTGGCGGAGGCAACAAGGGGAGTACCTTGAAACTGAGGGGATACGACAAAGGGGTTCTTTTTAGCGGTTAACGCGCAAACTTGTGTCTTCTGGGGGTTAAACTGGACTAGATTTAGTCGTCCCCAATTCGAGACTCTGCTCAGCAAAGACTCGACTTCAGACACAAGTTTGTCCCGGCACTCGGAGACGTTTTCCCGAGAAATATTGGCTCGGCCGGTGTAAAGAGCATCACCAGTGCTGTCGTCCGCATAGCAATGAATGTTACGGGTATGCAACATATCATTGATATGCAGAAGAAACAGCGTTGGCGATAGCACGCAGCCCTGTGGAACACCAGCATTAATAGGCTTGCAATCGGAGCTTGCACCGTCTACAACGACCTTGATGCTCCGATCTGCAAGAAAGCTGGTGATCCAATCGCACAATTTCTCGGGAAGCCCATAGGAAGGGAGCTTCGAAAGAAGCGCTTTGTGCCAAACCCGATCAAAGGCCTTCGCAATGTCCAAACTAACGGCCAATGCCTCCCCCTTGAACTCTACTGCCTCCGCCCATCTGTGAGTGAGGTAGACCAGAAGATCACCAGCTGACCGACCACGGCGAAAACCGTATTGGCGGTCACTAATCAGCTGGTGATCTTCAAGGTACCTCATGAGCTGGCAGTTTACAATGGACTCCATTGTTTTGGAGAACAAGGAGGTGATGGCGATTGGCCGGTAGTTGGACGGGTCTGAGCGGTCGCCTTTTTTAGGGATCGGGTGGACGAAAGCCGTCTTCCATGATTTTGGGACTACGCCTAGGGAGTAGGAGTACCGGAAAAGACGCGTTAAAACCGGTGCCAACTCCGGAGCACACGTCCTCAGCACAATTGGGGGGATTCCGTCAGGCCCACTCGACTTGTGGATGTCCAGGGAGAGGAGTGCTTTGCGAACCGAGCGCTGTGTGAACTGCACTTCCGGCATGGAGCACTCACACCGCGGGATGGTCGGCGGCGTACTCCCCCCGTCATCGAGAGTCGAGTTAGACGCAAAGAAAGAGCCTAGAAGATCGGCTTTCTCCTTTGCAGTATGGGCCAGTGAGTCGTCCTCCCTGTGCAGAGATGGAAGAGATGGCTGACAGAAATTCCCCTGGACAGCCTTGGCGAGAGACCAGAATGCACGGGTTCCAGAAGGAAGGCGAACTAGTTTCTCGCCAATTCTGCCTATGTGCTCTGACTTTGCCTTGGCAATGACTCTTTTGAAGGACCTAGAGGCGGAATTATACTTCTTTTTTAGAGCGCTGGTGTTTACATCCCGGGACGCTGATGCAGCAACCCAGGCTTGGTAGCACTCCTGCTTATAGCATGATGCTATTTTACAGGAGCGACCAAACCATGGCTGAGATTTGCCTCCAATGGGCACCACAGAGGAAGGAATAAAAAGTTCCATACCCTGAAGTACCACATCAGTAACAGAATCCGCAACAACGTTGGGATCATCCGGCGAGAAGCAAACCCGCCCCCAAGGGTAGGATGCAAAGAAAGACCGCATCCCATCCCAATCGGCTGACCTATAGTGCCAAACACGGCGGCAGCCTGCAGAATGCAACCGCGATTTCAGCGTGAGTGGCACAACACTCCGGACCAGACAATGGTCCGAGGAGCCTAAAGGGGCGTCGACGGAAATCTGATATCCGTCCGGGTGAGAGGTCAGCAGAAGGTCCAACAGGGAAGGTGCATGATCCTCCACATCTGGAATCCGCGTAGGCGAAGTAACCAGTTGTGTCAGACCATATGCCAAGGCAAAATCATGAACAGATCTCCCCGCATGATCGGTTAAACGTGAACCAAGCCATTCGGCGTGATGGGCGTTAAAGTCGCCGAGGATCACGATCTCTGCGGAGGGGATCTGCTGTAGCAACGAATCTGCAGCCATTTGGACGTGGTCGAAGAGTCGGTCTGTTTCGGCATTACCGCTATGGGACCTATAGAGGCACCCGTAGACGCGCGGATGGTCGTCGCTGTCTACGCGTAGCCAAAGGATGGACAGGTCCGAACCTTCAAGTCTGCCGAGGCGTCGAGAACAGATGTCCTCTCTGACGTAAACGCAAACTCCAGCCCGAGGCACAAAGGAGTGTTCCAGTTTGTACCCCGGGTAGGAGAGATACGAGACATCAGCCGGAGAGGACACCTGCGTCTCGGTCAGAAAGAGCAGAGCCGGCCTCGCCGTCTCGAGATGGTAGTGGACGGCGTTTAGGTTTGAGTGAAGTCCCCTGATATTGCAGAAATTTACGGACAGCGTGGCAGGGGTCGCCTTGGTTTTGTTGCTCCGTTTGCCCCGAGCAGTTGTAGTCTTGAGCGGAATTTTGCCCCCCCCAGAATACGCGGGGCAGCCTGAGCACCCACGCTCAGAAGTGGAGAAACATGGTCGTGGATGCTCAGCGAGGGATTCTCCAGGGGTGCTGGTACCCTCCTGGGGTAGTCTATCATTATTTAATTCCGCTACCATGTTGATGGGGGGGGGGGGATTTGGGCCTCCGGCCACCTGCATTCACCAGACGAAACGCGGAAGCAGAGCTTCCACTTCACGCCGGTATTCTGTGAGGTCGTGGTACCACCCCGGTTTGAGCCAGCCCATACGTGCAACAGCAAAGCTGCCGCGTGGCTCTACCACTGTTAAAAAAAGATTATTAACTACGTAATATACACATTTTACTAATAAATAAATTATACAAAACCAACTTATATATACATACATGCATATTTATATACATACATGTATAATTAATACACACAAATAACTATAAATAAAATCGTCTGTTTAGCAATATATATAACACGGATGATTCATTTAAGAAACATTGTCTTTAATAAATGATTACATACCGACTTTTTAAAAGCATACTTATTGGGAGCTTTTCTGATGTCATTGGGCAAGGATTTCCAAAGACGTGTAGCTTAAACTGTAAAGGAGTTACCATACAACTCGGTGAAGTGATTGCTTGCTAAAAATATTTGAAATAAATGTAACATATAAAGTATTTATATATACGTGGTAGCGCCACGCTGCAGCTATATTAGTGGTGTAGTTGTAGCACGAATGGGTCGGCTCGACCGAGGAAGGACTACGCTCTCACAGAATAGTAGGGAAAAAATAGCAGCTCACACTACTTTGTTTCGTATGTTAATTACAGAGAACCAGAGACCCTTTTTACTGTAAATGAGGCATTCCATCTTAGTCCTCACGGGTGACAGCGTATCTGAGTTTTGATTCGCAATCGAGGATGGATCTGGATACCTTATAGCTGCAACAACCACCTACCATCAGGTGAACTGTGTGCTCGTTTGTCACCATTATACCATAAAATAATTAATCGATTTCTAAAAACGAGAAGGTTTTATAATTGACACAATCTTTTACGTATGTTCACCGATTTTCCCTAAAACACTAAACCTAGATTTATGAACGTTATTGATTTTAAGAAAAAATAACACACCTAGCGATAATAATATAAGGGATGAACTTTTTAATGTAATTACTTAGACAACATTTGTTACTTACATTGAACTTATGAAATTAGTTAGTCCTTAGTAAAATAATTAAGTAACTTTTTTTAAAGCAGTTTTCGAAGTCGGGTTTTCGACTTTCAATTCTTCGATTATGTAATTGCATTTTGTTTTTGAAGTTTTTCCTTTTTCCTTATTCGGTTTTAATTTTATTTATGGTTTAGTCACATAAATATAATATTTATATTAATATATTACAATTGTTGCAGGTATACCTGTTTTATCCATATCAATTATATGCGAACATAGGAACCAAAGGAATATTAATGCTACAACTGTTAGCTTTTTGTTCATCATGTTGCAATCCAGTTATCTACTGCTTTATGAATAAAAAGTTTATGCAAGCGTTTATTGACTTATTAAAATCTAGTAAGTTATTAAGGTGAGAAAATTACGCAACATTCGATTCCATTAAAACGCATTTTCTCAAATTTCGTTTGCAAATAATACGTTTTCGTCGTAGAGAACCTTAAATGTCAACTTAGAATATTATAATGTAAAATATAAATTAAGTTTCAATAATTAGCCTAATTTAATATCAAATTATAACATTATTTCTGGTTGTTGGAGCATGCACATTTTCTGTGTATATGTGTATGCGTCTTTCAAAATTTAAATAATATTTCATCAGCACATAATAAGTGGTATCCTTATTTTTTCTAGGTGCCCTTACAATAAATATTTTAAGATAATAAATAAATGTGCTTGCCAGCGACAATTAGTTGAAAGATTCTCTCACACTCACTACGCTGAACAGGTGGTTTGGTGACTCTCACATTTTTTATAAAAATTAAGCGAAAAAAATACATTTCACCTGATGGTAAGTTACTATTGCAGCCCATGGGCACGCAGATGGGTTATCACCCGTTAGGATTAAGATGGAATCCTTACAGCCTGTAATTATCTTTTCTCTCTATAATTTTACGACTGAAACATATCAGCATGCATTGTTAACTGGTGTCAGTGTATTATATACGAAGGTGGTATCTACCTAGACGCAGCATTTTTGTCCTATAATGGAGGGCATTATGAACAACTGTGCCATAGTTAAAACAGATTAGTAAACTATCTTCTAAAAAATATAACTGAACGTCGCCAATATGTGCGCGTGCCTGGTACGTGACAGTATGAACGCACGAGCCACAGCACGCACACTACGACACCTGCTAAGGCTAAGAACTCACGGAGCGATTTTGAACCGTGCCCGCCGTGGTGGCGGAACTGCGGTTTTATTTCCAAACTCACGAGACCGGTTATTTGCGCGGTTACACGGCCGTCGTGGTTGAGATTATCGCCCGCAAACGTGGCGGGCGATGATCGCAAACGTGGCGAGCGATGATCGCAAGACGCAAGACGGGCAGTTAACCGATCAGTTGAAGTCCAGACCGCCATGGACACACATCAGAAACGAGCTGTTGCGTTATACCTACTTCATAGAAGAATTAAAAAAAAGACCCAAAAGGTTCTGGGTGTATCCACTGATTCAGGATAGAGATCGTTATTTGTTACCCTTATTAGTGAATTAAAGAAGGACGAAGAAAAATTTTTCAATTATTTTCGAATGTCCGTCTCTAGTTATTTAGAACTTTTGAAAAAAATGGAAACTGTTCTTCAAAAACAACATACTAATATGCGAGATCCTATATCACCGGAGGAAATGTTGGCAGTCACATTAAGGTATATATGCTTATTTTAATAAAACAAGTAATAATACGTATTATATTTATTTATTCAAAATACACATCATCTGACAAATTGGATAAATTACTATTAATTAAAGAGACTGATGGAAGATTTTGTGGACTTTAGGTATTGCTTTCAGGAGTAGATTGGTAAGAAGAGGTACGATAGCCGCAATAGTTATTACTGTTATTTTCTTGACTGTAATTATATGCCGTATATATGTATGTCATCAGTAATGAGATGAAAATGCTGGAAGATTATTATCAACATTATCAATAATTTGTAGAACTGCTATTTGAAATTTTCTTGTTTTTGCTTCATCAAAATTCTGCAATGAAGGTAAAATTCCACGAAAAAATGACAAATGTCTATCTTCACGCTGAGACAACAACTCTATTAATGCTTTGTCGGTGTCGTCCTTTTTTTCTTTTTAGCAGTTGTTTGAGAAGAGACTGGTGTAGGTGTAGCAAAAGCATCTGACGTTGATGCAACGGTAGTAGTACTGGTAGTTTGTTGAGTTATAGCAATGTTTATTAAGGTTGAGGAGGTATTTTCAATAGGCATATTTTTTTCAAAAACTGCAGCTGATCATTATAAATGTATCGTTTGGTTTTTTTAGCTCCCGATCCAGATTTTGTTTCTGTTTCAACTTTTTTGTTGTTCTTTATCCAGCAATCTTTAATATTTTTCCATTTTTTAATTACCACGTTTCCCGAAAAGCATATTTATTTATTTCAGATACCTAGCTAGTGGAACTTCAATGAAAGATTTGCATTACACATTATGAATTGGGCACACAACTATATCGACAATTATAAGAATAACATGTGAAAAATTATGGGAGGTGTTATTGCATGAATGTTTTCCGGTAATCACAACAGAAGTTTTAAAAGAAGTCAGCCAAAAATTTTACAAATACGCAAACTTCCCTCATTGCTTTGGAGCAATAGACGGGAAACACATAAGAATAATTAAACCAGATAACAGTGCTTCAACTTACTACAATTACAAGGATTTTTTTTTCATTTGTGTTAATGGCTGTAGTTGATGCGGATTACTGCTTTGTTTTTGTAGACATCGGGGCCCCGGGAAGTAATGCTAATTCAACTATTTTTAAAAATACTACTTTTTGGAATGCGATTATTAACAATTCTATCAAACTACCCAATGAACAAATACTACCCAGATCTACCTTGCCACCTGTGCCATATATATTCGTAGCCGATTAGGCATTTGGATTGGATCAAAATATAATGCGGGCTTATGGCGGTCAGTTTTTGAGTGTACAAAAAAGGGTATTTAATTATCGCTTATCTAGAGCACGGAGATACGTAGAATGTGCATTTGGCATTTTAACAAACAAATGGCGTATATTAAATCGTGCTTTAGATGTATCAATAACTTTATCAATAGATATTGTGAAGGCATGTTGCATACTTCACAATTTTGTACGAAAAAGAGACGGCCATCACTTAGGAGAAGAAGATTTTACTCACAATCTTGAGAGTATACAAACAGCTGAATCAATTCGCAGCGGAAGACAAGCCAATAACATAAGAAATGTTTTTCAACAATATTTTATGAGTGACAGTGGAGCCTTAAGTTGGCAATTGTCAAACATTTAACGAAATAAATTACTAGTATAAATTATAAAATAAACTTTTAATATAATACTTACCATATACTTTTTTATTTGTCTCGTCCAAATTTTCAAAATCTTTATTTAAAATACCACATATTTCTTCCCATGCATTGAGCATTAAATTCTTGTACTTATATTCTTCTAAGCTCTTATCCCATAGAACTGGCCTTTCTTGCACCAAGGTAATAAGCATATCGACTTCAATATCCATTTTGGCTAAGAACTCACGGAGCGATTTTCACCCGCGTCCGTTTATGTTTGTCGAACGTGCACACGTCCGATGCCGCAGGTCACTGGTGCAAAATGGCGTTGCATTTCTGTACCCTGCCCCGCCGCCCGCTGACTCTGCGCCGCTGCAATTGCCCGCCAATCGACCGCAGAGCGCGGTCGATTGGCGGGTCGCGGTCACCCGAAGCCTCGGCGGGCGCAACCCGCCGAGGCTTCGGGTGACCGCGGCCCACGCGATTCTACTAGTTGCCCGCCGGTGCAGCGGGACTCGCAAACAAACGCGCAGACGGCGGGCGTAAAACGCGTCGTGAAATGTGCTTTAATTTTTTAATCGCTCCGTGAGTTCTTAGCCTAAGTCGGGAAGATCGGGCCGAATCGTAGAAGCCCACCGCCGCGCTGCGCAATCACCTTTATTTGAGACTTTTTTAACTTTTAATAAAATTTTGCTAACAGTTTTTCTTTAGTTTTATACTCTCTTTTTGTAAAATAAATAAATATATCCGTTCGTCTAAGTAAATCAGCTTTTTATTAACCGGTTATATTTCTACATTGATACATACCTCATACGTACATTAATTATCATAATATCACATCAGATCAAATTAATTTTAAACGTTAAATCTGAGCTGACACCATATGTTCTATGATAATTTACTCGTATTTTAGTTATTTGGCATTTGTTGTAATGTAGTGCTGGAATTTTTTTTGACAAACATTGATTCTTTGAGACGAAACTAAAGTAATTGTTAACAAATATGATGCATAGGCAAATAATCAAAATCAGCATGTATTATGTTAGTAAATATTATAACTAATTACAAAACTATATGAGACTTACTTATTATACTAAAATATAGTGACAACCCTGGAACAGTAGGCACTTAAGTTAACTTACTATTCTGTTTTTACTATGACTGCCTGAACGTAGAAGTAGAGGAAAGAGAATAATAACGAATACATCATCTACAAATATCTGAAACCTTAAGATAACCAACCATAGGATATTTGCGGATAAGTTTGACTTTGTAAGAGACATGATGTAAATTTAAATACTCCATTACTGTTTCCATTTGTGGCACCTCAGAAACTGAAATATGATATGTATTGCAGGCGCTGTTTCCCTGATAAGTCCAAGTCTAATAGGAAAGCTACACTGCCAATGTCGAGCCAAAATGTTACTGCTTGTAAAGTGAAGGGGAGCCAAACTGGACGCACAGGTTTTTTAATCCATTTATTTATTCATTTATTAATTACAGCTAAACCGTGGTAGCTCAGATGGTTAGCGCTCGCTGTAAATTTCACAGCACGCGAGCAAATCGGGTTCGATCCCCGCCGGCACCAATGAAATTGTTAATTGTAATTTTAAGTGCTGATTTACCACGTGCTCGGCGGTGAAGGAAAACATCGTGAGGAAACCAGCATGTGTAAGAAAAAAAAACTATTTCGAAGACGTGAAGTTCGCCAATACGCACTGAGGCAGCGCGGCGGACAATTCCTTGCCCTAAAACCCTCTCAGAAATGGGCGGAGATCTGTGCCCAGTAGTGAGACGTGTATATATAGGCTGTAAATAATTACAGCTTATCAAAGTCCACTGCTGAACAAATTCATCCCCATAGATTGCCACATAAGTGGATAATTTCCATAGTTGCTGTGCTTGGAAGCTGGTTGATAACCACAATTTTCTTATTCCAAGTGATTATAAAAACACTACTGCCCGTCTATTTGTCTACGATATAAGTTATTGGATATTGTTACACCGCCGCTACAACGCTACGTAGAACGTTTTGCGCTACAGTAACGTCATTCATATTTAGCTAATTGATTGTAACTAACTTCGTACTAAGGTGCATCTGCACACCTTACTCGCACGTTTCTGGCCTAATTTATTAAATCTAATACTTTTTTAAGCATGGAGTTTAATTAATTACCAATAGAATACGTCTGACCGTCAATAAAATATGTAATGTTTAGCATTATGTTACCTCGATAAAATTATTGAAGACATCAAATTAGTGCTCACAGTGCCACAAAGAATAACTGATGACCCTGGCCGACATTTTCGGCAGTGCACTTAAAACCAATGGACCAAAGATTCAGACAAGTATTATGAGAACAATAGATATGAGAGTATTAATAATTTCATTTTACTTGAGAATTACTATAGACACTTCGCTGAGGTATATTTTAAGGAAGAATTTATAATTTAAACGAAATGAATGATTTAAACGAACAATTGAATTAATCATTATTTAAATTGATTCAATTCTTAGAAAGTTAAAAATGTTTTATGTACCACATAAAATAATAAATGGGAAGACATTTATTATATAAAGTGTATCGTTGGTCTTATTTATTTATAAAATTAGACCCACAACACGCTTTTAGCCCTCCAGATCTTCTAGGCAAGCGTAGCTATTAAGGGAAATCTTCCTTACAACGGGAAATATCGATGTGTGAAATTTTCAAGGTGATGATTTTTTTTTTAATTTTTAATTCTCACGGTCTGTACTTATTTTCGCTTTCATTTGAAGCCGGAAGTAGTCCACACACTGTTGCTTAACACCAGAAATACTCATAATTAATAGGTACTAATACTAAATAACTAAATAGTTAATACTCACGCCATTAAACTCTTAGGTAGAAAAAGAACCTTACCACCTTGCAAATAAATAACTGAATTATTTTTTTTGTATGTTTAAAAATTATAACTGAGCTTTCTTTTACTAATTATTTCTTTTTAAATATATCGTGTGACTGAACAAAGTTTTAATAACTTTATTTACACATTTACCGGAAATTTCAAATTGGGATATCCTTACAATAATTTTTGCCCAGAAAAACTAAAACTAGATTTTCATGTGTATTGATATTGTAGAGCTAAATTGTCCGGAATTGGAGGAGTGTGTTGAGCAGCGGCTCATGAAGCATCGCGCAGAGCAGTGGCATTCACCCAGCACTGTCGGTCCCAGCCACCTCGCGTCGTGTAACGCAAGTTAGTTCCCATATTGTATGTGAATTTGTTTTAAATCTAGCTCAGGAGTCAAGCGCTTGTTGTGAATGTCACATAGCGCGAGCAATATGGCCTTGATCACCGCCGGCACCAAAGAAATTGTAATTTTTAAGTGCTGATTTATCACACGCTTAGCGGATCAAGAAAACATTGTAAAGAAAGATGTCAGAAATTAAATGTTTTAAAACATGTTAGTTTGTCAACACGCTCTGGAATTGCGCAGCTTATTACTTATTGTTCCGTAAACCTCTTAGAAACATTAAAAATGAGAGGAAGCCTTTGTCCAGTGCTTTTCGCAACCTGTCACAGTTCCTTCATTTAGTCTCTCTCACATGGACAACAATAGAGCGCTGCAACTTTTTTTTTGTAACTTCGTGACGGTTAAATTTTTCTGAGTTACGTCTCCATCCAAAACGTTTTTTAAAAATCTTCGCTTCAAATGAATAAATCCCTGTTTATTTTCTTTTTGTTAACTGTCATAATCTAACATTTTGTGTGGCCACAATAATTCACGGTAGAGCATAAAACGGTTATATAAAAATGAAAGTACATTTATAAGGAAGAATTTTTTTGTAGGTTATAAAAACATAAGAAAAGGGCAAAAATACCTGTAATGCATTCATGGCCCCGAAACGGACAAACAAAACAACGTATAGTGAAAAGGAACCAGGGTGCGCAAACGTTAAACTAAGAAACAGAAGGGAGGAATCGAGGCTTCTCTCAATCCGGCCTCCTATAACGCCTACGTTGGGTTCGGGAACAACGTGTGTGACCTCCGCAACGGAGTAACACACAAGGGCGATAACCTATTCCTTTTCAGAAAATAGGTTCAGGCGGGGATTTCGGGTCTTCCGAAGTCGTCCCGGTCCCAACGCCTTAATTCTTCGATGTGGACTGTATTATTTGAGGGGAGAATTTCTTGGGAATAAAACAGCAATAATCTTCAAACCGTTCCGTGAGACCGTCACTTTCCTACACTTTTTCTTTCTTCTTCTTATTGGCTGCTGGTCTTGCACTTTTCCCGAAGTTTCTCCGAACTTCCCCGAACGATTCCCGAACGAATTGCAAGAAAACTCGTTTACTGAGCTACCCCAGAACTATACGCGAAAGTGAGCCGCGCCATTCGTGCGCTTGCGCAACTCAATTACATCAATTTGTTCTATCACTCTCTCACGGTTTTCTCAATAACTTTATTTGTATAAGACATACATTTATACAATTTACTTATAAAGATAGCATAAAAAAGTATCTATACTACGATATACATTACATTTTTATATCACAAAAAACCTTTTATTTATTTAACAAAATATGCCTATTTTACTCACATGTTCAAAGTTGATATTTCTTAAATATTTAACATAGAAAGTTAAAACAATGTTTTCCACTTGAAATTATACATATCTTAACCAATACAACAGTTTAATTTACATTTTCTCTATTAATTTCACTATTAAAACACTTTTAAATTTCTTATACAAAACTATCATTATTTCACTTATTCACAGGAATTTTCACATAAAAATAACATAGAATTCACCTCTTTTACACGTACAATCAATCTGAAATGTTTTACAAGTCATTTTTACATAAATTGCTGAAATTGCAAATATTTAAATTTCTACATATTTGGCCTCCTAACTACGTGGCTAGCGTGCGTCTATGATCTCACACTATTTGAACAATTAACTTTTGCACGGCTATCGACTATCAGTAAAAATGGAAAGTCTAATATCAACAATATTAGGTGAATAAATGATTCTACACAATTCTCAAACTGTAGGAAACTATTTCTAATCAGATTCTTATCAGTTATCATGTTTCTTATCAAACAATATAAGTGAATGTTTTCATAAATCAATCATAGAAAATAGGCATTTGTTTTCATACAAAACATATCAATTTCATATAAGACAATCTTATGCAATTAATTTCCATTAATTCTACTTATGCACAGCGATCATTTCGACCGGGGAACAAACCCTGGACTCTAACTTTTTTTTAATATTTCTTTAAATTAACATCATTGGAATGATGATTTCAACCGGAGAACAAATCCGGTAACATAATTTATATCTTAAAAATCCCTATATGAATTTATTAAGAGATATTACTAAGAAAACGACAAACTATTCCGGCCTGGGAGTCGAACCCAAGACCGTTACCGGTAGCCGCGGCAAAAGCGTTGTCAATTGAATCAAAAACACGCGTAAGCATAGTTGTTGTACATTAATCATACTCAATCAATTGGGGATAATTTCAAATAAAAGTAGAAGCCTTATTCACTCGTATTAAAAATGCAATAACGGTATGTGTCACTATTTGTATATTTGAACTTAAGGATCGACCAACACGTACCATAACCACACCACATGGCTGGGACAAAATATCGTAACGTGTGAATACGAGTACTGACGCTGCAGTTTTTTGCACTTGCGTTGTGGTTACGCGACAAAATGTCGATGTGGTTGCGTTGTCGCTAGTAGAGCTGCTAGTTCCGTGTGGTTCCGTAGTGGTTGCGTCGTGGTTGCGTTGTAGTTGGTATCACTCACGCAACGGGTAATAACGGCAAAATGTGGTACATGTAAATTCATTTTCAATACAAAATGCACGTGTTGTGGTTGTGGTTGTGGTAAGTGTGGGTAGACCCTAAGTATAAAATTTGGCTACCATGTGGAAAATAACCCTGTTTTAAATCATATGACAATAACCCTGTATTATAGCATTTTAAATAGAATATATTAAAAAATAAAAGATGGATTATAATAATGCATAATATGTACACACAACAGGCTCAGCTATGATCACATTTTTAATTTATCATTGCACTATTTTAATAATAGTATTTATGATGTAAATACCTATATCCCATCATTTCATAATATTATATCATTTGTTTTCCGTGCGTAAATTTTGTACAGGTAATAGTAATTTAAGCTCATACCAAGCAATAAGAAGTAGATATTCTATCATGATAATCCAAGCAAAATGTAGGTCATCCATTATTATATTTTAAGTAGCATAATGTAAAGAATACGACTATTCAAACTTACAATGAACGTTTGTACCGTTCAACTACTAATGAGTGATTTATTTTTGTATTTAATTAAGTAAATTCTTTGAAAAAGTGATTTAAAATATAAAGTGCAGTTATGAAATTTCATTTTGGCATTTTGTCTCAAACTGGCACCTTGTCATCATAAAATATGTATATTATATTATACATATAACCACGAGTAGACACATACTATCGTTGCTAAATAAATTGCGAGCGAGCTCTTCAAACTACGTAATAGTTACCCACATTTATATTTTTCACAAAAGGTGTAGTTCATTTTAGGCTGAATTTATTTATCATTCGCCCCTCTACTAAACGCCAAGAAAAAAAATCTGACTATTTTTAGCCAACTTCAAGAAAACGAACAAGTTCTCAATTCGACTGTCAGTTTTTCTGCGTGTATTTTACTAGATATCATAGTCTATTATGAACCGATTTTTAAGCTATTGCATAGCTTTTATCGCGGACTTTGAGCGCGGTGACCGAATCAAGAAATTCCGTAACGAAAAAAACCTAAGACCCGAAAACCTAACATCGTCTAACGTCGTTTAAGTTCGGTAGACTTCGGCACGGTGTTTGTGTGCGTGCTTCTAGACGTATGCGTGTAGAGTAGTTGCATAATTAATAATTCATAATGATTTATTTGCATGTATATGCATGATAATAAAAATGCATGATAATAAAAATATTTTAAACAATAATATAGTTTATTGCAAGAAGCATATTCTTTGGATTTTTATGAGTCGTCGTCATGCTAGCAACTTTCGTGAATTTAGAGTATTTAATAAACACAGACTTTATCGAAAATTATCGTTGGTCGGAAGAACTCGTTAATTAACATAAACCTATAGTTTCAATGATAAAAATTCCTGAATAACCTACATCTATTGTAAGATAATAAAAATATTATAAACAATATTAACTTCTCATTTATACAATAAAAGAAAAAAAATATTTTCTTATCTGTCATCACGCTCAAAAAGTGTAACTTCAATTAATATCAACGAAAAAACTTGAATTAATATCAAAGAAAAAAAAAAACAAAGAAATAAACACTGCCTAAATAAAATAAATAAATAATAATAACTGCATAAGTTGACAAAAATGCTATGCAATAGCTTTACCGCGGCAGTCCCGAGTGCCACACGTATTGTTTATTATTTTAATTATTAAATATTCCTAAAAATAAAACGAAACAATAACAGTTGTAAAATAATATACATACTCGTAAGTGCTCCAAGAGTGTTGCCATAAAAATTATAAAAAATTCCACGCCTAAGGAAGGGTGTATGAAAAAAGAATATAAAGTTTTTAATGTAACTTTTTGTTTATAGGATAGGGTGACAAACGAGCACACAGTCCATCTGATAGTAAGTGGTTGCTGTAGCCCATAGACTTCTACATATACCCTCAATTACGAATTAGAATGCAGATGCGTTGTCACCCGTGAGGACTAAGATGGAATGCCTTGTTTCCAGTAAAAAGGGTCTCCAGTTCTCTACACTCACCATACGAAACACAGCAGCATTTAAGCTACTATTTTACGCTGGTATTCTGTGAGAGCGTGGTCCTTCTCCGGTCGAGCTGATCCATTCGTACTACAACTATACTACTAATATAACTGCAGCATGGCTCTACTAAGTATAAAACTAATACCACGTATAACTATTTAGATGAAACTTTAATAGTCACACTTCGATTTAAAACATTAAAATATTTACATAAATATTTTCGTTCATATTATATTTAAGATATTACACTTGTTATATTGTTTAACACTTTGTATTATAAAATAATGTTAAAATTTCGTACACTATAATGAAGGTCTCTATCCATTCCAAATTTTTTACCGCAACTCTTTTAAGGTTATTGGACATTATGTGGACACTATTTCTCATCACTATCTTTGTATATCTTAAATATTTTTTCGTTTTGTTTTGTATAATGTACCTATATGATGTATAGGTTTATTGTGTATCATATGCATCTAACAAAATATTGGTGTATTTATGTACAATTTTTATATTCGAATATGTAAATAAATGTATGTATAAATCGTATATGTATTATGGGTGTCCGGTAATGTGTAATGTCCATAATATATCACAAGTAGTACCTTTGATATATTTTTTTAAAGAAAAGTCAATTTTCTTCTATCTTATTTTACTGTCTTGAACACTATCACCAAAAAGGAATGATTTCCATTGGTTTTTTGTTGTTTTATTATTATACACTAATTGTGCTGATAGATAAAAAGTAAATAGTATAAGTAACTTTTGCAGTTTTTATTGAAAAAATTCGCAAATAAATATATTTTTGAAAAACATGCAAAAAATATTATTTAAGCGAAGTTCACACCTCTTGGGTATGAAAAAAGGTATGAATGTATGGATGACCAATAATTTTACAATAATGTCGGTTTCGTGTATATTTTATAGCGGTATAATTCATAAATGTATCTTCCATAAATAGTGACTTATTGCCATTAATGTAGAAAAGGAGAAAATTTGACTAAGTAACTAAATTTGTAATATGGGAACATTTTTTAAATTGATTTGTCTCTGATCATTGGGAATTAATAAAAACACATCAGGAGTTGATCATACATAAAAACAGCTATTTTTAAACAAATTGAAACCAAATTAAGTATTAGAAGTTAACTTATTTAAATGTAATAAAAAACAAATTTAAGTGTTAAAATGGTTACTTTACTAGTGTGAATGGTATATATATATATATATATATATATATATATATATATATATATATATATATATATATATATATATATATATAAATTGTTATGTATTATAATAAAATTATACATAAGAATAATAATTATTTGTTCATAGGTTTACCACGTGCAACGCGGTGAAGAAAAACTTCTTGAGAAAACCTCCTATATCTGAATAAAATATTCCAAGGACATTATATAAAGTCCACCTACACCATTAGAGCAGCGTATTGGACTTATACCTCTCTTAAAATGAAAGGAGGCCTTTAAATCTGGCGAAAACTTTTTAAAGAAATATATATACCCCCATTAGATGGAGTGAAGGTGCAGGTGGTCCAGGACCGTGCTTTGTGGCATACCTTGGGGGAGGCCTATATTCAGCAGTGAACTTGTGAAGGGCTGTAATGATAAAGATGATGATGAAATATTATATGCATATACTGATAAAAAAAACGTAATTACATGTTGTTAATTTAAAATATTCCACGGAACCTCAGAATAATTTCAGTGGACCCCCGATAATCCGACAAACATTTTGCTGGGCAGTATCGAACTATTGAATTTCCCGGATTATAAAGTACATACTGCCTAAGACCCCCTATAGTCCAGATTTTTTTTTATAAAGGAGTACCTCGTAATCTAACAAATTACTGATCCAATGATAAGATTCTATATAATAATATTGTTGATATATAGATATTTTGGCTAACAAATTTTGATGTACGAAGTAATAGTTTTCAAAGTTCATTCAAATGTTATTTTGTGTTCATAAAATCAATACAATCTGTGTTTTTTATAGGGTAGGGTGACAAACTGGCACAAAGACCACCTGATGGTAAGTGGTTGCTGTGGCCCATAGATATCTACATCTTACGATTACGAATCTAAATGCAGATGCGTTGTCACCCATCAAGACCAAGATAGAATGCTTCGTTTCCAGTAAAAAGGGTCGCCGATTCTTTACACATACCGTACGAAACACAGCATTAAGCTACTATTTTACGCTGGTACAACTGGCCAACCCATTCGTGCTCCAACTATACTACTAACATAACTGCAGCATGGCTCGAACACGTATGTTAAATTATGTTCGTTGTCATAAATATGTAAAAGTATAAAATAATATATGTATGTTTAACATGATGTTCGACGTCATAAATATATAAGGTTATTTAGTGTGTGTATAAAGATCCTTATTTTTAATCACAAAAGAAACGCAAAATATCAGACGTATAAAATCGTTGGAATAAATTTTCTATTTTATTGACTTTATTGTTTCATTGATTACGTTCCGATATTATGAAATGAATAAAGAAATGCAGCTCATCAATAGACTCCAACCACTTTGAATATGCGGACCGAATTAGCCATCTGTCACCAAAACCAGATATCTCGCACCTTGGACGCTGCTTACTGTTATTTTTCACTCACATTTTCCAATGTATAATATTGTATTACGTTAAAATCTACTTCTACTGCAGACCACAAAATCTGAAACTTACGTCTGAGTAAGTGGCCTTTTATGACGACTACGGACTGATATGGTGAACTTCCAGAGATGGCAGTATATGTTTTTAAATTCACCCTCGTGATATGGACATCAAATGAAAGGGTCTGCCGAGAAGAGAAGATGTTGTACTACGGCCCGTCTAAACGGTAAGACTTAGCGTCGTGTCATAACTAATATCAACGTACTCTCTGGGTAAACTCTAGAGGTGGTTAAATAAATTCCAAATGGCGAAAAACAAGCTGGCAGCCACACCAATTTTAAAGAGTTATAATTTTTGGTAGTGCTTGAAAAAACTTTGTTGGGACCCACCAGCGTCAAATGCTGGCGATAAAAAAAACAAGATGACGGATCTAAGACGGCGATTACAAACAATGAAATAAACAGACTTAGAAACATATCGAGCGATGACTAAAAAAATTAACAGTAAAGAAGTATTTTTATAAACAAGCTTTATATATATATATATATATATATATATATATATATATATATATATATATATATATATATATATATATATATATATAAAAAACTTTGTATTATATATATATATATATATATATATATATATATATATATATATATATATATAATAATACAATGTTTTTTTATAAAATTGGTAAATCACGCGGCAAACTTTTAAATCACATAAATTGTGTAATATATCAAATTGATGAGATTGATTTAATTTAAAGTTTATTTTCTTTTTATAGCAAATAAAAGCTTGTTTACAAAAATGTTTTACGAGGGTGGATTGAAAAGTACTCGGCCTAACCAAGAAAATAAACACATATTAAATCAGTTATATTTTTATTTTTATACATAATCACCATCAAGTTCAATACACTTTTGCCACCTCCCCTTCCAAGCATTTAGACCGTTGAAAAAAAATGATTCTTCCTTAGAGTCAAAATATGCGTCTACAGCTGCTTTGACCTCGTCGTTTGTCGAAAATCTTTGACCACCCAAGTGCTTTTTTAGGTTAGGGAACAGAAAGAAGTCTGATGGTGCCAGATCAGGTGAATACGGCGGATGCGGTAACAGTTCAAAGCCACAGTTGTGAATTTCAGCCATTGACTGTACTGACGTGTGAACACGGGCGTTATCTTGATGAAACAGGACTTTTCTTCTGAGCATTCCTCGACGATTTCTTTTATTTCCTCTCGTAAACGACGTAGTAAGGTGCAGTAGTAATCAGAGTTTATAGTCTGACCCCTTTCAGGATAATCAATCATAATCACACCTTTCGAGTCCCAGAATACTGAAGCCATCACCTTATTTGCCGACAAAATCGACTTAGCCTTTTTAGGGGGTGGTGAACCAGGTCTTCTCCACTGTTTTGATTGTTGTTTTGTTTCTGGTGTACAGTAATGAACCCATGTTTCGTTCATAGTAACAAAACGATCAAAAAGTCATCTGCATCGGCTTCAAATAACTCCAAACAGTCGCGTGAAATAGTCAATCGCGTCCTTTTTTGTTCAACTGAAAGCAGTCGCGGAACCCACCTCGCAGACACCTTGTGGAAACCCAACTCGTTGACAATGATGTTTTGAGTTCGTTCATAAGAGATGCCTATAATCTCGGCTATCTCTCTAATTTTAATCTGCGGTCTCCCATTATTAAATCAAGTACTTTTTTAATATTTTCGTCAGTAGTTGACGTCGAAGGCCTTCCAGAGCGGGGTTCATCTTTCACACTCTCTCTACCACGCTTAAATTCTGCTATCCATTTTTTGACGGATGAATATGACAGAGCACAATCGCCTAATGTACTGACCGTGTCATTATGGATGGCTTTTGATGATAGCCCCTTCTTATGGAGGTACTTATTGACGGCACGCTGCTCGATTTGCTCCATTCGCGGAAATTATGTCCGATTACTTTGTTAATAAATTTATAAAATCACAACTAATTATCGCACAAGTTTCGAACTTCACACAATGAACTAGTCTGAACTGAACTAAATAATGTGGGTAGATTTGATTTTTAGAATTGAATGGATCTGTGTTAGGCCGAGTACTTTTCAATCCACCTAGGTACTATTAATTTTTTTATTACATACCCTCGTGAAAAACGAGCACACAGTCGACCTGATGGTAAGTGGTTGCTGCGGCCCATAGACGTCTACATCTATTCTCGATTAGAAATCGAAATGCAGATGCGTTGTCACCCGTGAGGACTAAGATGGAATGCCTCGTTTCCAGTGAAAAGGGTCTCCGGTTCTCTACCACTCACCATACGAAACACAGCAGCATTAAGCTATTATTTTACACCGGTATTCTGTGAGAGCGTGGTCCTTCCCCTTATTTGGCTATGGTATTTAAAAGTGCAGCCTATAAAGTCCTCTGCTGAACATACACCTCCTCATACATAGATTACCCCATAGAGGAATAGAATACAATAGAATAACTTTTTATTCAATATAGATTACAAGTGATTCTTATTGAAAGTCAATTTTTTACTTTATCGGTTTGAAAAAAACCTGTGTCGTGGGAAGAACCAGCAAGAAACCCAGCGGTTTTTGTCGATGGTCATAAAATATTACAAAATTTATTTTAGAAATAGCTTGGAAGAGACCACCTCCTTCCCAGGGGTTATTATCAACCATGTATTCATTCATATCGTAATAACCTTTTTCATGCGGTTTTTGTTTAATTAAATATTTAAACTCTGTAATAGAAAGACCTCGTATATTTTCTGAGACTTTGTTGTAATAGCGTATACATTGCCCGAGGAATGAATTACTGACTCTGTGGAGTCGAGAAACCGGTATCACTAGCTTGTGTTTGTTCTTAGTGTTTACAGAGTGTATATCACTTTTTTTACTAAAAATATCTTTGTTTTTGTGAACATACATCAAATTTTCATAGATATACGGAGAGGCCAAAGTTTAAAAGAAGACTTAAAGGAGTCTCTCTAAGAGACTCTCTCGATTTAAGGTTGTAAATAACTCTTATGGCCCTCTTCTGCAAAACGAAACTCCCCGAAACTCTTAACTGCTGCATTAGAAGACGTTTTCAAGCTACTAGACTGGAAAGGATACGGTATTAACATCATTTGCAAGTACATCTTATATCACCTTCGATTTGCCAACGATATAGTCCTTATGGCAGAATCGCTTGAAGACCTAAGCAATATGCTCAATGATCTATAATTAACAAAATTATACCCAAACCGAAGTATACCACTGCATGACTTTAAGATACTGTAAGCTCGTTCTGTGAAGATCGGACCAAAAATTAATATTCAAAAACTGAAGGTAGCCGGGCTTTCTATGACATTGAGACGCCAAACATCTCAGTCCCCCCCGTGACCACGGGTGCTGTAAAGCACTCGAAAGGTCGGAAATTAAAAATAAGTTAAAATGGTTAACTATACGCGATAAAATCCGTAAATATGGTTTTATTCAATTTTATTTAGACTTCAAAACCTTATATTTTAAAACTAGGTCAAACTCTTAGTTGAAGATCAACGAGCTAAATTAATTCAAGCGTATTTTTGAGCTTTAAGTATCACTCATATTGCAATCTTCACGATAACGATGGATCGTTGCATTTTTTAATTACTGGGCTTTTAGTTTATCAAAGATCAATACACTTGAATAGCCTATACTTGAATTTATGCACACTTAAAAAGGGAGCTTCTTTTTGGTTATTTTATTTTTATTTAATGTTTTTAGGAAAGCTTACAGTTATTTACAATCAATTGTTTTTAAATAGATAGATATTTAAGAAAGGTTTTTAAGTGTAGACACGAAAACTAAAGATTAATGTCGCATGAAAAGAAAGATGTTATAATAATAATAATCTTAATTGATAATTATACAGTGAACATGAGAGGTCTCTGATTGCTGCACTAGGAATTATACCAGTTGCTCAACAATCAACGATAAAAAATAAGTTTGCGATAAAGCCAGGCAACAATTATGCTTTAACTTTACTTAGTATGAATAAGAGTTATGATTTATGTATTTTTATGGCATTGGGTGGCAAACGAGCAGACATCAACATTTATTCTCAACTAAGGATCAAAATGCAAATGCTTTGTCACCCCTGAGGACTAAGATGGAATTCCTTGATTCCAGTAAAAAGGGTCTCCGTTTCTCTACACTCACCATACAAAGCACAGCAGCATTACACTACTATTTTACGCTGGTATTCTGTGAGAGCGTGGTCCTGCCCAGCCCGAGCCTCCCATTCGTGCTACAACTATAATATAGCTGCTGTATGGCTATGCATCCTCATAACAAGAAACTCTGCTAAACCTAAACTCGCTTTTGTATTTTAGTACTATTAATGAATATATGTGATTTTTGGCTATCACTCATCCAATTAAAAAGTTTGCAAGTGAAAGCAAGGTATGCATTTTGTGGATAGTTCATAAGTACCAATGGAACGTACAATATGAGCTTACTTCTGGTTTCGGTGCTGTGCGGAGTGTTTCTAAAGTTAATAGGAATCTACTATCCCGTTTGTACTATGTACGAAAACGTTCCTTTAAATTTGAAAGGGAGGTAAATGATATCTTATGGAACGCATTACATATGTACCATTATAAACTTAGGTTTAATACTAAAATATTAAAAAAAAAGAAATTGTGAAGGTGTATGTAATGTCCTCTAGACTGAATTTCGGTTACGAGTGCACTTTCTAGTTCTTCGCTCTCTTAGTCCGATACAACAGCTAACAGGTAAGACAGGACAGGAGAGATCTGGCGCAGAACCGCCGGCTTTGCCCGCTTTCCGAGACTCGGGGTTGAAACACTGCTAAATTCCTGACTCCTGAGAGCTACTGAGAATTTCTTAACAGAAAAACTCAATAACTGATTTTGACTCAACCCGTTGTACGAACCCGGGACGCTTACGACCACTAAATCTAGATTAAGACAGTTGATTGATGGGCATTATACTTAATTGTGTACATTTTTTATCGCGCGTCATATAGGTAGAAAATTATTACTCCCACGTAGAGGCGGGTCAGTATTATTATCAATGGGGTAATATTATAAAATAGTGACCCAAAAGCTAATTTTAACTCACACTGACAAATTTATTTTACGCAAAGTATTTTTTTTTTTATAGAATAGGCTGACATACGAGCACACAGTCCACCTGATGGTAAGTGGTTGCTGCGGCCCATAGACATCTACATCTATCTTCCATTACAAATAAAAATGCAGATGCGTTGTCACCCGTGAGGACTGAGATGGAATGCCTCATTTCCAGTAAAAAGGGTCTCCGGTTCTCTACACTCACCATACGAAATACAGCAGCATTAAGCTACTATTTCACGCTGGTATTCTGTGAGAGCGTGGTCCTTCCCCGGTCGAGCCGACCCATTCGTACTACAACTATACTACTAATATAACTGCAGCATGGCTCTACCACGTAAAAAAACGCACGCAAAGTATTTCCATACAATAAATTACATTCTACATATAATAAAAAATACTCTCGCTAAAATTCGAAAACAGCTCGAACGATGTTGATAAAATTTTTGTGTGCTTTTGAATAGGCTCTTGAATAGTTTGAATTTACAATTGCACCTGGTATGTGGCACTTTTGTCAAGATACAAAAATTCGTGCAATTAACGTTATTCGTGAAATTTAAATTTTGATAACGAACAGGTATTACAAATCAGCATCTACATTTGCACCTGCCGTGTGGTGGTTGGTAATTTTTTTGCCACCGTCCCGTGGGTTTTGTAAGAGGTGAAGAATAGAAATCATTATCTTTATATATCTGTATAGATGGTGATTTTTCTTCTTTCTTTATCAACGCGTCCAATACCTATAAAAGTCCAATACCTTAATACTACTACTGACAACCACAGGACGAAATTGGGTTATGGATACTCTTAAAATACGGTTACAATATGGTTTCTAAGAACTTATATAATTCTATTTTCAGTACTCTTAATAGTAGATTTTTAATTGAGCATAGTATATTTTACTAGCAGTACTATATTTATTATATATCATTTGTTGTTTATAATTCTCGCGGTCAAAGAAAAGTTTTCTCGTTTAAAATTTGTTTAGGTGGTATTTAGTATTTCGATTAATTTAACTACAGTTTATAATAGATTACGAAATACCGAGCGCATTATCTCTTTAGGAAAAATAATGCTACATTTTATTGATTGAGATTGGCCTGCCACACCCAGATAACCCTGTTTTTCATTCTTGAAGAGGAAGAAGAAATTTTCAGGGAGGCAAAAAAATTATAGAAAATATTAAGAACTAAGACATATTGTTCTTATGGGAATGAAAACTTACAGAACGAGCAAAAGGTTTGTTAAAAGCTGGAGTTTATATTTTGACTCTTGAATGTATGACACAGAACAGAATATAGCGTGGCTGGCTTCATAAAATAACTCTGATTTTTTTTTATATAGAAGAGGGGGCAAACGAGCATGCGGCTCACCTGATGTTAAGTGACTACCGCCGCCCATGATCAACCGCAACACCAGGAGAATTGCGGGTGCGTTGCCGGCCCTTTAGAAAGGAGTAAGCTCTTTTCTTGAAGGTCCCCAGGTCGTATCGGTCCGGAAAAATCGCCGGTGGTAAACTATTCCACAGAGAGGTTGTACGTGGAAGAAAACTCCTTGTGAAACGTACAGTGGTAGACCGCCAAGCATCCAGATGGTGTGGATGGTATCGGGACGTTTGCCGTGTAGTGCGTTCACGAAATTTGGCGGCTGGGATTAATCCGAACAATTCCTCAGAGCACTCCCCGTGATAGATGCGATAAAATACGCAAAGAGATGCAACATCTCTTCGCAGCGCCAGTGAATCGAGCCGATCGGAAAGCACTCGGTCGTCGACGATTCGAGCCGCTCTGCGCTGGATGCGGTCAAGTGGAAGGAGCTGGTACTGGGGAGCCCCAGCCCAGAGATGGGAACAGTATTCCATGTGCGGCCGAACCTGCGCCTTGTAAAGTTGCAGGCGGTGTGCCGGCATGAAACACTGTCCCGCTCTGCTGAGCACGCCAAGCTTTTTAGAGGCCAATTTGGCCTTCCCTTCCAAGTGACCACGAAACTGCACGTCACTCGATATGTCGACGCCGAGGATTCCGATACTGGCTGAGGCAACAAGGGGAGTGCCTTGAAAGTGAGGGGATACGACAAAGGGGTTCTTTTTAGCGGTTAACGCGCAAACTTGTCGTGTCTTCTGGGGGTTAAACTGGACTAGATTTAGTCGTCCCCAATCCGAGACTCTGTTCAGCAAAGACTCGACGTCAGACACAAGTTTGTCCCGGCACTCGGAGACGTTTTCCCGAGAAATATTGGCTCGGCCGGTGTAAAGAGCATCACCAGTGCTGTCATCTGCATAGCAATGAGTGTTACGGGTATGCAACATATCATTGATATGCAGAAGAAACAGCGTTGGCGATAGCACGCAGCCCTGTGGAACACCAGCATTAATAGGCTTGCAATCGGAGCTTGCACCGTCTACAACGACCTTGATGCTCCGATCTGCAAGAAAGCTGGTGATCCAATCGCACAGTTTCTCGGGAAGCCCATAGGAAGGGAGCTTCGAAAGAAGCGCTTTGTGCCAAACCCGATCGAAGGCCTTCGCAATGTCCAAACTAACGGCCAATGCCTCCCCCTTGAACTCAACTGCCTCCGCCCATCTGTGAGTGAGGTAGACCAGAAGATCACCAGCTGACCGACCACGGCGAAAACCGTATTGGCGGTCACTAATCAGCTGGTGATCCTCAAGGTACCTCATGAGCTCGCAGTTTACAATGGACTCCATTGTTTTGGAGAACAAGGAGGTGATGGCGATTGGCCGGTAGTTGGACGGGTCTGAGCGGTCGCCTTTTTTAGGGATCGGGTGGACGAAAGCCGTCTTCCATGATTTTGGGACTACGCCTAGGGAGTAATAGTACCGGAAAAGACGCGTTAAAACCGGTGCCAACTCTGGAGCACACGTCCTCAGCACAATTGGGGGGATTCCGTCAGGCCCACTCGACTTGTGGATGTCCAGGGAGAGGAGTGCTTTGCGAACCGAGCGCTGTGTGAACTGCACTTCCGGCATGGAGCACTCACACCGCGGGATGGTCGGCGGCGTACTCTCCCCGTCATCGAGAGTCGAGCTAGACGCAAAGAAAGAGCCTAGAAGATCGGCTTTCTCCTTTCCAGTATGGGCCAGTGAGTCGTCCTCCCTGTGCAGAAATGGAAGAGATGGCTGACAGAAATTCCCCTGGACAGCCTTGCCGAGAGACCAGAATGCACGGGTTCCAGAAGGAAGGCGAACTAGTTTCTCGCCAATTCTGCCTATGTGCTCTGACTTTCCCTTGGCAATGACTCTTTTGAAGGACCTAGAGACGGAATTATACTTCTTTTTTAGAGCGCTGGTGTTTACATCCCGGGACGCTGACGCATCAACACAGGCTTGGTAGCACTCCTGCTTATAGCATGATGCTATTTTACAGGAGCGACCAAACCATGGCTGAGATTTGCCTCCAATGGGCATCACAGAGGAAGGAATAAAAAGTTCCATACCCTGAAGTACCACAACAGTAACAAAATCCGCAACAACGTTGGGATCATCCGGCGAGAAGCAAACCCGCCCCCAAGGGTAGGATGCAAAGAAAGACCGCATCCCATCCCAATCGGCTGACCTATAGTGCCAAACACGGCGGCAGCCAGCAGAATGCAACCGCGATTTCAGCGTGAGTGGCACAACACTCCGGACCAGACAATGGTCCGAGGAGCCTAAAGGGGCGTCGACGGAAATCTGATATCCGTCCGGGTGAGAGGTCAGCAGAAGGTCCAACAGGGAAGGTGCATGATCCTCCACATCTGGAATCCGCGTAGGCGAAGTAACCAGTTGTGTCAGACCATATGCCAAGGCAAAATCATGAACAGATCTAAAAGCATGATCGGTTAAACGTGAACCAAGCCATTCGGCGTGATGGGCGTTAAAATCGCCGAGGATCACGATCTCTGCGGAGGGGATCTGCTGTAGCAACGAATCTGCAGCCATTTGGACGTGGTCGAAGAGTCGGTCTGTTTCGGCATTACCGCTATGGGACCTTAAGAGGCACCCTTAGACGCGCGGATGGTCCTCGCTGTCTACGCGTAGCCAAGGGATTGACAGGTCCGAACCTTCAAGTCTGCCGAGGCGTCGAGAACAGATGTCCTCTCTGACGTAAACGCAAACTCCAGCCCGAGGCACAAAGGAGTGTTCCAGTTTGTACCCCGGGTAGGAGAGATACGAGACATCAGCCGGAGAGGACACCTGCGTCTCGGTCAGAAAGAGCAGAGCCGGCCTCGCCGTCTCGAGATGGTAGTGGACGGCGTTTAGGTTAGAGTGAAGTCCCCTGATATTGCAGAAATTCACGGACAGCGTGGCAGGGGTCGCCTTGGTCTTGTTGCTCCGTTTGCCCCGAGCAGTTGTAGTCTTGAGCGGAATTTTGCCCCCCCCCCAGAATACGCGGGGCAGCCTGAGCACCCACGCTCAGAAGTGGAGAAACATGGTCGTGGATGCTCAGCGAGGGATTCTCCAGGGGTGCTGGTACCCTCCTGGGGTAGTCTATCATTATTTAATTCCGCTACCATGTTAATGGGGCACTCACCAGACGAAACGCGGAAGCAGAGCTTCCACTTCACGCCGGTATTCTGTGAGGTCGTGGTACCACCACGGTTTGAACTGGCCCATACGTGCAACAGCAAAGCTGCCGCGTGGCTCTACCACTGTTAAAAGCTCTCTATCAATATTGAATACTACAATACACAATAGAATGGCTGTTAACCTTAGTTGGAACGAGGGTTGGCATCGCCAGGAGCACACATACAAGCAATTACGTCGTATTACCACTACTACAAACCCGATTCGCTGTGTTGACAGAGTAAATTTAAACATTTTAGACTTTTGGTTGATGTTCAAGATCATCATTAAAAAAATCGTTTAAATTTTAATACATATTTATTTGTAAACAGTGTGAAATTTGGCATTTTCTAAATAATTTGCATGCGAAATTTGGAAACGATTGTAACGTCAAAACACATCTCGTGTTGACAGTTATACGTGTGAATTGACATGTTAGTGACATTTTAGTGGCTACACGGGCTCCGCCCGCTCCCCCGTTCTATTATGTATGTATTATAGTATTCTATGTTAAATACGACATCAAGGAATTAGGTAGTATTTATAACAGATATTTATCACCATCCAAATATTGTTGGCCTAAGACAAAAGTGTCTGCAAAGGAAGTCGACGCGATCGATTAGCACATGGAGAAAATCAAGACTAGTTGTACCGATAATGACTGTTATTGTCAAAAAATTTGGAGAAAAAATCAATGACTTAGCTTTTTGCATATACAATAAGAATAATGTAGGAGTATAGTCAAGGAAAACTTTTAAATTCAGATAGATTTAATTTATAATCCGACACTATTCCGATGGTATCGAACCAGTAGTAAAGTAAAAAATGAATTTCAATAAGAATTGTAACATATAATCTATATAGAGTAAAAAATATTATGTTCTATTCTATCCCAGAAGTCAGTCTAAGCGAGATTAGAATGGCTCTCCAACACCTTAAGAACGGCAAGTCCCCGGGCGAGGATGTAATTACAGCGGTGCTTTTGAAAGCGGGTGGAAAACTGGTAATTAAAATCATCCAGAATCCTTCTCCATGGTGACACTTGAGGCGTGGAGCATAAGTGCGGTAGTTTTATTCCTCAAGAAAGGTAACTCAACTCTCAAAAGGAATGACAACTCTCTTAAAGAACTACAGACCGATTTCTCTTCTGAGTCATTACGAATCGTCTCGACTCGACGACTTCCAGCCTCCCGAATAAGCCAGTTTCCGAAAAGGCTTTAGTACCATAGACCACATACATACCCTTCGGCAAATTGTACAGAAGACCGAAGAGTACAATCTACCACGTTGCCTGGCGTATGTGGACTATGAGAAAGCCTTTGATTCCGTCGAAATTTGGGCGGTGCTACAGTCCCTTCAACGGTGCCAAGTTGACAGTCGGTATATCTAAGTGCTCAAATGTTTGTTCAGTAGGGCTACGATGGCTATCCGAGTACAGAACTAGAGTACGAAACCTATCTAACTGCAGAGAGGTGTAAGACAGGGTGACGTTATATCCCCGAAACTCTTCAACGCTGCATTGGGAGACGTTTTTAAGTCACTGGACTGGAAAGGATATGGTATTAACATCAAGAGCGATTACATCACTCACCATCGATTTGCTGACGATATATTCCTTATGGTAGAATCGCTGGAGGATCTTAGCGCTATGCTCAATGACTTCAATAGTGCCTCCCAACGGATAGATCTTAAGATGAACATGGACAAAACAATCATGTGTATCATGTCACACCTATACCGGTAGTTAGTGGGAGCACTAAGCTCAAAGTTATTGACAAGTATGTTTACCAAGTATTTTAAGCCAAGCTTTGGCCGAGAGGTCAATCGATGGATTCGGCTCGGCAGGGCACAACGTTCGAGAAATTACGACACATCTTCTCGTCAGTTATACCTCAAAACCTGAAAACGAGACTGTACAACCAGTGCGTGTTACCAGTGATGACTTATGGAACTGAGATGTGGTGCTTCATTGCTGGCCGTATAAGAACACTCAAAGTAACACTCATTTCTCTGCGTGATAAACTTAGAAAGTAGGTTATCCGCAGTAGAACCAGAGTGACCGACATAGCCCAACGGATCAGTAAGCTGAAATGGCAATGGGTCGGCCATGTAGCTCGAAGAACCGACAACAGATGGGGAAAAGGTTCTCGAGTGGCAGCCTCGTAACGGTGGATCGGACCGTGCTTTGTGGCGTTCTTTTGGGGAGGACTATGTTCAGCAGTGGACTTGTGAAGGACTGTAATGATGATGATAATCTTATATATAAAATTCTCGTGTCGTGGTTTTTGTTACCAAACTCCTATGAAACGGGTGAACTGATTTGTATGAAATTTTGTTTGCATATCGGGTAGGTCTGAGAATCGGTCAACATCTATTTTTCATACCCGTTAATGATAAGCGTGACTCATCCCTGAATATTTTAATTTATTTTTGACAATTTTTTATTTTATTATGATTTAGCACGGAAAAGTACATACAACTTCAAATTGTCACCCTTTTATGATCAATCTGATAAATAAATATTCTGTTCCATCCACAGATCCGCAATAGGGTTTCAACTTGCAAGATAACAATCGAATATAATAATTGTAGTACGATATATTTTCGTGTATAGTTTATCATTACAATTTACTTTAATTATATTTTTTTTCTCAATTTAAATTAATCTTCAACCCTCGCCGGTTGATAGCTGATCAACTACCAATCGATCAGTTATCCCCGTCAGGTGTCTACCGTTGTCACCTCTCAACCAGCAAACATCACGGAGTAGGGATGAGAACGAAGCCGGCCTCCTTTCTCTCACTCTTTATACAGTTTTCGTTCGTATTTTTTTGGTTTTGTTTGTGTTTCGAACGTAGCAGTAGACCATAGACTGTTATATGTAATCATATCATTTTAATTTTTCAATGAAACACTCATGTTTAATTGTATCTTATAGTGAACTAGCTGCTGCCCGCGACTTCGTACGCGGATGATGTTTCTTATGCCAGCGACCACGGGGTCGTCAAAATCGAACATCTGAAACGTCTGATGTCGAATTCTAAGAGCCCGGGGACGGGAAAACAACGTGATGCGCGAGACGATTCGAGACGTTCCAGATCTATCATTTTTGTAATTCAACACGAAATGTCCATCAGACTAAACAACTTTTGCTAAGACGTCATTCCTACATATGTCATAATGTCGCTGGACTTTCGAGTTCCACAACAGGTGTTCCAGATCTTCAAATTTATCCTCACAGCAGAAAAAGCTCTTCACGTAGAACATTTTTTGCAATGGCACCATTTTTATATCTCTTATACTTTAGCTGGTCTATTGCGGTTCTGCATCAGGTGTTCCATTTTCCAAAATAAATTATAGCATATATGTTACCTAGACTTAACACCTGTACAACAAAAAACTTTTCATCCCGTATATTTCACCGATCCGGTGCGGAATGCACCGGATCCCAAGGGTACACTGAATTAACAATAATATTGCAAATCACTTTAAAGAAATTCTTTATAAACTATAGCTGTACACTTGGCTTTGCCCACGTTCTCGGTCACGCGCAAGTCGTATCTCACGCTCCTGACTGCTCTCAAGTGATCGAGCAGTCTCAGAGCGGATATTCTGAAAACTCAACCTCTGATCCCTCTGTGTAACCGTTACGGATGCGCGAGACAAAGAATGACGATCCCGGTCGATAGCTAAACGCATTTCTCGTTGTTCCACACTTTCCCGAGATCGAGAAGCAGTAGTGCGGACTCTTTAAATTCTAGTCGTAATTGGCGCTGCGTGCTAGTTTCAACGGACAAACTTAGTGCATTACGCTCACGGTTAGCACCTAGCCATTGTTCACGCTCTGCGTGGGTTCGAGAGAAACTACTGCTACTACTAACTAACCTGCGCATCTTAGAATACCTTGAGTTTTGAGACAGATTTGATCTTTTTCTAAAAGGCATAGCTAAAATTCCTTCTTAATCCGATACTAACAATATTCAAAACAATGAAAAGTAATGGAATAAGTACGTAAGAATTGCTAGTAAGTAGAAAAATAATAATTATTCGCAGGAAAATTAAACACATCAACCAACACAGACAAAAAAGTAGTGATGGTCGACTCGAGTAACTAACTCGAGTTAACTCGAGTTGGGCTTAACTCGAACCAACTCGAGTTCAATTCTCTCTGACTCGAGTTTGAAAACCGAATGAAACCAACATGGAGCAAAGTTTGCCGATCATTTGAGACTATATTCATTCATAACAAACAAATGTCACATTTATGCTACCTGCTGCTATATTTATGCTGCCTTACCGCTAAATTCCCCGTTGACATATTGTTAAACAGCTGTTCCCTTGCAATTTATAATATTACTGCCCCGCTCCCTTATAAAAATAGCGTGATTATTATGTTCCCAGAGTTAAATTTCTATTTTTATTTTAACTAATAACATGTCATTTTGTGCATTCAATTATTTTGTGCATTCAATTACGAAGAAAAACCTTTTAAAATCAATACTGCTTACCTCCTATAACATACGGCGTGATAATATGTAGCCTAAAGCCTTCCTTGGTTTACAAAGAACATTTTTGCTGAATTTCAATTCAATCTATCCAGTAGTTTTGGCGTGAAGCCGTACCATACACACAGACAAACAGACAAACAGACAAACCGACAAAAATTCTAAAAAGTCACTTTTTGTCATCAGTTACGTTTTTCTAACAAAAGCCACTTATTTTTTCTCGAAAATACTCAATGTACAGTTTTTCTTTCGTTACTGTTTTATTATATGTATAGATTTATTATTATTTTTCAGTGACATTATTATTTATTTACATTTTATTAATAATTAATAAAGACAGTTTTCACTTTTAGTAGATTAAGCAATCTGGTATAAATTAACACGTATTGTGAGTTTCCGCCAACAACGGCCATTACTTTACCAGTATATATCATACTCAACATTTTGTGGAAATAGTTTTTAAAATTAAAACAGAAACGTATACGTGTTTAATAAAATATACGTGTTTTATTATTGTGAGTTAAGTCAAATAATACGCAAACGATTAAGTTACTGTTTTTTCACCAATAAGTATGCCGCAAACAGTCCAATTTGAGTCGTCGAATAATCAAATCTAGAGTCATGCAAGATAGAAGAGCACGAAGATCAGACGAATAAATCCAACAAAACAATTATATGTACGTAATTTGGATGTTATTAGGTAGTGTTTAACTTTAGACACGACAAGATCAAGCAATTTTGTGTTCTTTAAATGCCTCTATCATAACCTAATTGCACTTATACGATAATATGAGTAGCCGTATATAAAGAATACACTGGGTTGATTTTGTATGTGGTCACGATAACTGCCGAAAAAGTTGACGTATCAAGATCCGCTTTTTTATTAGCTTCAAAATTTTATCAACTGTTTCACCATTTCATATCAAGGGCCTAGTATGCGCAGTTTGTTAATAAAATGCTTTTCAACTTTTATAAGCTTTATTGCTATTAAAAATTTAAAGGCGCTTACATTGTGTAATCGACTTATTTTGGTAAACGTTATTAATTTTCTTCCCTGTAGTTGAAAACGTACATAAATTTAAAACGCGTACATAATATATTTTAAAAGGCAGGGATACAATTTATTTTATCATCAAAATTAAGTAAAACGCTCATGAGGCGTGCACTTTTGGATATTCCAAATATTTTCTATAGTAGGCACACGCTAAGAAAGGATTTTGCAATATTCTTTCTCTTTATTTAATTTATTGAAAATCTTAGTTTGTATGAAAAATACTTCACCTTAATTCCAATAATAATCCAATAAACAATAAGTGTTTGGGTTTTTGATTAAAAAATAAGAAAAACGTACTCTAAAATTGTTGGAAGTAATATTTTTAGGGGTGGAAAAACATAATTTATAAAGGTAAATCAGTGCTAATTATTCTCAATTATATTATTAAACTAGCTATGCCAGCGACTTCGTTCGCGTGTAAGTAGTACTTTTGATATGATAAGTGCTGATGATTGATTTGTACTTTTAAATGTCACAAAGAGCTACAAAGACTATAATCTAGATAAAACATTCAGTTATTCAGTTGTGAATCTAATAAACTAATGAATAAACAAATAGACGAGCCCACAACAGAACTCATGGACGAAACCATAAACGAACCAAGAAACGAATTGGGTAAACTATACGCTTGTGTTTCATATTGTAAATAAACAATAAAATGACCGCAATAACATAATCTACAATTTGCACCAGAATTTTTCTAACCATTGGTTCCCATACAACAGATATCACATAGTTTCAAATAAGCGAAATCTTTCCCATTAATATTTAAAAAAAAGCTTGAAATTAAAACTACAATCCAATACCTACCTAATATTAAGTACCCAAATACACGAAATAAATGAATGAAATAACGTATATAAGCGATAAAAAAGCGCTCGCTGAACTTTCACAGAACACGAACAACCATGTTTCGATCTCGCCAGCAGCAATGAAATTTCGTTTTACAATTTTTTAAATAAATAATTTAGTAAATTACTCTTTATTAAAGTAACAAATATATATTAAACTACCATACACCGAACATTTATTCATATTTCTACTAATATTTATGGCAATTAAAAAATAAACAAAAATTCACTCAGCGCAATGGAGTGTACTATATTTTTGGTTAGTCTGTCTTTAGCAAATGTAAACAAACTGGATGGTTTTCCCACGCAAGAACATGCCTAGTTTTCCGCCGGAAAAACATGGTGTACTCAAATCTAAGCCACAAACAGACAACGTTTGGTCTTGTGACTTATGGATCATTATCGTCATTCCGAATGCCAATCTAATTGGGAATTGAATGCGTTTGAATTCAATTGCCATATCTGTAGGAATCATAGGGATTTGTGACAGCAACGTATTTTCGCCTTGGAACTATCCGTTCAAAATGCTCGCTTCGACAACGTTTTTAATTAATTTTTTAATGACTAATCGTGGACAATTGCAAAACCGTGTTGGGTTCAAATTACGTGGTTCAATGGTGCGGTGACATTCCTGGCATATCCAATAAATTTTGAAAACTCAATTGGATAATTCACAGCTTCGTTGGCATCGCAAACTGCATCGACAGATTTGTGTCACACCAAGTCCCCTGGTACCAACTGTTGTATCTTGGAATTTAATCCATTAATGTCCACATTTTTCTCTTTCTGCCACAAGATTTTTGTATTGTATGTGTACATTAGGATATATGTGGTAAAGTAAAGTAAAGTTACAGCCTCTATACGTCCCACTGCTTGGAACAGGCCTCCCCTCATTTCTGAGAGGGTTTTAGGGCAAGGAATTGTCCGCCGCGCTGCCCCAATGCGTGTTGGCGAACTTCACATGTATTCGAAATATTTTTTCTTATTCCTCAGACATGCTGATTTCCTCACGATGTTTTCCTTCACCGCCGAGCACGTGGTAAATCAGCACTTAAAACTGCAATTAACAATTTCATTGGTGCCGGCGGGGATCGAACCCGGGTTACTCGCGTTCTGTTATATTTACAGCGAGCGCTAACCATCTGAGCTACCACGGCTCAGATGGTTAGCGCTCACAGACCAGATATATGTGGTCGATGATAGTATTTTGCGAGTTGATGATTGTGCAGAAATCGGTTGGCAGTTTTATGTATCCAGTATTTTCATGAATAGCAACTTTTCCATTACCAATATCTGACAGTTGTTTTGAGAAAGTTTCGGTAGATGAACCCTGAAGCATTTGAACGCGCATGTTCACTGTCAGTTCTACAGCAGGCAGTACATAGCTACAGTCTCGATGATTTTAAGCAAGCGTTGATTTCATCAGCGTATGTTGAACATTACGGCCATTTTGAATTACATTTAAAAGTAATAAAAAAACACGATCGTCCATATTCGTGCACAAAAGTCATAGCATCCTGTATGTATCCTATATGATGTACGATGATGGTAAAATGACAGAGTTACCAATTTTGGAAGTAATAGCGTTGTTCGCAATAACATCTCACAAGTGAATGTATTCTTCCACTCGCAGCTTCTGTTGGTTATGTCGCAAGTATCGTAGTCGTCCACTCTCTATCTTTACGTACATGTCCATCATGAATCGTTGGCAAAGCTCTCGACATCGTAAAATGATGCTGTCTCGACCGCGTCTAATCATCAAACGCTACGCACAATGATCTTTCGAGCTTACGTTCTTCTATGTTTCGGCTCCTGTAATGTGTCATTTATGTTTAAAGAAGCATTGTTATGAGAAATGTGCTAAGTAAGGAAATTTGCTTAGTTCGATCGATTAAGTTTGCCCAATTCAATTCAATGCTGTTGATAATTCATTGTTATGAAAAATGTGCTTAGTAAGAAAATATATTATCGTGAGATATAAATCCTAATATGTCCATGGCTTAAAGATTTAACAACATTGTTTGATTTTGGCATTTAATGTCAAAATTGTATCATTACTGCCAGTTATTACGGTATATCTTTATATACAATGTGTACAGCTGACTTTGCATTACACCATACGGATAGATATTGTGTGAAAGTGACACGCAAAAGAGCTATATATAAGCTGTTTATGAGAAAAACATTCAACGCTAGCAACAATGTTACCTAATGATTTTTGATCGTCACTGAACATGATGATGGTTATATTAGGATAAACTTTATCTACAAATTACTGAAGTCATTTTCTAAAATGCAAGGAATTTCGTGGTCAAGATTAATTCTTCCATTGTTTTGTACCTTACGCCCTTTAAGCAACAACTCTTCAAAATTCCGGTTTTCATTTGCTCAGTGGTGAAGCTAGGGCTCCAAAGTAGGGAAAGCCCAAGATATAGTTTTGTTGTTTTTAGCAGTTTTATAAAAATACACCAAACTTGATCTGTTTCCACTCTTCAGTTTCAAATTCAGTGCTGTCGAGGACATGTTTAACAAAGCACACAGAAGGCATACTACTGCTAGATTGTATGACATATCAGCATTCCCATACCTTCGGTGGCTTTCGTGAAAAAAGCCGTTTGGGTTTGTTTTAGCGAAAGAAAAAAATATTTACATACAAAACAATACATGAACAAAAGAAAAGCATGAACAAAGTACAAACAAACTAAGCACAAAAAAAAAACAAAAATTATTTATATTCTAAATTGAATCGTCTTTTTTTCTTAAAGAAAGATTTGATAACCTCCGCGTAAAATGTTGGTAAACATTTTATTTGTATCAATAACAGTTTTTCAATTGCGATAATTGATAAGTCTGAAAGACGCTCTTAACCTTGTGTATTTTCTCTACAAAGTTTAAAGATTTTACCTTTTCCTTGCCGATTAGTACTTTAACACACTTCATTTCGTCACAAGGAACACTATTATCCTTCATTTTCACATTTCCAACTCGCAATATTTATTCACTCAAGTAAACAGAGCAAACATTAAAATGTGAAGTGAACTTGCAAGCGTATCGCCCTCATGCCCCCGCGCTCGACTTTCTTCATACCGAAAGCCTAACTTTTTCACTCTATACTAATTGCTATATAAACAATCGTAATTATATTTCATCAATGATTTTTGCCACAGGTTAGAAACGAAGCGATCGTCTTCTCAAAAGCCCGGTAAAAAGCCCACGCGTGCGAGAGAGACGACTAATCGCTCAATTCAACTCCTTTTTTATGACAGCAGTATCGCTAAGGCTACGAGTTCTTGATTGGTCTTGGTTGTTTCACAATGTTAAAAACAACAGAACAAAGGAGTGCGCGGGAAATTTGAAATAGTTTGAAACAGTTTACGAGTTATTTTATTAGTTGATATTATTAATTGAGCAGTTTGATAGGGCAAGCACGGCTTCTCGGATTCTATGGAGGCTTCGCCACTGTATTTGCTGACAACGTAGGAGGCCGTGGTGGAGGCGACAGCGGCGGCGTGCCGACCAGCTGTGATTCTTTTTGGTTGCACGTAATTTCGAATATGTGATATCTTCTAAAGTAAGTATTAATTTAAATGATATAACTTAAGGAATAATTTCAATTTACAAGAAATTAACAAATTAACTAACTTATTTATTTAGATACTTACAAAATATTTAACTTTATCTAATATACAAAGCTCAATTAAAATAACTTTTCAAGATTTGTGTATTAATATAATATTTTCACAAAAAGTTTGCACCACCTTTTAAGACTAAGGGTAGATTTTTTAATCATTAATTTATTATTTTTTTAAATTTTATTTTCAATTTATCAATTTGGTTTACTAATTTTTCTCTGGTCCCAGGTGGTAATGGGTTTTTATTTCATACATAGAGTACGTTTAGTAAGTTTTAATAAGTCAATCGTCCCGTAAAATAAAAAATTTCATAAACTAAAAAAAACTGTAACACCCTATTTCATGCCTTTAGAGGTGAAATTTTCATAATTTTTTTTCCATAGTGAATTGAACTTACCAACTTTCAGATTTCTACGTATAGCGACTTGAGTTGTGTGTTGGTAGATGATTCAGTCACTCAGGACATCCTCTTTTATATGTATATATAGATTAGTAAGTACGATTACTTAAATATTTCATTTTTGCCCCGGGGCCCTTGGTTACATAGCTACGCCACTGTTACTCTTAATAAACTAATTCCTTAAAAAAACTAATATTCTTTTTTACGAATAACCCTACAAATAATATTCAGACAAAAATTACTAATGTATCTATCTACCTTCCTCAGCAAATGAGTTATAAAAATACCGTGTTTACAAAAGAACATGTGAACCGTGGTTACAATAAAATGAGATTTTCATCGATTGACACAATACCGTTCCCGTTGACTAGCTCTCAATTTACGTAATCTCACAGAAATCATCAAGGTTTTATAGGCAGAAATCTTGATTAAATTACATAAGAGTTTTGTTAATGATATATTCTATAAACTTTTATGGATAAAGTAATATCCCTAAAGCCGGGTATTCTAAAGCGGATATAATCTTGGGGCTGCACAATTTTAAAATGTATGTAGCATATTTAAGTTATTACTCTAAGACCGGTTATTCAGTGATAAACTTAAACTCTACGGTCTCGAAATTGGGTCTAAACCATCTTACGTGGGTAGTTTAGTGTCTCTCGCTTTATACATAGTGTATTGCCATCAAAATGTTATTTCCATAAAATAATAAAATATAGAACGAAACATTTTTAATTTAATTTACTTAAACATAATTATATCAAATGAATATACTGGATGATTTTTTTTACCGTCTGGAAAAAAAGGTGTAACAGGTGAACGGAATAGAAGAGTGCATTGATATTTTTTTATTTTTATTTTACATTAACGTATTACGGAATTGATCTAAATAAATGTTTATTATTATATTATTAAGTTATAATATTATAAATATAAATACAATTTATAAAAATTATATACTTATTTCACCTATAATCTAACGTGGCGAGGAATTCTAAGAAATCGGTGAAGTTACACACGGTGAAGTTACAAAGATGAAGACACAACAACCTTCTTATTATCCGCACTGTATTCAAAAAGGCTGCTTTTGAATTAATCATTTATTAATTTATATTATTATTATTATTAAATTTCTTAAATTTTACGACGTTGGACACGGATCTTACAATCAAAGATATGAAATCTATCAATCACTTTTTTTGTGTGACGGCCTGTATCAACTCGATTGTTGTCCTTTCAAATAGTATTCACTTAAGACAAGAAACAAACAATATAAACACTATAAGAAAGAAGGGGTTGGCAACCTGACTACAAATTATAATGTGTGGGGGGGGGGGGCGCGATTAATTTTGCTAATAAGGTTAAGGGTAACAAACAAGCACACAATCACCTGACAGTACGTGGATGCTGAGCCTATAGACACCTACATCTAATCGCTATTAAAAATATACCTACATGCATTGTCATCCCGATGGACTTAGGTAGAATGCTTTGTTACTCTTAGGGGTCAAGAGACTCTCAACTTCTCTACTTATAGAAAATTGAATAGTGGCGTTAAGCTGATATTTTACGTTGGTATTCTGTGAGGGGATGGTCTTTTTCCATTCGAGCTAACCCATTGGTGCTGTAACCACATAGATCTACTCGACATACTACCACAAGATAGCTACATTGTGGCTTTACCCCGTTATAATATAGAAATGTACATCCTCGTATTTAATTTTTTGCGACACTTCTTAAAGTTACAACTTATATCATATATCCCACGGCTGGGCACAGGCCTCTTCTAATTTGTGAGCTAAGCTGCCACGGCTCACATAAACACATATAAGATATTACCAATTTTTCTATTTTCACATTTTGTATGTATTGCGTGACAAACATCACAAAATCTGAACAATTTTGATAAGATAATGATTTGTCTTGTTAACGGTACTCGTGTGGATTTTATCTGTGTTAGATTTTGTTTTTAGTTTTATATTTATGTTGCCAAGTAAACATTTTATTATCAGAGAAAATTTCACCAAACCATTCTTAAGCTTTTAAATAGTAATCGTTATTATTGTAGTGATATTATCGTCATCATTGATAAGTTCTGCTATGTTCTCTTGTTGATGATATTTAGTCCGTCATATTTTGCCTTGACTGCCTTCCTTTCTCCTTTTTTCAGAATATGATATAGACATCTACATTTTTCTTTTTCGATTAAGAATCTAAATGCAAATGTGTTGTCACTCTTGAAGACTAAAATAAAATGCCTCGTTTCCAGTAGAAAGGGTTTCCGGTATCTACGGAGTCTCTACACTCACAATAGGAAAGCAGCGTTAAGCTGCTATTTGACGCTGGTATTAATACTATTGTGGTTACTTTTATATTAATGAGTAACTATATTAATAAGTAACAGTTGACTGCTTCGTTGGTATGGTGGTCGAAAATGTGACTATTGACCATTTGGTCTGGGGTTTGGATCCCGGGTCGGGTATAAAATCAGTCATTATATTTTCCATCAAGAAATACTCAGTACCAACCCGGATTCAAGAAGTTGACAGTGTTTCACCACCGTGGCTCAAAAAGTACGTAAACACGTCCTTGCATCTGATCTCACCCCGGTCGAGTCAGATTACGGCTCCGGATCGGACTATGTGAATGAAGAAATAGGGAGTGCATCTAAATTAGCGCTCCATTATAATCCTATCCTATGCAGATCGCTAAAGTTCATATACTACATATTCGATAAACTGCTGCTGTGAACGAATTTCGGTCTGAATAACATTATTAATGTAAGGATGTAGAATGTCATATATAATATGCTTTCAATAAACGCTTAGAATTTATAATAACCGTTCTTCTACATTACTACATAAATGTGTTTTTGAATAATGATTTCTTGCTGGAATACTCCATATGCAAAAAAAGTAATTTTATGGACTTTATCTTCTTTAATTTTTAACTTTTCAACTATCGATATTTCAGGTACTTTACAGTACCCATGGTCACGTTGAGATTGAGGTGTTTGCTAACGTTTTAGTTAGCACGGTTATCTCCAGTTTTTGAAATTTATTTTTTCATATCTTGTTGTCTTACAGTAGTATGTTTTGGCACTTAAAATCTTAGGTGTTCCGGAAACGATGCTGCCACACTCAATTTTTAGCTTCGACAGTTGGCTCTTTCTGGCAGACAGATCTCTGGCGAAGAGTTTGGAGCTCTGGATCCGCTCTATAGTTTCTTCAATACGAGCTGTATATAAGTTGCGAAAGTCCTGCCCCATGTATTTGAAAATTTGTCTGTTCAGTTGCCTGTATACTGTCAAATTTTCTGAAGAATGCAGCTTCATTTCCAGTCTAAAAGTCATGAGATTTCAAGAGTGTGATCGGAGACTTTTTGCGTTCTTCTGCGACGGGTCTTGAAGAATGGAGCTGCGACCGCATGGACAGTTTCCACGAGCTTATCATTAACATCGTCCATTATATTGCAATCTTCTAGGCACTGAAAACAGTTTTGTGATTGGAGCTGAAAATTTTCGGGACCCTGGATTAGTGCACGAGGGGACGGAGCGTTGACTTCATTAGACGGGACCTCTCTAACTTAACGTTTAGGTTCAGTGTGTCTCCAACCATTCGGTGATCGCTGTCAGCTTTTACCCTCGCGATCACTGAAACATCACTGAACAGATGATGTCTGGTTGTCATAATGAAGTCAATCCCCTTTATAGAATATGAAAGAAGTCTTTTTACTTTTTTTATAGGATAGGATGACAAACGAGCACAAAGTCCACCTGATGGTAAGTGGTTGCTGTGGCCCATAGACATCTGCACCTATCTTCGATTACGAATCAAAATGCAGATGCGTTGTCATCCGTAAGGACTTAGGTGAACGTCTCGTTTCCAGTAAAAAGGGTCTCCGGTTCTTTACACTCACCGTACGAAACACAGCAGTATTAAGCTACTATTTTACGCTGGTATTCCGTGAGAGCGTGGTCCTTCCCCAGTCGAGCCGACCCATTCGTGCTACAACTACGCTACTAATATAACTACAGCATGGCTCTACCACGTAAAAATATTCTACTATATAAAAATATAATTTACTATATTACTTCTAAAACCTCCAAACACAACTTTCTTATTTTTTTGTGTATGTATTTGATAATGAGACAAACTGTCCACAGTAATCCGAATTTAAAATCCGAAAATTTGAATTATTGATTTATGCATGGGCTTTACATCTGCAAAATGTTATCTTTACAGGTTGCAATAGGCCCAGCAATACGTGTTGGTTCTAAGAATAAACTAACAACATTATATGATTTAAACTATGAGCTAAACTTAAGACTTTAACATCAATCTCCTTGAAGTTTCAAGAAGATTGATGTTAAAGTTTTAAGTTTTACACACATTACTCAACAATTATTAGAGATTTGTTGTGTTTACTAAGTTTGGGAAAATTTCTCTCCTAAATCTTTTAAAAATAGTCTTAATTAGCACATGGGGTTTTGTAAACGCTTACAACAATGACGTGCTCGAGCTAGACACAAGCTATTTCTACAGTTCACCCAACAGTGAGGCTCAACATATCCTTACATCCTTTATATAATAATGTTTGATCTAAGGGTAACATAGGAGCATATAATCTACCCGATAGTAAGTGGATGCTGTGATCCATATACATATACATATATTCTCTATTAAGTTTCAAAATGCAGTTGCGTTGTCACCTCTGAGGGCTAAGATGGAATGGCTTGTTTCCTGTATTATGAGGTACACACACCATACGAAACACAGCTGCATTGAGCTGCAATTTTACGCTGGAAAAAATCTGTAAAATATTTACTCATAAATTGAAATTTAGGGGCCATCACGTAAACTTTTTCTTTATTGAAGGAACTGGCCACCTGGTGATTACTGAAATAAAACATAAAATTGTAATCTTTTGGCCAATGTTCAGTAATACAAAGGATATGTATGTTGTTATTATTCAAAAACAATTCTACTTCTAACTCTTTACCTATCACGCCTTTGTTATATTTTGATGCTCCATGTGTAAACAATTTTTATTACTTATTTGCGGGCTGCATTATAATTTATTTCAACTCTTATTATTGCCAAAGATTGCCCATATTGTCGCATTCTCTAATTAAAATTAGTTGGAACTGATTCCAAATTAACTGTCAAATGATTATGCTGCTCAATAAAATCAGGTGTCTTGGTAGCCAAAAACTTGACAGTTTCAATTTTCTTAGAACCTTTTCTCTCCAAAGTCATGGGCATTCCTCTTCATGTTATAATAAATCTTTCTCGGTACTTTAAATAATACTTATCATTATATTTGTTCAAGTAACGGGTTAAGGAACATTATTTTTAGGTTTTCAGGATTAAATAGCTATGCAGTAATAAGAAGGCCTTTCTTCCCCTCAATATATGTATAATAATATTTCCTTAGTGCACATTAAAGAGTATTGTATTGTATTTTGAGCACAAGTTTTATTTCAAATTAATAATTGGCTACTTTGAAAATGAAAAAAAAAAACAACCGCGAGCCATATTTTTGATAGCCAAATCACAAATGCAGAACGTAATCGGTGGTGTAACGTTCATATATTTAATATGACAATTTGTTACATAAAATTATAAATAACCATCGTAACAGTCTTTTATAGGATGTCGCATAACTTGGTTTTATGTGTATAAACATATTACAAAAGATAGCAGCAGGCTTCATGCCATGCATGCCATGCCATGTTTCAGCATGAAACCACCGACTGCATTGCAAAGCATGTCAAAGTTCACTGCTCTTTCCAGAGAAAATTCCATTCGAGCTTTATTTTCCAGCAATTTTTAGTATCCTTTTGCTTGATACTTTAGCCCATGTGCTCATGTAACCTATTTGAAGTAAAAGCCTACGTGCTCTGTCACCTACAAATTCCTATATGCTTCTGTTATCATATAATATATTCACTGCTACGAGTCGACGGGAATAATAAATAAAAAAAATATGATGGATAATTGAATGTAGTTGACGAAAAAGGATAAATTGCTAAAAATAAAAAACAAACCTTGCAAATAATTTACTTCCTTGTATATACATTATATATTAAAAAAACTGTTCTATAACATATGTCTTAGCTTCTCTAATTAAAGCTTTTTACTAAAGTCTGCATTTTTTATGTAAAACAATTTCTCTTCAATACTAACTACTTATTAAAATTAAAGTGTATTATATACATATATAAGTTATAATTAAAGTATAGCGTAGCTATAATTATTCATTAAGTACGCATAAAACTATAATCACAACCAACGACTTAATACTTATTACCTATATTATACTGTGACATTATGATGTGTTCCATGACCGGACAAATCTTCAATTAATCCAGCCACAGACACGTAAGAACCGGACACGAGGGCGATGATCGAAATTATGGCAATTATTATATTTTTGATGAGGACATAATTAAATTTACCGAGACCCCTATCCCAAAGGAAGACCGTGTCAACGACTGCAGGGATGAATAAACCAAGAGTCGAGAAAAAAACGGCTCCAACTAAGCTGATGACCAGTTCGAGATTAGGGAAGATCGCCGCAATTGCAACTGTGAACAAAAAATGATAATGTAGGTAAAATATAAAAAAGCATACAAGATAAAAGATATGTGCGTCTCGGAGAGGCTAATGTGCAGCAAAGAACTGCCGCAAGCTGGTGACGATGACAACGATACCCTTTTTAGGTACAGGTGCACATGTACCCAAAAAGGAAAGTCAGCTCTCGGGAATGCCCTACTGCAACGGTAGGGCATTCCAGAGTATACGTGAAGCACAAACTATTGTAGTCTTTAAACAGCTACTTAAAGAGCATTACTTGTCTCAATCGTTCGGACACCGTTAGCATAAATGATTTGATTACGAATTTTTTGTACTTATCTGCTTTATATTATTGTTTGAGGAATTTTGTAATTCTTATATATATATATATATATATATATATATATATATATATATATACATATATATAAATAACGTGTCACGTTGTTTGTCCGCGATGAACTCCTAAACTACTAAACCGATTTTAAACAAATTTGCACACCGTGTGCACTTTGGTCTAACTTGACAGATAGGATAGTTTTTTGTCCATGAGTGACCCACAATTTTTTTTGCGAATTTAAGGATTTTTAATACGACATGACAAAGGGTCGTCGAAAAGGGCAGAACAACGTCTGCCTGGCAAGCTAGTATATATATATATATATATATATATATATATATATATATATATATATATATATATATATATACCTACTATGTATATTTATATTGCACTACCTACCTAGTATTCATTGTTTTATTCCTTTACACCTTTGGTTGTCTGAAAGAGATTGGAGACGCCAGTAACTTAAGGTATCTTCGATAAAGATTTAGTGGACTGTAATTTTGGTGCATACGGCAAAGGGGAAAATAAATAGGTGGGATAGCACGCACTGACCTGATGAGGGCTGCCGCGCCTTCCTCCTGGAGTGTCTGCTATACAGCAAGCTCGCCACGTGGTTCGGCGCACACGCACTCTCGGTTAACAGTTTCGTGAAGTCCCACACTCTCGACCTTTGCCCTTACGGGGGCGTCTCACACTTTTATGAGTTACAAAGACACAATGTCTGATGCGGTGAGTATTAAAGATAAACAGGAGAACTCAATGTTCGCCCTGCGCGGTTTGCGGTTAATATATATATAAGACGCGACGGGTGACCGTGCGTTGCGGATGGCGTAATATCACTTAGTATACTGACGCGCGCCGAGATCCTCTTTTTTACCTCGGCGGCAGCGCGTGCGGTAGGAAAGGGAAGGAAGGAAGGAAACAAAAAATATGCACTAGTCATGTTGATAAAGTAGATATAACTTAGGACGAACTCAATGCGATATGTAATGTAATGTTGATAAAGTAGATTGTTAACTGGCGTTACCATTTCCTCCCGCCCTTAAAGGGTCACCTTTAAAAGACAACCGTAATATAAAAAGTAAAAGGAAAACAAATAAATAAGCGGTATATAAAGTGAGAGGATGCGCTCAATGCGCATGTCTCATCTACTAACCTTACTTGGTAAGCGAGAAAATGTATACATAAATATAATATTGCGGTTTAATGCTTTTTTTAATATATATAAATATAAACTTAATTCCTAATTTAGATAAATAATTATAATCAAAATAATCGTGATTTATTGTCTTGGGAGAGGGCAAATACGAGCAACAGGACGGAGATATGTTCCCTTAGTAGTTCTCACGGTCACTACTCGAACTACGCCATCCTTCGAAGGATGAACAGACTCGACAATCGCTAATGGCCAAGCAAGGGGCGGTTCATTATCATTTATCACAATTACAACCATGCCTGGTACGATAGCCGTAGACGGGGTGTTCCACTTCTGACGAACTTGTAATCCGTGAAGGTATTCCGTCCTCCACCGGTCCCAAAACGACTGAACTAATTTATCCAGTAAAGAATGCCTGTGTAACAGACTGGTAGAGTCAGATTTGACTTTGGGTGCGGGTAATGACAATAAAGGTGCGGTATTCAAAAAATGACTCGGAGTAAGAGCTGAAGGCTCTGCAGGATCAGAACTCAATACTGTCAAGGGCCGCGAGTTTAGCAAGCACTCAATTTGCGCAAGAACAGTATTAAGCTCTTCGTATGAAAGTAACTGATGTCCCATAACTCGGAACAGATGCGTTTTTACGACTTTGATCATACTCTCCCAGGCGCCTCCAAAATGAGGAGAGTTGGGACAGATGAACTTCCATGTTATACGATTCTCAGCACACTCTTGCTCAAGCTTTGGGCGGTATTCAACGTTTAGAAATTTATAGAGATCGCGAAGATACGAAGCGGCACCTTTAAAATTCGTTCCATTATCCGAATATAAAAACTGAATCGGCCCTCGTCTAGAGAGGAAACGTTTAAGCGCAGCGAGGAAACTAGAACTACTAAGATCTGTAGCGATTTCTATATGTACAGCTCGAGTCGTGAGGCATGTGAAAACACATAAGTACGCCTTCTCGCTGCGTACACCACGACGACGTACAGGAGTGTATGCGATAGGACCGGCATAATCGCAGCCCGTGTGTGTAAATGCCTTAATAGCTTGTCTTACACGACTATGGGGAAGATCAGCCATCAAAGGGTAAGTTGGACGGGGTCTAAGCCGGAAACATATATTACACTTGTAGACTCTGCTTCTCACAGTGCGGCGTGCGGAAAGTATCCAAAATTTTTGACGGAGCAATGACAATAACAATTCAGGCCCAGCGTGTAAATTTTTAATATGATAATAGTCAATGATCATGTTCACTACATGATCACTGCGCGGGAGTATAATTGGATGTTTTTGCGTGTAATCTAATGCGGAGTTCGAAAGACGACCACCAATGCGGATTAAACCATTCTCAATAAAAGGCCTTAAACGATTGAAAGCGGGCGAGCAAGGTTTGTTACCTTCAATATTTAAATATTCCACTGCAAAATGCTGTTTTTGCAGGGCGCGGAGGATTATAACCTCAGAGAAACTGAGATCATCAGCAGTCACTACAGTAGTGCTGCGGCGGGGCAATAATTTCGCAAACTTACACACGTAAGCAATTATACGTAGAAGTTTACTCCAAGAAGAGATGCGGAATGCGAGCTCATAAATCGCAGAATTACAGACGGATGTGCACACAGTGTGCGACAAAATCTTCTTCTCAGGCATATTTGCAATAACCTCATTGTCTAAAGTACGAAGAGGCCATTGAGATGGATCTAACGAAGTCCACTGAGGCCCATGGAGCCACAGGGGGTTTGAAACTAATTTATTTGGCGTAACGCCACGTGAAAGTATGTCAGCGGGATTCTCAGTACCTGCGACATGATAAAAGTTATCAGCGCGAATATTGTCGGTAATCTGAACAACGCGGTTTGCAACAAAGGTCTGCCACTTGTGTGGCGAACTCTTTATCCAGTACAGAGCTACTTTTGAATCTACAAAGGCATAGACTGATATTGCAAGGTCAAGAGAATAATTGTCGAGTACTCTGCGAAGCAATTTTGAGAGTAAAACCGCTCCACAAAGCTCAAGGCGTGCAATAGATAGTGGTTTCGTCGGTGCGACCTTAGTCTTTGCACAAATCAACTGGACGGTGTTACCATTGACGCTCTTTACATGTATGTAGACTACGGCACCGTATGCGTGCTCGCTGGCGTCGGAAAACCCCAGGAGTGACGCAGTACAGTTTTTGGATACACCAACATGTCGCGGGATACGTAAATCATTAAGAGCTGGTAATTCAGCACAGAATTGCCTCCACATCTTAATAATTGGCGGTGGTGGTATGTCGTCCCAATCTAAATTAAGTTGCCAAAGCTGCTTTATTAACAATTTGGCGTACGCGACTGTGGGAGCAACGAAACCCATTATGTCCCACAGGCGAGCGACAGTAGATAAGATGGCGCGCTTAGTGCACGTCACATCAGCGGGAACAGATATCTTAAAATAAAAGGCGTCACTATCGGTAGACCAATGCAAGCCTAGTATTTTATGTGGCATTGATTTATCGAACTCTACTTCTCCTGTAATTTTATGGGAAGTAGGGAGGTCATCTAAAACAGATCGACGGTTGCTATGCCATTTTATCAGGTCCCATTGGGCACCCTTGAATAAGTCTATCAGCTGCCGAGAGGTCTCACTGGCCTCGGATTCACTGGGCATAGAGAACGCGATATCGTCCATATATAGCGAAGTAAATGCGATACGACTCGCAAGTGGATACTTTGCGCCGTCGTCATCAATGAGCTGTCTTACCGTGCGCAATGCATGGTATGGACTCGACGTTAAACCGAAGCACACGCGATTGAAGTGGTATAACACAAGTGGGTCTTGTGGACGGAAGCGGTATAGGAAGCATTGGTAACGACGATCAGAATCGCGAACAACTATTTGCAGAAATTGTTGGCGACAGTCGGCTGTCATAGCGATTGGATGTAAGCGGAAAGTTAAAATTATATTGAACAAGTCGCCTTGCAAATTTGGTCCTGAATGCAGAATATCATTTAATGATCGCCCAGTGCTAGTCTTACTGCTAGTGTCCAGGACGATGCGCAGACGCGTTGACTTCTTATCTTCGCGTAAGACTCCATGATGCGGTATGACATATATTGGAGCGGGTTCATGAGAGTCATACGGCGGTGCGGGGGAAATATAATTTTTAGCTAAGTATTCCTTTATGACGTCATCATATGCTAACCTTAATGTAGGCGAGGCTTGAAGTTTCCTCTCCAAGCACATGAATCGTCGTCGAGAGGTTTCATAAGAATCTCCGAGAGAGCTGCGTCATCTTTAAATGGCAGGCCAACAATATATCTACCAGTAAAAGGATCGCGGGATGTCGTAGATTTATAAGACTCTTCACATTCAATGTCTGAAGGACACTGAATGGGCGGTGCGGAGGGTGGCTGTTCAAGCTCCCAAAATCGTTGCACTAATTTGTCAACGATAGGAGACTCTAGAACTGAGCAGCACGTTAAAGAATGATTTACCTGAAGTGTCGGCACTGAGCCCATAATAACGTAACCAAATACCGTACTCAAAGCTGAGGGCCCGGACAAGTCGTTAGACGAATAAATTACGTCTGGACATAGTAAGTGCGGGAAAAGGGATGCGCCTATCAAAACATCAATTTTATTAGGCATGCTATAACATTCATCAGCGAGTCTTATGCCATGGAAGTGTGATAAGACAGATGTGTCTACCATAGCGGTGGGCAAAAGGTCGGTGATTTGATCAACAACTAGCGTTGAAATATTGAAGTTAATATTCGAGTCGAATCGTGAGAAAATTTTAATATCAATCGATTTCGATTTTACAATGTTTTCAACTCCACCGAATCCCTTTACTACAGTACATTCGGTATCGTGTTGTTGAACGCCTAAACGATGACAGCACTCTTTAGTCATAAAATGGCTTTGAGCCGCGGAGTCTAATAATATACGAATAATTTGTTTCTCTCCCTTAGCATCGTAAGCAAATACTTGAGCGGTTGATAATAAAACAGTTCTCTGCGAACGACTTGCGCGCGCGGGAGGCGGTGAACGTTGAGAAACATTCTTGAACGAAGTACACAGCGCGACGTCTGAACGCGCACCTGCGGTGAGGGGTGGCGAGTGTGCGGGCGCGGGGGTTGTAGACTTCAGTGTAACTGGCTGAAGCGGTGGAGAACGCGCCAGCGCAGGGGAAGCATTATCGCTTCTGCGGTGGAAGTGCAACAATGTGTGATGTTTAAATTTACAAACTCGACAACTATAATTTGAAGAGCAACTAGACACTCGATGACTTAAACTGAGACAATTCACACATGCATTGTTACTCTTTACGCATTTAAATCGTTCCTGCGGCGTCATTTTATTAAAGTCTGCACACTTAAATAGGTGTTGATGCACAATATTATCGCACAGACACTTTGAGCAACTAGTCGTCGTGCTTACGTACGCCTGATACTTCGGCGACGAAGTATTATTACAGCGACGATTATTACCGTTACCTCGTCGATTGTTTGGTGCGCTATTAGAATTTGTACTAGAATCGGTGCGTTGCAAAACTTTGGAGCGGGTCTTAATAAAATTTACTAAATCATCAAAGGTAGGTACCATCGAGTTATGACTATATTCGAAAGAGAGAATGGTATCCGGGTCCAGCTTCTTAAGCGCGATATGAAGAACAATTAAGTCCGCGAGATTATCTAACTTTAAGTTTTGTAAAGCGCGCACTGCACTTATAAAGTTATCAGTAAATAAATCAAAATTATTTGCGGTGGCCGATTGCAATGGCTTAAATTCGAACATGTGATTAATATGTGTAGATGCTAGCATACGCCGGTCTTCATATTTGTCAACGAGTGCTTGCAATAAAATTTTATAATTTTCAGCGCAAGGAGTTATACCTGAGCATACAGATAGGGCTTTGCCCGTTAGTTTACCTAGCAAATAGTATAACTTTTCAGCGTCGGTAAGCGATGTGTTGTCATGGACGGTTGATTTAAAGCTAGCATAAAATAAAGGCCATGAGCGAATGTCACCCGAAAATGGCATAAGTTCGATAGGCGGAAGTGAGAATCTGGCTTTAGATGGTGTACTAGTACTTTGTGAATTAGATTGCGAATATTGTAAATAAAGCCTATTTATTCTACCGCAAAGAGACTCAAACGCAATGAGGCTGTTATAATCAGGTTTAGCAATAGGGTTTATTTTTAATAAATGTGAATTATAATTATCTAAGACCTGTTTAAACTCAATACGCAAAGCATTAATATTAGAACTTCCATCAAGAAAACGCTCCATCGTGGAAGTGTTTGTGAGGATGTCCGAGGACATATCATATATTTTTTGCACTATTTCAAATAAAGCATCTCGTTTAGCTAACAATAAAACCAACTCAGCATCAGGTGTGCCCTCATTATCCGAGGAATCGCTATTATTCGATGCTATTTGTTTTTTAGGCGGCATTACAACTTAAGTTATGCGGCAAAAATAATATAATTATAAGCGGGTAGTCTGTAAGCGACCTCGCTACGCGGTTGAATTATTAAATATTAGTTTTGTTAACGATGAACTTTAATTGTTAACTTTTATAATAAATATGAAGTTATTTATAACGAATATAATGCTTAAATATATGTGCATGTAATAAATGTAATTTAACAGTATAATCTATAGATGTAGTTAAAAGTTGATGACGTGATGTGAACATACAACAAATAATTTATATAGATAATTATATGCTTATTCATTCTATGAATATAGTTTTAAAATTAATGAATGTCACCTATTAGGACCTATTCTAGTGTTCTAATAAGGGCGGGGTTAATCCGAAGTCAGATTAAAATATAAATAATTAATTATATAAACGCTTATTACGATAACGATCTAATAAGGGCGGAAAGTCAAGGTCAATCCAGCGAGAAGTGACCATTAAAAATGGAAAGTCGAGGTCAATCCAGCGAGAAGGACCATTAAAAATGGAGACGCCAGTAACTTAAGGTATCTTCGATAAAGATTTAGTGGACTGTAATTTTGGTGCATACGGCAAAGGGGAAAATAAATAGGTGGGATAGCACGCACTGACCTGATGAGGGCTGCCGCGCCTTCCTCCTGGAGTGTCTGCTATACAGCAAGCTCGCCACGTGGTTCGGCGCACACGCACTCTCGGTTAACAGTTTCGTGAAGTCCCACACTCTCGACCTTTGCCCTTACGGGGGCGTCTCACACTTTTATGAGTTACAAAGACACAATGTCTGATGCGGTGAGTATTAAAGATAAACAGGAGAACTCAATGTTCGCCCTGCGCGGTTTGCGGTTAATATATATATAAGACGCGACGGGTGACCGTGCGTTGCGGATGGCGTAATATCACTTAGTATACTGACGCGCGCCGAGATCCTCTTTTTCACCTCGGCGGCAGCGCGTGCGGTAGGAAAGGGAAGGAAGGAAGGAAACAAAAAATATGCACTAGTCATGTTGATAAAGTAGATATAACTTAGGACGAACTCAATGCGATATGTAATGTAATGTTGATAAAGTAGATTGTTAACTGGCGTTACCAGAGATCACTATGCCAAATTGTATATTATCTAATTTGGTTTTTGTTATGTTGTTTGTAACTTTGTTTGTGATAATAATAAAATATATTTACTTAGCCATTCATTTATTGATAAACCCGAAGAGTACCATTTTATTATCTTACCTACTTCTGCTATGTTACCACAGTGCAACTACTGCCGTATTTCGGTGAAAGTTGTAGTACCAATAAAGAGAGTGGTGGCATCATAAAAAGCACATCACACCATTTCAACCCTTGAGTGTCGTAAGAAGCGACTATAAGAAATGTCTTCCGATATAGCTTCCAATATATGGCCGTACAACCATCTCGTATATAAGGCCTAAAGTACCCAGACTGGCATATGTCAGCAGTGAAAAAGGTGCTACCCGTCTGATAAGCGATCGGAAATCTGCAAATCAATCTGCAAAATCGTGATAATTAAGTAAAGATTAATTAATTAACAAATCCCAAGTGGTAAAGCAGAAGAAAAAGAAAGTAATTTTTATCTTTGCATCGTACATTTTACTAGCTAAATTATCACACAAGTAGGCGCTAGTGGCTGTGCTAGTGGTGGTTAGTAAATCAAGTAAACTTAATCAAGGTTTAGATAAAGCCAGTAACGCCTGGCGCCAGTCCTCAGACAAGCCAGCGCTGGCCTGGCACGTGCTGTTCAGATGAGGCCAAATGGATTCATTTCATTCATAGATTATTCTTGTAAATCGTTGTATTTAATTAATGATTTTTTAAACTAACTGAAAAATAATGTTTATTATATACCTACATACATCAAATATAGGAATTTGTACAATATCACTAGTAAAATTTTTATATTACAAATTATTTATTCTGGCGTGGGGGTTGCGGGGCACGCGGGCGAGGCCTGAAAAATAGGCAGCACTGGCATCATCTAAACCGTGCTTAAAACCTTTTTATACCACGATTAGGTACCGCTGCAGCATATTGTGGTTAACTTTTTGCTAAAATTACACGTCTAAAATTAGTGAACTTATTAAATTTTTTAGCCAATCAAAATAGAATGTTAATAGATAATGACGGTTATTTTAATGCGAAAGGTTGAAATATACAATTAAAAAATTATGTTTATCACTCAATATTTCATATTTCCATTTAATATATCTATTGATATTTGCTAGCAAATCTGATGCTTATGAGTTACCATATACTGTATGTGTCAATACTGTACTCACCGCTTATAATGATGAGTGTCGTCCTTATACTAATTTGAATCACATTTTCGTAATTAGTCAACGTCCTCTTGCGTAAAAGTCTAGTTATCATCTCCATTGGTACGTAAAATTGCAGTGCAAATGAAAAGTAAATTACCACAGCCATTATTATTTTTGCACTTTGAGCTAAACTGAAAAATAGCAATTTTGTACTAAAAATAAATATCGAATAAATACTTCTTTGAATGACGAATTAAACTCAATGATGAATGAAAAAATTATACACTTGGGATTATCTAGCTTCATTGTTAATTTACTAGGAAATATGTAAAGTTTTTTATATGTTCTGCAAAAAACTTTAAATATTTCTCAAAATTTTAATTTTGACAGATTAAATTATTTTTAAGTATTAAAGGCTTGCGGCAGTTTTTTGACAGAGACTTTTTATGTTCAGACTTTTGTTTACAGTATTAATAATTATGAAAGGAAATAAAAACATATTTGAAGAAGGAGAAATTAATTTAACTTACATTTCATCTTGTGGTAGGTTCAACGTCACACTACCTTTTACTTCATCCCCATACTGAACGTATCCGAAGAAGCCAACAATACCATATAAAGTGATGACAACAATCATGGCTGTATTAAGAACACCGGGGCAACCAAGAAACTTCTGAGGCTTAGCCATTTCGTTTTCAACTGGCATAACTACGCCAACACCCTCCATTGCAAATATAACAGTACTTAAATGTAGAAAACATGTTATTATTAACGTTAAATTTTCATTTATAATTTACATGATAAAAACTTAAATAACTAAAATAATAATTAAAATTATAATATTTACGATTAAAACTAATTATATATACAATATAAAAGAAGAAACTATAATAAAGAAAACCTAAAACTAAAAATTTAAATCGTCAAAAAGACCTGCTCCCCGTGGTATAGTGCCAAGAACGCTGGCTGCGTTTCCTCGCTGAATAGCTATACTTAGCCTTTGAGCGAGGAAAGAACCAGCCCTCTTATCACCAGCAGCGACGACCAGTCGTGGATACAGTTCCTTTAGAAACTTCATTGCACGTGGACCCCACGGACCAATAGTCTCTACAGCAAATGGCACAAATATGTAGTCATTTCTCAAAGACTCATATTTGCGCCATTTACTAGATTCGGCTGCCTCTGATGCCGCCCCGGCTCTAAAACAGGTACCCTTGAGATGAGAGGCCGCCAAAGTGTCAACGCAAGTAGCATCCCACACTAGGGCTTTACCTCTCTCCCAAGGGACCAAAGTCATACCGTCGGGTCTCCTACCATCGTCTCTAAATATCCCGCAAGGCTCTAAAACCGAGGGGATATTTATAGAGACAAGAGCCCTTCGGATGATTTCGTTCAAAGAACCGTGACGGGAAAACCTACCTGCACTTTTTTTGCATTTTTTTTTATAGAAGAGGGGGCAAACGAGCATGCGGCTCACCTGATGTTAAGTGACTACCGCCGCCCATGATCAACCGCAACACCAGGAGAATTGCGGGTGCGTTGCCGGCCCTTTAGAAAGGAGTAAGCTCTTTTCTTGAAGGTCCCCAGGTCGTATCGGTCCGGAAAAATCGCCGATGATAAACTATTCCACAGAGAGGTTGTACGTGGAAGAAAACTCCTTGTGAAACGTACAGTGGTGGACCGCCAAGCATCCAGATGGTGTGGATGGTATCGGGACGTTTGCCGTGTCGTGCGTTCACGAAATTTGGCGGCTGGGATTAATCCGAACAATTCCTCAGAGCACTCCCCGTGATAGATGCGATAAAATACGCAAAGAGATGCAACATCTCTTCGCAACGCCAGTGAATCGAGCCGATCGGAAAGCACTCGGTCGTCGACGATTCGAGCTGCTCTGCGCTGGATGCGGTCAAGTGGAAGGAGCTGGTACTGGGGAGCCCCAGCCCAGAGATGGGAACAGTATTCCATGTGCGGCCGAACCTGCGCCTTGTAAAGTTGAGGCGGTGTGCCGGCATGAAATACTGTCCCGCTCTGCTGAGCACGCCAAGCTTTTTAGAGGCCAATTTGGCCTTCCCTTCCAAGTGACCACGAAACTGCACGTCACTCGATATGTCGACGCCGAGGATTCCGATACTGGCTGAGGCAACAAGGGGAGTGCCTTGAAACTGAGTGGATACGACAAAGAGGTTCTTTTTAGCGGTTAACGCGCAAACTTGTGTCTTCTGGGGGTTAAACTGGACTAGATTTAGTCGTCCCCAATCCGAGACTCTGTTCAGCAAAGACTCGACTTCAGACACAAGTTTGTCCCGGCACTCGGAGACGTTTTCCCGAGAAATATTGGCTCGGCCGGTGTAAAGAGCATCACCAGTGCTGTCATCTGCATAGCAATGAATGTTACGGGTATGCAACATATCATTGATATGCAGAAGAAACAGCGTTGGCGATAGCACGCAGCCCTGTGGAACACCATCATTAATAGGCTTGCAATCGGAGCTTGCACCGTCTACAACGACCTTGATGCTCCGATCTGCAAGAAAGCTGGTGATCCAATTGCACAATTTCTCGGGAAGCCCATAGGAAGGGAGCTTCGAAAGAAGCGCTTTGTGCCAAACCCGATCGAAGGCCTTCGCAATGTCCAAACTAACGGCCAATGCCTCCCCCTTGAACTCTACTGCCTCCGCCCATCTGTGAGTGAGGTAGACCAGAAGATCACCAGCTGACCGACCACGGCGAAAACCGTATTGGCGGTCACTAATCAGCTGGTGATCCTCAAGGTACCTCATGAGCTGGCAGTTTACAATGGACTCCATTGTTTTGGAGAACAAGGAGGTGATGGCGATTGGCCGGTAGTTGGACGGGTCTGAGCGGTCGCCTTTTTTAGGGATCGGGTGGACGAAAGCCGTCTTCCACGATTTTGGGACTACGCCTAGGGAGTAGGAGTACCGGAAAAGACGCGTTAAAACCGGTGCCAACTCTGGAGCACACGTCCTCAGCACAATTGGGGGGATTCCGTCAGGCCCACTCGACTTGTGGATGTCCAGGGAGAGGAGTGCTTTGCGAACCGAGCGCTGTGTGAACTGCACTTCCGGCATGGAGCACTCACACCGCGGGATGGTCGGCGGCGTACTCCCTCCGTCATCGAGAGTCGAGTTAGACGCAAAGAAAGAGCCTAGAAGATCGGCTTTCTCCTTTGCAGTATGGGCCAGTGAGTCGTCCTCCCTGTGCAGAGATGGAAGAGATGGCTGACAGAAATTCCCCTGGACAGCCTTGGCGAGAGACCAGAATGCACGGGTTCCAGAAGGAAGGCGAACTAGTTTCTCGCCAATTCTGCCTATGTGCTCTGACTTTGCCTTGGCAATGACTCTTTTGAAGGACCTAGAGGCGGAATTATACTTCTTTTTTAGAGCGCTGGTGTTTACATCCCGGGACGCTGATGCATCAACCCAGGCTTGGTAGCACTCCTGCTTATAGCATGATGCTATTTTACAGGAGCGACCAAACCATGGCTGAGATTTGCCTCCAATGGGCACCACAGAGGAAGGAATAAAAAATTCCATACCCTGAAGTACCACATCAGTAACAGAATCCGCAACATTTTTTGACAACATTGCATGAAAGTCCGTGGAGCCCAAACTCATCGACGCTGCTACCACAGGGACACTGGTGAGGTTGACAAATAGCCACTCCTAGCCGGATTCCTACGGCGATGCGCAAGTTTTCCCCATCAAGCAATGTGCCGAGATTACTTGATGGTAGAGCATGTAACCAGTGGCTAGATTCCTTAGTCGAAACAGCTAGAAGGCGAGCCTGATCTTGTTGAATATGGAAATTTTGAAATAATTTTTTGTGGACACTCCGTACCAACGGAATATCCCACTGTTTTTGTTGGTTAACTTCCAGTGGGAAATTTTCGCCGGGACAGAGCGTTAGCCATATTTGTTTTGCCTCCGCAGCAAAGCATAGGTCTACTTTATTATTTAAAATTGTGTTACAAAGGTCATTGACACTATGCACGGAAGCAAGGAAAGCAGGCAATGCGACGCTAGAAATATTTCTTATACCAATTCCACCAAATTTGATAGGTAAAGTGGCTTGATTCCAGGCTATTGTATTTAATCTCAAATTTAGAATGTTTTCTAAAGCAATTTTAAGATTATTATCAATATCTTTTAAAATATCCGAACATTTCCAGACTGGACTTGAGCGTAACAAGTATGTAAATTTAGGTACAAGGACACAATATTTTAAAATGGTAAGGGCAATATGGGGATTTAAAATATATAATTTATCAACGTGATTTAAAAATGGATCAAATTTTGTTTTTAAAACAGGTTTAATACTATCGAAAAACAACGGAGCACCAAGCAGGTAAAGCGATTCCGAATTGACAGTTTTTATTCCTGGAGAAATCTGATCGAAATTTTGAATTAAGGTATCTCTTTTAGAATTAGATAAATTATTAGAAATAAATATTTCACATTTATTTGTATTTGGTTCAAGACCAATATTTTTAAAATTTTGAAAAATATGAGTAAGATCATTGAGGACGTCATCTGCTTTACCTCCCAGTGTACCGTCGTCCAGATACCAGACATTCAGCTTGGATTTTAAATTTGAAATAATAGGTTGAATTCCTAAACTGAAAAGAGCTGGACCTAATGGATCACCCTGCTGAACACCGACAGCAGACTCATTAATATGGTTTTGATAAAACAAGTTTGAATTTTGACTGTAACATTGCCAAACGTAATGATATATTTCGGGGGTATTGTTAGCCATTTCTTTCAGCAGGGTTATCCTATCAATAGAGTTGAAAGCATTTCTAAGATCAACCTTCAGAAGAACATCTGCATCGGAATTAGTTAGGAAAGTACCCACCGAATGTACCGCCGCCTCACAGCCACCTTTGGTGCCAAAGCCTAGTTGAGTAGGTTGAAATTTTGTCTTAAGGTTTGAGATTATGTGCCTGCAAGCTAATTTTGAAGTTAAGCGTCGAAATGTAGAACCAACAGCAATAGGACGGATACCGTTATCCTTTTTTTTGAAGGCACACAATCTTGCCCCATATAAGTAGGGAATGAAATTGGGATTGACATTACCAGAAAGCATAAAATCACATAATTTTGTTATGTCATTAAGAAGTACCCTACCGGCGTCACCGGCAGATACGCTTACAAGGTCTTTGAGATGCTGAGGCGTAATCCCGTCAATGCCGCCGGCAGAGCCATTCGAAAATGACAATATTGCGTCTAAAGTGTCTTTTTCGGAAACTTGTAAAGGTTGCATAGAAGTTTTGGGAGGCAGCGGTAAATTCTGGGAAGGATTGACCGAAGGGTGTTTCTGACGAAGGCCTTCAAGAGTTTCGACATTACGAGGAGCGAGGATGTCATCTGAGAATAAAATACGGGATGCATTTTTTAAGTCGCCGTCCATTACTTTTGATTCAACTACTTTTTTTAAATCAAATTTAGGATAAGGTCGAGGGAAATGAGTATTAATTGGGTAATTCAAATTTTGAAAAGAATTTTCTTTTAGTTGAGACGTAATTGATTTATTTATTGTTTTACTAAAATGAAAGTGGGAATACGCGAATGTAAATAATTTTTGCCAACTTTCTTCACAATTCGTTAGACAATTTTGAATGGTTAATGATAACGCTTTAGCAAGTTGCATCCTCGCGCCTCTTGGAATTCTTTTAACCACTGGTACGTTACTATACAAATTGTATAATTGTTTCGAAAAAAGTGAAGAATTTGTGTCATTAGGTATATTATCAGAAGAGTCATGAATATCTACGGTAGGCTGTGAAGCCGAAATATTTTTACTATGGCATCGTTTAATGTGTATATTTAATCCCTTCTTACCCTTAAACAGCCTACCATCGGTACAATTTTGACATCGTAGGAAATCCGGCTGTGAATGTATTGGAGCGTAATACGTTAAATTTATTAAGTAATTTGTAACGTATTGATAATCTGACTATTTTTGTGTTCTGTAACTTAATACTTTGGTTTGAATAATTACTAAAGCTTGTAAATAACGTTAGAGCGATTTTTAAATGACGAATACTTCAAAATAATAATATAAAGATTTCAGATGCGATTTAAGTGAGCCTGCAACCATTAAACTACATGTAACGAATTTAATGCTTAAATTATTGGGCGATTAAATTTCGAGAATACTTGTGTACAAACTGTACACAGTCGATATTGTTGCGTAACCAGAAAATTGCACTTATTTAATATCGCCGATAATAAGTTAACTATGACAACCTTAGTAATCAAAGTAAATGTTCGGCGATTGTTAGTTTCAGAATCCTAGCCATAAATAATGTTTGTCAAAAATATAACGAAAAGTGAGCTTCTAAATAAGTAGTTGATGTTATTTTTATTGTGTCACTCGACTGAACTCTCATCGTTAGGCCACTTGGACATCATACTAAATAATTTGAAAAACATACAGTAGAAATAAGTTTATGTTATACCATGTGTCAAGATCTCTTACCTTAGAAACAAAGGCCACTGAGCAACATCTGTAACCATATCCCTTTCAGTTAAGGGCGGTAAATCCATAAAGACATAATACATTGTAATGACGAATACAATTATGATCATGAAATTGGCAAGCGCTGAGAAGGGGACTAAATATTTCAAATTTCTTATCTGACAGATAAGAACTAATGGTACTAATGTAAGGACGCAATACGTTTGAATGGATAGAGTGTAATCGGGTATGTAGTAGTCCAATACCTGTGGGATATAAAAGACTTGTAAGAAATGCATAGATAGGCAAGTTTGTTAAGTGTACACAGTAAAATGCATAAAGCAATAATTGAACACCGAGGCAGAGCATTCCCTATTAATTGGAATCCCTATCAAATGGATATCTGTTCACGCCGGTATCAATGGGTTAGTTAATCGATAGTTTAAGTGCTGGTTCACTACGTGCTCGATGGTGAGGTTAACATTTAGGGAAATCGATAAATCTAAATTTATTTAATTTGGATATCTATGATAATCAGCCGATTCACTCAGCAATCACAGAATTAAGACGAGGCCTGTGCCGAGCGGTGACATGAATATAGGCTTTTACTTAAATAAATGATTTATCTCTTAGATCTCGGACACTGCGACGGTCGGTGTTTAAAAATAGACTGTTTGGCATATCAATGCAAAGTACAAAAGTTGGGAACTTTGCCTAGAGGTTTATTTTATAAGTTAGGAAAGCAGTGAAAAGATATTTAACAACTTCGCTGTCCGCGAAAAGAATTGTTCATATATGACTCACGGGACTGTGAAATAGCTAAGGATTAACAGAATGTGTTAAATAGTTTTTATGAGTTATAGAGCCACGCTGCAGCTATATTATGGTTGTAACACGAATGGGTCACTCAGGAACATACTCTCACAGAATACCAGCGCAAAATAGCAGCGTAATGCTGCTATGTTCGTAAGGTGAGTGTAGAGAACCGGAGAATCTTTTTACTGGAATCGAGGTATTCTATCTTGGTTCTGAGGGGTGAACACCAGATGCGTGTTGAATCTTAATCGAGGATAAATGTAGATGTCCCTGGGCCACAGCATCTACTTACCATCAGGTGGACTGTGTGCCAGTTTGTCACCCCTATTCTATAATAAAAAAAAGTTTAAGTGCGTTTGATTAGGCGCTAAATGTCTAATACTTATTTTTACAAGGCAATACTACGTCAATGAATTAATCGCCAACTCATCTAATCTTTCATCAACTTTCACACTTCCTTCTCGTACTGCGATCCTCAATCTGCGGGTGAAGGTTGAATAATTAGACAAATCTTCCTTCCTATGAGAAATATCTCTATCGTTTTATTCTTCTTTATCGGCTCATAAAAGCCAACTGCCTGACTTGGGCTTCTCCCAGTACATAGAGGAGCTACCTTATTCTCTATCATTAGGAGGATTGAAGATTACAGTGTCAGCCACCTTGGACACTACTGTCCATCACCGGTTCACTGGTCTGGAATATTCTATACCTAACGATATTGATATCATTATACTCCCATCTATTCGAAGTCAACATCTTTCTGAAATTTCCCATTGACGACTTCTGGGTGTCGTGCCCATGGGACGAAGTGAGACTGATTATTATAGTATGTCCACACCACAAAACTAACTTATGTCTATAATATCTCTCTCTCTAGTCGGTCCCTCATGACTGAGGATCGTGATCACCATCACGGAGAGTAAATTTATTGTTTATAATCTCTCTCCACCGGGTCCTATCGCTGGCCATACGGAGAGCGTCGTAGAAATTTCGCGCACCGACTTCTTTGACTTGGTCGGACCACCGGGTTGGAAATCTACCTCTGGGCCTTCTTCCCTCTACGTTTCCAACAACTATCAATTTTTCGATACTCTCGTCCCCGCGGCGAGAGATGTGCCCAAAATAGCTGAGGATGCGCTGAAGACATGTGGTGGAAAGACGCGTCTTGATCTTAAGTTGTGATAGGATTGACACGTTTGTGCGTTTCGCAGTCCACGGTATTCGCAGCATTCGCCGCCAGCACCACATTTCGAACGCATCAATTCTCTCCCTTTCTCTGACGCGTATAGTCCATGTTTCCACTCCATAGAGAAAAATTGGGAATATAAGAGTATATACTAGGCGTAATTTAGTATTATTTGTTATGCTTCTGTTTCTCCAGATGTTTGTCAGCCTGGTCATCGCATCCTTAGCTATTGCTATTCTACGTTTAATTTCGGGAACGCAAGTACCCTCATTTGAGATCAGAGATCCTAGGTATATATAACTCTCCACAACGTCGATTCCTTGAATGCTGCAAGTGTTGGAAAGTTTGCTAGCCCGGTCTATAACCATGAGTTTCGTTTTATTCCTGTTGATTGACAGACCTTGCTCTTCGCTTTCTAATTCTAGCTTATGCAGCAGCTCCTCCATGTCCTCATAAGATGTTGCAAAAAGCACAGTGTCGTCCGCATATCGCAAGTTAGCCACCCTTTTACCCCCAATATGAAACCCTTTATCCCAGCCTTCCATGGTTTTCCGCATGTCTATAATATATTTATTCATAAAGAGAATCAAAAAATGGTTACGTGATAGTAAAATGTAATCATATTACATGATTCTCAAATTAGAATAACTTCAATAATTAAGATTTTGACAGAAATGTGAATTTTTATCCTATACCTTTAAACGAGCAATTCTTGTATATATATAATCGGAATCTCGGAAACGGCTCCAACGATTTTCATAAAGTTTTGTGTGCAGGGAGTTTCGGGGGCAATAAATCGATCTAGCTAGGATTTATTTTTAGAAAATGTCTTTTTGTCCGTCTCTTAGGCAATGAAAACCTGCTACAATATCGTTAGAATAAGAAGATAAATTTTGACAGTTTATTAATAATTACAAATAGCTTAATTGACTATATTGGGCGGTCACAAAGTCGTAATACCATGGTTCGAGCCCAGACCGACCGACCGACTTTTTTTAATTTTTTTTTCAAGTTCCTTTCTTTTTTGAGAAAATCTATTTTTTCGAGCTCTTTTTTTAGTATTTTTTAAAAACACGAAAATTTAATTTAAACTAATTGCACTCATGATTTTTTATTCAAATAACCAGTTCAGTTTTTTCTATTATGTCGCTAAGATCAAAAAATATTATTCATATTTCATCAGTATGTAATTTGTATCTAAATATAATTTCCAAAACACACGAATTAAAAAAAATCGAGCGAAAAATACCGAGCAAAGCTCGGTCAACCGGGTACTTAATATCTATTCGTACATACTTATACTTATTAATACGCGGAGAAATGTGAGATTTGAGATAGTTAAAAATTATACTATGAAGAGCCAAAATAAATTATATATTTATTATTTGTTTATATATAGTTAGTATTTGAAATACATACTATAAATAAAATGAAAATGCACAACTCGTTTACGCTCATGATACCAATGTTAAACACATAATTGTCGCTTGGATAAATTATGTAATTTGTTGACTTTCAATATGTTCTTACTCTAAGTCCAATGTAAAACACGTAATAATCTGTAGTTAAATAGTCACTCAGAAAAGAGACTGTCACCAAAAAAAAAAAATATAAAAATATTTGCAACCACAATTACTTAAGGCTTAAAAGCATTTATTTTATATTTTGTATATAAAATTTATCGTGTAGTAGCGGTGTAAGAATACCCACTAGCCCACATCGTCTCGAGGTTATCATAAGAGGCGACAAAGTGAAAACGACACAGGAGATGGGCAGCGGCATCTTCCTGATAACAACTCGAAATAATAAAAAACTGCGGTTGCCAACCCGCCTGCCAAGCGTGCCAAGTATGGCATGAGGCAGTCTATGAGGGGGGTCTATGGTCAGCAGTGGGCTTTTATAGGCTGTAATGGATGGATGTATAGTATATAAGATATCTGTGTTTTGAATATTACTATGTTATTGAAACCATTAATAATACACATGTATTCTGAGAGTTGAAAATGTAATACAACTGGCTTAATATACAAACTTAATTAATTAATTAAATCTGGCCGAATTTCGACCACTGGGCGACCATTTGTAATAATTAAAAACGTAATACCTCCTTAAATGACGATCCTATAAATATGACGTAAACGCAGAGCAGACTTATATATGTTAAAGTCATTGAATAGTCAACTATATTCCTGAAAAAAGAAATCATGGGTTATTTCTTTTCTTTAGCAATTGTAACTCGATTAAAGCAGTAAGATGATTTAATTAGGTTAAGCTGAAGAGCAGAATGTAACAAAAATAAAAGTTTTTGTGTGCCATAGGGACCACTGATAACCAGGTGGAAAGTCAGCCTGTTTGTTACTTTGGTATTAAACAGATTCGTCTCCACTGCTGAGGGTTACCATCTGGTTGGGTTTTTATTAATTTATATTTTATTTATTCGTTTATTTTGTTTTATTGATGTTTATTTTTATATAATTCATATATTTATACACTTTCTTCCATATATTTATACAGCCCAACAAGATAAAAAAGCTACACATATAAAGTTAAAAATAAAGTTACAGCCTATGCAAGTCCCACTCCTGGGCCCAGGCCTCCGCTCACTTCTGAGAAAGTTTTAGGGCTAGGAGTTGTCCGCAGCGCTGCCCCTTCTTCGCGAACTTCACATGTTTTCGAAATATTTTTTCTTATTTCTCAGACATGCCGATTTCCTCACGATGTTTTCCTTCACCGCCGAATACGTGGTAAATCAGCACTTAAAATTGCAATTAACAATTTCGTTGGTGCCGGTGGTGATTGAACCCGTTTTGCTCGCGTACTGAGAAATTTACAGCGAGCGCTATCAAAGCTAGCATGGTTCTTTCGGAGCTACCACAGTTCTTGAAAAATATACAAACAAGTACATACTATTAACAATAAGAAGTATATACTTAGTAGAATATTATATTGAATATTATCATTATTACTTTACGGTCCCACCCCATGAACGTAGTGCTTTTGGTCCATGAGTAAAAGCAGCACCACAAGTCTCCGCAAATCCCATGGATGGCTTTTTTGCTAGCACACACAATTCCTGCGATGCCCTAACCTGAAATATATCAACAAAACCAAATTCAAAGTTTCTCATCGGCAGGGTTAGGACGTAGTATGATAGGTAGGAATCGATCTTCCAAATTCAAAATAATTAAAATGTTGAAAAAAGAAAAGTTTTTATGTAACAGTATTTATAGCCGGACCAGTTTTATATTTGTCTCTTTTTATTGTAGTGTTTGATTTGATGATTCTAAAGAAGTTTTGTTATCAAAAATACATCCAATTTTTTTTAATTGAGAACTTCCCATGTCTTTATTTCGGCAAATAATAATTTCTTATATGTACTTACAAATATATGCACTGTGTGTGTACAAATAAAGCCAGCAATTAGTGTTCCAATTACTCCAGTAATTAAACCCGAATTCTTGAAAGCCGCTGGCATTGCCAGAATTCCGCTACCAAGACATCCTTTGATAAGATGCGCTATTGAACCAAGTACGCTGTGAAAGAAAGTTACACATAGTACATGCTTATAGCCGTATGGTGGAGGCGTAAGAGAATTCGTCGCAGCATTTTTTTCTGTAGGTGTCGTATCGGCGACTACGAAATATGCAAGAGATCTAATGATTCCTGTTGGATGTTCAAATAACCATCTCGTTTACGCCAGTGGTAAAATATCTCGACCAGTGGAAGAAAGCAGCGCTTAAATTACGAGCGTCTGGTGCTGCGATTGTTTATTTAGCACTGGTTCAGAAATAAACATCTGTCCTGGGAAGAACCAGCAAGAAACCCAGTGGGGTTTTTTTAAACATATTTCACTTTACAGTAATTTATTTTGTACAATTTTAATTGATATTTATAGAACCAGCATGGTGGTGATCACCTCATTCCCAAGGGTTATTTTCACTTATGTATTATTTGATATTATAATAACCCCTTTTTTGCACAATATTTCCTAAATAAATCATTTAAACCTATTTAATGATAAACTTTTCAAAATTTTCCGGTAGTTTCTTGTAAAAGCGTATACATCGTCCCATAAATGATTTACTAATATTGTCGAGTCTAGTAGCTCGGGAGAGGTCTTTGTTCAGTAGAGGTCTTTTACGTGCTGATTATAAAATATAAATTAACTTATTTCGACCCGTAGAATTGGTTAACGAATACGAATACCATCAAAAAGCTAACACGAGATATATCTTTACAGCGTAACTTAGTAGCGATTATTAGTCGACGATATGGGAGCGACCATTCATAAACAAACATAAATGTAAGAACTCATGCCTGTCACCCAGAGGGGTAGGCAGAGACTACAGACTTCCATTTGGCAGGATCCTGACACACCTCTCTCAGGCGAGGTAAGTATACGAATATACCTACGCATACATGCTCATCGGTTAAGGGTACTCCTAATTTGGCATATTTTTAATATATCGCCAATTCGGTCGCTAAACTTTCTCCTAGGACGTCCCAACATAAATTTGCTTTTTCACTCTTTCCTCATTCGTTCTTTCTGCATGGCCAAACCACCGAAGCATTCCTTTCTTAATCCTGGTTATAGCATTATCTTGCAAACCACACTGTTCTTTTATCACACAATTTCTCACCCTGTTACTCAGATTCAGCCCTAACATACTCCTTAGCGACCGCATTTCTACTGCATTTATTCTACTCTCGAGTTTCTTATGTCACACCCAACACTCACTACCATACGTTAAAGTAGGGACAAACACAGCATTGTGAATTTCCATACGTGCCTTTTTTGATACTTTCTGACTTTTCATAATAAAGTGTAGAGCCTTATTTACTTTATTTCTAGCGTTCACTCGTCATTCTATATCCTTATCATATCTCCCATCACTGCTGAATACACATCCCAGATATACAAACTCATCTACTTGCTCGACCAACTCCCCTTCTATTCCTATTTCATATATCGTTTTACTTTGAATAAAACTAAATTTACGGATTTTATCGCGTTTATTTCACTACTTTTACTTATTTTTAATTCCCGACGTTTCGGGTGCTTTACAGCAACCATGGTCACGGGGGGGACTGAGATGTTTGACGTCCCAATGTCATAGTTAGTCCGGCTACCTTCAGTTTTTGAATATTAATTTTTGGTCCGATTTACGCTAAACGAGCTTATAGTATCATGAAGTCTTGCAGTGGTATGCTTAGGTTTGGGTTTAATTTTGTTAATTAAAGGATCCCAAGCAGGTGGCAGCACCCATCCATCTTCTCTATTGAAATTTGGATGTTTTTTAATTTCAATAGCCTCGCGTATCATCCTTGGTAGGAATCGGTGTTCTTTTGCGAGAATTTGTGGTTTATCAAATCGAATGTAATGGTGGGGACGATCTTGAACATGTTCGCAGACTGCAGACTTCCCGGAGCGTCGGTGCTTCACGTCAGCTATATTATGTTCTTTCACGCGGGTTTTTATGGATCGTTTTGTTTGACCTATGTAAGAGAGACCACATTCACAATCTAACTTGTACACTCCTGCATCTTACATAATACATACATAAACACTCACGCCTGTCACCCAGAGGGGTAGGCAGAGACTACAGACTTCCATTTAGCACGATCCTGACATACCTTTCTCGCCTCTTCCACATTCATATACCTACGCATACATGCTCGTCGGTTAAGGGTACTCTTAATTTGGCCCATTTTTAGTATATCGCCAATTTGGTCGACAAACTTCCGCCTAGGACGTCCCTTTCCGACTCTTCCATTCACTTCTGCAACATATATTTGCTTTGTCAGTCTTTCCGCATTCATTCTTTCTACATGACCAAACCACCGAAGCATTCCTTTCTTAATCCTGGTCACCGCATCATCTTGCAAACCACACTCTTCTTTTATCACACAGTTTCTCACCCTGTCACTCAGATTCAGCCCTAACATACTCCTTAGCGACCGCATTTCTACCGCATTTATTCTACTCTCGTGCTTCTTCTGCCACACCCAACTTTCACTACCATACGTTAAAGTAGGGACTAATACAGCACTGTGAATTGCCATACGTGCCTTTTTTGACACATTCTGACTTTTCACAATAGAGTGTAGAGCCCCATTTACTTTATTTCCTGCATTCACTCGTCGTTCAATGTCCTTATCATATCTCGCATCCCTGCTGAATACACATCCCAAATATACGAACTCATCCACTTGCTCAATTAACTCTCCTTCTATTCTTATTTCACATACCGTTTTGCTTTCATCTCTTTCAAAAACCATCACTTTCGTCTTACTCGCGTTCACTTTCATTCCCCTTTCTTTTAATGACCTGTTCATTAATGTAACCATCATTTGCAACTCGGCCGCCGACGACGCAAGTATGACTTGATCATCGGCGTACAAAAGGCATTTGATGGTTAACTCACCCATTCTTACCCCGCATTCTTCAACTTTCAAATTTTCCAAACAGCTGTCCATAAATAGGTTGAACAGCCACGGGGAAGCTACACAGCCCTGTCTGACACCTTTATGGATGCCAAACCAGTCCGAGTAGACCCCGTTGATTCTAACACAAGCACTCGAGTCCCTATACAGAAACTTTAATGCCTGTATCAAACCAGCGCTCAACCTAAATGCGTTCAGCGTTTGCCATAACACATCCCTGTCCACTCTGTCATAAGCCTTTTCCAAGTCCATGAACGCACAAAAAACTCTTTGGTTTTTCGCCAAAAACTTCTCCGCGATCATGCGCATGGAAAAGACTTGATCTGTACACCCCATTCCCTTTCTAAATCCCGCTTGCACATCCCAAATTTTTTCATCAGTTTCTTTCATAACTCTTTCAATTAGTACCTTAGCATACAGTTTTCCCACAATGCTAAGAAGGCTGATACCACGGTAGTTTTTACAGTCCTGCTGTGACCCTTTTCCCTTATATATTGGGACTATCACGGCTTTGCACCAGTCTCCCGGTACCCGCTTTAGTTCCCAACATAAATTAAACAAGGTGTACAGCAGGCCTGCCACCACGTCCTCTCCAGCCCTTAGCATTTCGAGTGAAACTCTATCATATCCGGCTGCCTTACCTACTTTCATGCTTTTCATTGCTTTCATTATTTCATCCATACTTATCTCCTTATCCCTTTCATCTTCTTTCGGAATTTCTATTTCATTTAGTTCACACTTCTCCTCACTCATAAATTCGCTTTCAAAATATTCCTTCCATCTCTTTAGACTCAACACTTCATCATTCAGGATACAGCCATTCTCGTCTCGTATCGCATTCAATCTAGGCTGTTTTGAAAGTCCCCTGGTATTTCTTACGAGTTTCCAGAACATTTTAATATTTGCCTGGAAGTTATCCGATATTTTTCTATCATTCCTATCCGTTCTTTCTTGCTTTTTCCTTTCAACTAATTCTTTTACTCTCTTATTTAAACGTTTAAACTCTGCCTTTTTCCTTTCATTCTCATCATTCTTACCGCCAGAGTTACCAGCTTTGGTCGCTAGTAAATCTAGCCATGCTCTCTTCTTTGCTTCAACTTCCATACGTACCTCGTCATCCCACCATAACGTATTGTCTTTCCTTTCATTCATTCTCTTACTAACACCACATACTTCGGTAGCTGCATCCACTAAACCTTTCTCAACATTATGCCACACATTCTCCAAGTCTAACTCATTCACACACAACTCATCCAAATTACTTATATTTTCTCTCAGTCTGCATTTGTACTTGTCTTTCACATCTTCATCTTGTAACCTCTCAATTCTTATACGCTGTAACGCAGTGGTAGACACAGATGTCCTATGCCGCCAACGTCTGAATAAACCCCTAATTCGGCATAAGACCAGGTAGTGGTCGGTCCCTACGTTGGACCCCCGGTAAACCCTTGTATCCACCACTGCGCTCCTCATTCTTTCATCCACAGTTATGAAATCTATCACGCTTCTATCATCACCTCTTTCCCAAGTATACATGTGAATCTTCTTATGACGAAAGAAAGTGTTCGTCACAAAAAGATTCCTTTCCACACATACGGTGAGGAGGCTTTCACCATTCTCATTTATACTTTCATCACCAAACGTTCCCAATATCCTTTCATAACCAAGCCTCCTCACCCCAACCCTTCCATTAAAATCTCCTAGCATAATAATATTTTCATTTCCCTTACACTTCATTAGCACCATCCTTACCATTTCCCAAAACTGCTCCCGGATATAAGTGGGCTTAGACATGTCTGGGGCGTAGACCCCTAACACAAACAACTTCTTTAAGCCCACTTTCATTCGTATCCATAGCAGTCTTGGGCTTACACATTCATACTCTTTCACACATTGGCCCATTCGTTCTGAAAGGATGATCCCTACTCCCTGGCATGCCCGCTCGATCTCGTCTACACCAGACCAGTATGCGGTATACATGCGATGTGCAGTGACATCCTTCCCCTTCCTTTTCGTCTCATTTACACATAATACATCTATTCCTCTATCATACATCATATCGCATACTTCATCCATTTTATCATTCATTGCCCCACATACATTCAACGTAGCCAGACGGGCCTCTGCAATCCTGCATCTTGTAGAGGGATATTACACTTGACGGATGGTAAAAATTGACTAATCTTCTTCGGCGGCTTGTAGTATGTTTTAATGGAAGCTCGCTTCAAGATGTAGCCAACCTTGTCTGTGACTCCTCTGACATATGGTAGTACAGCAGGTACACGCTCGACTGTGGCCGGCTTCACTCGGTCACTGTGACGTAGGCGTGGGACCCGAAGCTTGTTGTCTTGCAATACTTGCTTGACGTGCTGAAGTTCGGCGGCCAGATGCTTTCTGTCACAGATCCCTCGTGCTCTCTGAAACAAAGATTTACCCACGGTAGCTAACTGTGAAGGATGATGGTGAGATTCACCATTTAAATATCGGTTGGTATGGGTCTTTTTTCTATACACAGTGTGACCAATTATGTTATTAGGATTTCGAATGACTAAAACATCTAAGAAAGCTAAAGAATTATTTGCCTCTAACTCCATTGCGAATTGTATTTTAGAGTTTATAGAGTTAATGTGGTTTAAAAATGCAGTTACTTTGTCAGATGGTAAAATTGTGAAAGTGTCGTCTACGTACCGCTTGTAGAATCTTGGATTTACAGGAGCAGTAAGAAGGGCTTTCTCTTCGAAGTCCTCCATGAATATGTCAGCGACTATGGGAGATACAGGTGAGCCCATCGCCACACCATCTACTTGCTTGTAGAACTCTTCCTTCCACAATAGATAGCCAGATGTGAGGCAGTGTTTGAGTAATACTGCATATTCAGCAGGCATGTTATTATATTCTAGCTTCCTAGTTACAATTGATATGCAGTTTTCAATAGGTAGGCATGTGAATAGTGACTGAACATCAAAACTGACCATAGTTTCATTGTCAGCGAGATGTAGGTCTTTTATCTCACTAACAAAATGGTATGAATCCTTTGTGTGCACTCTGGTATGTCCTCTCAGTGGTGACAGTACTTTTGCCAACTGTTGTGCCAGCTTATAAGTTGGTGAATCGATCTGGCTCACTATAGGACGTAGTGGAGCGTTTGGTTTGTGTATCTTTGGTAACCTATACAACCTCGGTGGTTTGGTACATGATGGTATTAGCGAATTCACGTCGAGATTTAATTTTTCGGAGTATTTCTTTATTAAATCGCTAGTTGCTTTATGCGTGTTAGTTGTGGGGTCTGTTTTGACCTTTTTGTATGTACTTTCGTCCGATAAAAGCTGTAGTATTTTAAAATTATACTCTGACGTGTCCATTATTACCGTAGCATTTCGTTTATCCGCGCGGAGAATCGTTAGCTCTGGTCTGTTCCGTAAGTTAATCAACGCTGTAAGTTCGTCTTTAGGAAGGTTTGGTTTCGGCACTGAACTACGACGTAACAAGGACGAAATATCTTGACGTATAGCCTCCAAATCTTCCTTACCAATATTATTTTTAAACAGACAATCCTCAAGGCTGCAGATAATTTCTTCGTACGGGATTTTTCGCGGTGTTAATGCGAAATTCATTCCCTTCGCTAACACCTTTATTGTTGGTTCGTCCAGTGTATGTTTTGACAGATTATAGACCGTGCGCTGTTTATTGTTTGCGTCTGTGGTCAACGGTTGTGTTTCGTTCTGACGTTGACTTAGATGGTTGGCATTTGATTTGATTGTTAATTTTTGGTATTTTTCTATTTGTTTATTTTTGCATTCATTGTATTTTGCTGTTTCTCGTTTGTTTAAAGTTTCGATGCAATTATTAAAATCAAATGTCGTTAAAACTGTCTTTAGTTCACTGAACAAATTGTCTATGGTGTTGTTTATGAAATGTAAATCGAACCGTTTCTGCTGAATCACCGTTCGTAACAACTTTTTACTTGCCTGATTTAAGATCTTTGCGCTTCCTCGAATGTCCTTTTTTGTTGATATTTTGACACACGTAGGAATGAGATTATGGTCTCTGCATCTCTTCAAGAAATTTAAAGATGTTATATATCTTGCGCGCTTGGTTTTAAGATCTTCTAATCGGCGAATTTTATTGAAATAATACTAGTTTTAACGGAATTTATCGCGTATATTTAACTTTTTTACCCGACGTTTCGAGAGCTTTACAGCACCCATGGTCATGGGAAGGACTGAGATGTTCAACGTCCAGCTGTCATAGTTAACCGCGGTTACCATAGATTAAAAATTTAACTTTTGTTCCGATCTACACAGTATGAGCTTATGGTATCATGGAGTCTTGCAGTTGTATGCTTGGGTTGGGATTTAATTTTATTTATTATAGGATCCCAAGCAGATGGTAGCACCCAGCCATCTTCTCTATTGAAATTAGGATGTTTTTTGATTTCAATAGCCTCGCGAATCATCCTTGGAAGGAATCGGTGTTCTTTAGCGAGGATTTGTGGTCTATCAAATCTGATGTAGTGACGGGGGCGATCTTGTACATGTTCACAGACTGCAGACTTCCCGGAGCGTCGATTCTTCACATCAGCTATATGTTCTTTGACGCGGGTTTTAATTGATCTTTTAGTTTGTCCTATTTAGGAGAGACCACATTCACAATCAAGCTTGTACACTCCTGCATCTGCATGTCACCGTTCGTAACAACTTTTTACTTGCCTGATTTAAGATCTTTGCGCTTCCTCGAATGTCCTTTTTTGTTGATATTTTGACACACGTAGGAATGAGATTATGGTCTCTGCATCTCTTCAAGAAATTTAAAGATGTTATATATCTTGCGCGCTTGGTTTTAAGATCTTCTAATCGGCGAATTTTATTTGCTATTACCAGTCTGTACTGGTTTTTTAAATGGTGAATCTCACCATCATCCTTCACAGTTAGCTACCGTGGGTAAATCTTTGTTTCAGAGAGCACGAGGGATCTGTGACAGAAAGCATCTGGCCGCCGAACTTCAGCACGTCAAGCAAGTATTGCAAGACAACAAGCTTCGGGTCCCACGCCTACGTCACAGTGACCGAGTGAAGCCGGCCACAGTCGAGCGTGTACCTGCTGTACTACCATATGTCAGAGGAGTCACAGACAAGGTTGGCTACATCTTGAAGCGAGCTTCCATTAAAACATACTACAAGCCGGCGAAGAAGATTAGTCAATTTTTACCATCCGTCAAGTGTAATATCCCTCTACAAGATGCAGGAGTGTACAAGTTAGATTGTGAATGTAGTCTCTCTTACATAGGTCAAACAAAACGATCCATAAAAACCCGCGTGAAAGAACACATAGCTGACGTGAAGCACCGACGCTCCGGGAAGTCTGCAGTCTGCGAACATGTTCAAGATCGTCCCCACCATTACATTCGATTTGATAAACCACAAATTCTCGCAAAAGAACACCGATTCCTACCAAGGATGATACGCGAGGCTATTGAAATTAAAAAAACATCCAAATTTCAATAGAGAAGATGGATGGGTGCTGCCACCTGCTTGGGATCCTATAATTAACAAAATTAAACCCAAACCTAAGCATACCACTGCAAGACTTCATGATACTATAAGCTCGTTTTGCGTAAATCGGACCAAAAATTAATATTCAAAAACTGAAGGTAGCCGGACTAACTATGACATTGGGACGTCAAACATCTCAGTCCCCCCCCCCCCGTGACCATGGTTGCTGTAAAGCACCCGAAACGTCGGGAATTAAAAATAAGTAAAAGTAGTGAAATAAACGCGATAAAATCCGTAAATTTAGTTTTATTCGATGTGTAGTGTTCGCGTAAATTTAAGAAATCATTATCGTTTTACTTTCTTCTCTTTCACATACATAAAAACATAGCTTTCAGCGCTCAAGCCAAATGACATGTTTTTGCCATCACACATTCCACGTCCACTTTGTCATAAGCCTTTTAATAGTCCATGAACGCACAAAAAACTCTTTGCGACCGTTCAATCATAAAAATTTCCATTGGTCATTAATACAATATACTGCTATGCATATAAATTTCAACCCAATTTAACTTAATATTATGAAACTATTGAGGATTATTTTAATAAAGATATTTATATGTACCACCACGCCACTACACGGTTATCCGACACTATTCCGATGATATCCCGGACGTCAGTCTAAGCGAGATTAGAATGGCTCTCCAGCACCTTAAAAACGGCAGGGCCCCAGGCGAGGATGGAATTACAGCGGAGCTTCTGAAAGCGGGTGGAACACCGGTACTTGAAGTCCTTCAGAGGCTCTTCAATTCCGTTATCCATGGTGGCACTACTCCAGAGGCGTGGAGCAGAAGTGCGGTGGTCTTGTTCTTTAAGAAAGGCGACACCGCTCTCTTGAAGAACTACAGACCGATTTCCCTTCTGAGCCGCGTCTACGTGCTGTTTTCGAGAGTCATTACGAATCGTCTCGCACGCAGACTCGACGACTTCCAGCCTCCCGAACAAGCCGGTTTCCGAAAAGGCTTCAGTACCATAGACCACATACATACCCTGCGGCAGATTGTACAGAAGACTGAAGAGTACAATTTGCCACTTTGCCTGGCGTATGTGGACTATGAGAAAGCCTTTGATTCCGTCGAAATTTGGGCGGTGCTGCAGTCCCTTCAGCGGTGCCAAGTTGACTGTCGGTATATCGAAGTGCTGAAGTGTTTGTACAGTAGGGCTACGATGGCTATCCGAGTACAGAACCAGAGCTCGAAAGCTATCCAACTGCAGAGAGGTGTAAGACAGGGTGACGTTATATCCCCGAAACTCTTCACCGCTGCTTTGGAAGACGTTTTCAAGCTACTGGACTGGAAAGGATACGGTATTAACATCAATGGCGAGTGCATCACTCACCTTCGATTTGCCGACGATATAGTCCTTATGGCAGAATCGCTGGAGGACTTAAGCACTATGCTCAATGACCTCAATAGTGCCTCCCAACGGATAGGTCTTAAGATGAACATGGACAAAACAAAGATCATGTTTAATGTCCATGTCACACCTATGCCGGTAGTTGTTGGGAGCACTATGCTCGAAGTTGTTGACGAGTACGTTTACCTGGGACAAATAGTCCGACTAGGTAAGTCCAACTTCGACCGAGAGGTCAATCGACGGATTCAACTCGGCTGGGCAGCGTTCGGGAAATTACGACATATCTTCTCGTCAGGTATACCTCAATCTCTAAAAACTAGATTGTACAACCAGTGCGTGTTGCCAGTGATGACTTACGGATCTGAGACGTGGTCCTTCACTGCTGGCCGTATGAGGACGCTCAAGGTCGCTCAGCGAGCTATGGAGAGGGCTATGCTCGGAGTTTCCCTGCGTGATAGACTCAGAAATGAGGATATCCGCAGTAAAACCAGAGTGACCGACATAGCCCAACGGATTAGTAAGCTGAAGTGGCAATGGGCCGGCCATATAGCTCGAAGAACCGATAACCGATGGGGAAGAAAGGTTCTCGAGTGGCAGCCTCGTACCGGTAGGCGTAGTGTAGGGCGACCCCCCACTAGATGGAGTGACGACCTTGTAAGATATGCAGGAAGTCGATGGATGCAGGTGGCTCAGGACCGTGCTTTGTGGCATTACTTGGGGGAGGCCTATGTTCAGCAGTGGACTTGTGAAGGGCTGTAATGATGATGATGACTGCTATGCATATAAATTTCAACCTAATTTAACTTAATATTATGAAACTATTGAGGATTATTTTAATAAAGATATTTATATGTAGTGATGTCTCAACTAATGCGGTATAACAATATCGTTTACATAAGACGTAAAACACTTTCAGTATGTGTGAAAATACTCTGTGGTAAAGTATCTAGATTGAAGAGGGGGACACCAGTGTCAAAGAGTCAAGTACTACGATCGTCAATCCTGTTGCCAAACGTGATGAGGATAATGATAGCTCATGTCCAGCAGTTTCAATTTTAACGGATACAGATGACCAATAAAGAAAAAATAATAATAAAAAAATAATCTTAAAAAACAATAATGAATGAATGTTTCATATGCTTACGAATTAGGATGTTTAACTTCTCGATGTTCGAACGGATTGTATGCTTTTTCATCGTTGACATCTCTAGACGATATAGTAAGAGTGGATGGATATACTGCATTGCTTGTTAAGTTTGCCCTGAAATCAAATAATTTTATTTATTATTTTAAAATTAAGATCGCTCGGCGAGCTTAAGATGATACCTAAAAAATTTGGTGGCTTTTCTATTTCACATATTTTTTTTAAGTTTTTTAGACTACAAAACAAAATTTTGGTATACTCGTATGATTTTTGACTATATAACCTTGGATTGCATAAAAGAAAAACACGATATCATGTAATTTTCTCGATGGAAAAAAATTGCAAAGTAGGCTCTAATTATTTACATTTCGCGATGACACCACAATATTCTTACGAATAATTTCATGAAGTTATTTTAAGACATAGTAAATAATCATATCTAAGTTCTAATAAACAAGTTTTTTTAATCCATAAAGAAGTTTTGTTAAAATAAATAAAAATGTTGTTTGGCGCTTACTTAGTTTTTTTCCGAGCGCTTGCTCGGTATGGCTATCACATAATTTGCGAACTATGAAGTCAATGCATCACTTTCATTTTGACACTCCCGCAGTCGTCCGTTAGCTTCACCGACAAAGGAATAAGCCACGCCCCCAAAACTTCGTTTCTTTTTCAAGGTATCCTCTTATGAAAGTCCAATGAAGTAATTTAAGTTTATCGTTAAAGAATTTCTCTAAATATTTACTTTATAAAAATACATTATTTCAGTTAATTAAAAAAATGCTAAACAAGGATTTTAACGTCGATGAATACAAACCTAAGAGATAAAATGTTTTACACAATATCTATTGAATCGAGGGTACAACACCTAGAAGTTAAAGTTACAACTTATATACGTTTACTGCTTCACACAGGCTTCCTCTAATTTCTGAGAGGAATTGAGAGGTTAGAGAGGCCCTATGTCAAGGAAGTGTCCGTCCCTATGCGTGTTGGCAAACTTCGTATGTCTACGAAATCTTTTTATGTTATCCCTCAGACATGCGGGTTTCGTAACGATATTTTTTTCCCTTACCGCCGAGCACGTGGTAAATCAGCACTTAAAATTTAAATATACAATTTCATTGGTGCCGGCGAGGATCAAAACAGGGCTGCTCCAGTACTGTAAAATTTATGGCCGCTGAGCTACCACGGCTTCTTTTTACCCCTTAAATGGTGGAAAATTGTTATTAGTAAAGTCGTCTATGTACCATTGTATATTAGGTAAATTGCAAGAATGTTATCATTGCTTTTCGCAATAAGATGGAGTGAGCGCTAAATTTAAAGACATGTTTTTTTTACGGAGACTAGTAATCTATGGCAATTGAGATATTATTATTTAGGACTTTTGGTATATTAAATATGAACCTTTCAATTCATCTGTAATATACCAAAAGGTAGAGAGTATTAGTGTTCTGTGATACGTATGTAAGTATCAAGGATTAGTGAGTTTAAAGTAAGGAATATATTTTAATAGTGCAGCAAAGGATGCGCAAGCATAGGTGCACTTTCTATTCCCTCACACTTAAAGTTCGATGTTACAGTAATCGTACAGGAGTATAGATAGATCAATTTTAGAACCAACAGCTTTACGTTCTTTTTGAGGCACATGGGTGAAACATTCCGGTGTGGTACTGAGAATGTTGTAATAGAAAATCCATACGGATATTATTCAGACAAAACTAATTAAGTATCAATAAAATGTTTTTTCTGTGAACGAATTGTGAAAAATACCGTGTTTACAAAAAGAACAAATGAACCGTGGTAACAATAAAATGTGATTTTCATTGATTCGACACATGACTGTTCTGGTCGAATAGCTCAGTTTACGTCATTTCATAGAAAACAAGGTTTTATAAGCAGAAATCTTGATTAAATTGAATACAACCCACTATGGATAAAGTAATGACTTTACAGCCAGGTATTATAAAGCAGAAAAAATTTCGAGTCTGTGTGGAGGATAGTTAAGTTCTTACTCTAAGACCGGTTATTCTGGGACAAACTCCTCAATATCAAAATTTGGGTTAAACTATAGACCTACATCCTACGTGGCTACCTCAGTGTCTCGCTTTATACACAGATTATTGCCATCAAAATGTTATTTCCACAACGAAGGAAAATAAAAAAAAGAAACACCTTTAGTTAAAGTTACTTAATACACAGTTGAACCAAAGGATTATAATATAAGGCTCATTACATATGAAATTGGCATTTTGTACGGGAGGAATATAAAGTCTTTTTTTTTTGTAAAATATATTATTTAATCAAAATATGCGCCGTTGTTATCTATACACTTTTGCCATCTCATAGATAGTTCATTGAACCCTTTACTAAAAAACCATGGGGGCGAAAATCAATAAACTCTTTGAAGGCGGCTTGGACTTCCGCATCGGAGTTAAATTTATTTTCTTGTAAGGAGTTGTCCAAATTCCGGAAAAAATGGTAATATGCTGGAGCAAGGTCCGGAACGTACGGTGGATGTCGCAGACATTCCAATTGTAGCTCATCTAACTTAGTGGTTTATTATTGTGCTGCTTCACGACAACTCAAGACCACACGTCTTGCGTTGTCGTGAAGCAGCAGTGGCCTCGAGCGATTGACCAATCTCGGTTATTTAGCAGCTAGTTCTTCCTTTATGGCTTACACTTGCTAACAATAGATATCTGCCGTAATCGTTTGGCCAGATTTTAGAAAGCTGTAGTGAACGACACTGGCGCTACTCGTAGTCCACCAAACACTCACAAGTAACTTTTTCTACATCAATTTTCGTTTAGGGCAGGATTTGGCTGGGTTTCTAGCGTTCATCCATTGCGACAAACACTTCCAATTATCGTACAGTATCCACTTTTCATCTCAAGTAATGATTCTATTTAAAATCACTTCATTTTTGTGTCGGTTGAGCAAAATAACACAGCGATCGACGCGTGTTTGTAAGTTCGATTCACTCAATTCATGAGGTACATATCGTTCAAGTTCTTTTACTTTCCCGATTTGCCGACAGCTATCTCTGAAATGCTTTGTGATGGATCTGCTTCCACAATAGCCAATAATTAATTCTTCATTTTCCACTTTGGTCTCCAGCCGTCCACGGGGTTGGTTCTGAAGGTTGCACTGCACGTACCGTGCTTTCTATTTGCGACACCAGCGCCGTACACATCATTAATCCTTCGAGCTGTTACTGAAGCACTGGTGCCACGGTAGAACTCGTACTCGTAAATATATCGACATTGCATGTTTTCTATTGTGGGGTAATAAGCGACGTCAAAGAAAAAATTATGAGGAAAAAACAAATGAATGACTGTTTTCAAAACTCAAATATACCAGCTAAATAAATTTATAAATTTGAGTTTGGAATTCTCAACCAAAGAGAAGGTATTTCAGATTAAAGTTGTCAGTACGACAAAACGCTAATTTCATATGTAAGGACCCGATATAAATGGCATAACGTGGGTTCCCAACTTGAGAAGATGACTATGAACGTAAGTACTATACAATATTTAAAAGATTTAGATTATCTATAATTTAAAAATTGTAGATGGTTTTGCTTTGAATCCTTAATCATTACTTAGTAATTCTTATCTATTAGTCACGTATTTAGTAGTTATAACAAATGGCTTCCGATGAGTTAATTTTTCCTTGGTGGTAATGCAATCAACATCGAAAAGTCTGGGACACACACTCGTTTTCTTGTGGTTACCAATTTTCTAAGTTTGGAAACATAACTTCATATTTTTCGTTAATCAACTTCAGATGGGAACCTGTAAAACACACGTTATTATTTTTTGGCGATTTTTTTAAATTAATTGGCAACACTAGGTTATGCTCTTTTAAGGTTAAGTGAGATGATTTTCGATTAAACAGGCTAAAAACGTCTAAGTATTGAGTAAAATAGGATTTACTGGTAATGAATTAATACGAATTAAACGTCTCTGAATATTCAAAGCGTATAAAAATAAGGAAGCGTTTACTTACTAGCAAAATTACATTTCACCTATTTTTCTTTCACCAAGAACTATTATTTTAGGCTCTTTTGTTTTTGTTCCATAACTGTATAATTTTAACAGTGGGGGTAATTTTAAAAATGAACACGGCATTAAGGACAGACAAAATATCTGTGACATTTTCAAACCCATACTATAGCGTATTTATAATTAGTGTGTTTGCTGAGTCTAGATCTTTTATATTTTAAAATAATTAACTAGTAACATTCTTTTGATTTTATTTAGGATTTAGATTTTTTTGAGTTCTGTAGTTATAAGTTGTTTAGTTGAGTAGTATTACATATATGTTTTGTTGTAACGTGTTTTAATATTTGTTTTAATAAATACATTTTCTTACTTGTTTTCTTTATAATATATATTTCCTTTTCTAACGATGTCATTACCTACCAGTCTAGGTGTGGTAGGATTATTTCTTAGAGTATATACATATTACGTATGTATCCATAGAAGAATTTTACAGTTCTATATAAAGATTCATGATACTTATCATATATAATATTTATAACTTAGTTTTCACGTAAGACAAAAAGAGATAAATCCATAGAAATATGTTGCGTGTGAACGATTTATTGTATCTAGCGAAAACTATACGTAATGCAAAAAAAAAACATTATAATACAATATGATTGCAAATAGTAGTGACGAAGAAGTTGAAGGTTTACGATTGTCATGATTTCGTGATGATGTTTTGTTTGAGCCAAGATGCAACTTTTAACCAACGAAAATTGAACATAATTTGGGATACTTTTCCAATCGATGACTAATATACTAAATACGAAATATGCCTACATGTCTATAAAATGTGTGTGTACCTTATAACAACGCGGAATCAACACGTATTAAATTTAAGAATTAGAAAAGAAATCTGAAATAAAAAAAATATAGCTTCTTAAGCATGGTAATAAAAAAATCTAGCTTCAACCAAGTTAAAATTAAATAAATATAAAACAGAAAACAAATCGAAATTGTACACCTCATTCCCCACAAACGACGTTAGGAATTCAGCATTTTTCTGCGCCGAAAATCCAGTACCGACGTGGACTGGCTTTCAGTGCTAATCCATATTCTAACTGTTGAGACAGGTCAGCACGAAGATATGCAGCTTACCACATTCTTATTCAGACATAGTTACTGCATAACAACCATTCGCGTGCTAGGTAAATCTCACGACAAGCTTTTATATCATATTAATACTGTTTGTTGTTGTAATCGATCAGTTCAATTTAATTTAAAGTTTATTTTCTTCTTTTTAGAGCATTTAAATAAAAACTTCTTTTGAAAAATGTTATTTATTTATTTATTATTTAGTCATTGCTGGATATGTTTTTAAATCTGTTAATTTAATTTAACGAGTCATTTTTGCATAGTCGTTTACCTGTTAATTGTAGTGTACGTAAAGTGTTCTACTTTTGTTGTCAAACCTTCTAGTAATTTGACTCTAATTAAGGCCACATAGGCTTGACTAGCAGAGAAAAGCTTACACCTAAATAGAAAACAGCATGGCCAATAGTACTACCATCCAATTTGGGTACTATGCAAGCTTTTTTTAACATGGGGAAATGCTTACGCATACCACCGGGGGCAAGGATTATATCGGACTCGCACCGACTAAAACCTCATGGCGTTCCACCTTCGTCACATATTGGCAGGATTACGGGAGCTCTTTGACAAACAATCCTCCCATTCAGGTGAGGGGGGAACACCCTTTCTACAGCCGTACCGTGACTATATTTTCCGGAAATAGCACAGACTTGGGTTAAATAAGGTAAACAATATCTTTACTGAAGTATGCGGATAGATTTTATATCATTATTATACCCTTTTGCTCTCCGGAAGCTGGGCCGTAATATGATTTCTTTAATATGTCTAATGGCACAATTCACGAGACCTTTGCACACATCTACATTGTAATGAAACATCGCCTTGGCCCCAACGAATATTTTTTAACTTCTTAGATACACCTTCCGTTGTTTATATCGGATGATATATTATTCATCATCGTTACCTACAGCCCTTCACTAGTCCACTGCTGAACATAGGCCTCCCCCAAGGAATGCCACAAAGCACGATCCTGAATCACCTGGATCCATCGACTTCCTGCATGTCTTATTAGGTCGTCACCCTATCTAGTGGGGGATGCCCCCTACACGTCACCTGCCGGTACGAACCTGCCACTCGAGAACCCTGTTTCCCCATCGGTTAACAGTTCTTCGAGCTATGTGTGTGGCCAGCCCATTGCCACTTCAGTTTACTAATGCGTTGGGCTATGTCGGTTACTCTGGTTCTACTGCGGATATCTTCATTCCTAAGTTTATCACGTAAAGACAAATCGAGCATAGCCCTCTCCATAGCTCGCAGAGTGACTTTGAGCTTCCTAATTCGCCCGGCAGTGAAGGACCACGCCTCATATCCAAAGGTCATCATTAGTTAAACGCACTGGTTGTACAATCTAGTTTTGAGATTTTAAGGTACGCCTGACGAGAAGATGTGTCGCAATCTCCCGAACGCTGCCCAACCGAGTTGAATCCATCTATTGACCTCCCGGTCGAAGTTAGACTAACCTAGTCGGACTATTTGTCCCAGGTAAACATACTCGTCAACAACTTCGAGCTTACTGCTGCCAACAACTACCGGCATAGGTGAGATATGGATATTACACATGACTTTCGCTTTTTCCATATTCATATTAAGACCTATCCGTTGGGAGACACTATTGAGGTCATTGAGCGTAGTGGTTAGCTCCTCCAGCAATTCCGCCATAAGTAATACATCGTCGGCAAATCGGAGGTGAGTGATGTACTCGCCATTGATGTTAATACCGTATCCTTTCCAGCCCAGTAGCTTGAAAACGACTTCCAATGTAATGGAGAAGAGTTTCGGAGATATTAAGTCACCCTGTCTTACAGCTCTCTGAAAGGTATTGTACTCTGGTTCCTTACTCGGATAGCCATCGTAGCCTTACTGTACAACACTTCAGCACTTCGATATACTATATAATATATAGACAAGTTCTCCAATTTGTAATGCATACAGGAGGTCATTAATAATGGTGCTACTATGTTGTCTCATATTTAAGGTTAATTCAAATATCGCGAAAAAACGTCATATGTGTGTTAATAGGACAAATTTTAGGAGTTATTCAAACATTTGATTTACTCACATAGGATATAACTGCAATAAAACTCTGAATATACTAATATTTATACTACCAAAGAGAAATATTTTTTTTTAAATCATACAAGGCACCTTGTAGAGGTGATAGATATTTCATTTATAAACAAAAATTCTATGAGTTGCGACATCTAACGCAAGTTACCGGTAAAAATAGGCATTTGCACTATTCTATCATTTATTTGTACAGGCCATTTTAGTGTAGAATATAATCTCTTCCTCCCACTTGCAAAATAATGGTATTGACACCAATTTCTCGAAATTTCAAAAGTAATATTATTATAAAGTCAACCACGGCGTACTTTTAAAATTTAACGATTCAATTTGCGATCTCTTCGTAAAATGTGCGGCGTTACCATAGCCGACCGAAAGCGAAACGAAGAGATAACGCAATATGGCAGGATTGAAGATGGCCTTATCACAAAAAATTGATAGGGGCGTACTCCGATGGTTTGGGCACGTTGAGCGAATGAATGAAGACCAAATGTTGAAGAAAATATATAGCGCGAAAGTAAATATTAAAAGGTGTCGAAGTAGACCGAGACTAACGCAGACCATGTGAGCAAATTACTCGAAGAGAGGAAGGTCAAGAGTACTCGGATACCTAGACGTGCATGTATGAAGAAGATAAAGAACCTGAAAGAAGCGAAAGAGGTTTGTAAGGATCGTGACACTCGGCGATCTGTTTCTCTCTGGCAAGTAAGTAACGATTCAATCCGGGACCTCAAAAATCCCGGTATTACAAATATTAGACGGATTGGAGCAACTAAATTTTTGATCGTTATCTTAGATCCACCTACCTGTACTTTTTATCTCTTAAAGGATCCTACGATATTTCTTTCAACACAAACAAAGTATCCATAATATTTGCCGAGTTATAGCTCTTTATAATTGCTGTGGCGGCCATTTATTTCTGAGTCTGCTATCTTTGCGAGTCCATCATATTGAATTTAGAGTGGTGTCATTTTATTTTCGTATTCTTCTCAGCAAACTCTTCCCCTTGATACCCATATAATGGGAGTGGTTAAACAAAAAGTGCTTAAAAATAGTCCGTCATCTTGGGCGGTCCGCCATTTTGGATACAAAGTAACGTCATTTATTTTTTCGTATTCTTCTCAGCAAACCCTTTCATTTGAAACCCATATCATGGGAGTATATATAATAAAACATAACTAGTCCGACATTTTAGGCGGTCAACCATATTCTATGGTTTCCTATCTCAAAAGATAATAACGGAACCTGGAGACGCCAGTAACTTAAGGTATCTTCGATAAAGTTTTAGTGGACTGTAATTTTGGTGCATACGGCAAAGGGGAAAATAAATAGGTGGGATAGCACGCACTGACCCGATGAGGGCTGCCGCGCCTTCCTCCTGGAGTGTCTGCTATATAGCGAGCTCGCCACGTGGTTCGGCGCACACGCACTCTCGGAACAGTCTCGTGAAGTCCCACACTCTCCACCTTTGCCCTTACGGGGGCGTCTCACACTTTTATGAGTTACAAAGACACAATGTCCGATGCGGTGAATATTAAACATAAACAGGAGAACTCAATGTTCATCCTGCGCGGTTTGCAGTTAATATATATAAGACGCGACGGGTGGCCGTGCGCTGCGGATGGCGTAATATCACTTAGTATACTGACGCGCGCCGAGATCCTCTTTTTCACCTCGGCGGCAGCGCGTGCGGTAGGAAAGGGAAGGAAGGAAGGAAACAAAAAATATGCACTAGTCATGTTGATAAAGTAGATATAACTTAGGACGAACTCAATGCGATATGTAATGTAATGTTGATAAAGTAGATTGTTAACTGGCGTTACCATTTCCTCCCGCCCTTAAAGGGTCACCTTTAAAAGACAACCGTAATATAAAAAGTAAAAGAAAAACAAATAAATAAGCGGTATATAAAGTGAGAGGATGCGCTCAATGCGCATGTCTCATCTACTAATCTTACTTGGTAAGCGAGAAAATGTATACATAAATATAATAGTGCGGTTTAATACTTTTTTAATATATATAAATATAAACTTAATTCCTAATTTAGATAAATAATTATAATCAAAATAATCGTGATTTATTGTCTTGGGAGAGGGCAAATACGAGCAACAGGACGGAGATATGTTCCCTTAGTAGTTCTCACGGTCACTACTCGAACTACGCCATCCTTCGAAGGATGAACAGACTCGACAATCGCTAATGGCCAAGCAAGGGGCGGTTCATTATCATTTATCATAATTACAACCATGCCTGGTACGATAGCCGTAGACGGGGTGTTCCACTTCTGACGAACTTGTAATCCGTGAAGGTATTCCGTCCTCCACCGGTCCCAAAACGACTGAACTAATTTATCCAGTAAAGAATGCCTGTGTAACAGACTGGTAGAGTCAGATTTGACTTTGGGTGCGGGTAATGACAATAAAGGTGCGGTATTCAAAAAATGACTCGGAGTAAGAGCTGAAGGCTCTGCAGGATCAGAACTTAATACTGTCAAGGGCCGCGAGTTTAGCAAGCACTCAATTTGCGCAAGAACAGTATTAAGCTCTTCGTATGAAAGTAACTGATGTCCGATAACTCGGAACAGATGCGTTTTTACGACTTTGATCATACTCTCCCAGGCGCCTCCAAAATGAGGAGAGTTGGGACAGATGAACTTCCATGTTATACGATTCTCAGCACACTCTTGCTCAAGCTTTGGGCGGTATTCAACGTTTAGAAATTTATAGAGATCGCGAAGATACAAAGCGGCACCTTTAAAATTCGTTCCATTATCCGAATATAAAAACTGAATCGGCCCTCGTCTAGAGAGGAAACGTTTAAGCGCAGCGAGGAAACTAGAACTACTAAGATCTGTAGCGATTTCTATATGTACAGCTCGAGTCGTGAGACATGTGAAAACACATAAGTACGCCTTCTCGCTGCGTACACCACGACGACGTACAGGAGTGTATGCGATAGGAACGGCATAATCGCAGCCCGTGTGTGTAAATGCCTTAATAGCTTGTCTTACACGACTATGGGGAAGATCAGCCATCAAAGGGTAAGTTGGACGGGGTCTAAGCCGGAAACATATATTACATTTGTAGACTCTGCTTCTCACAGTGCGGCGTGCGGAAAGTATCCAAAATTTTTGACGGAGCAATGACAATAACAATTCAGGCCCAGCGTGTAAATTTTTAATATGATAATAGTCAATGATCATGTTCACTACATGATCACTGCGCGGGAGTATAATTGGATGTTTTTGCGTGTAATCTAATGCGGAGTTCGAAAGACGACCACCAATGCGGATTAAACCATTCTCAATAAAAGGCCTTAAACGATTGAAAGCGGGCGAGCAAGGTTTGTTACCTTCAATATTTAAATATTCCACTGCAAAATGCTGTTTTTGCAGGGCGCGGAGGATTATAACCTCAGAGAAACTGAGATCATCAGCAGTCACTACAGTAGTGCTGCGGCGGGGCAATAATTTAGCAAACTTACACACGTACGCAATTATACGTAGAAGTTTACTCCAAGAAGAGATGCGGAATGCGAGCTCATAAATCGCAGAATTACAGACGGATGTGCACACAGTGTGCGACAAAATCTTCTTCTCAGGCATATTTGCTATAACCTCATTGTCTAAAGTACGAAGAGGCCATTGAGATGGATCTAACGAAGTCCACTGGGGCCCATGGAGCCACAGGGGGTTTGAAACTAATTTATTTGGCGTAACGCCACGTGAAATTATGTCAGCGGGATTCTCAGTACCTGCGACATGATAAAAGTTATCAGCGCGAATATTGTCGGTAATCTGAACAACGCGGTTTGCAACAAAGGTCTGTCACTTGTGTGGCGAACTCTTTATCCAGTACAGAGCTACTTTTGAATCTACAAAGGCATAGACTGATATTGCAAGGTCAAGAGAATAATTGTCGAGTACTCTGCGAAGCAATTTTGAGAGTAAAACCGCTCCACAAAGCTCAAGGCATGCAATAGATAGTGGTTTCGTCGGTGCGACTTTAGTCTTTGCACAAATCAACTGGACGGTGTTACCATTGACACTCTTTACATGTATGTAGACTACGGCACCGTATGCGTGCTCGCTGGCGTCGGAAAACCCCAGGAGTGACGCAGTACAGTTTTTGGATACACCAACATGTCGCGGGATACGTAAATCATTAAGAGCTGGTAATTCAGCACAGAATTGCCTCCACATCTTAATAATTGGCGGTGGTGGTATGTCGTCCCAATCTAAATTAAGTTGCCAAAGCTGCTTTATTAACAATTTGGCGTACGCGACTGTGGGAGCAACGAAACCCATTATGTCCCACAGGCGAGCGACAGTAGATAAGATGGCGCGCTTAGTGCACGTCACATCAGCGGGAACAGATATCTTAAAATAAAAGGCGTCACTATCGGTAGACCAATGCAAGCCTAGTATTTTATGTGGCATTGATTTATCGAACTCTACTTCTCCTGTAATTTTATGGGAAGTAGGGAGGTCATCTAAAACAGATCGACGGTTGCTATGCCATTTTATCAGGTCCCATTGTGCACCCTTGAATAAGTCTATCAGCTGCCGAGAGGTCTCACTGGCCTCGGATTCACTGGGCATAGAGAACGCGATGTCGTCCATATATAGCGAAGTAAATGCGATACGACTCGCAAGCGGATACTTTGCGCCGTCGTCATCAATGAGCTGTCTTACCGTGCGCAATGCATGGTATGGACTCGAAGTTAAACCGAAGCACACGCGATTGAAGTGGTATAACACAAGTGGGTCTTGTGGACGGAAGCGGTATAGGAAGCATTGGTAACGACGATCAGAATCGCGAACAACTATTTGCAGAAATTGTTGGCGACAGTCGGCTGTCATAGCGATTGGATGTAAGCGGAAAGTTAAAATATATTGAACAAGTCGCCCTGCAAATTTGGTCCTGAATGCAGAATATCATTTAATGATCGCCCAGTGCTAGTCTTACTGCTAGCATCCAGGACGATGCGCAGACGCGTTGACTTCTTATCTTCGCGTAAGACTCCATGATGCGGTATGACATATATTGGAGCGGGTTCATGAGAGTCATACGGCGGTGCGGGGGATATATAATTTTTAGCTAAGTATTCCTTTATGACGTCATCATATGCTAACCTTAATGTAGGCGAGGCTTGAAGTTTCCTCTCCAAGCACATGAATCGTCGTCGAGAGGTTTCATAAGAATCTCCGAGAGAGCTGCGTCATCTTTAAATGGCAGGCCAACAATATATCTACCAGTAAAAGGATCGCGGGATGTCGTAGATTTATAAGACTCTTCACATTCAATGTCTGAAGGACACTGAATGGGCGGTGCGGAGGGTGGCTGTTCAAGCTCCCAAAATCGTTGCACTAATTTGTCAACGATAGGAGACTCTAGAACTGAGCAGCACGTTAAAGAATGATTTACCTGAAGTGTCGGCACTGAGCCCATAATAACGTAACCAAATACCGTACTCAAAGCTGAGGGCCCGGACAAGTCGTTAGACGAATAAATTACGTCTGGACATAGTAAGTGCGGGAAAAGGGATGCGCCTATCAAAACATCAATTTTATTAGGCATGCTATAACATTCATCAGCGAGTCTTATGCCATGGAAGTGTGATAAGACAGATGTGTCTACCACAGCGGTGGGCAAAAGGTCGGTGATTTGATCAACAACTAGCGTTGAAATATTGAAGTTAATATTCGAGTCGAATCGTGAGAAAATTTTAATATCAATCGATTTCGATTTTACAATGTTTTCAACTCCACCGAATCCCTTTACTACAGTACATTCGGTATCGTGTTGTTGAACGCCTAAACGATGACAGCACTCTTTAGTCATAAAATGGCTTTGAGCCGCGGAGTCTAATAATATACGAATAATTTGTTTCTCTCCCTTAGCATCGTAAGCAAATACTTGAGCGGTTGATAATAAAACAGTTCTCTGCGAACGACTTGCGCGCGCGGGAGGCGGTGAACGTTGAGAAACATTCTTGAACGAAGTACACAGCGCGACGTCTGAACGCGCACCTGCGGTGAGGGGTGGCGAGTGTGCGGGCGCGGGGGTTGTAGACTTCAGTGTAACTGGCTGAAGCGGTGGAGAACGCGCCAGCGCAGGGGAAGCATTATCGCTTGAGCGGTGGAAGTGCAACAATGTGTGATGTTTAAATTTACAAACTCGACAACTATAATTTGAAGAGCAACTAGACACTCGATGACTTAAACTGAGACAATTCACACATGCATTGTTACTCTTTACGCATTTAAATCGTTCCTGCGGCGTCATTTTATTAAAGTCTGCACACTTAAATAGGTGTTGATGCACAATATTATCGACACTTTGAGCAACTAGTCGTCGTGCTTACGTACGCCTGATACTTCGGCGACGAAGTATTATTACAGCGACGATTATTACCGTTACCTCGTCGATTGTTTGGTGCGCTATTAGAATTTGTACTAGAATCGGTGCGTTGCAAAACTTTGGAGCGGGTCTTAATAAAATTTACTAAATCATCAAAGGTAGGTACCATCGAGTTATGACTATATTCGGAAGAGCGAATGGTATCCGGGTCCAGCTTCTTAAGCGCGATATGAAGAACAATTAAGTCCGCGAGATTATCTAACTTTAAGTTTTGTAAAGCGCGCACTGCACTTATAAAGTTATCAGTAAATAAATCAAAATTATTTGCGGTGGCCGATTGCAATGGCTTAAATTCGAACATCTGATTAATATATGTAGATGCTAGCATACGCCGGTCTTCATATTTGTCAACGAGTGCTTGCAATAAAATTTTATAATTTTCAGCGCAAGGAGTTATACCTGAGCATACAGATAGGGCTTTGCCCGTTAGTTTACCTAGCAAATAGTATAACTTTTCAGCGTCGGTAAGCGATGTGTTGTCATGGACGGTTGATTTAAAGCTAGCATAAAATAAAGGCCATGAGCGAATGTCACCCGAAAATGGCATAAGTTCGATAGGCGGAAGTGAGAATCTGGCTTTAGATGGTGTACTAGTACTTTGTGAATTAGATTGCGAATATTGTAAATAAAGCCTATTTATTCTACCGCAAAGAGACTCAAACGCAATGAGGCTGTTATAATCAGGTTTAGCAATAGGGTTTATTTTTAATAAATGTGAATTATAATTATCTAAGACCTGTTTAAACTCAATACGTAAAGCATTAATATTAGAACTTCCATCAAGAAAACGCTCCATCGTGGAAGTGTTTATGTGGATGTCCGAGGACATATCATATATTTTTTGCACTATTTCAAATAAAGCATCTCGTTTAGCTAACAATAAAACCAACTCAGCATCAGGTGTGCCCTCATTATCCGAGGAATTGCTACTATTCGATGCTATTTGTTTTTTAGGTGGCATTACAACTTAAGTTATGCGGCAAAAATAATATAATTATAAGCGGGTAGTCTGTAAGCGACCTCGCTACGCGGTTGAATTATTAAATATTAGTTTTGTTAACGATGAACTTTAATTGTTAACTTTTATAATAATTATGAAGTTATTTATAACGAATATAATGCTTAAATATATGTGCAAATAATAAATGTAATTTAACAGTATAATCTATAGATGTAGTTAAAAGTTGATGACGTGATGTGAACATACAACAAATAATTTATATAGATAATTATATGCTTATTCATTCTATGAATATAGTTTTAAAATTACTATGAAAGTCACCTATTAGGACCTATTAGGACCTATTCTAGTGTTCTAATAAGGGCGGGGTTAATCCGAAGTCGGATTAAAATATAAATAATTAATTATATAAACGCTTATTACGATAACGATCTAATAAGGGCGGAAAGTCAAGGTCAATCCAGCGAGAAGTGACCATTAAAATGGAGACGCCAGTAACTTAAGGTATCTTCGATAAAGATTTAGTGGACTGTAATTTTGGTGCATACGGCAAAGGGGAAAATAAATAGGTGGGATAGCACGCACTGACCCGATGAGGGCTGCCGCGCCTTCCTCCTGGAGTGTCTGCTATATAGCGAGCTCGCCACGTGGTTCGGCGCACACGCACTCTCGGAACAGTCTCGTGAAGTCCCACACTCTCCACCTTTGCCCTTACGGGGGCGTCTCACACTTTTATGAGTTACAAAGACACAATGTCTGATGCGGTGAATATTAAACATAAACAGGAGAACTCAATGTTCATCCTGCGCGGTTTGCGGTTAATGTATATATAAGACGCGACGGGTGGCCGTGCGTTGCGGATGGCGTAATATCACTTAGTATACTGACGCGCGCCGAGATCCTCTTTTTCACCTCGGCGGCAGCGCGTGCGGTAGGAAAGGGAAGGAAGGAAGGAAACAAAAAATATGCACTAGTCATGTTGATAAAGTAGATATAACTTAGGACGAACTCAATGCGATATGTAATGTAATGTTGATAAAGTAGATTGTTAACTGGCGTTACCAGAACCCTTAAAGGATTACTTCGTTGTCTGTCCGTCCGTCAGTTTGTCAAGATCCTCTGTCTCAGGAACGCGTAGAGGTATCAAGTTGAAATTAAGGGCGATCCAATGGTGCTCTAAGAAATCAAGTTTCTAAGTCGAAGCAATAAGAAACTACAGCCATTTATGCGGCATATTTTGATACTTGCAAATAAATCAAAACCTATAGGGTACTACCCGTTGACCTAGAATTATTAAATTTGGCAAAAAGCAAGGTCTGACGGCACAATTAAAGCAAAAAGATCTAAAATAGTTAATTTGTAGTTTTATCACATAAAAAATTTGTGATAGCAAACTTACATTTTTGGTTGGAGGACTGACCGCGATATATAAAAAACATTTTATTATTTTTATATTTCCTTGATGAATATGATATAATGAATAAAGAGTATCGTAATGTAAAACATAACTTAAAAATAAAATCAGTTTATTATGTTTTAAGTGCACCTAAATACGAAGTGGTATACTGGAACATTAATTTAAATAAGTGTATGTGTATTTGTACGAGTACCAGGATGACCCGCTCTTTTATATCCAAAAATGTAATTAGGTTAAACTTTTACGTAAGCTAAAGGCACCTTTTCCATGCTATACTCGTATTTACCAAAAATTTGTTTGTTGCATCGTTTTAAATGTTAGAATATTTTTATCAGAACAATTATAGATTTTATTCTTGAAATAGACAATAGGTTTGGCTATTAGATCTTGATTTGTATTCTAAATTAATTAAATATGAAAAGAAATCTGAGGCCATTGATATAATATTTTTTTTGTATATCAATCTCGGAGGCACATTATTCCGTTATATTATACATAGGGACCTACTATACATAGGAATAGCGTTTTATACAAAAAATCTTGTTTCTTAATTTTGTTGTTGTGTAATTATACTTTGTGAAAGTATGTTAATATTTATTGACTTTATAAGCTGTAATCATAAAAATAAACTTGAAAATTAAAAATAAATCAAGTATCTGAAATCTTTATTTCGAGGAAATCGGAGTATCGTTTTATCGAAATAATCGAGGAATAAGGAACCGGCTGAAATATTTGACACCTAATGCCGCGGTATTTTCAAGCCCTATTTTCACCCTTATTTATTCAGAAAAACATACGTTAAGTTAAGTGTTTTCGATTAGAAATATAATCCTTGAAACATCCCTGAAACAACTAAAAGCCATGGTAAAAATAACCAAAAACTCACTATTTTAAAAAAAACATGATACTCCAGATCAGATCCAAAATTTATGAAGCGTGGGTTTGGACCAGCTGCTGACGCAAAATTATCCAATAACTTTAAAATGTATATACATTTAAACCAGAATACGTGAAGTTATATTATCAATTGAATAAGAGATCTTGCAGTAGCAAAAGAACTAAGTCACTCGTATATTCAGTGTTTTTAAACACTTCGGAATATGTTACCAATTTTACCCCTCGGAATTGAGTGCCTTTATCTAATCTATTTAATTAAAGTAATTAACAACAAGTAAATTACTTACGTTGAGTTGAAGTTCTTTATGGTCAAATTCTGTTTCTTTTCTTCCGTCATTTTGTCAAATCTGTAATAAAGTTTTTTAATATTATTTACCTCTGTTGATATATGGAACATAAAATAATAAGAGAAGGGAGGGTGTTATATCAGCGTGTTATATAAGAGCAGTATTTATACTAGCGCATTCGTCGTACTGTTGTAAGTACATTAAAAACTTCATCCCCTATTTTAGCTGACGTCAAAAAAGGAGGAGGATAACAATTTGAGTTATATGTTTTTTTATTGAATGTATTTTACTCAATATCTCGGTAAATAAATCACGATATTGTGGAATGATATTTTTTAAATGGTCGTACTTCATAGGTGGTTTCCAATTTGGAGAAAAATTCCCCTAAGCGTCAGAAAATAGAGGGATTAACTATTAAAGCAACTTTCGAGTTCACTTTCGGAGTTTTAACACTTCTATAAACTATGTCTCAGCACTGATTTCTGAAGTTATGATGGGGAAATTATTTACTTATTTTTAGTTCTTTGAAGTCACTTTGAATTTCAAATTTTTTCCATCTCAATTTAGCGGCGTGGAATTTTGGCAGCAACTCTCCCATTTAAAAAAAATCTTAACAAATGATTCACATTTTGCGGAGATATCGCATAACATACATAAATAAAACACAATAGAATTAAGAAAACTATCTTTTTTAAGGTTGGTTAAAAATAACAAAAACTAAGCAAGTGGTTTCTAGGAGATGGGCTACAGCATCTTTATAATAAATCAAGGCGAATATGGCAAACATTCCCTTCTATATTATTATTAGGCAAGCCTTCGTTCAGCAACGGTAACGGTAAACATGCGGTTTCAATAAAAATACAATCGTAATAAAACTTGAAATCCTATGTCAATCTTTGACAGGCGAGTATCAAACTCAACGTGTTTTAAGTAGATAATCAGACACTTCTATAGCCCGATGATTATCTGTTTTCAAAAATTCTGTTTGACAAAATATAATTTTTAGGCATCAGATGGGTTAGTAGTTAAGCCCATTGCTTTTTATAATAATTAAAGAAAATACTTTTAAGTAGTTATTAAATATGAATTAAGGTGAAAAACGAGCATACAGTTCACGTTATAATAAGCGAATCCAGTAGCTAATAGACATCTAAATGTATTCTAGATTAGGAATCAAAATGCAGATGCGTTATCACCCATAATAACTGAAATGGAACGCCTAGTTTCCAGTAAAATGCGTGGTAGAGCCGTGCTGCAACTACATTATAGTTGTAGCACGAATGGGTCAGCTCGACCGGAGTAGGACCACGCTCTCATAGAATACCAACGTAAAATAGCAGCTCAATGTTGCTGTGTTTCGTATGGTTAATGTAGAGAACCGGAGACCTTTTTTACTGGAAACGAGGCATTCCATCTTAGTCCTCACGGGTGACAATGCATCTGTATTTGATTCTTAATCGAGGATAAATGTAGATGTATATGGGCCACATCATCCACTTACCATCACGTGCACTGTGTGCTCTTTTGTCCGCACTCAACATACGAAACAGAGCAACACTAAGCTGCTATTTTACTATGGTATCCCATGAGAGTGATGTTTTTTTTCATTTGTCCAGCCAACCCATTTGCTCTACAAACATAATATAGCTGAACCTGCCATTATCACATATCAGCAAGAATTATAATAAAACAATTATTGTTCTTTTTTTAAGTAATAAGATTGGTGACATTACAAAATCGTGCTTTAAAAGTAAACAAATAATTTAGCATACTGTTTTGTATATTTCATTGAATAAAATAATAGTGTAGTAAAAATAAAAATGAATATGTCTGTAAATTGCACAACGACTAACATCAATACCAAAAAAATATTTGTAAGCCTCACAAACAGTTATTTATGTAGTAAGGTTGAGAGTTTTCTTATCACATTAACGTTGTATTTGAGAGTTGATCTCTAAAATTTGATGTTATTATCATCTAAACAGATAAATTTTGTAAGGCAATGTTAAGCATATATGAATCTCAACAGTATCTGGATCAAGGCCAAGCAGATTTAAAGACAGATGAACCGAGTTAATAGCGCAAATACGAGTCTTTAAGAGACGACAAAAATATTTCGGCCGCCACTTCAAAACCAAATAAAGACTTGAACTTAGTTTTGAATGAGAGATATTTACAAAATTAAGAACTAACTTGACCTACATAATAAGATTTAATATCAATTCACTCAATATTCATTAAAACACAGACAAATACTAACAATCATACAATATATAACGTGTTAGAGCCACAGATGCTAACTCGATCGGGGTATACTACGCTGGTATTCTGAGAGAGCGTCGTCCTGATCTCACAGAATACCAGTGTGAAACAAGTGAATAATGCTGTTGTGTTACGTATGGATGGTTTAGAACTGGAGACTCTTGAAACTCGTAAGGGGTATTCTATCTAAGTCTATCGTAGGGATAACAATGCATCTGCGTTTTAATTCTAAATATATGAAACAGAAACAGAAACTTTTTTATTCAATGTAGATTATAAACAATACTTATTGAAAGTCACTTTTTCATTTACCACTGGTTCGCAAAAAACACCTCTGTCCCGGGAAGAACCAGCAAGAAACCCAGCGGGACTATTTTTTTCATACAAAATTTTTGAATTTTGCGTATTTTGTATATTTTCTGGGATTTGGTAAAACGGTATACATCGCCCCAAGAATGAATAACCGACTCGGTGGAGTCGAGTAACTGATACCACTAGTTTGTGTCTGTTCCTAGTATTTACAGAATGAATATCACTTATTTTTGAAGGATATAGATATCTATGGAACATTTCTTATACGTGGTAGAGTGACGTGGTAGTGCAGCTAAATTGTAGTTGTGGCACGAGTGGGACGGCTCGACTGGGGTGAGTCCATGTTCCCACAGACACCACCGTAAAATGGCAGCTTAATGCTGCTGTGTTTCGTATGGTGAATGTGGAGAGCCGGAGACCCTTTTTGGTAGTAGCGAAGCATTCCATCTTAGTAGTCAGGGGTGACAAAGAATTTTCATATTGATTTCTAATTAAGGATGTATATAGATACTTATGGGTCACAGCATTTACTGACCATCGTGTGGACTATGTGCACGTTTGTCACACTTTTTCTGTCAAATGAAAAAAAGAGTTCAAATAATTATAACCTAATATTAAATTAAACACACACATACTTTACCGTATAGTGGCGGTCAAAGAACATACACTAGGTACCCCATATAATCCCGTAGGTGACGTAAGAGGTGGCTGAGAGAAACAAATCAAGAGATGGCCAGCAGCCCCTTCCTAATAACGACTAAAATAAAAAAAACTACGCTTGCCAACTTGCCTACCAACTACGCCTGGCAACTATGGCAAAAACGTCCTATTTGAGGCAATCTAAGGGGTATACCTATGTTCAGCAGTGGAGTCTAATAGGCTGTACTCATAACGGTAACGGTAACGGACCACACATAATACGCTGATAAATTTGGTATATTATTTTCAAATTAGACATCATTAGTTGTCAGATTAGAACCTGGGATAAAAAAAGAAATATTAATATTTATGTCATTAAATAGTAAATAAACTTTATTAGCATAATTACGTTCCTTTCCTTTACAATAAGCTTTTTTACAATATATTTAAAATAAGATATGTACAAATTTTACAGTTTTTTTTAAGTTGCTTACTTCGGTTTGTTACTGTCGACTGTACTAGGCCGAGCCTGTATCACAGACGGCAGTTCCTTCCTCCATGACAAAAATATATTATATCACTAAATTTAACTTATATTCACCAAAGACAAATCACAATAACAATAACGACAACAAAAGTTAGTTTTATACTACAGTTAACATTGATACTCAACTCAATTCTTATTTTTTTTATGAGTACCGCCATAAAAGTTAACATTTTTAAGACAGGTAAGGTTAGACCACTTAATACAATGAACTTTAGCTAAATTAATACAAATATAGTAGATTAATATTGTATAATTTTTTTAATACAGTAGTTTTAAATAATATTATAAGTTAGTTATTTTATGTGGTCAATTTTACTACATTAATTATTTATTCGTAGGTATTAATTGAATATTATTATACTTGTCTATTAGCACTTGTGACTTTGTATTAAATGTATTTGATGTGTGTATGTGTATTTGCGAGATAGATACTTGTATGTAAGTGCGTGTGTATGTTAGTTAATAAATGTGTGAGTCATTTATGATTTATTTACTTTACTATTGCATTCTTAAATAGTAGTTAATTATTTTTTGCTTATTTTACGTCGTGGCGTAAACTTAATGTTTACACCGTCATTTATCGGATGCTATAAGATCTCTTTTACATTTTTTATAGTCACCTTTTAAAACTTAAGGGATATTATTACACTACCACTACTCAGCTCTAACACATTAGTAGATAATTTTTTTGAAATTTCCTTTTATATATATGTAAACTCAGTTCATTAATACATGTCTTTCATTTAAAGCATTGCCCTAACGTTATGCGTCTGGTGTTAGGAAAATTATTATCCAAATTTTTGATTTAATTTGTTCATATTCAGATTATTTGGATACTTTGACGTTACGTGAAGGAGTTTTACACACATGAATTACATATAGACAAATAACCATGCCCGTCTTAAGTATTTGTCGACCTTTCAATTTCTTGTTAAAGTCTTAGCCCCTGTGCTACCGAGCCGTCAAAGAAACAATGCCGGAGCGTTGTTGTAAAACAATGACAACGTATGGGGTAAGCCGAGAACATTTCTATCCTTCCCATTGGCGTTTCAACCTATCATATCCTCCCTAATAGACCGCCTCATATTTATTAACCTTCGTTGTTATATTACCTTATATTTTCCTTAGATTCCACGCTTGTACGTACGTACGTATGTATGCATATATGTATATGCATACACACACGCATACTAATGAATGATATTTGTATAGCTACATTCTGTAGCCTAATTTTAACATACAGGGTGCGTTATATCGCAGTATCGTCCTTGTTGAGGAATTTTCACGTGGTTAAACATTTTTCAAGACAAATCTAGCTATTTCAACATTAGTGAGACTTCTAATCTTTCTTACAGAATATGCTGCATAGCTAAATTAGCCATAAGAAGTTTGCGTCAATAGTAATTACAAGAAAAATAGTGGTATCCACAAAACTCTACGCCGTCCCATTCAAGACCACATTGGTATTAGAATGTTTAACATGAGGTATTTTAAATTTAATAAGAATTGTTTTATTGCCATTTAAAAGCAAATTTTGTCGTTAAACCAATGTACTAATTTCTTTCTATTAGTTTGTGTTTGAAAATAAGACAGGTATCATCAGAAAATAATATTAAATCGTAATTACCCCCGCGAGGCACGTACTAGCGATTGCAACTTGTTTCATTCTATTCAAGGTTTGAGTGAGCGTTTACATTGATGAAGAAAAATGTTTTTTTAAATTTTTTGTCCATAATTGATAATAGTGCCTGGGAATAACGTGATAGCTACCGTGCTATAAATGAAACATTTAGTTTTAACTTTAATTTTATTATAATCATAGTAATTTAATTTTTACATAGATGAAGAAATGTGTTTGTAATTTGTGTGTCTATGGTTGATAACAATGCCTGGGAATGAGGTGATAGCTACCGTAATATAAATGAAACATTTTGTTTTAACTTTAATTTTATTATAATCATAGTAGTTTAATGTTTAAAAAAACGACTCTTTTGGGTCGGCTCGACCGGGGAAGAACCACGCTCTCACAGAATACCAGTGTAAATTAGATGACTTTTTGAGTAATATTATTTGAAACTACAACTATACCTACTACTACTGTGCACAGGCCTCCCATATTTTCTAAAAATGTTATGGAGCAATTAGTCAACCACACTGCTCCAATGCTTGTTGGCTGAATTCACATTTCCTCCAAATATTTTACTTCTTAGATATGCACTTTTCTCACGATGTTTCCTTCACCATCAAACATGTAGTAAATAAATAATAATATTGTGATATTTTAAAGTGAACGTTAAACTTAAAATTAGTTAGTTTTTAAAACAATAAGTACAGTAGTACAAATTAGGGGACGTGAAAACAGCTATTATCGAGCAGAAAAAATTAGAGACATTGAATATTTCATTTATTGTAATTATTATAATTCATTATAGTTAATATAATTTATTATAATATTAAAATATACATTGATATTTCATTTATTTTGCTAGGACTCAAAAGGGCAATCTAAATGAAAACAGCAAAAAATTCAAAACTATTTGATAAAAGAAAATAAAATTATTAAAACTTTAAGAAATTAAGTCTCTTATTTTAAAACATTTCTTAGCAATTATTAGTAAAAATTATTAGCAAATTTAATAATTCCGTTAAAGAGTATAATATTTTATGTACTATACAACCATCTATTGGTGAGTTACAACAAAGTGGAGAGAATCAAAATCTTCTCAATGAAAACATTTTTCGTGGTGATCGTCCAAACGGTTTCAAAGTCTATATTTGTTGCCGTAGCAAGTATTATGTATATATATATATATATATATATATATATATATATATATATATATATATATATATATATATATATATATATATATATTAAACAATAAAATTACATTAATAAGCATAAAGTTAAGATAAATACATTTCAGACATTAGACAAATAATATATGTGGGGCCCTACACTCTACTGTGAAGAGTCAAAATGTGTCGAAAAAGGCACGTATGGCAATTCACAATGCTGTGTTGGTCCCTACTTTAACGTATGGTAGTGAAAGTTGGGTATGGCAGAAGAAGCACGGGAAGAGGCACGCGGTCGTTAAGGAGTATGTTAGGGCTGAATCTGAATGACAGGGTGAGAAATTGTGTGATAAGAGAAGAGTGTGGTTTGCAAGATAGGATTAAGAAAGGAATGCTTCGGTGGTTGGTCATGTGGAAAGAATGAATGAGGAAAGAGTGACAAAGAAAATTTATGTTGCGGAAGTGAATGGTAGAGTCGGAAAGGGACGTCCTAGGCGAAAATTTATCGACCAAATTGGCGATTTATTGAAAACGGGCCAAATTAGGAGTATCCTTAACCGACGAGCATGTATGCGTCAGGGTCGTGCCCAACGGAAGTCTGTAGTCTCTGCCTACCGCTCTGGGTGGCAGGCGTGAGTGTTTATGTATTTATGTATGTACAAATAATATAGTAAATTTAAGGCAAAATATTGTCTTTGAGAATAAATAAATACCTGTGTTACTGGAGGCGTTGCAGCTGTATGTGCTTGATGAGGCGGTGGTTAGACGCTGCTAAGATTTGCGCCTATGTCACGTGCTTTAAAATTATTGTATATTATTTCCGAAGAAACAGACATTTACCACTGCAGCCTGGCAAATTTCACAGCAGCGGGGCATAAAAAAATACATAGTGTTGTTTCTTTTTATATCCCTATATTCTACCACACTCAATACTCAAGAGGAAAATTCGCTAGGCCTTGCTATTAGATATACTCGTAGAATGTAAGTAGGTCAAACTGCTCACAACGAACACCTAAAGGTTGAGCGAATTGCAAACGACATGCTTTTGTTTACTTTAAATTAAATTGTCAATGATATTTTTTTTTCAAAAAACCGTTAAAGTGTACATGAGTGTATTGTATGTATATGTATATTTATTTAAATGTAAGTATATGTATGTACTTGCCTATATGTATTTAATTATAATATGGTTATATGTATATGTGTATATGTGTGTGCTTACATGTGTTAATATTATGCCATTGAAGCATAAATAATTTCCTAGGTCAGCCATGACAAACATTTTAAATTAAGTACTTTTTTGATTAAAGGTTTTGTAATATTCTTTTTTTCAACTTTTCATACTTCTGATTTGTGCTAAATTGTGAAAAGTGGATGACTATTATTGGCCCTATATAAAACATATTACATAAGATTTTTTTCACAGAATGAAGGCCGTTGTTATCCATAATAAATAAAAATATAATAAAAAAAATAAAAAGATTACAATTAAATAAATAAAATTATTTTTTTAAAAAGAGTAAGGGTGAAATGCGAGGACACGGTCCACCCGATGGTAAGTGTATGCTGTGGTACTTAGGCACTTACATCTATAATATATATATATATATATATATATATATATATATATATTCGATTTAGAATCGTTATGCAGAATGTGTTATCGTCCCCGCAGAATAAGCTTCGTAGTATTTAATTCGGTTTCAAACAAAGTTATTTAAATCCATTCGGCGATTGAAATATAAAAATAAAATAATAAGAGAAGAGGATTAATTATTTCATATGCTAATATTTACAGAATAAGTTAAAGCTTTATTTAAATCTAAATTTATCAGGTACCATAAACAAATAAATATCTCACATTCTTCGATTTATTTAGAACAGTAAATGTAAAGCAAAGTGTTAAACAATATAAATTTAATTAAAAATATAAATTATTCATTAGACAGATTTTTTATCAACAGTTTTAATTTTAGATCTTATTTAATATTATATGGTCTAATTTAATAATATTCATTGTTGGTTTAGCTACTGACTGAATACAATTACCAACGTTTACATTATTCAAATATTTAAGCATATGTTAAATTTATTTATGATGGTAAAACTGAAAATATCCCAATTACACAAACCCTTATTACAAACAATTCTACATGAACAACAAATTTTAAATCTTGGACTCTCTTTTAATTCTGCCAATAGAAACTTTCTTAGCGGATTTTTTCCTATTCACAACTTCGTCGAAGATGGCTGTGCGCAGTTTTTGGACTTGGTGTTATGTCCATCATACATCGGATAAAAGGGCGTTTTAATTTAATTACTTCTTAAGTTTTGTGGATTTGGGCCTTCAAAGTTTATATTAGAATTCGGAATTCTGAGAATTTGCCAAGATTACTAGCGTGACGGCGCTTAAGGCATAATAAATATTAATAATTAAAAGAATCAGGCGTTACTTTGCGGAAAACCATCACAATAAGAATGTTATTCGCTTTTTATTGTTTTATTAAACGTTTGTTTACTATGCCGTTAAGTAAAGAAAATTATTCGAAAGGTCTTTATACCCGGTAGAGCCATTTTGCAACAATATTATAGTTGTAGCACAAATGGATCGACTCGACCGCGGAAGGACAACGCTCTCACAGAATACCAGCGTAAATTAGCAGCACCTTGCGACTGTGTTACGTAGGGCGAGTGTAGAGAATCGGTGACCCTTTTTACTGGAATCGAAGCATTCCTTCTTAGGCCTCAAAGGTGACAACGCATTTGCATTTTGATCCTTAATTCAGAATAAATGTGGATGTCTACGGATCACAGCATCCACTTACTGTCAGGTGCAATGTGTGATCGTTTGTCACCCAATACCATAAAAAAATCAATAATTTTTAATTTTTCAGAAATGATGTACAAGGTAGTAATTGTTGTTGTAAGCATTATGTAAAGTATATAAAAGTGATTTTTCATACAATTTAAGCAGTCAAACTCTAACCTCTGTTCGGTACACAACTTTGTTATAGTTTATAATATTCCGATGAGTAAATTAAATTAAATTAGTTTCGCAGCAGTAAAGGTGTCTTTTTTTTTAAAAAGGACTCCAGGCGAGCCATCCTAACAGATCGTGTTTCTTGATTAAAATTGGTTAGGTAGACTAATTAAAACCAGGTTCGGATGTGCCATAATTTAACATAAATTATTTGATTGAAAATGTGTCAAACATCGTCGCGTTCTCCCAACCTTCAAAAAACGTCAGAATCGCTTCCAACTTGTTGGTTTTTGGTGGTTGGGGAAAAGATTACTGAATTTTCTCTATTCATAATGATTTCTTATGTTTACGCGAACACTACACATTGATATAATGCTAGTTTTTACGGAATTTATCGCGTATATTGAACTTTTTAAATACCCGACGTTTCGAGAGCTTTACAGCACCCATGGTCACGGGAAGGACTGAGATGTTTTACGTCCAGCTGTCATAGTTAACCGCGGTTACCATAGATTAAAACAAAAAGTTAAATTTTAATCTATGGTAACCGCGGTTAACTATGACAGCTGGATGTTGAACATCTCAGTCCTTCCCGTGACCATGGGTGCTGTAAAGCTCTCGAAACGTCGGATATTTAAAAAGTTCAATATACGCGATAAATTCCGTAAAAACTAGTATTACTTCTCTATTCACCTTGTTATCTGGTCTAAGTAATCATTATTAATGCCACCATTCTGTAGGAAACTGCGAATTACCCAATGATGTTTGTGGACTTTAATATTAAAAAACGATGTAGTATGATACATATTTTGATACCATTGTGCGTAGTCATACTATGCAAATAGTTTCCTACGGTCATAGATTGGTGCCGTGTGGTGGCGGTGTGAGAATTTCCACTGCCCTATATCATTCCGTGGGTGTCGTAAGAGACGAGAAAACAAATCAGAAGGTGGGCAGCAGCGTCTTCTTAATAACGACCAAAAAAAAAATTGGTTGACCCTGCGGGCCACCTCTGGAACTTTCCGCTAATTTTAAATGAAAAGCGCTCCAAATTTCGTGAAGTTATGGCGTTGAATATGAAATATCGTAGTCATTTATAAAAAAATATTTTTTTTTTCAAAATTTTTCGTTAACGATATCTTACGAACGAATCAACCGATTTTGATCGAATCGGCAGTGATCGACTTGTTTTTTTTTTCAAGGTTAAAAGCTGATTAGGTTTTGGAATCGATTGGTAAAGCCGTTTAAAAGTTATTCCAAAAAAACACTTTTTTATTTTTTTTTATTTTTGAGATTCCTCAAAATCTATCAGTCCGAATTAATTAAAATTCATAGGAAATCTAAGTTTGATGAAAAACTTTGGAAATCCGCAAAGTTCATTTCAATCGGTCAAGCCGTTCAGAAGTTACAAGAGGCTTACATACATCCACACACTAAAATATACGGACATACAGACACCATCGAAAAATTGAGAGGGTGGCTTCCTGTGACCTCAAAAGCCAAGATTGGATGAAAACTCAATTTTCGAAAAAAACGGGGTAAAAACAATATCTTCCCGATTTTTGAAAATTTTGAATTTTCTTAGCGGTAAGTTAATAAAAAACAGGGGTTGCAAACTCGTTTGCTCTAATTATGAGACAATCTATGGGAGGACCCATGTTCAGCAGTAAATTTTAATAGGCTGTTATGGTAATGGTAACGGCCTTAGATTTGCATATAATTTGTGAATATTTGATTTACTTTACTACTTTATTTTGCTCATAATATCATGTTCTCGTTTTATTAAACTCGACTTTTGGCCTTCGAGTTCTACCAGTTATCACAGACACTGTAACGTGTACCTGCGTAAGCAGTTTTGCCTGTAAGAATCACACGAATATAACTACCTAAACCAACAATGCTATTTTCATTTGATATGGACAGTTTAATTTTATTTCATATGATAGGTTAAGCATTATCAGCCAAAACTATTAAATACAGAATTATTTAATTTAACGGATTTCGTCGCTTTTAATTTCATTTATTTTTAATGCCCATGTTTCGGGTGATTCACAGCATCCATGGTTACGAGGAACTGAGATGATAGATGTCCTCATGTCATAGTCAATCCAGGTTGCCTTTAGTTTTTGGATATTTTAGTCCGATCTGTACATAACGAACTTATAGCATCTTGAAATATTGCATTGGATGCTTAAGTTTAAAACACAACACACACCAACTTCTCACCTACTTCTTCTCGCTACATTTTTGGTAGGAATCGGTGTTTTTTTTTTTGCGAGAATTTGTGATTTATCAAATCTCATGTCATGGACAATATCAAGGACAATCTTGAACATATTTACATACAGGAAATTTAAAATAAACGTAACAGCAGTTTTGAAATGTGTATAATTTGCGTAAATATAAAAATTCATTACTATTAAACATAGTTAAGCAATTTTACATGAAATCATGATGGTTATCATGTAGAGCATAACGGCCTGGTTGCAATTGTTCTTATACTTAGTTTATTTGAGAAATTGAATGGTCATTTTAGAAAATTAATTGAGATATTTGTAAAGTTAAAAAGCCTTTTTAAAATGTCAATGGAAGATAGATAAACCATATCATTTTTTCATATATTAAGGGTACCATTAACGCACACAGTGCACTTGAAAATGCAGATGCGGTTTTACTCTTAAGGAATAATACGGAATGCCTCATTTTCAATGAAAAGTGTCTCCGGATCTTAACACTCATTATATGAAACAACAGCTTTTAACTGATATTTGCAGAATAGTAGCATTCTGTAAAAGGGTGCCCATCTCCGGTCGAGCCGACCCATTCTTGCTATAATCATAATATAGCCGCAGCGTGGCTCTAACACGTATGATAATATGTATATAATTAATGTATCTATTTTTTTAGTATTTATACTGAACTATACAGCCATCGTCTCCTACTACCGTCACATCTCTCAGGAAGACAGAGAATTTTTATAAAGTATTTGGGCTTGACAAATGATGAAAAAGTGTAATATTGTAAACTGATTTATTATAAAATTGAACGTGTTATTTGTTCTTGGCTGATTATTATCTTGTCCAACTTTAAATTACTACGCTATATGACGACGATATTTAATTCTATCATCTAATTTGTTTTTCATTCATCTGATCGCCTTATAGTTGCGGCGTATGTAAATCCACTATTTCATGTGTGTAATACAGGTGAACAAAAAAGAACGCGAAATAATAAAAATCTATGGTTGTCAATCCCCATGTTAAGTGTGGTAGCTACGGTAAATATCACCCCGAATAAGGCAGTAATAATAATAATTATTGTCCTTTGCCATATACTGCCTAATAACGTATTTATTAGGCAGTATATATAAAGCAGTCTAATGGGAAGGATTATGTTATTGAGTAGGCTAAACTGAAGAAATGAATGAAAATTGTTCTTTCTTAAGCCAACTAAAGAGGATAAAATGATGTCTGAAAAAGTTTAACCTTAAAAAAATTTAAGAATATGTTGATTTAAGGTTTCAAAGAAAGAAAAACACGATTAAATGTAACAGGATATATGTTAGGGTAGGGATATAAAAATACTAATGACATATTTATAACATTTCATGAAGCCATATGATATAGTAAAACTAAGTTTATTTACCAGTCTCCGAAGTTGAAAAATAAAACCTTATAAGCCCGTGTTTATTATTATCGAACAGAAAAGAAAAACGGCACAACTGTGCGAGTGTCGCGACATTTAAAATTGAACTGGCGTAATCAAATAAAGAGAACCATGCGCCGGAGTTTACTCGTTTGTCACAAATTATTGTAAATGGCGCCCGTGCATTTAAAATCGTAGAACAATAAGTATAAGATTCAAAGTCGTATGAAAGCTGAAATCAATTTTCATGATTTTATTTACAAGTCCGTTCTAATAAGTACTTTGTGCACAGATCAATGAAAATATAGTAAAAAAGTTAGTAAGCAAGTTGATATAGGCACCCCACGGTTAGGTTTAGGCCTCTTCTCATTACAACATCTATAATTGGCAATAAAAATTCTGTGTAACAATTTCAGAAATGCCATCACAGATTGAACTTAGGTATGTCTAAACCACCATAACATATAGAGCTCTCGGTAAAAATATTTTTTACAAAAAAAGCTTTGATTTTTTTATCTAAAATAAATTTAAAGCTATTATTTTAGCCTGGTATTCTCTGAGAGCATCGTCCTTCCCCAATCAAACCGACCTATTCATGGTACTACCATAATAAATTAAAATTATTATATTTATTTTTATTTTATTTTATTATTTCCAAAGATTTTGCACAAAGACGAACTTAATGCTGTATGGCATTCTTTACTAGCTAACCATAGGTAGAAAAGAGAGTGAGTTATGGGGAGTTAGGTTGTCATGATGAATCTTTCTTTTAAATAATATAGCTGCAGCATGGCTCTACCACGTACAAAATAAGATATTTAGTTTAAGATGTATACGTACAACCTAACTTACGCGTTTATTAATATGGCATACCTATATTAGAAATGCTTGCCATGAAATGGCAGAGTAAGATAACCCATCACCTCAATTTTTGTCCGATGGGGCATCGTAAGGAGCGACTTAAGCTATAGCAGAAGATTTTATTTATTTAATTGCCATACTTTTTTCTATTACTGTGTTTAATGTAACCACATAATTTCATATATCTTGTGTAAATTAAAGTGCAAATGAATGAATGACGAAGTAAATTTATGCATTAGTAATAAGCTTGACACTAAGTAAGTAAACAGTAGGCAAAAATTTTAGAAACGAAAACGTGAATTGAATCGGACACACAGTAGCACGCGTACGAGTAGTTGTTGACCATATTAATTCATAGTAATTCATTTAAATTGGGATAATTTTTGCCGTATTGTACGAAGAAACTTCAAATTCAATCTCTTATTCTATCTATGTTTGATTATGTCGATGTGTGTTACGTAGATGTATTGTATCGACTTCTCAACAACTGTATCCGTTTGGTTTTTGGTCTTCTAAAGTATGATTATGCTCGTTCTATAGCTTTCAACTTAAATAATTGAATATCCCGCAACGCAGGGATCTTAGAATTCTTAGCACTTTTTTCACTATTCTTACCGATCCATTGGCTCCAGAGTATTTGAAATGTAAGTTTCAATACCCGGATTTTTCCCATGATTGCAATCTTCGGTCTCATAACAATCTTGTACTGCAAATTTGCGAGTTCTTAACTTGTTTGGCATGCCGCAGGCTCCTTCGGCATGCCGAAGTATGTCTTGCCACGCCGTGCCATTTCGTGCCGTCTGTGAGCGCAGGCCCTAAGTCCGTCGTTTGAAACTTTAGTACAATAAAGTTTATAAAAATACATAAATAAACAATTTCAAATAAAATCTGTAAATAGGTATATCAATATTTATATATTTGAACTTAAATATAAAATTTGCCTAATCTTTGACAATCCCATATCGTCATTCATTATGACACTAAGTCATTATTTATTACTGTGTTCAGTGTAACCGCAAAATATCATAATATCTTGTTAAAGTTGCAAGTGAATGAGGAATAGTTGACAAAGTAAATTTATGTTGCAGAAGTGAATATCAACTTCAACAAAGTCGGTTAAGAGTACCTTTAACCGACGAGCGAGTGTGCGTAGGTTTAGGGACATAAAGAGGGTCCAGAAATGTGTCAGAATCGTATCAAATGGAAGTCCGTAGTCTCTGCCATACATAAATTACCCGAAAGTCTCCACCTACCCCTCTGGTTGACAGGCGTGAATGATTATGTAATGTTACAAATTCAAATGTTTTGAAATAACCTGCATTTCGAAATAAATACATAATACATAAACACTCACGCTTGTCACCTAGAAGGGTAGGCTGAGACTACAGACTTCCATTTGGCACGATCCTGACACATCTCTCTCGGATTCTCCACAGCCATATACCTACGCATACATGTTCGTCGGTTAAGGGTACTCCTAATTTGGCCAGTTTTCAATATATCGCCAATTTGGTCGATAAACTTTCGCCTAGGACGTCCCTTTCTGACTCAGCCGTTCACTTCTGCAACATAAATATGTTTGTCACTCTTTCCTCATTCATTCATTCTACATGACCAAACCACTAAAGCATTTCTCTTTTGTTAATCCTGGTCACAACATCATCTTGCAAACCATACTCTTCTCTTATCACACAATTTCTCACCTTTTCATTCAGATTCAGCCCTAACATACTTTTTAACGACCGTATTTCTACTGCGTTTATTCTACTCTCGTGCTTGTTCTGCCACATCCAACTTTCACTAACATACGTTAAAGTAGGCATCAACACAGCATTGTGAATTGCCATAAGTGCCTTTTTGACACATTCTGACTTTTTAAAATAGAGTGTAGCGCTCCATTTACACTATTTCGAGAATAAACTAGTAAAACCTTAAAGTAAATGATTTATTTCATATTATATCGTATTGTAAAGTTATGTCGTATATAGGTCACAAATCGCTTACGCGGCAGTAATCCCAGCCTGGTATTGCAATTTGTGTTTTCATGTTTACATTATATTTCTTTATTCTGCAATAAAATAATTAAATTTTCGGTTGTACATATTTTGAAATTATTTTTTTAGACAAAGATTAAGAGAACTAGATGATTTATTTGTGATTTGTTTGGTAGTTTATTGCGAATAAAATAATTTTCTCATCACATGCATATTGTGCCATATTTTAATATTGAGCCGTCATTTCTGACAGGTTCTATGTCTATTCGTACAGTTTCATCACAATTGTTTCAGCCATTCCGAACATAAGTACGGACTTACAGACAGACAGTCAGACGAAAGTTTTTAAAATGATATGCATTATATAGTTTGTGTAATATATAAATTGAATATGAATTATTCAATATATTATATGAACATTTAAATGTAAACATTAAAAACTAAAATTAAAAAAAAAAAACTAAAACGGAAACCTTAACTTATTTTACAATCCTACTCCCCGTCGTTTCCTGCCAAGAACGTTAGCTGCGTTTCCTCACTGAATGGCTACGCGCTAGCCTTTGAGCGAGAAAAGAACCTTCTATAAAGTCGCGCATACAGTTCCTTTAAGAATTTCACACGACGGAAAGTCTCTACAGAAAATAGAATAAATATGTAGTCATCTATCGGAGACTCATATTTGCACCACTTACCTGGTTCAGCTGCCTTTGATGCCGCCCCGGCTCTAAACGAAGTGCCCCTGAGATGAGAGGCTGCCAAAATATGTATGCAAGTAGCATCCCACACAAGGGCTTTACCTCTCTCCTAAGGGAATAAAGGAAATACCGTCGTATCTCCTGCCATCATCTCTAAATATTCTAAAAGGCTCTAAAACCGAGAGAACATTTAAAGAGACAAGAACTCTTCGGGTGACATCGTTCAAAGAACCATGACGGGAAAACCTACCAGCTTTTTTCTTAAATTAAAGTCCGTATAGCCCAAACTAGTAAACGCTGCTACCACAAGGGCACTGACGAGGTTGACAAATAGCCAGTCCTAGTCGGATTGCTACGGCCATGCGCAAGCTATGACTATAAAGTAATATACCGAGATTACTTGATGGTAAAGCGTGTAAACAATGACTAGATTTTTTAAATCGTTCTGCGCACTTTGCCCTAATGGAATATCCCACTGTTTTATTGGTTAAATTCCAGGGGAACATTTTAGCTGTGACAGAGCGTTTGCCACATGTTTTTACAACTACGTAATACTTTGAAGAAGTGGTTTTTGGCTAGGTTGTTTCTAATGTCCAAGAGATGTTTAAAAAAATAGGATTTATGGGGATTACAATTCTTGTACGCGGCTAAATGTTATTTTTAACGTGAATCATCGTCCCTTGCACTATAACTGCAGACTTACATTCATATATCCTATTTCATTGATATTACGACACTAAATATTGATATTAGTTTACGAATTCAATTGTATTTTAGAGTATCATTGATTTTGAAATCCTAAATGATAGTCACGGATTATAAGCGACGTATACCATCATCATTTTTTTAAAAGAATAATACAAGTAACATTAAAAATATTCCATTTAACCACACCTGGTATGCTTAAAATGCTTGTATTAGAATTGGTTCACGACAGTAACCGAATGGCGAATTCAAACCCATGACCTTTAAAGTTCGCGGTCCACGCGCAGCCAAGGCTACTGTCACTGAAATTCGTAAATATTGCGTCATTGGATATTGATCTTACATTCATAGATATGAAATCACTCAATCACTTTTTCTGTGTGACGGTATTTATCTACTCAAATGTTTACTTTTCAAATAGTATTCAGGTATGTTAATAAAAAATAATATAGAGTAAAAAAAAACAAATAATACAACAATAACAATGCGAAAAGACTGTGGCTGTCAATCTTCTTGGCACTATAAACGATGTTGTGATTGGAGCTGAAAGTTTTTAGGGCTTTTTATATGGGGTGCAGTGCTGACTTCATTGGATGGGGCTCTCCATTTTATCGTTAAAGTGATTTATTCGCTGATCGCTACTAGGTTTTACCTTTCGCGATCACTAGATCACTAAGAAGTCACCGAACAGTTGTCGCTTGGTCATCATCAGAAGTCAATCTCATTTGTTGTCAAACTGTAGGGGGTCAGCTATTGATCCCATTGTGTTCCATTGCCCTATACTATATATAAATACAACAGGAAAGGTTAATTGTTAAAAATAATAAAAGTATCAGAGTGGATGTTCATCTTACTTTATTGTTAACGTAATAAATTATTATCATAAGACAGCGTAAAGCACTATACAATCAGAAAAGAGCCATCGACCATTTGTTCTTACGCTGACACAGAAAAGATCTGGTCTTCGTGTTTTAATCAAAAACAAAAGGTGCCGTACAGTAGTGAATAACTTATTGAATTTATTACCAGTTTAGTGTTTTATGGTTCTGCAAAAGTGAAATAATAATAAAATTAACAATTCAACAAGATTTTCAAAAATGTTTAGTTAAAAATCTTCGTTACAGAATATATCCATGATCTACACCAATCCACGGCTCAACCGCAGAGTTACAACAACGCCGCTTAAGCGCTAACTCTAGTAGTAACTTACTGACCGATGCCAAAATTTGTAGCGCTAGTTTTCTGTGGCAGAAAGCAGAGATTCTGCCTACTATAAGTGCAAGTGCATGTGGTGTGTCCGAAAATACTGTTTATAAAATTATTAAAGAATAAAAGGATACTAACACATTAAAATCACCCGTGAAAAAAAGAGCATGACTATCGACGGTCGATAAATTGGATGAACTAGACAAATGTGCAATAAGGAGAAAAGTTCACATAATATATTTAAATAACGACTACCCGACATTGGACAAAATTATGACACTTTGCGAAGCTGACGAAGATATTCCTGTTTTCAAACGTACCACACTTCATAAAATAATGCACGAGCTTGGTTTCGATTTCAATAAATAGGATAGCAGAACATTGTTAGTCGAAAGAGAAGATATTGTTTTATGGAGGCGTAAATATCTGAGGCAAATAAAAGAATACAGAGCCGCTAATAAAACCATTTACTATCTTGACGAAACGTGGGTAAACGCCGGTCACTTGAAGACAAAAGTATGGTTGGATACAACGGTAAAAAATAAAAGACAAGCCTTTCCAGATAGCTTATCAGCCGGTCCAAAAGCTCCGACAGGAAAAAGTAAAAGATGGTCTACTAGTATTTGAATCTAAGTCTACAAAAGACTATCATGAAGAGATGGATGGTGAAAGATTCCTTAATTGGTTCATTAATATAATGCCTAAGCTAGAACCAGGAAGTGTGGTTGTCATGGATAACGCTCGCTATCATTCGGTAAGAGTTGAAAAAATACCAACAAGCAGCTGGAACAAGCAGCAAATAATAGATTGGCTGCAAAGCAAAAGCAAATCAATGGACATGACTTATTCAAGAAAAGAATTATTAATGAAAGTTGCCGAAATTGCCCCACAAAATAATAAATATTTAATAGATGAGACTACCAAAAGTAATGGCGTTAGAATTCTTCGCCTGCCGCCTTACCATATAACTTAATACAATTGAATTGGTTTGGGCCCAAATAAAAAATTATGTTGGTGCCAATAACACCACGTTCAAAATAAGTGACTTAAAAAAATTATTAGATGACGCAATAGCATTAATAGACGCTAATCGTTGGAAGAAGTGCTGCGACCACGTGATACGCGAAGAAAATACCATGCGGAATTTGGATGACATCATGGAACTTGCAGAACAAAATTCTTTCATAATTAATATATCTGGAGAATCTAGCGATACTGATTAGTGATTTAAGTAATTTTAAGAAAATTTGTTTCCATTAAACTTATTTATTTATTTATACTTTTTTGTACATAACAATACAGAAACATCAATATAATTAAAACTAATTAAAGTATGTACAATAGGCGGTCTTATCACTGAAAGTGATTTCTTCCAGACAACCTTTGCGCAGAGGATTGATGCAAACAAAAGTTACAAATAGAGGGGGGCATACAAAATGATAATAAAAAAAATACAATAATACATACAAACAAAAGTAAGTGAAAGTTATATATAAAATATCATATAATAAATGAAAAGAGTAAGAGAAAGGTAAAGTAATTTATCTAATAGCGTTCTAAATAATACCATTTAACAAGAATTTTGAAAGAGTGAAGAGATTTAGCACGACGAATATGGAGAGGTAAGGAGTTCCACAATCGCACAGCAGTTACGGTGAAGGATTTCTTGAAAAAGGAAGAAGAGTGCAAAGGTGTAGAGAGAGAAAGATTGATGGAGGATCGAAGGAACCGATTATGGGTAAGAGAAAGATACTAGAAACGGTTTTTTAAATAAAGAGGAGTAGAAGGATTAAACAGCACACTATACAACGCGGAGAGAATGTGAGTATTCCTGCGAAGGCGGATCGGGAGCCATTTGAGCTGTTTGCGAAATTCGGAGATATGATCATATTTGCGAAGCCCAAATATAAATCTAATGCATAAATTTTGAATGCGCTCAAGCTTATTAAGCTGCTCCTCGGTAATGTTAAGATAGCAAATATCAGCATAGTCAAGGATAGGCAGAAGAAGAGACTGGGCGAGCGTAACTTTAGTTGCTGTGGGAAGGAAATTACGTAATCTACGTAAAGAGCTTAACGCAGCAAACATTCTTCTACTGACCTCATTAACCTGTGAGGTCCAAGACATACAGGAGTCAAGATACAACCCCAGGTTTTTAACCTTGTCACTGTAAGGGATTGGAGTGCAGTCTAGTATAATAGGGGGTAGGGAAGACCAGTCAATTTTGCCAATTAATCTAGAACTACCCATGACAATGACCTGAGTTTTCTTAGGATTAATCGTTAAACCATAACATTTACTCCAATTCGAAATACAAGTCAGATCAGCGTTAATAGTGTCAACTTCTTTAGATAGATCTTCAAGAGAGGACTGAGTATAGATTTGGAGGTCATCAGCATACAAGTGGTAGGAAGAGGACAAATTATGACTTATAGAGTTAATGAAAATTGCAAAAAGGAGAGGAGACAACACGACACCTTGTGGTACACCAGCAGCTGTAGTAATCCAGGTGGAAAAAACCTCTTGCACCTGAATTCGCTGTCGGCAACCAAACAAGTAACTTCGAAACCAGTCAACTACGGTTGGAGATATGTTGAGAGAGCGTAGGATGCTTAACAAGATATCAAAATCTACAGTATTAAATGCGTTACTAAAATCAAGCAACGTGAAAATAGTAAGCTTTTGTTTCTCCAACTTAATTAAATGTTTGAATAAAAAAAGAATTTTTACTCCACTGTGAATACACCTTTACCCTGTAGTTGCACTGATGACTCACTATTTTCTTAACGCGAACGGACAATAGTGTAGAATACACCTATTTGAAGACAAATAATTCATATAGCGCTTCATATAATTTCACGCAATTTTCTTCAAACGGTTTCACCTACTACCTACGACATAACTATTAAAATGCATTGTTCAGCATGCAACAAAATCACTTGTAGTGACGAACAGCTTAAATGTATTGCATGCAAGAGATGTTATCATTACAAGTGGTATAATTTGGCAACATCTTTCTATAAAGATAATTTACATGAATTGAAACGATGATGGAAGTGCCAATCATGTAAGCAGGTAACGCGCCTGAAAGATGATAATACGCCTGTCCGCACGACTGATCACTTAGCCGCACTTGAATGCGATATGCAAATAAAATTAGATACTGCTACAAAAAATATCGCTAAAATGGAAACGGAAAAAACCACATTAGTACCGCAGATAAACAAAATTAAACAGTCGTATCTTAACATAAGAAAAAAAATAGTGGCTGTAATTTTGCAATACATTGTGTAAGTAAAGAAAAATGAAAATTTGGTTTCCATTATGTGCAATCTGTTAACAGAAATAAAGATATTTTTTAAGTGGTAGATCCATGCTGCAGCTAAATTGTGGTTGCAGTACGAATAGGTCGATTCGACCTAGGTAGGACCACGCTCTCACAGAATTCCAGCGTAAAATAGCAGCTATAAAGCTACTATTTTACGCTGCTGTGTTTCGTATGGTGAGTGTAGAGAACCGGACACCGGAAACTTTTTACTGGAAACGAGGCATTCCATCTCAGTTCTCAGGGCTGACAACATGCTGACAACGCATCTTCATTTTGATTCCTAATTAAAGATATACATGGGCCAAAGCATCCACTTATCACCAGGTGGATTTTTTTAAATAGAATAAGGATGAAAAAATTTAGTGAAACCAACATTAATGCTGTAAGGCGAGTTGCAAAAATTGATAAAAATTCAAAAAGGCCTTGTGGAATACTTGTAACTTCACCATCGGAGCACCACTGAGATAACATTATAAAAATAACAATAAATCTACCCACTTTAACTCTGCTCACCTCGGCGTATACGGAGAGGAGTGCATCGCTTATGTTTCAGAACACCTTTCACCAGAAACGAAACAGCCAAACATGCCGCATCAATGTTAACCGCCAAAAACTTGTCATATACTAAGTGATTTTTTTAATGTCCGGAAAAATAGCCTGTAACAGGAAAACGCAATAGAAGCCTATGGCACTAATATTTTACAATTTTTTTTTGCTTTTACATTAATATACTAAACTAACTATGAGAAAAGATGATAATTCAACTGCCATACATGTTAAAAATGCAAACACTCTGGATACTCTAAAATAATATTTTCTTTTGTTTCTTGTTTATTATTTTAATGTAACTTTTTATCTTTTATTAAACACTTAGTAATGAATTTATTAATGGATATTCATTACCAAAATGTAAATAGATACATAACATAACATAAACACTCACGCCTGTCACCCAGAGGGGTAGGCAGAGACTACAGACTTCCATTTAGCACGATCCTGACATACCTTTCTCGCCTCTTCCACATTCATATACCTACGCATACATGCTCGTCGGTTAAGGGTACTCTTAATTTGGCCCATTTTTAGTATATCGCCAATTTGGTCGACAAACTTCCGCCTAGGACGTCCCTTTCCGACTCTTCCATTCACTTCTGCAACATATATTTGCTTTGTCAGTCTTTCCGCATTCATTCTTTCTACATGACCAAACCACCGAAGCATTCCTTTCTTAATCCTGGTCACCGCATCATCTTGCAAACCACACTCTTCTTTTATCACACAGTTTCTCACCCTGTCACTCAGATTCAGCCCTAACATACTCCTTAGCGACCGCATTTCTACCGCATTTATTCTACTCTCGTGCTTCTTCTGCCACACCCAACTTTCACTACCATACGTTAAAGTAGGGACTAATACAGCACTGTGAATTGCCATACGTGCCTTTTTTGACACATTCTGACTTTTCACAATAGAGTGTAGAGCCCCATTTACTTTATTTCCTGCATTCACTCGTCGTTCAATGTCCTTATCATATCTCCCATCCCTGCTGAATACACATCCCAAATATACGAACTCATCCACTTGCTCAATTAACTCTCCTTCTATTCTTATTTCACATACCGTTTTGCTTTCATCTCTTTCAAAAACCATCACTTTCGTCTTACTTGCGTTCACTTTCATTCCCCTTTCTTTTAATGACCTGTTCATTAATGTAACCATCATTTGCAACTCGGCCGCCGACGACGCAAGTATGACTTGATCATCGGCGTACAAAAGGCATTTGATGGTTAACTCACCCATTCTTACCCCGCATTCTTCAACTTTCAAATTTTCCAAACAGCTGTCCATAAATAGGTTGAACAGCCACGGGGAAGCTACACAGCCCTGTCTGACACCTTTATGGATGCCAAACCAGCCCGAGTAGACCCCGTTGATTCTAACACAAGCACTCGAGTCCCTATACAGAGACTTTAATGCCTGTATCAAACCAGCGCTCAACCTAAATGCGTTCAGCGTTTGCCATAACACATCCCTGTCCACTCTGTCATAAGCCTTTTCCATGTCCATGAACGCACAAAAAACTCTTTGGTTTTTCGCCAAAAACTTCTCCGCGATCATGCGCATGGAAAAGACTTGATCTGTACACCCCATTCCCTTTCTAAATCCCGCTTGCACATCCCAAATTTTTTCATCAGTTTCTTTCATAACTCTTTCAATTAGTACCTTAGCATACAGTTTTCCCACAATGCTAAGAAGGCTGATACCACGGTAGTTTTTACAGTCCTGCTGTGACCCTTTTCCCTTATATATTGGGACTATCACGGCTTTGCACCAGTCTCCCGGTACCCGCTTTAGTTCCCAACATAAATTAAACAAGGTGTACAGCAGGCCTGCCACCACGTCCTCTCCAGCCCTTAGCATTTCGAGTGAAACTCTATCATATCCGGCTGCCTTACCTTTTTCTTTGCTTTCATTATTTCATCCATACTTATCTCCCTATCTCTTTCATCTTCTTTCGGAATTTCTATTTCATTTAGTTCACACTTCTCCTCACTCATAAATTCGCTTTCAAAATATTCCTTCCATCTCTTTAGACTCAACACTTCATCATTCAGGATACAGCCATTCTCGTCTCGTATCGCATTCAATCTAGGCTGTTTTGTATTTTCCCTGGTATTTCTTACGAGTTTCCAGAACATTTTAATATTTGCCTGGAATTTATCCGATATTCTTCTATCATTCCTATCCGTTCTTTCTTGCTTTTTCCTTTCAACTAATTCTTTTACTCTCTTATTTAAACGTTTAAACTCTGCCTTTTTTCTTTCATTCTCATCATTCTTACCACCAGAGTTACCAGCTTTGGTCGCTAGTAAATCTAGCCATGCTCTCTTCTTTGCTTCAACTTCCATACGTACCTCGTCATCCCACCATAACGTATTGTAACTTTCCTTTCATTCATTCTCTTACTAACACCACATACTTCGGTAGCTGCATCCACTAAACCTTTCTTAACATTATGCCACACATTCTCCAAGTCTAACTCATTCACACACAACTCATCCAAATTACATATATTTTCTCTCAGTCTGCATTTGTACTTGTCTTTCACATCTTCATCTTGTAACCTCTCAATTCTTATACGCTGTAACGCAGTGGTAGACACAGATGTCCTATGCCGCCAACGTCTGAATAAACCCCTAATTCGGCATAAGACCAGGTAGTGGTCCGTCCCTACGTTGGACCCCCGGTAAACCCTTGTATCCACTACTGCGCTCCTCGTTCTTTCATCCACAGTTATGGAATCTATCATGCTTCTATCATCACCTCTTTCCCAAGTGTACATGTGAATCTTCTTATGACGAAAGAAAGTGTTCGTCACAAAAAGATTCCTTTCCACACATACGGTGAGGAGGCTTTCACCATTCTCATTTATACTTTCATCACCAAACGTTCCCAATATCCTTTCATAACCAAGCCTCCTCACCCCAACCCTTCCATTAAAATCTCCTAGCATAATAATATTTTCATTTCCCTTACACTTCATTAGCACCATCCTTACCATTTCCCAAAACTGCTCCCGGATATAAGTGGGCTTAGACATGTCTGGGGCGTAGACCCCTAACACAAACAACTTCTTTAAGCCCACTTTCATTCGTATCCATAGCAGTCTTGGGCTTACACATTCATACTCTTTCACACATTGGCCCATTCGTTCTGAAAGGATGATTCCTACTCCCTGGCATGCCCGCTCGATCTCGTCTACACCAGACCAGTATGCGGTATACATGCCAAGTGCAGTGACATCCTTCCCCTTCCTTTTCGTCTCATTTACACATAATACATCTATTCCTCTATCATACATCATATCACATACTTCATCCATTTTATCATTCATTGCCCCACATACATTCAACGTAGCCAGACGGGCCTCTGCAATCCACTTTTCGCCTCTCTGGGAGACAGAACGTGACGGGTGGCGAACCTCGTCGCCGGTTTTCCTCCCGGAGATTCTTCGCACCCCTGCCCCATCAAAGGGGCGCCGGGAACTCGGGGCCATTTCTTTTACTTTTTGCCTCATGGTGCGAAAACTAGGGCGTGGCATATTTTACGCCGCTACCACACGGCGAGTAGCCGAGTCTGTTCTTTCGGCTTTGTCGCTCTTTTAGCACCACCCGGGGGAAACGTGTAGGGTGGGCCTAGGATTAGGTGGTCGAAGCCTACGGACGCGAGCGACTTATCCCCCATGTAAATAGAATCAGGACGAAAGTCACTGATATTTATTTCAATACTTTAAGGTGTAATTTACTGTATTCAGAAGAGACCGTTATGCAAGGTGCGTTTCTAAGCATGATAACGGCAGTGTATTAATTGCTGCTAAGGACAAATTTCATGTATTAAACAAGCCAGTTGGGAATGTGAAGTTGAAGATCTTTGGTTGTCTATACTTCCGAGCAATATTTCCTATCGAAAGTTCCACTTATGTTTATGTTATCTCCCTCCCGATATTTCTCGCGACCTTTTGCAAGTCTTTTACAACAACGTGGTGAGGATAAAGACACATTCTTACTTATTGGCGATGTTAACACCCCACATCTGAGTTGGTCTCCTCATCTAAATATTTTACTCATAACTTTTTCATACAAGAAAAAGTAGCGCATCTATCATAATACAAACGTCATATCAAAACACGGTTTTAACCAGGGTCGGATTTCGTAGTATAATTATTCTAATTGTACCATTATTTCATAGTTTGTAGTGCATAGTATCGTATTAATACTATGCGAAAATAGCATAATTTTACCTAGAGGTCGACTTGTGTTATTATAGGGTCCTTTTACATTTTAATATTTTTTTACTAACCCTACAATATCGAAAATTTCTGTACCCTACAATACGTGGTAGAACCATGTTGCAGTTACATTAGAAGTATAGTTGTAGCACGAATGGGTCGGCTCGACCGGGGAAGGACCACGCTCTCACAGAATACCAGCGTGAAATAGTAGCTTAATGCTGCTGTATTTCGTATGGTGAGTGTAGAGAACCGGAGACCCTTTTTACTGGATACGAGGCATTCCATCTTAGTCCTCACGGGTGACAACGCATCTGCGTTTTGATTCGTAATCAAGGATAGATGTGGATGTCTATGGGCCACAGCAAACACTTACCATCAGATGGACTGTGTGCTCGTTTGTCACCATATCCTATAAAAAAAATTGTACATAAGTACCGCGTTTTTTAATAAAATTAGAATTAGCTCCCTTTCTGGTCAATCAATACTCGATCGATCCTTTTCTTTTGTACTCTTTTCGTTTTATCCTTATTGAATATAAAATACATTAGGTACCAATATTCGAAATTTAACTTACAGTAAGTTCTTTAGACAAAAATTAAACAGAAATAAAAATAATACCGTCAAAAACCGAAACGCCACATGGGAAAAAGAAACATGAAACGTCAAACGTGATATAATTTTTTAAAAATAGTATAATTTTATTTTCCATGTACAATATTTTTGAGGATCAGAATCCAACCCTGGCCTAATGCTGGTAACGTAACTAAACTAACCGTAAAATTAAATTAAAAATGCGTTTATATAATAATTTAATTGGAACAAAATGAATATAAGGTTATTTACCGATGATACGATATCCCATGTTTTTTTTTAATACTTTGTATCGTAATTTTTGCATTCTTTTACCATGCAACTAGACATATTTGTGACAGAAAAATCTGTCCTGCGCGCGCACCACAATTTGCGTTGGCCCTAAACTGTAATTTTAGGGCCAATGCATTGGTCCGTTTTATTTGTTCGGCCGGCCTGGTCCTTACGCTAGTAATATATAAGTTAATGATATTATAACAATAAATTTATTGTATTATGTAATTATGTACTGCATTAATATAAAACTGATGTGTCAACATATTAAGGATAACAATTTTATTAGTTAATTTATTATTTTATATCGGATTATTTATATATTTTAATTAGTAATGTTGTTTATTTACAAAATCTATTATAATGTGAGTTTTGTTAATTAAAAGAAGACAAGAAATTAGAAAATGTACCTCTATAAATATACTTGCAAAAATATTACACTGAATTGCTTCAACCGATTAATTTCTATGTTAATGTGTGTGAAAAAACCTTATAACAGCTTGCTGCAAGACACAAGCCTTTTTTACTTTATTTACCATGGTGGCCACCGTTGGCAGGTAGATAACCACAGTTTTTTTAAGTTGTTACAAGGAAGACACTGCTGCACCTATTGTTTCCCTTGTCGCCTCTTCCGACACCCACGAGATGATGTGCGATAGTAGATATTCCTATACCGCCACCTATACGGTCAATATCCATTAAATATTTTATATAGAATAAGAGTGACCGACGAGTACAAGCATGATAAGTGAACTTCACGGTCAATATAAATAATTTTTTAAGTTTATTTCAGTCAAAGTCCACCTGATGGTAAGTGGATATTGTGACACATCTTTATCAATTCTCGATTATGAATTAAGATGCAGATGCGTTTTCACACCTGAGGGCTAATATATAATTCTTAGTTTCCCGTAAAAAAGGTATCCGGTTCTCTACACTCACCATACGAAACACAGTAGCATTAAACTGCAATTTTAAGCTGATATTCTGTAAGAGAGCAGCCCTTCCGTCGAGCTGACCCATCGTACAACAACCATCGTATAGCTCTAAGGAGACCCGAATCACATTGTTTCAACTACAAAGACTGTTTGTACTTTGTTTGCAAGCCATAACAAATTGTTAGCATTTTATTTAGTACTTTTGTTTTAAGTATGAAAAGAAACCGCATTAAAAGGAACATTTAAATCACCGTGAAGTGTATCACTTTCGTCAACAAGACGCACGGATAACTAATTATGCATAACATGCACTGGGCTATTATTTTGTTCTTATATAAATAACTGAAAACCTTTACTGTTGGAGAGAAGTACTTATAATGCTTATATTTTTCATACAATAAGGATAACAAACAAGCACACAATTACCTGATAGTATGGATGCTGTGGCCCATAGACACCTACATCTAACCTCTATTAGGAATTATAGTGTAGATGAGCTGTCAACCCTGATGACTTACATAGAATGCCTCGTTACTAAGAGTAAAGAGTGTCCCTACTTATATATATATATATATATATATATATATATATATATATATATATATATATATATATATATATATATATAGTATAATATAAGTGTATGTGTATCTGTGTATGTATGTATGTATATATTAGTGTCTCTTTTTTATTTTTTATCTATTTTCTATAATAACAATAACACCAAAATGTATTAGCATTAAAGATTCATATGTGCGTGTTTGTAAGCGTAATTATGTATGTCTTTTGTACGTATATACATCTGTATCTGTATTTGTATATATATATATATATATATATATATATATATATATATATATATATATATATATATATATATATATATATATATGTACGTCATGAAGGTAATATTATTACTTCAATTAATTTGTTACTGTTTAGTAATAGTTCTTACCGATTTTATTTTGTATTGTATTAGATTTACAGTGTTATGTTTGGTTATCTACTTTGGGGATAACTATAATTGGCTTTTTCATGTTTAATTATTTAAGTAATATTGTTTAAGTATTAATAAGCTGTTGTTATCTTGAATAAATAAATAAATACTTCTATACTCATAGAAAACTGAACAGCAGCATTAAGCTGATATTTTACGGTGGTGTTCTGTGATGGCATGGTCCTTTTCCGCTCAAGCTGGTCTACTCACATACCATAAGAACTACCATAAGAAAGCTGCAGTGTGTCTTTTCTACGTTCTAATATGGAAGTGTACATTCATGTTATTCATTTCTCGGAACACTTATAAGATATTACCAAATGTTCTAGTTTCACAATTTGTACGTATTGTGTGACAGAAATCACAAAATCTGGACAGTTTTGATATGATAAAAATTTGTTTTGCAACGGTAGGTGGTACTCTTGTGGAGTTTATCTTCGTTAGATTGTGTTTCTAATTTTAAATTTATGTTGCCAAATAAACATTTAGTACTAGAGCAATTTTCGTCAAACCATTCTTGAGCTTTTAAATCGTAGTAATTGTGGAAGTGATATTATAGTCATCACTGATAAGCTCTGCTATGAAAACTCTTGTTGATGGTCAAATTTAGCTAGCGCCATATTTTATAGTGACTGCCTTTCCTTTATTATTTTATTGTGATTACTTTTATAGTAATTAGTTAGCAGATAGTTGACTGCCTCGTTGGTCTGGTGTTCGTAAATGCGAATGTTGATCATGTGGTCCTGGGTTTGATCCAGGGTCGGGTATAAAATCAGCCATTAGGTTTTTCTGACAAGAAATACTCAGTTCCAACCCGGATTCACAAAATTGAAAGTGTTTCACCACTGTGTCTCGGAAAGTACGTAAACTCGTCCCTTCTGCGGCTGATTATACTACGTTCAAGTCGGATTGCCGCCCCACCGGAAAATGAGAACGAGAGAATAGTGTATCACTGTTAGTGAATACACTCGTTCATTATAATCCTATGCTGGCAGATGGCTCGACTCCAAATCCGCCAAAATCAGCATTTTTCTCTTTCTTAAAATCCGCTAGATGTCCCTAGGTACATTTTTGTAGGTACTATCATTGGGCTAACTGAAAAATCTAGCCAAATCATATACAATGAATAACTTAGTGTCTACAAATTCAGAAAAACCTTAAAAAGAGCGGACTCTATTTCATATAAATCAGTTAATTATAGTGTAGGTAAATGACATGACAACCAAGACAAAAATTGTTTATGTACAAAATGAAAGAATATTGTAAAAAATAAATCTTTACCAAGTTTAAACATCTTATTAAAAATAAAACAATTAGCTCAGTACGTTTTTGTACCTGAATTTCAAAATCAATAGCGAAGTATGGATCCAGAAATATTCTGTCCGTGCGGAATGTTATGTCACACACAACAATCACAAAATAAGAACTCTAAAGAAATGAGCCTGCGGATTGAAACATTGGTAACATGAGCAGTATTTTTATTTCACTCATTAGTACTTACTACTTATCTTCACGCACAATCCCTAACGGGGTAGCCAGAGAGAACAGATCGCCAAGTGTCACGATCCTTACATACCTCTTTCGCTTCTTCTTCTCACTCTTGACCTTCCCCTCTTCGAGTAATTTGCTCACATGGTCTTCGAAAGTTAGTCTCGGTCTACCTCGACACCTTTTAATATTTACTTTCGCCCTATATATTTTCTTCACCATTCGGTCTTCACTCATTCGCTCAACGTGCCCAAACCATCGGTGTACGCCCCTATCAATTTTTGTGATAATGTCATCTTTAAATTCTGCCATATTGCGAATCTCTTCGTTTCGCTTTCGATCGGCTATGGTAACGCTGCACATTTTACGAAGAGATCGCATCTCCACTGCATTCAACTTCTTTTATGCTTCTTCTGGCATACCGAGGTTTCGCTGCCATATAACAAAGTCGGCACCAACACTGCGTTATGTATTGCAAGGCGTGCACTCTTCGCTGTGTGTAGTGGTAGTAATAAAAGAAACATGATAAGTAAACGAACGACATTGAATTGTTATTTTTTGTTAGGGAATTCCCGTGAAATTATACTACATATACAGTGCTACCAGCGGTAGATTACAAAATTGGACATACGATAAAAGTAAATAATTTATTTGAAATGAATTACTTTATAAAAAAAGTCGCCATCTCAAAACTCCAAACGTCGCTAGAAGTCGCTAAATAATTGTTTCTCGCTAAAACAATTTTTTTATCCGCTAAACATTGTTAAAATCCGCTAGATCTAGCGAGAAAGTCGCCAAAACAGCAATACTGGCTGTGGTCGAAATTAGGTCTGGATAACACTATTATTATTATTGAGATTTAAATTTAAATATTTGTATGTTTCAAATTTGAATTCATAATGTACTACTTCATTAAACTACATAAATATGGTTTTGAACAATGATTTCTTATATTTACGCGAATAGCACACGCATTTAGTTTTTAACTTTTTTAATTCCCGACCTTTCACACACATTACAACACCCATGGTCACAGAGGGAACTGAAATATTTGACATTCTAATGTCTTAGTTGACGAAGGCTACCTGAATATTTTTACTATTAATTTTTCATCTGATTTATGTTGAGTAAGTTGAGCAGTTTTTGTAATATCCCGCGAGAGTTGCATAAGGATATAAACGAGCAGTGTGCGCTTACTGCGTTGCGCCCTCCTTTCTGCCAAGGAGGGTCGCGTTCGTATACGGCTTAGAGATCTCTAGTCAGATCGTTAAGCCATTTCCTAAAAGGCGGTGTTTAGTGGGTAAAAGTCTCCACATAACCACGCAGCCGGCTGCGTGGTATGCTATGAGCATTCACCGCCTCCCTCCCCCGCTTTCCGGAGGGTTGCCCATATTTGCTTCGGGCGCAAAAAAAAAAAAAAGCTTACTGCGCACCACAGCCATGGTACTACCTGGAAAAAATACGGCATCATATTCTCGGGCAACTCTACCGAAGTACACGCGGGTTTTTAAAAATTTGCCTCAGAATTATCACATTTGTAACTCAAAGAGATTCATGTTGAAGGTTGTTGAAGTTAGATAGATAGAAAAATTAATTGTAACGTGCATGTAAATTTTTGAATTATGTCGCTTCGTTATGAAAATATCTCATTATTTCAAAAGAATTGGAGATAGACCTAGTCGATACGCCGCAAGTCTCCGTAGCTATAATCTGGTTGCTTCTGCCACACATCTCATTTTATTTGAAAATGACCTAGTACATGGCTTATGGGTTTTTAATCATATACCTAATACTGTGAAAACCTTCCAGAACCATAAATTTGAATTAGATGGTAAGAAATTCTGATTGTAAAAAGCTATTATACTTAATTAAAATGAATATTTCAACGATAAATTATAAATTAATTTTAATTACTTTGACGCAGTTTTTTTATTTCTATTTACTTATTTGCCATTGGTAATATTATTATCATCGATCCCCTGATAGATGGAGTGTGATGGGAGATGGAGTAACCTAGTAAGACGTGCAAGAAATCGATGGATACAGGTGGCTCAGGATGATCAAAAGTTGAGATATAATACATTATACATAATATATTTAGGACAAATATATGTAAGTGATACCGTGGAATACATGTAATCATGAAACAAATGCATTCCGAGCAAATTAACGTTGGGGAACATGAGGAATCCCATACGCGATCAGGACCGTCGGCAAAATGCTAGTAATCATCGTAATAAACGCGACTAGAAATACTGAACTTTTGCTAGCATTCTATGAATAGGTTACGGGGTAATATTAATTGTAATAAGTGTAATTTAGGGCGTGGCGTTCGTTATAAGTGCCCGGCGATGTAGTGAAATGTTTCCGATGTGATTAAAGTAAGTTACTATGCAAAGTATTGTGAAGATGTTGTAGGTAATCTCTATTTTTATCTTTTATTTTATTGAATAAGGGGACAAACAAGCACATAATCCACCTTGTGGTAAATGGATGCTGTGGCCTATAGACATCTACATCTATCCTACTTTGCGCATCAAAATGCAGATACGTGGTCAGGCGTGGTGACTAGGATTGAATACCTCTTTTCCAGTAAGAAATCGTTCTCTAGACATACCATACGAAACACAGCAGCATTTTATGCTGGTATTCTGTGAGGGCGTGGTCCTTCCCCGGTCGAGCCGACCCATTCATACTAAAACCATAATATATCTGCAGCGTGACTATACCGCGTATAACGTATGTAATAAAATTAACCTCTCAAATATCAAGCGGTCAAATTTGACCGCATCGATATTCCGTCAAAATTCAAGCGGTCAAAATATGACTGCACTCACCCCACAGCTTAACCTTATCTTAACCTTAACTTATCTTTAACCCATAAAAACTTACCGTATAGAGAATACTTTTCTATGAAGAAATTTAGCATTATAGAATGGATATGAAAATTTCTGTGAAATAAAAAGTTAGTTATCCTAAAGATATTTATTTATAATCTAGTTTCATTCCGTATGCCATTTTCGCGTGAATGTTATGGTGTTGATTTTTGAATTTTTCTAGTGTTTTATTATAAATATAATAGTATATATATAAAATTATATTAAAAGTTTTTGTGTGAATATAATTTATCTTTTTACGTAAATAATTTCAAATAATATATATCGAAATAACTGTGATTTTCACGCTGCCGACCTTAGCTTAATATGTTTTTTTGTTATCAAATGACAATTAAATCTTTTTGTAATGAAGTAAAACCTTACTTTTGTTTAGACCACAGGATAGAAAATTTTGTATAGGTAATGCCAAACTTCTTCCTACAAAAGTAGTCTCTAAATATAAGTTTTAATGGTTTTAGGTGACGTTGGTCGGTGCGGTCGCATGCGACCGCTCGGGATTTGCCGGGCGCATGCGACTGCATAGAATTTTTATGGTGATTGAAGGGTTAAATTATAATATTGTAAAAGTAAAGAGAGACGGTAGTCTAAGTATCAGTCGTAATAATAATCGATATATTATCATGTATGATGTTAACAAAAGAATAAATTAGTCTTAACTTACGCGTCGTTTTACTTTAACTATATTCCATTACATTGTTTTTGAACAGATAACTCTCAATACTATGAATAATTTCGTCGTACGGGAATATTCGAGGTGTTATTGCAAAATTCATGTCTTTCGATAGTGCCGTGAGTGTTGTAAAGTGCTCGAAACGCCAGGTAATAAATAAAATTAAAAAATAAAAAAGCCTTTTATTTTCTGTAAATTTACATTACTTATAATGTATGCATGTGTTAGCTTGGTTTACTCTATGTTATTTATTTATTACTCACTTAATATAAATTTATCTGTATCTAAAGTATATGTACCTATATGATAATTACTTATTTAACACTATTTATCTAACTAATGCTTTACATAACTTTATTGTGTAGTATAAGCTTTCATACATTCAAAAGTTTACATTTATATATTTACTTATAATATATCTATAACTATTTTGATAATAATATATTTATTTGCCTAATCTTATTTTTATTTAATCTACCGGAACCCCAGGATGGGTAAAGGCCTCCTCTAGTGATGCCCATTTGACTCTGTCTTGAGCTACTTGTCTCCAGTTTGGACCAGCCATTGTTTTAATATCATCTTCCCATCTTGAAATAGGTCTCCTTCTTGTTCTTTTGCCTATTGGACCATGCCAGAATGTTACTTTTTTGGTCCATATAAGATCAGTTAGCCGCGCAACATGTCCTGCCCACTTCCATTTTAATTTTTGTGCGTAGCTCAGAGCGTTTGTTACTTTAGTTATTTTTCTTATTTTTGTATGTCGTATTTTATCCAGTTTCCTTATCTTTAGCATACTTCGTTCGAGTCCTCTCTGACAGACGCTGATCTTCTTTCTTGTCATCAGCCCTTTACAAGTCCACTGCTGAACATAGGCTTCCCCTTCTTTCTTGTGTCAGCAGTGAATTTCCACGTCTGGCAACCATATGTCAAACAAGGCAAGAGCTCGAGTTCATAACTTTTGTTTTAATAGCTTATGGCATATTGCTTTTAAAAATGTCCTTGAGACTCCAGTATTTGTTCCAGGTTAATTGGATTCTTCTTTCTATTTCTAAGTTCTTATTTTTCCTGTCAAAACTAATACTTTTTCCCAGATAGACATATTTTTCAACGTATTCCAATGGTTTGCCATTGACTAATATTGGTCTTTTAAAGCTATTGGTCATTGTCCTAGTCTTTGTAATATTCATTTCTAGTCCCACTTTTACACTAGCTAGGTGTAGGTTTTCTACCATGTTCTGTAGCTGGGAGGATGACTCTGAAAATAGTACTAAGTCATCTGCGAACCTCAGGTGGCTTAAGTAAGTGTCATTTATGTATAGACCTCGTTTGCTCCAGTCTAGCTTGTTTATGATCGCCTCGAAGACGGCTATAAATATTATTGGAGACAGTGGATCACCTTGTCTAACTCCCCTTTCTATTGGGAAGCAAGGGCTTGAGGTTTCTAGTTTGATTTTACCCTCATTGTTGATATATATGGATTTGATGATTTTTACATATATTTCCTCCACTCCTTGTTCCTTCAGGCTTTTAATGTAATATAAAATCTATTTTATTAGTTAATAGAATAATGGCCGGTTTTTGAAAGACTGATCAAACTCAGATTTCAACTGAAATTTAATTAAAAATTTGGCTTTGGGTACTTTCCACGTTATTTTCATGCCAACCATTAAAATTACTAATGCATCATTAGCTTTATTGGAATTATCGGATATAACATCAAACCCGCAGTCGATATAGTCATAATCCCTTTGGCTACTAGCATGGTATTCCATCACCTGCTTAATTTTCATTTCATCCATGACCAAGGTACAATAATTTTTTATCAGGGTTATTTTAATGACGTTAATGATTTTTGAGTAAACCCTGGTCGGTTATTGATGATCCTGTGCACTTAATCAATGTCCGCGGTTCGGGCAAACATGTTCCAAAAGTTACATACATATTACACAGCGACAGGCTTTTCGTTAATAATCAAGTGTTAGAACGAAACATCTTAACCACTCCTTGTTCCTTCAGGCTTTCCCAGATGCTTGGCCGCCAGGTAATAAAAAATAAAAATAAAAAGTGATAAAACCCTTAAATTATTTTTATTTCGTGTCTTTTTGAATGTCATGTTGTTGGTTGCTTAGATAGCAGTTACATTACGGATAAGAAAATCATTTGCAAATATATTTTTATACTTCGATATTAATAAACTTTAACAGTACTAATTATAAAACTAAAACAAGGTTATTTTACTGGAGCTGACTCACAGTTACATTGCCATTGAATACATAAAGAACAATTTATAAAAAGGTCAAATATTGCATACTGATAATATAAGTCAAAGTGACTTTATACCTAGGTTTCATTTACAGCATTTTGAAGTCTACTGCTGTACATAAACCTTCCCAAACATTCCGTTACAAGAGGGTTATAGCAATAGTTACCACGCTCAACAGGCGGGTTTTAAGCCGCTGTTTTTTTTATTATTTTGAGTCTTTATACTAACTGCGGCACTGACATCCACGTAGACATATCGTTTTATTACGTTGTAAATAAAACGATATGTCTTACCTGGTTTGACGAGTGCCTCCCGCCCTCCTTCAATTGTGTAATCCACGATGACGGGGTGAAAGCACCGGACTTTTCATACGTGGTAGAGCCATGCTGCAATTATATTAGTAATATAGTTGTAGCACGAATGGGTCCGCTCGACCGAGGAAGGACCACGCTTTCACAGAATACCATCGTAAAATAGTAGCTTAATGCTGCTGTGTTTCGTATGGTGAGTGTAGAGAACCGGAACCCTTTTTACTGGAAACGAGGCATTACATCTTAGTCCTCACGGGTAACAACGCAACGCATTTTGATTTGTAATCGAGGATAGATGTAGATGTATATGGACCGCAACAACCACTTACCATCATGTGAACTGTGTGCCAGTTTGTTACCCTATCTTATTAAAAAAAACTAACTGCAACGCTGACATTCGCCTAAAAAATACTACAACGTCATAAAACGATACATCTTACCTGGTTTAAAAAGCTCCTTCCGCCCTCATTCAATTGTGTAATCCAGGATAGCGGGGGAAAAACCGCCGCCAACCGTCCCCCGGTGTGAGTGCTCCATACAGGTTGTGCAGTTTACACAGCGCTTGGTGCGCAAAGCACTCTTCTCCCTGAATGTCAACAAGTCGATTAGACCTATTGGAGTTCCCACATTATGCTGAAGACGTGTGCTCTTGAATTAGCAATGTTACTAACGCGTCTTTTCTGGTATTCCTACTGACTAGGCGTATTCACGAAGTCGTTAATAAGTCTAAACCTTAAGTGCTCTGGAGAATTATTTGGATTAATTTCAGCTGCGAATTTCACCAACGCACATTTTGACAAAAGTCACGTTCCCTTCAACATCATATGGATGCTTGGCGATCCACTACTGTGCGATTTACGAGGAGTTTTCTTTCTCGCACGACTGCTTTGTGAAATTGTTTACCACCGGCAATTTCCTTACCGATACGACTAAACTAAGTGACCTTCAAGAAACAAGCTTACTTCTTTTTAAAGGCCGGCAACGCATCTGCAAATTCCACTGATGTTGCATTTGTTCGTGAGCGGCAATCGAAACTTACCATCAGGTGAGGCGCATACTCGTTTGCCTACTCTTCTATAAAAAAAAGAATATTGAGTTAGTTAGGGCTTCAGAGATTGCGACAAGTTCCGCCTGCATATTGCATAATATTATGTCAATGTCTATTTTTAACTTAAATCTAATATTGTACTGTTGGACATAAAATACTGAACCAATTTCACTTCAATCCTTAGATAATAATCAAAAATCTAAAAAATTAAAACAACTTTACATCGATGGCTACTAAAATCAAAGCTTAATTATTTTTAAATAAAATAACTACAGGTTTGGCTTTTAAATGATTCGAGTAAACTTATTCCGCTTAGATCGGAACAAAAGTAATAATTAAAAATCTAAAGGTACCTCGGATTAATTTTGACATCCGGGTATCAAATCCCTGGTCTCCCGTGACCATTTCATTTTGAAAATAAATAAATAAAACGTGATAAAATCCGTAAAAATAGTTTTATTCGATCCGATTTATATTCTTTGGATCCCGATTTATTTTTTCAGTCTGGATATTTCCAGCCATTAAAATAAGCCTTTCCGAGGCGACTGACCCGAAAATATTTTTGGGCGAGCTTCAACTTCTATCCATCACTTCGCAGCAACCTCACAAAACAATTAAATTAAACAAAACTCTCTTGCTTGAACGAAAGCACATTTCGTTCAACTGTCAAATGAATATAATGAATCAATCCAAGGTTCGCAGTGATAGGGAGACTCTTGGAGCCCCGTCGTTGCAGCTACGGGCCCTACTAAGCATACATCGTATTATTGCGCGCTGACGACGCGCGTTTTCCAAGTCTATCAGTAATTAGATTTACATACAAAAAATTTAGTTTTTAAATATTCTTGATTAGAATTCGCCGAATACGAATATTCAGTAAATGTCTGCTATTCGGCGAATACGAATATTCGTATTCTTATTCGTTGCATCACTAATTTTAAGGTGCTCAGTCTGAGGTATTATAGCGTGTATAGTTCTAAAAAAAAGTTATATCTTCTTTCTTCATCTTCATTAAACTGTTGTAGGGAGGATTTGCCTTGTGGTGCCTTGTAGTTGCAGCATTAGGGAGTCCATCACCTTATTTCATTCCGTAGATGTCATAAGAGGCGACTATAGAAAATACCAGAAAAACCCTAAAGGTTCCGATTGATGTCAGTTTAACCAATTTGTTTAAATCAGATTTTAAATACACAGAACGGCAATGGGTAACATTAATTAGCCTACCAAGCATGATGATTAAAAATATTTATGTCGAAAAGCATTACTTATATTTGTTTTATGTCCATCATCCTTCACCTTCTCCACTTCACCTAGAAGGTAATCTGATAAAATTTTTAGAATATTATGCACCATCTATTAAAAGAATCATTGAGACTATTGAGGGTAAGTAAATCCTCTGGAATGAATTAAGTAAAATATATAATTTTAACACTGCTTTATAGAAATTTCAAACCGGGCTCAGTAGATTTTTTTTGTATTATAAGAAAGGTTTTATATACGAAATATTGCACTAAATGCTGCGTACTTTGAAGGTGAACGCTAGTAATATATAAATCAATGGCATAATAGTATATTTCATTACGAGTGCGGAAAGCCTATCATTGCAAAGAGTTCCGACAAATGTCTACCCGAATCGAGGCGTAGCCGAAGGTGAGGGTTGACAGTCGGAACAAGTTGCAATGACGGTTCCGCCGTTGTACTGAACAACATTTTAATACAGTTGCAAAAAATGAAGCAATTTAATAAAATAATAAAAACACAATAAACTCAACTAACTTAGTTTTGGGTATTCACTTACATCCAAGATGTTCCTTATTTTCGGCATACTTTTCATCATCGAAAACCTCGACCATAACGTAGAAGGTTTTAATTTTGCTGAGAGTTCGGAGAAGTATGCCAACATAACATTTTCTGAAAAACTATTTTCTTTTTCTCTTCTCTCCAAGCAAAAATTCGTCATATGTAGACATTGAAGTAATATGCACTTACGTACTAGAACAGCTATCTCAAACAAAAAATGTACGCTACACTGTGTTCGTGCGGTTGTTTTTTTATCATTGAATAAACACAGGTAGGATGATCCGTAGGTAATAGTAGATTGTATTGTTAAATAGGTAAATCATATCGAGAACCATATTTAATTTTTGTCATTTATTTTGTATATCATATTTGCTTATTTAATATAATATTACATAATATTATATTACAATTACATTTTAATGATATTTTTAACTAAACATTTTAAAAGGTATCTATGTCAAATATAAAAAAGCATACTAAATGTATGTTTAACAAAACTTATTAACTAGAAATTTAAATTACAAATATATTTATTTAAATTAGAATAAGAGTCGTTCATAAATACTGGGCAAGCGAGAGTTAAAAATGGACGAATTTATTCCACCTTTGACTTTGAGGTGGAAACCTAAAAATAAATAAAAGAATAATAAGCAGATTTAAACATGAAAAGATTAGCCTAATTATAATAACTCATATATGTTTCTACAAAAAAATGTTTATAATAATATATTCGTCCTATACTTAAGTACCCACAGAAATGTCGCATCTGAACATACTAATTTCATAATCTATATTCCATGATACTCTTACTTTGGCCCATTTTTAGTATATCGCCAATTTGGTCGACAAACTTCCGCCTAGGACGTCCCTTTCCGACTCTTTCATTCACTTCTGCAACATATTGTTACGCGCTCAAGTCAACGGCACTAGCGCCATCTAGTCTCGAACCGAAGAACTAAACTTCTTGAAGTCGAAACACGAACTCTCGATACCTTGCGCGTGTTTACTTGAATATTCTAGATATTTCGCTGCTAATTTATATAAATAGGCGCTGCAAGATGCGATCGGGGAAGTATTGGAGTTGGCGACACAAGCGAAGCTTCGGAGTGGAATAAAGTGAATCAGTGTGATTAATTATTAGTGTTTTTAACTTTAATTAGTGTAAAGTGAATAAAACTGTTAATTTAGGTAAATCTATCGGCAATTTTTATTGTCACGAACCTCAGGCCGAAGCGGAATAAAGTGAATCAGTGTGATTAATTATTAGTGTTTTTAACTTTAATAGGTGTAAAGTGAATTAAAGTGTTAATTTAGGTAATTCTATCGGCAATTTTTATTGTCACGAACCTCAAGCTCGTAACAATTGGTGTCAGAAGTGGGATAAAATCATGCCGATTTTACCTAAGGAGGAAACGGAGGGTGTCCGTACCCGAAGCCAACGCCAGCAGGAGACGGACCAACGAAGATTTGGTGGTGCAACGCCGCAGAAGTCGGAGGGCCAGCCACCGGCTGCAGGCCCGTCGGTAGCTCCTACATCTGCAGCATCTGACTTAGGTGCTCTGATGGTGATGCTGCAGCAGCTGCGGGGCGGACAGGAGGAACAGGCTCGCCGACAGGAGGAACAGGCCCGTCTGTTGAAAGAGCAGCAGGAGGAACAGGTTCGCCAACAGGAGGAACAAGTTCGCCGACAAGAGGAACAGGTCCGTCGATTGGAAGAGCAGCTGCGGGGCGGACAAGAGGAACAGGTCCGTCGTTTGGAAGAGCAGCTGCGGGACGGACAGGAGGAACAGGTCCGTCGGTTGGAAGAGCAGCTGCGGGACCGACAGGAGGAACAGGTCCGTCGGTTGGAAGAGCAGATGCTCCTCATGAAGGATCTTCACGCTACCTTCGGGAAGGAGATCAAGGAGGTGAAGGATAGGGTTTCTCAGCATGACAACCGCCTGTCAGAAGCTGAAACCCAAATCGCGAAAGCTGAAACCCGAATCGAGAAAGCTGGAACCCGAATCGACCAAGTAAACAATCGGGTTAACAACGTAATGGCTGACATGAAGAAATCACTGGACGAACTCAAACTTGGAGATGGAGCTACAGCTCCCGTAGTAGTGTAGCTACTACGGGAGCTGTAGCTCCATCTTCCTTCCTTCACTACGTGGGTTCAAGGTGCCACCGTTCGACGGTACCTCTTCCTGGTCAGCCTACAAAATCCAGTTCGAGGCTGTTATGAAGGCGAACGGCTGGAATAAAAGTCAGGCAATGACTGCTTTCACACTAGGCCTGCGCGACCAGGCCTTAACAGTTCTGGAAGCTCTCGGTGAGGAAGTGACTTATGAGCAACTCCCTGAGGCATTGGAGGCGAGATATGGCGACGCTCACCTGGAACACGTCTTTCGTGCGCAGCTTTAAGATCGCGTGCAGCGCATCAACGAAACCTGCAGCAGTGGGCTACAGCAGCAGGTAATATTACACAGTACACACGTTATGCTGACGCGGTGCCTCGTGGTTGTCGTAAACTGATGCAACGCTGCAGATTGCCTAGATTAGGGCTGCGTAACATAGGTACTATGTATTCTAAATAGGTATTTACTTACCATAGCTAGTTAGCTATTAATAGACCACAGGCAACCCAACAACTCCCCAAAAGAATATGCCAGCCAGTGTCAGGATAACTGCTTTTTCGACAGCGCGATGTTGATGTGCGTGGGGCTTTTATATAGGTTAATTAAATAAATAAAAAATGTTAGTCTGTAAATTGTTTATTGATTGTTTGTGTTCAATAGCGGTTTCCAATATTCTCTTAGTACTTAGAAAGTTATCAACAATAGGCATTGTGTCACTGCAGGGACAAGCACAAACGTCTATCAAAATAGTAACGTATATAAACGGAAAACTAACAGCACATACTTCCTTACAGAAGTCCAAAGAACACGTCTAGACAAGGTAAGTAATTAGAAGAAAACTACAATTTAGAGATCGACTGTACTATTTTATTTAGCAGTAGTTACCCTTCGGGTACGGAATCCTAAAAAGTACTTAGTTGTCCACTCACATCTGTATGATTCTTTCTTCAAAGGACCATATTAGCCTGGTTCTCGTATGACATGACCAATGTAATACCTGGACTTACCTCGGGTAATCGGGATCGGGTGCTTCTTCTCAGTTTGATGTTTTTGTTGTGTTAAAGTGTTTTTAAAAAAAAAACAACTTACAAAACAAACTTTATTTATCATTGACTGCCCTTCTTAGATTCTTATGTACTTACATAAATTACATTAGGTATATTAGGATATGAGATTCCTATACGTAAGCACGATTATCGAAAATCTAAAAATTACCTATTCTAATTAAATTATTAGACAATTTTAAGATTTTCGATAATCGTGCTTATCTATGAGATGTTTTCGTTAGTTAGCAAATTAAAGTGGTTAAGTACCTAATGTACTACCTGTATCGAAAGTTCATTATTATGTACCCACCTGTTTTTAATTTTAAGTAAATGTGCTTCAGCAAACTTTTGGGAACATTTTAGCAGCTATATTCATCCCGGCTTCAGCAATGGACACGAACAAACGGAATCAATTTTTCTAAATAAAGATTTAGATATGTAGGTATTACAACCATAAATAGATAGCAGCGGCCTTTGAGTATTCTTGGTTTAATACTCAAAGGTTGCGGCTAACCTAGTGAGAGTCTCACTGATCGGGGAAACAATTTGTAGCGAAAGGCAAGATGATTTACAACAAAAAGGGGCGCGCGAAATTTTATAAACAGACCTTTGGTGTCTAGATGTTATGAAAAATCTATTGAATGTATCTGTTTAAAATAAAATTATTTGCATTTTTGCAACTAATATATCCCTGTATGGCAACTGTTTTGCAATTTTCGTTCTTCTTACGGTATTTATTTCCGCCCAAAGATGTGTTAAAACTAGTGTTGAAATTTGGAATTTTCGACGCTTATAACTTTTAAACATACTCTTTTTATACTTTTTTGTTTCCATACAGGGCTAGATAATGATGAGAAAAATTGTTATCATTTTTTATTTTGAACGTACACCATCAAACAGTGGAGTGATCGCCAGACTACATTTGTATGGAATAGTAAGCGACTAGTGTACCCTTAAAGGCTCTGCAAGATGCGATCGGGGAAGTATTGGATTTGGCGAGACAAGCTAAGCTTCGGAGCGAAGTAAAGTGAATCAGTGTAGTTAATTAGTGTTCTAAGTTTTAATTCATGTAAAGTGAATTAAAGAGTTAATTTTGGTAATTCAATCGGCAGTTTTTAATTGTCACGAACCTCAAGCTCGTAACAATAAAATACTTTAAATAAGGTCATGAAATGTTGCATACTAACTGAACTAACTATAAAACAGGGCTTTTTTTTGCCGCCCGGTTCCAAGCTTCGGGACTCCGATAGCTTAAATAATGGCAATTTAAAAAAAATAAAAAATACAAGCCTTGCTTTGTAGTTAGTTCAGTTAGTACGCAAAGTTTCATGATCTTATTTAAATTAATTTTGAATAACAGCGGATTATTGTTAAGTTTGGAGGCAGTTTTTTCTTTCTTGGGACAGACACAAGTTACATTTTATTACAAGTTATATACGAGCTACTCGATATATCAGAAAAATACGGTGTGTTTATCGCCAAGATCTCTTCGTTATAATAATAATAATAATAATAATATTCCACAACTATCACACAACGTCATCTAGTCCCAAGCTAAGCAGAGCTTGTGTTATGGGTACTAGACAACTGATAAACATACTTATATATTTCTAAATACATAAATATTATAGATAAGTTACACCCAGACACAGAACAAATGATTGTGCTCATCACACAAACATTTGTCCTGGGGTGGGAATCGAACCCACGACCTCCTGCTTAGCAGTCAGGGTCACTAACCACTAGACCAACAGGCCTGTCAGAACAGGCCTGTCTTCGTTGATAATATAACACGGAATATTACAAAATTAAAAATTACGTGGTTTATATTAATCCCTGGGAATGAGGTGATTACTATCAAATTAACCCTAATTTTATTCTTATGTAATTGTACAGCATTACATAACTGTTAACATTTTTTAAATGACTGGTTTTCTTGCTATTCCGTCACCGTAACAATCATCATAATTTTTTTTTTCAATTTATTTATCAGATCAAACAAAAATTACATTCCAATATAGGCTTAATTAACATCTAAAAACCACAGAGGTTTACCTTGATGCTAAATAATTAAATTACGAATTATGTACAAAACACAGTCTAATTCAATAGTTAGGTATATGAGTAGGTAGAAGGTGTAACAAGAATATAAAGACTAAAAAGATAAGTTAACAACTTAGTTAAAGTCAGAAGTAGCAAGGTAAAAGTAAAAGTAAGAGCTAGGCAGGTAGTGCATTATTATTAAGTAGATATAGTATGTAATTATAATTTAGATAGGAAAAAGCTTTTGAGTTTAGTTTTACTGTTTTGTAGTGATACTTTTTCGCGTACATCGAAAGGTAAGTTATTTATTAAATGCGGTATCAGATAAGCAGCCGTCCGTTGCCCGTACGCATTATTAGCAGTGATATGTCGGAGTCGGTTTTGTGTCATAGCGCGCGTACGTACTGGATGTTCTATATATGATTTTAAACTGTCGCAAAAGAAATATTTTTTAAATAACATGAATTTAATTTAGTCATAAACTGGTAAGATTTTACAATGTTTAAAAATCGCATTTTCATCATCATCAATTAGGACACGTATATTAGGGGATATAATATTTTTGAGAATACTAAATTGAAGATCATAGATCTGTTTTAAATATGATTTGTACGTCCGACCATAGCTCGACAAGCCATATTGAATATAAGATTCAGCCAGGGAGTTGTAAAGCATAAGTCTTACTTTGAAGGGTATGCGATTTTTTAGGATTTTTATATTGGCTAGAAACTGACGCAATTTATTACACACATGTTCAATGTGGTTGTTCCAGTTAAACTTTGAGTCAATTATAAGGCCAAGGTATTTTTGTGTGGTCACAACTTCGATTGTGGGGCATTTGCAAGTTCCTAGTTGATGGAGGCAGTCGTGATTATGAGCAATTAATGGTTTTTGAGTAGGATACCTCATATACGGAGATTTGATAATCATGAGTTTGGTTTTATTGGCATTTAACACTAGACCAACGTCATGGCACCATCGTATCATCATGTCTAAATCGGCCTGGAGAGCATTACACGCATTTGAGATATCCTTACCCGAAACGAGAAGACACGTATCATCTGCGAATTGGTAACAGGAACTGTGTTTCAGACAGTTATTCATCTCGTTGACATAAGATAAAAAGTGCAACGGGCCAGGTACTGATCCTTGGGCCGTGCCTTCTGTCACATTCTTAGGGTCACTGAACGCGTTATTTCATTTAATCGTAAATGTACGATTTCGGAGGTAATTTCTACACCAATTAAGTAACGGACCCCGGATACCACAATCATCCAGTTTATGGATTAAAAGTTGATGTTGCAGCGTGTCGAAGGCACGAGAAAAATCAATAAACAAGGCCAGAACACATTTTTTAAGGTTCAAATGCTCGTTTACCTCATCTGTAAACTTACATAGAAGGTCCGTAGTACTTTTACCTGCTTCAAATCCGTACTGGTTTTTGTTTATTACTTCGTGTTTGCGGTATGGAATTATGAATCTGCTCACAGATAGCTTTTTCAACTATTTTATCAATATTAGAAAGCAGAGTGATTGGTCGATAGTTGGAGTAATCATCGTGTTTGCCCTTTTTGAAAACAGGTCTCACACAGCCTATTTTCAGGTCGTCGGGATATTCTCCAGACGCAAAACTGCAGTTAATTGAATTGGCAATGGGTAAAGATATATGTTTATCAACCATTATTAGGTCAGCTACTCTAATACCGTCAGGTCCAGGAGCCTTATGTGAGTTCAGTCTCTTAATAATTTCGTTAACATTGTTCTGAGAAACTTTTTTGAACAAAATACTTGAATCCACCGGTCTCCGATAAGTTAGTGGATTGGTTAATTTTAAGCTGCATTGAGGATTAATGTCTTTAACTGCCTTTTCAAAGCTGTTTGCGAAGTTGTTAGCTATCGCTTTGGTGGTAAGGCCCTGTCCGTCAAAAGCCTTCAGTATCGCCTCGTCAATGGATAATGTTACTCGTCCTAACATCTGGTTAATTATTTTATAAACTTTTTTTGTATCTTTAAAGTTATTATGTATTTCATTAAGATAGTATGTATTTCGTTTTGATTCTATTAGTTTATTGAGTTTATTTCTAGTTTTATTATATTCTAGTCTTATTTTAGAATCAAAAGAGCTATTTTTCCAAAGCTTAAATAAGTAGTCCCTTTTTTCACATAGTCGGGTAACATTACCATTGATCCAAGGCGCTATAGGCAGAATCCTACGATTTTAGAATACCTAACAGACCTATTAATAGTCGCAGTCTTTATAGCTGTTAGGAACGATTTTTTTATAAATGAAAGTATATCATTTGACGAACTCATGTTATTTATCTGTTTCCAATCTGTAATACTCACCGCATTACTAAAAATGGTATGATCAAAAGTAGTTTTTTGTGTTACTTTCGTCGTCAAGACACGTAAACACTATGCCCCGATGGTCAGCCAATGTAACGTCTAACACAGCTGAGTGATCTGATGTGGGGAACCTCGCAAATATGTGATCAATGCAAGATTTAGTGACTTTATTTTTTCTTGTTTAAATTCTAGTATAGTTTGAAATTCCGCACATCAATCCGCGCTCGCTGAGTGTTTGCAAATAAGTGTCCCTGTAAGATGAAATAGTTTTTAGGTCAATGTTGGAATCGCCGACTAATAAGAGGTTTTTTTTAGTGTCGTAGTTTGAGATATACCTGCCAAGCTCCTTTACAAACAAATCCTTGTTTCTTTTTGGAGGTTTATAAATTGCACATACAACTACATCTACGGTCGGGGTCAGTTTTAAGATACCCGTTATGTTTTCGAACATGATACTTTTATGTGGTGTTAGTGTAAACTTGAGATGGTTTTTGACATAAGCAATAATACCGCCTCCCCGTTCCGCCGATTGCAATCGGTAGTACATATTATAACCCGGTAAATTAAAAAGGTTAACAATCATATCTGTTACACCAACTTCGGTTAGAATAATCAAGTCTATGGGGTATTTAGAACTACGGATAACTTGATGAAGCTTCGCAAAATTTTTTATGAGTGATCGTATATCAAAATGTAAACTTGTAAGTAATGCATGACGTTTTTTCGGTAACTGTTGAAAATAGTTACCGAAAAAATTTATATCGTTACAATTACCAAATTCTTTAATGTTTATGGTCATAATAAAGTTTGAAGAGTAGTAAGTAATTAGATAGTAATATTCGAACAATAGTAATCAAAGAAAATAATATGTGATTAAGAGGTTTTAGAGCTATCTAATTTTTTTAGGAGTAATTCAATATCATTATTTAATCGAATATAGTAAATTTTAGTATTAGGACCTTTCCTGACAAGTACTTTACCGTCCTTACACCAAATATACTGGAAAATCTTACTAAGTTTCGCTTTGGTGTTATATAATAGAGTTTTTAAGTGCTTGGTAAGAGCCTCCCTGATTTACACTCGTTGTTCAGCTACTTCCTTCGGCGAGTTTGGTAGGATAGTTCCCACGGAGAGACATTTCTCTTTACCAGCTTCAATCCATTGTTTTTGAGCTGTCTTTGTTTTCATCTCAACAAGGATTGGACCAGAGCAGTCCTTAGAGCTGGGCAAGCGTTTTGAAGATTGAATGTCGCTCACCTTAGTATTCAGTTCTGAAGCTAGCGTTTCTAGGATTTTATCGACGTCTTTGATTGAAGCCTCCGGTAGGCCTGCAATTTCTACCATATTTGATAAAGATTACTGCTGAAATGTTTTTATTTCTTGTTCTAGTATGATTACTCTAAGTTCGAGGTTTTGTTCTTATTTTGTAGGTCTTGATTTTTATTTTCTAGTTCTTTCATTTTGCTGTCGTGTTTTTTTAGGGTGTGGTCAATAGTACTCAGCTGCTCACCCAGGAAATCAATTGAAGTTTCTAGATTTCCAATTTCTTCCCGGAACGTTTTCTTTAACTCCCGGCTGATGTCACTGATACCGATGATGACCGCTGGGTGTCAATTTGGGTATTCAAAGAACTCATAACGACAGAGTCATCGTCATCAGCCTCTCCGTCCGGAATGAAAAAGGAAGACCTACGAGATACATTTTTCATACATTCATCGCAGCTCCACTCGATGCTCGGCGAATTGCGTATAGCATTAATCTGTTTATTAGACAGCTTGACGCAGGTCGGATCTGAATGGACAGTAATGTTGCACCTGCTACATACCAGACCCGGTGCTTTTTTTTTTTGGAATTATTACAACCCATCACAAATCCACTGCTTTCTTCTTTCTTTCTTGGATATAATTAATATTTGCACAAAGGTAATTAAACTATAAATTACTTTCATTAATCATTAGTACCCGGTTGACCGAGCTTTGCTCGGTATTTTTCGCTCGGTATTTTTTTTAATTCGTGTGTTTTGGAAATTATATTTAGATACAAATTACATACTGATGAAATATGAATAATATTTTTTGATCTTAGCGACATAATAGAAAAAACTGAACTGGTTATTTGAATAAAAATCATGAGTGCAATTAGTTTAATTTAAATTTTCGTGTTTTTAAAAAATACTAAAAAAGGGCTCGAAAAAATAGATTTTCTCAAAAAAGAAAGAAACTTGAAAAAAAAATTAAAAAAAGTTGGTTGGTCGGTCTGGGCTCGAACCGAGGTTTTACGATTCTGTGACCGCCCATTATACCAATTAAGCTATTTATAATCATTAACAATCTGTCAAAATTTACCTTCTTATTCTAACGATATTGTAGCAGTTTTTCATTGCCTAAAAACACGGACAAAAAGACATTTTCTAAAAATAAATCCTAGCTAGATCGATTTATTATCCTCGAAATCTGAATATCCCTGGACACTAAATTTTATGAAAATCGTTGGAGCCGTTTCCGAGATCCCGGTTATATCCATACATATATATATATATATATATATATATATATATATATATATATATATATATATATATATATATATATATATATATATACAAGAATTGCTCGTTTAATAGTATAGGATTTATATTCTATGCAAATAAAGTAAGATAATGTAATACTTCTATTCTCATTAATTAGTGCGAAATTAAAAGACCAATTTAAATAAATAATATATTCAAACATTATTCGTGGTTTATAATACCTTGGTGTTTGTAATGAAATTCCTTACATCCGGCGCAGAAATATCAACGAATACACTTGGAGCAAACGGCTGACCGCAGATACGGCCGAACGATACGATACCTCTGGCTACACCATCTATTACGCCAACGCCGCCAGAATCACCCTATAAACAATTCATTATGAAAAATTTATTAAATAAAACGACACTTCAAATTTTGAAGTGTCGTTTTATATTTTTGTTTTATACACCCATATACGTATAGATACAATTTGAGAATATGTCTTTTATTGAGCTAAAGGATTTATTTATTTCCATGCCATAAGACGAGAAGAGAAGAAAAGTTTGTCTGTCTGGCCAGCTCAATTTCATCCGAAAAGCTTAACGATTTTTTGTTAAATTGAAAAATTTATTACATAAATAGTCGTTTGTCTGAAATTGTGATATAAATTACGATTTTAAACATCACCCAGTCGATGCCGGAGCGGATCGCTAGTCTTTATATAAATACGTATAAACATTAACGACGTAGTAACCAGTTTCATATATATATATATATATATATATATATATATATATATATATATATATATATATATATATATATATATATATATATATATATTAATTTATGTTTTAGCGACATTGTGTCTAATTGATCTATCAATAAATAAGTACTACTAATTTGAAGTTAATATTTATCTAACAGCTGCTTAAGGTTAAAGTCGTTACAAATTTATAAATAGTTGCCAGAAGTAAAATAGGGTGCACATAAAATTTCAGAAATTTAAAGTTAATCTTTTATTTTATTTCTAAATTTTCTATTAAAAGAAATGAAAATATCTATACCACACGCTTTTACTTCGGTCACCTAATATTATATACCTAGTACTACTTTATTTCATGGTAAAAAAGTCAGCCGGTGTAATCTTTGGTCGTAGAAGTCCTGAAGTCGTTGGTGGAGCCATGGTACAGCTATATTACTGGTATAGCTGTACCACGAATGGGTCGGCTCGACCGGGGTGGGACCACGCTCTCACAGAATACCAGCATAAAATAGCAGCTTAACGCTACTCTGTTTCGTATGGTAGGTGTAGAGAAAAAAAAGTGTGGAGAACCGGCTACCCTTTATACTGGAAAGGAGGCATTCCATGTTAGTCCTTACGGGTGACAACGCATCTGTATTTGGATTTGTAATCTAAAAAATAATGTAAATGTCTATAGGCCATAACATACACTTACCATCAGGTGGATTATATGCTCCTTAACATATAACAAGTGGACTTTGTGCTCGTTAGTCATCTTGATCCTATAAATTAAGTAGATTGCGATCACATTCACACAATTTTCTCCATTCAGACTATGCTTTATAACTTGTGCTAGGAGCCGGTAGGTTTTGTTCTAGGCAAGCAATTATCAAATTCTATATTAATAAACTGAAACGAGAAATATGGTATTAAAAAAAAAACGCAAAAATCTTGTCCCGATAGGTGGCGGTTTGTAGAATTATTAATAAATTTTATATTTACACTGTAAAATTCCAGAGTGAAATTGGAATGAAACACATTGCGCCACCTATCGGAAATGGCAGGAAAACATTATTCAAGTCAGCTAGTAAGGTATAAAATAAAGATATAGACAGTATCAAAATTAGAAGAAATAACACGAATTTAATTTACTTTTATTTTCATGCCATAGTTGAATAATAAAATAACTGTCCAACTTTGATAATGACGTCATATAGTAGTGAATACAGGTGGCACAGCATTGTGATCTGTGACATTATTTAATGGGGAAAACTGATGAAATTCAATTACACACTGGTGACTATGATGAGTCAAAGAATGTCTGAGGCGAAAAGTAAATAAACCAGTGACGAACAAGAAACTTTAGCAATCATCAAGTGTGTGTGAAATTTAGACATTATCTTTATGGTAAACATTTACTATTAGCTATACACTTAATTATTAAAAATACACCTGAGTTACAGTGTTTCGATTGTCATTTTTTAAAAAGGTTTCACTATGTCTACCAAATTTTTTTACGTGGTAGAGCCATGCTGCAGCTATATTGTGGTTGCAGTACGAATTGGTCGGCTCGACCGGGGTAAGACCACGCTCTCACAGAATACCAGCGTAAAACAACAGCTAGCTGTTCGCTCAACAGTGGTACAAATGTGACTATGATGCTGTGTTTCGTATGGTGAGTGTAGAGAACTGCAGACCCTTTTTACTGGAAATGAGGCATTCCATTTCAGTCCTAAGGGCTAGCAATGCATCTGCATTTTGATTCGTAATTGAAGATAAATGTAGATGTCTATGGGCCACAGCATCCGCTTACCATCAGGTCGATTGTGTGCTTGTTTGTCACCCTTGTTCTATAAAAAACAAATTACGCGATGAATTTTATTTCTGCTAGACTATGACTTTACAGTCAAACACCGAGAAGGTATTAGAATCGAATATACAAATACACATACACTGAGCCCCAGAGACGGATGTAAGCCCTTCATCAGTCTCTAAGCTATCTTGCAAATCCTAATAGAATGAAAATCATTTAAATGATTCTTGTGAAACATTAATAACAATTTAAGGGACAGGAACGATTTAAATTGGTTTATTTGTAAGATTTCCTAATTGAAAAATAAGGTTAAGAAATGACAAATCTCGAAAAGTTTTCAAAACCTGCATGGCTAATAATTTACTTTACACATCGAATTAGCTATACATGGTTATTTTTCAAAAAAAGCGAAATTTTCTACTTAAGCTCAGATATATAAATAATGATATACCATATATGTAATTTTTAAAAATACGAGTAAAATATTCTATTTTTTTAAATTATCCCAAATTTAATGTGATTTGTGGGTACAACTTACGCATATACGCGCCACTCTTTGTGCGAATCATTAACAACATTTTTGGCACCCGAGTGACCCTTACGAATATGTGCGTTCGTAGTAAAATTGTAAGCATTAGATATTTATGAATAACACTCACTTTAGGCCCGCTACATACGTTCGGTCACATACATACGGAATTCCGTTCCAAGATTCCGTTTCGGAATTCTGATTCCGGATTCCGTACATACATCACACACTACATCATCATCACAAAATAAACTTTTATAGTTTATTTTCCGTTCGGAATAACAAAGTTCAGGTGAGTGATGCCAGCCATTAAGTACGGATATTCAGCTAGCAGATACGGACTACGATGAATTCTATTTTTATTGAAATTCGGTACGGAACGCGCCCAGTGTGGGTAGCACAACCTAAGCGAATGGGTGATCTAGTACATGGAAGATTATATTTTTCATCAAGAAAAATACTTATTGTGTCTCGCATTGGGAAAGCAAGCGTATTAATTTCATATTACATATATTTCCAAAGACTGATATAGGGCTCTAGTTGAAGAAAACTAGCAGTTCAGTTCAAAGGAACTGCAGAAGTTCTTTGTCAGTTTTTTTTGTCAATATAAGTTAATCATATTCTAGAGTATTATATTATTATATAAAATGATTCCTCGGTGGTTTGGTTTAATTATTTTTAATCTAATTAATATAAAATATGATAAATGGTACAAAAACAAATATTACCCTTTACATTTTTCGAAAAATTTAACTTCCCCGCTATGAAATCTGTCACACATATTCTTCTGTTCGCCCTAACCTACTGTCTCTGATATTATAGTATAGTTGCAATGTTGTATTAGACGCACTAGCTGAATATCATTCAGTCAAGACGTTGAACGTTACCTTCAACGAGTTGACGAGTTGTCCTTTAGTCATTCAATTAAATTTCGTTACTCTATGAACGCGCTAGTCATTCATTCAAATAGCAGATTCAACCAGATGACTGCAACAGATATACCATCTGAATTTCGAGAGCACAATATTAAATTAACAAATAATATACCTGGTACGTGCTTTTCCCACCAAAAAAGAAATTTCCAGCGCAAAACAAATTATCCATAAGTCTTTCGGATATAGTAGAAGCCCCGTCCTGAAATTAGGACATAAGCGGTTTTGATCTGTGTGTGTAAATTATAAATATTCCTTCTTCTTCCTGATCAACCTATAAAATTTCAAAGACATGGGCCATTCGCGTTGCATGAAGGATTTGCGATCACATTTCAAGACGTCACGTACTTTGACTTTCATGTTTGTATGGCCTACAAGTAAGTACAAGCAACCCTGTGATTTTTAAATTATTGTTACGAGCTTGAGGTTCGTGACAATAAAAATTGCCGATAGAATTACCTTAACTAACACTTTAATTTTCTTTACAAAATTTGTTTAGGCGACAACTTTTTTGGCGGCAAAGGTATCGGCTGAGTGCAGGAATCGAACACAATGGCCTTGGCAGTTTTCAAGACTGCGATGTCCCTGTCGAACGGAGGATCATTGTAGGCCGGATAAGGTGTAATTTTGGCTATTGCAATTATGGTACCATTGCTTCTAAAAGTACTTCCCGATCTCAGCACGACTGTAGACGGATCGACACTGAAAATCAAGTTATTTTTATTTTAATGACGGTGACAAGGAAAGTCACTGTTCAAAAGTTGGCATTCAAAAATTTAAGTACTGTTTTACGTTGTTTAAGTGTAATTAAAAAAGTGTGCTTCCCAAGCGTTACAACTAAGGCAAACACGAGACAATCTAATAAAACCTATGTTCAGTTGTGAAATTTTCATAGGCTGTAATGAATATATGATGAAAAGTTTTATTATACGACGACTTGATAGAACGAGGTCATATTCACAATAGGTATATTTGATATTTCGAAGCGATTGTTCATAGCTATGTCAGAATCCGATCGACGGCGCTGTAGTCGAAATATTAACAAATTTATTGATCGTTTCAGTTAAGGTCTATCAAAAATCAACACATGACACATATACCTGTACATAAACCTTCCTTTTAGGTTATGCAATACGGGTATATTTAGTTGCTACGTTTGGCAAGTGGGTTGGCAGCCGCAAAATTTTATTTTTAAATTGATATTAGAGAGAAAGAAAGAAATAAAGAACCATTTATTTGATAATCACACTTAACACACAATTTAAGATATTTAAATATAAATTACAAGGAACAAGGAATATGCATGCGCAGGTGTAAGACTGCTTACGCATTGAGAATTATTTAATAAGCAGAACATGCATGATCAATCAATAATGAAACAAATAAAAAATTAAAAAAAGGAATTAAAAAATCAAAAAAGGAATGAAAATTAAAAAAGGAATGAAAATTAAAAAAGGAATTAAAATTAATTAAGAAAGGAAAATATTAGAAAGACGCTGCTGCTCAGGAGATTTATAGGTAGTGGATATTACTCGTATTACACCGACACTACACGGTCAAGCTATGAACTATTATTATGATATTTATATTTATATATATATATATATATATATATATATATATATATATATATATATATATATATATATAACAAAAAAACTTAATTTCTTCTTATAAAGCTATTAATTTTAATTGAAATTGAAAAAATCTAATTATTAATAATCAGTGTTGCTACCTCTTACATTCATTACACATCGACATCGATTGTTCATACTTAAAATTAAATTAACAATGTCTTGCTGCGGTATGGGGTCCCATGTTCTTTGCAAGTGTTCGTAAAGTTGCTGTTCCGTCGTCAAATTTGGCGGGAAATCTCTCAAAGCCTTTCGTTGTAAAATGTCCTAGGCATGCTCGATAGGATTTAAGTCGGGCGACTGAGCAGGCCAATCCATAACTTGAATATGGTCTTGGAGATCGATCGACAAAAGCCACGTAGTGTAGAAGCATTCTGTGTAGGAAAATAAGAGACTACTATCTCCTCGTGGTAATTTCATGCAGTCATGTAGCCTTGGATTAAAACGAGCTGGGCTCTTCCACCAAGACGAATTCCCACCCACACCATGATTACCCCGCCTTGTTATGAGTGTACCTCCTGAGGGTGCCGTAGACGGTTGGCTCTCCCTAGAGTTCTCCAAACGTGTGTTTTTCGTGAATTCATATGAAATCCAAAACGGGACTTATCGGTGAACGACAGCAAAGACCATTATTCGTCACTCCATGGTAAATATTTGAGCATGAAGACCAATTTCATGCAACCTCTTTCGCACAGTTTAGTCGCTTACCTGAGCCTTTGTAGTAGTTGTAACGCTGTGATATTGGATTGCCTTTTGGCGATCATTTGGAGAAATCGATCCTGTCTCTGAACAGTAACATGATATCTACCCGTGTGCCGTTCAGCCATATCCCCAGTACCTACTGCGATAACGTGACCACAATCTTGATATCACGTTTTGGTTGGTGTGTAGGGCCTCAGCAATGACGCGTTGAATAGCACCATTTCCTAACACGGCTCGTAAAATTCATCACGACTAAAATGTCAACGTGACATGACTCTTAAACTTTTCTTATTTTCGTTAAATTAAAAAGAAAAATCAATCTAATCCCTTTTTATTAATTAATATCAGTAGAATAATTTTAATTTTTCTTGACGTAACGAATCGGTAAAATTTTTGCCGCTTTATTTTGTTTTTTATATTTACATTCTTAAATTTTGAAAATAGTATAAAAAAGGTATCAATTTGTAATTTAAAATAAAATTTTAGCTAAAAAGTCGTAAATATTTTAGGATTAGGTATCCCCAGAATTTGTTGATGTGTTTTTATATATATTACCTTACGATAAAATACAAATAAAAAAATAGTCAAGTGAATCATTGCTATTCGTGTTTAAAAGGAGTGAAATTTGGTTAAACAAAAAAGTTTGCAATGTTAGAACAAATTTGAACATTAAATGTATCTGAACCTTTGAGTTTAAATAAAAACATTAAAAGACGTCAGTATTCAATAGAAATAATTGAATAAAGCCATTGAAATAATATGTACTTACGTACTAGAACAGCTATGTCAAACAAAAAAATGTGCGCTACTCTGTGTTCGCGCGGTTATTTTTATCATTGAATAAACATAGGTAGAATGACCCGTAGGTAATAGTAGATTGTATTGATAAATAGATAAATTATATCGAGAACAATATTTAAATTTTGTCATTTTTTGTATATTATATTTGCTTAATTAATATAATATAACATGACTTTATATCATTTACATTTTAATGATATTTTTATCTGAATATTTTTAAAGGTATCTAAGTCAAATATAAAAAACATACTAAATATATGTTTAACAAAACTTATTAACCTAACATTTAAATTACAAATATATTTATTTAAATTAGAATAAGAGTCGTTCATAAATGCTGGGCACGCGAGAGTTAAAAATGGACGAATTTATACCACTTTGACTTTGATGTGGAAATCTAAAAATAAAATAAAAGAATAATAAGCAGATTTAAACATGAAAAATTTTGTCAAATTGTAATAACTTATATATGTTCTTACAAAAAATGTGTATATATTCGTTATATATTGTTATATATTCGTCCTATACTTAAGTACCTACAGAAATGTCGCATCTGGCCATATTCATTTCATAATCTATATTCCCTGACACGAGATGGCGTCTTAGGAATAATTTGTTTTATTATTAATACATAATATATTTTTATTGATTAAGTATCTTATTAACCAATGAAAAGTAATTCCTTGGTTTTTACTGACATTTCTTGAATTATTTGTGCAATATCTAAGTACACACGACGGCATATTATTATCAAGAGATTTATTTTAAATCAACACAACACGTGATAACTCTATAAGCGCCTAGCGAGTGACTAATTAAATTGCGGTGTATGCACCGCAGTTGAGTGGAACAGAGTAGCTGAATGTAGTGTCGCCTCTAGTAAGTACATAATAGCTCAATAAATAAAGTTTATTGAAATCTATTTACGCCCAAAGATCGCTTAAATTTTTTTAACGAATGCTAATTGGTTAGCCTGTTAGGGGTTTGAAATTTGTGGTGCCACCGTCATTCTGGCTACCCGTCTTTTGTTCATGTTAGATAAAGAGGATATGATAAGAACGAGCGCAAACGGGATGGTAAGGTAGGGAGTCTAGGGACTAGGGACTTAGTGCGTCAATGAACTTGCTTGAATTCGCATGTTTATTGTCTTTCCGTTTCCAATTGTAGCTATTTACTGCAAATCAGCTTATAAATAGAATAAACTGGACTAAATATTTTACTGGGCTATTCGTTTTGTTTACTGATGTGTACTTGTTTCGTGTGGTGATATTTTCGACGACTTGGCTAGTAACTGGATTGTTTAGATTGTGGAAAAAATGCCAAGTGTTCAATATATGCCACAAGGATATATAAAAATGCATTTTATTTATGGGAAATGCAGAGTCAATGGAAATGCAGCCGTAGCTCTTTATAGGTAAATATGCTCTAATGCGCATCATCCCGATTACTGCGTATTTATGAGTACACGGTTGTTACTCAGAAGGAAGAATGCCTGGTGTAGTGGTGTTGGTGGTACTAGCGCTAGAAGAATCGTTCATGCAGATGTAGAAGACGTTGTGCTTGACGGAATGGCACAAGATTCTTCAACTTCTACGCGAACAATAGCTTGACGCACAGGAATGGATAAATTGACAGAACATTTTAAAAAAGAACGAACTTTACTCGTATCACGTTACGTGCGTGCAAACTCTTCAGCCAAGAGATTATAATGATAGATTACGTTTTTGCTGACAAATTCTGGAGTAAATAGAATAAGACTCACAGTTTTTCAATAAAATTCTACGGAGTGATTAAACAACATTCAAAAGAGGTGGCTGCATGAATTTATATAATCCCCGTAACTGGCAACTAGAGAACTCTCAAGTTTTGCATAAAGACTGGTCACAGTACCAATTTAAAATAAATCATTGGACCGGAATTACAAACAGAAAAATAATAGGCCCATTTGAATTACCGGGGAACCTATCTGACCAAAGTTGTTTAGAATTCCTTGAAAATGATCTTCTAAATTTATTGCAAGCGGTGCTCGAGGAGGAGAGAGAATTGTGATGATTGCAAAATGACGGCTGTCGTATGCTATACATCACATACAGAAACAGATGGATTGGTCGTCTGGGGCCAATTTTGTGGCCTCCACGTTAATCAAACCTAAATCCGCCGTATATTTTATTGGGGCTGCTTTAAGGAATATATTACGCAAAGCCGTTCCGTTCCTTGGAAGACTTACGTAGAATTATTTCCGGGCAGCCGCATTGAAAATTAACGATCGACGCTATACGCGACTGCTTAGGAAAATACTTATTCGTAGATCCAGGGCCTGCATTATTGTTGGTGACATACAATTTGAACATATATTTTAATTTATAACGAATACAGTGTTATTAATTTCAAATGTTGTTTTTTTTTAATCCCAATGATAAGTTATATTTAACGTAAATTATATTCCAATTTTGCAAACTTTGTTCTTTAAAAAAATTTCACATTTTTATACACAAAAAGCAATAATTCACTATTTATATCAGGTACAATGATGAATAATGTTATTATTAAATCGGCTTTAAGCGCATATTATTTTAAAATTAATGGTCACTTAGGTTTCAATACGCTTTTTTAATGCTATAATAAAATAAATTATTGGATATAGTGCTATAATCCAATAATTTATTTTATTTAATTGTTACAAGTTAAAAAAATTCACATTTTTCACATTTTTATACACGAAAAGCAATAATTCACTATTTATATTAGGTACAATGATGAATAATGTTGTTATTAAATCGACTTTAAGCACATATTATTTTAAAATTAATGGTCACTTAGGTTTCAATACGCTTTTTTAATGCTACGGTTGCTCGACTTTGCTAAAATTAATATTTAGCACTGATTTTTCACTAGAACAATAATTAAAGTTATTTTTTGAAAAGATCGTGTTATAAGTAGTCATACTATTTATTGTTAATCTTTTATTTAAGTTACCGTTGATAACCATAAAAATAAAAAACCGGTGGAATTCATTAATTTGTGTTGGTGTTATCCAAGAATGTAAAGTAAGGCAAAAAATAATCGATATTATTAAAAAAAATCTTTTTACTACTTTTTTATTTTTATTTTTTTCGATTGGCTATTAGTTCCACCAAGACACAATTCAAGGATATCTCTTATATCCAGTATATTTACAAATACCGTATTTTACCGATTTTTTACCAGTGGCACCAGTGCTGCAGAAACAGCTCGAAGGATAATGATGTGTACGGCGCTGTTGTTGTACAATTGGAATGTCTGAGTTATCCACCGTACTCGCCAGACCTTGCTCCAAAAGATTACCATTCCCGGCATTAGGACAACTTTATTCAAGAAAAAAATTCAACTCCGATGCGGCAGTCCAAACCGACTTCAAAGAATTTATTGATTCTCGCCACCATGGTTTTTTTTTAGTGAAGGGATCAATAAACTACCTATGATATGGCAGAAGTGCATTTAAATAACATCGGTGCTCGGTGCGTACTTTAATTAATTAAATATATTTTACAAAAAAAAATGACATACATATATATTTATACGAAGTAAAGTAAATATATATATATACAAAGTAAAGGTAATTTTACAACCTATATACGTCCCACTGTTGGGCACAGGCCTCCTCTTATTTCTGAAAGGGTTTTGATAGCGTTGGCTTGGATACGTACTTTTGAGCGCAGTGAGCAGCCGTCAATATAAAACGATCACTGACAATGAAACCGCCACAGAAGATCAAGTTGTTCTTTGTGTTCTTTATGAAGTTGATTTGATACGGGAACTCTTCGCATGTAGCCTCCCTGCCACCGACGATTCTTTCTTGATTTTTATTCGTGTCACTTTCTTGTATATATTTATTAATTGGAAGGTTTCCTGATAAGATAATTCCTGGAGATATTTAAAAAAAGATATTTTATAATTGACTGAGATATCAAAGTAAAATTTCCTTTTACTCACTTACAGCGCTTGTTGGCTAATCTAACAAGCGCTGTAAGTGATTAAAACATAAAGCGGTTAAAACATAAAGCAACACAGGCCGCCGACGTACCGGACGGGAGTTCCGCAGGCGTTCCACTGTGACAAAGTATTAGTCCAAATATGAAATACTGGTCCTACGCGTATACTAAACTAGTGTCAAGTGCACTGCTCAAGTTTTTTTTGTAATAAAAGAATTACCTGGTTTCTTACAAGAAACAGTGTTATTTTCTCAGATAATTTCCAGACCCCTGAATTTCATGTGTTGGCGAACCATGGAAGGCTATTTGTCGAGGGCACCAAGCTTACTTTAATACCACACTGTATTTGTTTCTTTTGATTTTTTTTATATCATGGAGAAGGAAAACTAGTTTACATTCAACTCGATTTTCTTTGCCACCCAGATTACATAAAATTAATTGTATATATTAAACTTAAAAATAAATAATATTGAAATGAAAAATCATTAATATTCAACACACATATAATTTAAGAAACAAAAATGTATTATTCCTAAATACACAAAAAGGTCTATATTCCCGTGTGTTCCGTGATAAAGTCTCTCATGTCTGGAGCTGAGATGTCGGTGAAAACACTAGGTGCCAACGGTTGGCCACACCCGCGGCCAAAAGATACGATACCTCTTGCTACATTGTCAATCGAACCAATCCCACCAGAGTCGCCCTGGAAGAAGAAAAAAAAGATGCTTACGTGCAATAAACGTTCAGTAATTAAGCACAGGGCATGTGTGATTCCTGAAATAGTCTCGGCAGTAGACTTTGATTTAGCGCTTAGAATTTAGTATGTAAAACAAAAAATTTGAATTAACTTTTCCTAGTCTACCTTTGATCAATGTTGTGGTGGCAAAAAAATAATCCATTTTCCCGAATATTTCGTCTCGAGGATATTGTAAGAAGTGACTCTGGTAAACGTTTAAAAACTCTTATGATTTCTGATAAATGATAGGACGACTATCTAGTTTACCCCAGATGTAAAATGTTTAGGCAACGGGCCCCGTCAATGCGTGACAATTTTAGAAAATTATTCTCAAAAATAGGAGGGGAACATAGTATGGGATCAGCCTGCTTAGCATTGCCGGAAAACTATGTGCTTTCAGACAACGATATTGAAAAAGTAAATGAAATGTGGAATGTTTCAAAATATTCCCTCAGTTCGTCGTTCATTAGTCCTTCAAAATATGGATTCAGAAAGGGGATGGGATGTAAGTACAATGACCTTTCTTTGTATATAATCACGGGGAAGTCTTCGAAGAAGTCTCTTCGTTTGAGCCCCGGTAGAGCCATTAAATCCTCTTTATAGAAACTCTAGTGCTTTAGGATGAACAAAGCCTACCTATTACAAGTTCGTGTAGTTTCTCCTTGGCTGTAGAATCTATTAATGGACTGGTTCTTGGATATTAGAAATTTGAAGAAGAGATTATTTAGTAAGAATTGATATTTAAAAAATGAAATTTGAAAGAAACTTAAAACTCGTTTGTTTAAACTGTAAAGACAATATTATGTTTACCTGGCATGTGCTCGGTCCACCGAGGAAAAAGTTCCCGGCGCACAACATGTTTTCTGTGATAGTCAGTGGAATGTATGCTACTTGACAAAGCGTGTGATTAACTATTGTTAAATTAACCGCCATAAGCCTGTCTGGTATCATCGTGACACCTTGCTGAAATAAAGCTTTCGTTAGAGAACTCCTCGTAATTTCATAGACTTAAATAATCTTTTTCTTTAATAGCTTTTTTAATTATCGTAAGCGTGACTACTGATCATATGGTCCCGGGTTTGTATTCTGGCAAAATCAGTTATTGAGTTCTTCTGTAAAAATTCTCACTAGCAGCCCGAAGTCAGAAAGTTTGCGTTTTAAAAAAGCTCGGAAAAAGATTTATCCGTTGGTCCTGCGTTGTATCCCCTTACATTTGTTTCTGATTGACATTCCAGCGGACTATGAATGCGGGGGCATGAAGATTGCACCTGTGCTTGAACAGGCATTTGTGCACTATTATTATTCTGTCTAGTCTCCGTTAAGAATAAACACCGTAACCGAAATTCGGTCAGAGGGACATTATTATTATCAGTTTGCTGGTATATAAAGTATGTTTACGGGAAAGTCAAAGACGTACTTCTAAAAACATTTTCGTATGCTTACTTGGCTAGGTAGCATGGGCAGCACAGAGCCAAAACCTTCGCACAAGTAAAATAGCTGCTCATCACTAATCCGAATTTTTTGGTACTTCCTAATAAGTGTAATTAGAAATTTACAGCGTTCTCTTAGCTACTGGAGTCACGGTAGCTCAGAGTAGCATTTTGCGAGAAATTCCGATTCCCGAGTAGTAGCAAGTATATTGTTAACTGTAATTTTAATTGCTGACTTACCACGTGCTCAGCGGTGAGGGAAAATATCGCGAGGAAATTTGCATTGCTAAGAAATGAAATGAAATCATAATATGAGGACATAAGAAGTGCGCCGACATGCATTGGGGCATCGTGGTCTACAGTACCTTTGTCCTAAAATGTTCTCAGAAGTGAGAGGAGGCCGGTGCCCGAATGTAGGTGTTACAAATATAAACTATATTCAGCAATGGACTTTTCACGGTGATGAATAAACAATATATTTCATATTAACAAAAATAAAAAATTATATCATGCGTAATAGAGCCACACTGGTATTAGCTTCAGCTCTAATATATTGGCTTGAGCGGGAAAGGACAACGTTCTCACAGAATACCAGCATAAAATAACGTAATGCTATATTTCGCGTGGTGAGTGAAGAGAACCAACGACTCTTCGTACAAGTAACGAGACATTTTATCTTATTTCTTAGGGTAATAACGCATCCGCATTTTAACGTTTAATTGAACATGGACGTCTGCAGATCACAGCTTCAATATACCATGAGTAGAAGTATATTCACACTTTTGCACCTATAAAAATAGTAAAAATTAAAAAAAATGGGTTGGAAATTTGGAAAGAATGTACATAAGACTACCACTTGTCTACCGCCATAGCCTTATTTGTTAATTACCTCATGCCGATGGTTTGGCATTTAGTAAAAGTTGTAAATTATTTATAATAAATCTGTAGAAAATTCGTGTCTATAATTTTGATATACTTCCTGGAACAAACAAGTCTAGAGGACTAAATAACGGATATTTAAGGTACATTAGTGAGTTTTAGATTTTTCTATCTGCTAGCCAGATATTCATGAAATTTCGTACGAAGGAAGTGACTCAGGGCAATTTGATACGATCACAATACTTCATAAAAGGAGTGTTAAGTCATTTAGATGTTAACTTTTTAATACTACCTGTATTAGAAAGTTAACATCTAAATGAATTGACTTCATATGAAAATAAAAAAAAAACACTTTTATGATTCTGAAGTTTTGTCTATGCCAAATTAATCATTTTAATCCAATAAACTCTGAGATTTCAAAAAAAAAAACAACAGACATAGAGATACAGACACCGAGATGATTCTAGAAGTAACCCAATTTTAATAATTTTGGCACGGAGCAGTATTGTTGATGTACATGAGAGTGAAGTCGCGTGAAGAATATACATTTACTCCTATCCTTGAAGTTAATTATTATTCAGAATGTTTTAAATGTCTATCGTATTGTCGACATATATCGTGTTTTACGACCAGATGGGTTTATCGTACCCTAGATTCAAATACCTCACGGAATGAACGCTCGTGTTAAGGTTATTTATTTTCGAATCCAGCTAAATTTTATGTGCATCATGCTCAAATTTTAATTATTTTACTCGAATATGTGATCGTCGTGGAAACCAATTGATAGGATAGCATTACACTTGTAATCAGATATATTAAAATTCAGATTTCACCTTAGTGCGTCCCCATCCACTCACTGTCATAACTTCTCCCGAACTTGCAGATAAGCCTTTGGGTGGTAAAGCTATCGGCTGTGTGCATGAATCAAATTCCAAAGGTTCAGCAATCTTCATAATGGCAATATCCTTATCGTATGGTGGATTATTATATTCTGGGTAGGGAATAACTTCTGTCACGGTTACTTTAGTACCATTTTTTCTCCACGTACTTCCTATTCTCATTACCACTGTGGTAGGATCAACTCTGGAACAATATTTGAAAAAAAAAATTGTTTAAAATATAAACCGTATCGTGGCCGATCAACACAGCCCTTTTTATCTGTTGGTTGTCGTAAGAGTAAGCTTAAAAACGAACCTATGTCCACAGTAACTATAATAAGCTTTAAAATATTATTTTGGATACATACTCTTGTGCGCAGTGAGCAGCAGTCAGTATGTACTGTTCACTGATGATAAATCCACCGCAGAAATATGAATTGTTTACAACAAAGCTGACTTGATGCGGGAACTCATCACAGGTAGCATTCCGACCACCAACAATCCGTACCTCTAATTCATTTGGGTCCGCATCTGCCGCCACTTCCGTGTATTTCTCGTTTACAGGAACTCTTTCGGATAAAATAATATCTGGAAGAGGGTTTAAAAATACCTTCTATAAAAATCATTTTGTCATCTTAGGTACCTAATGATGACACAATTTTAGAGTACTTTCATGAAATAGATAGCTTAACAATTGGGATGCCCACAAATTATCTCCCTTATAACACAGAAAGAGTCTACATTTTCGCTTTACAAAAGAAAGTTTTATCTATTTGTGTATTTTGGGTATGTGCTAGCGCCAATAACTTCCTTATAAAAAGCCCATATCTATTATAAGCCTTCTGAGAATAAGGCGATCGTCAGAACCTTAAAGAAGATATAGTTTAGAGGCTTAAAATATCCTGGGGCAAAATAAAAGTAACCGAGAATTTATACGACGACAAAGAAGTGTTTTACAGGGTTGCAATAATTAATGTTGAAAGCAACACAAACATATATGCATATAGTGTAACGTTTTGATAGATACAAATCTTGAAACTTCCACTATAAGCGTAAGAATATTTTTTTTATCAGGACAGTAATATTTTTTGTATTTCTTTCGCATATTGTTGAATTGAAATGTAAAAATTAGTGATCGAGTCATTAATTAAATAATTGGCCGATTGATGTTATATTTACACAATAGATTTCTTTTGTCGAGAAAATGGCTCACAGCTAAGATAGATCCGATAGATGACGCTGAAGTTAAGTTTTCAAGAAGTTCTATATTTATGCATGAAAATACTTATATTTAAAATATGTATATGTTGGTTTATTAACAAATGAGAAATCACAAAATCTGGATCCGATCCGTCGAGTTATTAAAACGTTTATATTTAAGTTGCAAAAAAAAAATGAGTGAACACGAAAAATATACCGGAAACGGTAGAACAATGCCTTGAATGAGCTTGTATTATTAGTTTTTATATTTTTTATACGATAGGGTGACAAAAGAGTACACAGTCTACCTGATGGTAAGTGGTTGTTGTGGCCCATAGACATCTACATCTGTCCTTGATTACAAATCAAAATGCAGATGCGTTGCCACCCGTGAAGACTAAGATGGAATGTCTCTTTTCAGTTAAAGGGATATCCTGTTCTCTACACTCACCATACGGAACACAGCAGCATTAAGCTACTATTTTACGCGGGTATTCCGTGGGAGCGTGGTCCTTCCCCGGTCGAGCCGAGCCATTCATGCTATAACTATACTACTAATATAACTCCAGCATAGCTCTACCACGTATATAGTGGGAAATTTTGTAAATTAGTTTCTAGAACTAACTTTTATTACCATTGACCTTTTTGTTTTACAGTATTATTTCCATAATTAAAAACACGATTATAGCGTTGCTACTATTTTATATAAAAAATAACATGAAGGTTTTTCTATTCCACTATGGAGAACAGTATATTTTCTATAATCTTGAAGTGACTTACAAACTCACAGCCTACCTGAAGGTAAATGGCTACTCTGCTACTGGCCCTCTATACTCTTCAGACTGAAGCATATTAGTGTACGCTATTTTGCGACCAAAATAGTTGATACCTTTCCAGACCTGCTTAGTAGAAATGGAGTCTTACCACCTGAATGTAATGTATTTCGAATCGTCATTCAATTTCCTTTAACACATTGTTAGTAGTATTTATTATAACCCTTATATCAACAGGCAAACAGTAAATGACTAAATAACTTTTTAAAATTTGATTGAAGAAGACTTTTACGAACAACTTAAAAAGGTTTAAAATGCGAGCGTGTGTGAATTGTATGACTTTTGGGACTAAGCTACAAACTTTAACTGCCTTATAAAAATTATGTCTAAAATATTTTTGTTAATTAGCATTAGAAATATATCGACATTTTAGAAATACATAAAATGAAGTGAAAGTTAAAGCTTATATACATCTCACTGTTGGGCACAGGCCTCCTCTCATTTTTGAAAGGATTTTAGGGCAACAAAGTGCCCACCGTGCCATCTATTTTTTTTAAATTTTCCAGACATGCAGGTTTTCTCAAACTATTTTCCTACGTCAATCAATAATTAAAACTGCAATTAACAATTTCGTTTGTTGCGACGGGAATCAAAACCGGGTTGCTTGCGTAGGATATTTACGGCAAGTGCTAAGCTCATGAACTACCTAGGCTACGGCATTAATAATCATTAAGTATAAAATACGCACAAGAATTAAAAATTAAACAAACAAAAAAAAAACTTACCAGATGCGATAGCTAACTTGCACAAGGCTAAATAAATAATTAAAGTCAACATTTTCCTTTTGAATGTCTCTAACCTAACCTGACGGAGAAATGTGTACAAGGCCAACACCCGGCAACTATATATCGTGATCTCATTTGAATATTTAGTTGAAACTACTTACATGTTTAAACTCTTACTTTATCACTGCGCAACAGGACATTTCACTTAAGTTATAGTATGTCGATGATTGGTCTTCGTTATACATTGCTATTTTATAGTTATTTTCTATTTTGTCATTAAATTGCTATTAGACTGTTGTGCTTTATTAAGAAAAGGGCGGCAAAAATTAATTTTGATTAACATACTAAATATTTTAGTTTTTTTCCCAGCACGTATAGTCGATTATTGTATCTGATTTCCTCCTTAGCCTAGTAGTCGTAAGCGAGGAAGGCTTAAGGTCCTTGATTTGCCAAAAAGAAAACAGTTATTGGGAAAGAATTTCTTGAGAGAAAATCCCAAGAAGTTTTCAGTAGTCAGCTCAAAGTCAGGAAGTTGGTGGTGATTTACCGTCTTGCCTCGGAAAGCATATAAAAGCGTTAACAATCGTCGTGTTGATTTGCCTGCGTGTTCATAGCGGCCAGTTTCAGTGGAGACTAAACGCCGTGACCGAAATTCAGTCTGGATGATATTATACTGTTAGAAATAGACTTATTCCATAAAATACTTGTTCCATAATTTAATAATCAGAATGCTTGGCATGCAATAGACGATCGCAGTTAGTACAGACGCTCCGCATTATGAAGATGCTAACTTTTGGTGAGCATTTCATAATTACATTACTAGTACCCGAATGACCGGATGTTTTTTTGAAATTACATTTATAAATTACATACTGATGAAACATAAATAATATTTTTTGATCTTATTGACAGAATAGAAAAAACTGAACTGGTTATTTGAATAAAAAATCATGAGTGCAATTAGTTTTATTAAAATTTTCAGATTTTTAAAAAATACTAAAAAAGGGCTTGAAATAATAGATTTTCTCCCAAAAGAAGGGAACTTGACAAAAAAGGAGAAAAGCCGGACCAGAAACAGGACGCGAACCACGGAACTCAGATTTCACGCCCGACCGACATCCCACCCGAGCTATTACGGTCGTTAGTGATCTGTCAAAATTGACCTTATATTGTAGCAGTTTTTTATTGCCTGAAAACACGGACAAAAGGACATTTTCTAAAAATAAATCCTAGCTAGATCGATTTATTGCCCCCGAAACTCCCTGGACACTAAATTTTATGAAAATCGTTAGAGCCGTTTCCGAGATTCCGATTATATATATATATATATATATATATATATATATATATATATATACAAGAATTGCTCATTTAAAGGTATAAGATATAAAATGTGTAAAAAATTTAAACGTTTAATATAAACCACAAATACACGGATAAAACAACACATTTGAATATTGATAACATGCCTTTGCCCAGATCTTGAGTCCAGGATTAATATATATATATATATATATATATATATATATATATACTTACGGCATTACTTACAAAACACGCGTTAGAAGTGAAACCATCAGAAACTAAACTTCGAGAGAATTAGACGAATGTGGAGTATCCAGAAAAGAATAATTGTAGGGTGTAAGTAATTAAAATATAAATAAATGTATAAGTTTACAATGAGCACTGTTTACTTCTTTCTCACTCTCTCATAGGCTATATCCTATAGATATATATGTTTACCTCTTTTTAGTATCGCGTTTTCGTTTTGTTAAGTTAAAAACACAACAATTATAAGGCCCACTACATTTTTTAAATATATTATCAAATAAAATAATTATAAATTTGCTATGCGGTTTGTGTTGTGTCCATCTACATTATTATAATACTATTTATTCCAAAAAATGGGGATAACAGGTAATATTTGTTAAGGTAAAAACATTTTAATTTATACTTTATGTTAACTTTAGTAAGTTCACTTCTAAATTTATTATCCAGACCATTTATTAGGCGAGGTATTATATATGCGCTGATGCGCTCACCATATTTATTTTTGGATGGTATTGTTATTAATTTTTTTTGAGTTACTTTGCGGGTCTGAATTTTGTTTGAAACTATATGCTTTATACCTAAATTAAAGGATTGTGCCTTTAACAATTGATATTGAACTTTATCATGGATATTGAGTACCTTACAGAACTTAAATATAAAATTTTCATTTGTTTTTGCCTGAAGTTTGATTTTTATAGGTACAATCGCGTTTACAACCCTAAGTTGTAGTTTATAAATGTACTGTAGGTGTAATTTGTCTGTTCGTTCGTAGCTGCTTAGCCCATACTACATACGGAATTCCGTTTCGGAATTCCGAAACGGAACAAACGGGTCGACCACAAAAAACATATGGAAACCCGTTTTTCCCCGCAAAATTTCGAACCGAAAACTACTGTAGGTATGTAAAGGGTCATTGATTTTAAATGGACTTCTGGGTTCGGAATCCCGAAATGGAATTCGGTACGTATATGGCAGGCCCAAAAAAGATTTAACTTCAAAAAATCTTCGTTTGTATATGAATTAGATATATAACGTTAAAAAAGGGAAGAAGTAACAAAGGATGCTTTTAAGAATCAAGGAAAGTAAATTTCGTTTGACTTCATGTCCGCTTTCGATAACCGATATTCATTATTTATAAGGCACCTAATGTATACGGAAGCGTGCAATGGTTTCGTAATGTTTTATTTTATGTGTTCTTAAAGGTTGTAAAATTGGGGACTACGAATTAAGGTAACTTGTACATTGTTGAAATTCTACAATGTCAAGGATTTGAGGAGTGGTTCATAATTTATTTATTTATTTATTTTTATTCTTTATTGCATCCTTAAAACAAAAGAATACAAAGGGCGGACTTAACGCCTTGAGGCATTCTATACCATCAACCCATGGAGTGGTGAGATTTTTACATAGGTGTGACAATATAGAATAAAACACACACACAAAACGAATAATAATTATTCACTACGTAATATATACATACTACTAATAAATAAACTATAAATATATGACCTACCCATACATATATACAAAATTTATAAATACATGCATATCCATGCAATTTTAAATACATACATAACTAGTACATACAATACATTTTTAAATACGTTCATAATTATTAGATACAAATGACAGTCATGTAAAATGCGTTGTCTGTGATAGATGTGCACGGACTAACTTTTTAAAAGCGTACTTACTGGGTGCTTTTCTGATGTCAACGGTAAAGTAGTTCCAAAGACGTGTAGCCTGAACTGTGAAGCAGTTACCATAGAACTCGGTGAAGTGAACAGGAGTATAGATTTTGTAGTTATAAGAAGAGCGTAGCGTATATAGGAAAGATAGTGAAATTTACTCTTTAGATAAAGGGCGAAGACGGGTCATTTAATTTAATATGGAAAAAAGTATACGCAATATTCTGGAGGTGCGTTCTTGCCGGATTGTAAGCCAATTTAGCTTAGATCTATATTGCGAAATATGGTCTTACTTACGAAGTCCAAAGATAAATCTTATACAGTTATTGAGGAAGCGTTCAAGCTTATTCAGAAGATCTTGGGACAGATCTGGGTAACACACATCCGCATAAACAATTATGGTTAAGAGTGATTTAACAAGCATGATCTTAGATTTTGTGGGAAGAAAATGTTTTAAACGATACAGAGAGCATAAAGTGACAATGACTTTACAACTCACATCTGAAATCTGAGTTCTCCAATTCAGATTTCTATCTATATGAAGGAAAGATTTTTAACAGAGTTACTGAATGGAATTATAGTACTATCATAATAAATAGGAGGTAAGTCTGCAAGATTAATCTTAGCCAGCATCCTTAAACTACCCACCACTATAGCTTAGCATTTCAAGGGATTAACCAAAACTCCATAAAGAGTAGGCCAACCTTTAATTGCTGATAAGTTGCCGTTAAGGTTTTTGATCCCATTATGGATATCCTTAATTTCAGATTGCACATAAAACAGAAAGTCATCGGCGTATAAATGGTACGAGCAGTCAATGATGAAGGTAATACCTCTCAACAGTGGTAGAGCCACACGGCAGCTATTGATATCGCACGGATGGGCCGGCTTAAATCGGGGTAAAACCACGATCTCACAGAATACCAGCGTGAAGTTAGTAACTCTGCGTTTTGCTTGATGAGAGCAGGTGGCCGGAGGCCTAATTCCCCTCCCCCTTATTATGGTAGCAGAATTAAGTGAAGAAATATCCCAGGTGGGTATCAGCACCCCTGGTGACGCAGAATCCCTCGCTGAGCACCCACGACGAAGTTATCCTACTCTTACTGAATGTGAGTTCTCAGACTACCCCGCGTATTCTGGGGTGCAATTCCAATCGCGACAAAAACTGCTCGGGGCGAGCGCAGCAGCAACACCAAGGCGTTCCCTGCCACGCTATTCGTTAAATTTTTGCAACATCAAGGGACTTTATTCACCCCTTAACACTGTCCACTACCACCTGGAGACGGCGAAGCCGGCCTTGCTTTTTTTAACTGATACTCAGGTGTCCTCTCCAGGTGATACTTCATATATCTCCTACCCGGGGTATAAATTAGAACATTCCTTTGTGACCTGGGCTGGAGTATGCGTATAAGTCAGAGAGGACATCTATTTTCGACGCCTTGTCATTCTTAAAGGTACGGACCTGTCCATCCTATGGCTACGCGTAGACAACGATGACTATCCCCGCCTCTACGGGTGCCTCTATAGGTACCATAGCGATAATACCGAAACAGACCAACTCCTTGACCATTGGCTACAAATTCCGGGATACACCAGATCCCACCCACAAAGATTGATATCCTTGGCGGTGTTAAACCGATCATGGGGGAGATCCGTACGTGACTTTGCTTTGGAATATGGTCTGACACAACTGGTTACTGCGCCAACGCGGATTAAAAATGTGGAATATCATACACCTTCCCTGTTTGACCTTCTGCTGACCTCTCATCGTGACGGATATCGGGTTTCCGTTGACGCCCCTTTGGGCTCGTCGGACCATTGTCTTTTTCGGAGTGTGGTGCCAGTCGCAGCAACGTAGCGGTTACTTATAGTGCCAACCACGGCTGTTGGCACTATAGGTCGACCGATTGGGATGGGATGCGTTTTTTTTGCATCCTACTCTTGGGGGTGGGTTTGCTTCTCGGTGGACGATCCCAGTGTTGATGCTGATTCTGTCGCTGATGTGGTAATTCAGGGTATGGAACTTTTTATTCCATCCTCTGTGGTGCCCATCGGAGGCAGATCGCAGCCCTGGTTTGGTCGCTTCTGTAAAATAGCATCACACTATAAGCAGGAGTGCTATCAGGCCTGGGCTAACGCATAAATATCTAGCGCTCTTAAAAAGAAGTATAATTCCGCTTCCAGGCCCTTGAAAAGAGACATTGCCAATGCAAAGTTGAGCACATCGGCAGAATTGGCGAGAAACTAGTTCACCTTTCTTCGAGAACCCGTGCATTCTGGTCTTTCGCCAAAGCTGTCAAAGGGAACTTTTATCCATCATCCCTTCATTGAGATGCAGAGATGGCACAGTGAGGATAACTAACTGACCCATGCCGCAAAGGAGAAAGCCGATCTCTAAGGCTCTCTCCTTGAGTCCTACTCGGCTCTCGATGACGGAGCGAGCAAACCGCCGATCATCCCGCGGTGTGAGTGCTCCATGCCAGATGTGGGGTTTACACAGCACTCGGTTCACAAAGCATTCTTCTCCTTGAACGCCAGTAGGTCGAGTGGGCTCTATGCAGTCCCTCTCATTGTGCTGAAGACGTGTGTTTCGGAGTTGGCACTGGTTTTAATGCGTCTTTTCCGGTACTTCTATTCCCAAGGCGTAGTCCCGAATTCTTGGAAGACAGCTTTGGTCCACCAATTAACCTATTAACACCAATTAACGCTGGTGTTCCACAAGGCTAAGTGCTATCACCAACGCTGCTTCTTCTGCATATCAATGATATGTTGCGAACTGATAACATTCATTTCTATGCAAACGACAGCACTGGTGATGCATTATACGACGGCCGTGCCAATATTTCTCGGGAAATAGTCGACAAAGGACAAAGTTGTGTCTGAAGTCGAATCTTTGCTTAACAAAGTCTCGGATTGGGGGCGACTAAATCCTTCGAGTTGTTTCAGCAGCACCGGTGCCAAGATGGTAGAGCCATGCTACAGTTATATTAGTAGTGTTGCGCGCCTAAGTTGACGTCTGGCACAAGCGCCATCTAGTGTCGGGTAACAGAGCCAGGAGAGCTTTCCAGAAAATGACATGACTAATATTTAAACCAACAGTGCCATCTAGTATCGAACTGAAGAACTAAGCTTTCTAGAAGCCCCACACTCGAACTTTCTGCGTCTGCGTCTGCGCTGCATACCACGATCGGGACAGTATTGAATTTGGCGAGACAAGCGAAGCTTCGGAGCAAAATAAATTGAATCAGTGTGATTAATTATTAGTGTTTTAAGTTTTAATTGGTGTAAAGAAAATTGAAGTGTAAATTTTGGTAATTTAGTCGGCAGTTTTTATTGTCACGAACCTCAAGTTCGTAACAGTAGTATAGTTGTAGCACGAGTGGGTCGGCTCGACCGGGGAAGGGCCACGCTCTCACAGAATACCAGCGTGAAATAGTAGCTTAATGCTGCTGTGTTTCGTATGGTGAGTGTAGAGAACCGGAGACCCCTTTTACTGGAAACGAGGCATTCCGTCTTAGTTCTCACTGCATTTTGATTTGTAACCGAGGATAGATGTAGATGTCTAAAGGCCGCAGCAACCACTTACCTTCAGGTGGACTGTGTTCTTGATTGTCACCTTATCCTATAAAAAAGATAGAACTCGTACTCGTAAATATACCGATATTTCACATTTTCCATTGTACGGTAATAAGCGACGCCAAAGAAAAAAATAATGAAAAAAACAAATGAATGGCTGTTTTTAAAATTCAAATGTACCAGCTAAATGAATTTATAAAATCGAATTTGGAATTCTTAACCCAATAGGAGATATTTCAGATCAAAGTGGTCAGTACGACAAAACGCTAATTTCATATGTAAGGACCCAATATTAACGAAGCTTAACACAAATTAGTTCAAATAAATCCGAAATCGCTGAAAAACTTGTGACTACCAATCACTCTGACAGCAAAATCCAAAAAATATAGTTGTCATATCAAATCAAATACTAGAATTAAAAAATCAAATTTTAAATAAAATAATATGGTAGATACATTTACAAAAAGATAGTGGTAGGTAGTAGAAGTATTGTTACCAATATCAAGCATTGTATAAATAAAAGAAAACTAAGCGCTAGTAAGTTATATAGTACATGATAAAATATCATTAAGTTTTGATTTAGAAAAATAAAATTTCCTATGCAGACTATATTATTAGAACTTAAAAAATGCAATAATACTGCTATAAAAAAGTGAACAACTTATGACTACAGTACAGACAATATTCTTCTGTGCTACAGATATGTACGACCATGAAGATGTGGGGCTATAAACATTTAATGTAAATATAAGTATATTAATAATATAAAAAAGGGAATAAACAAATAAAGGATATCTAGGAATACCATAATATGTAAATTAAGCCAGTTATTTTTTAGCAATTAAATGGCAGGACCTTTTAGGATCCTCTTTCAGCACCACCACACCATCTTGATTGCGCGCAGAAGTCTCATACAGAATTTTTGTGCTTGATGAACTTGCTGTGTTTGAATGGGTTTCTTTACAGTATTAGTAACACTGCTGTTGAAAGCTATGCTAAGATTTGCTGGTGAAAAATCAACAGGAAATTTTTTGGTGAGAGTATCAATCTCCTCTTCAGTGGAGATCTTTGACCGTTCGTTATTGGGAAGTTTGATTAAAATTGCCTCATATAAGGTTCACACATTCTTCATTTCAAAACTCTTGCGTGATTTTTAAGAACAGATTACCTCATTTTTGTAAAAACTCAGACACAGATATTTGAGAGCCCTTTAACTTAGTTTTAGCTTTCTACACCTCAGACTTAGTGTGATACTCTTGAAATTGTACAAGAATTGAATGTGAATGACCATTCTTTTGAACACCAATTCATTAGCAACGTAATAAGGATACATTTGTAACATGTGGGATACCCATTTTTTTATGTAAGATATCCAGTATTTCTTGTTCAATATTAAGTTCTGGAGAGTCAGAGATCCCATTAAATAGTTCTTAATCTTAATTCTGTCTGTGCTACATATCAAAAGCATCAATAGACTTAGTGCAGGCTTGAATTCGTTGCCGAAAGAGATTGAACTTGGAGCAAATAAACCCCCCACGGAGTGGATTAAGAGAGGGATTAGTAGGTGTAGAAGCAGCCTTTAATCTGTTTCCAAATTCAGCCATGTTGCGGCTCCAGCTTCCTTAAAGTTCTCTCTGCATGAGCTCCACATCAGTTACTTTTGCCATTGTTTGCAATATTTGCTGTGATATTAGTGAACACAAAGTGAAGTACTAATGAGTGATATAGTTTGCAAAAACAAAGCTACACTAATGGGTGGTATGAGAATGTCACAAATATTTTATCTCGATATATATTTATTTCAATTCAAAAGAAAAGGTAATAAGGATGTAATTGATATGAAAATATTATAGTTCAAACACTGGCTTAAAATAATTTAAATGTAAATAAAATTTAAGAGCCAGTTAGTCAACTGTTACGTTACTTTTTACACACCTACCCACAAAAAAGATCATGTATTTATTATCATAACATAATATATTTACTATCATTTAAGTTTGCCAATTTTTAAGGAAATATAAAATTCTATATTTTTATGAATTTTCTCTAAAGAAAAATAACCTAAAGCAATGGTTTCATAATCACAAGTTTTAGAGTTGGACGTGCATAGTAGCAAAATTTATGGCATCTACACGTCAACTTTCGAATATGCAAAAAATATCCAAACCGCTAAGTGCCTTCTTTCTAATAAAAACCACAGGCGGTAATGATACCAACAGAATGTTAAGCGTTTTCGCAAATTTAAATAGAACCATGTGTCATGGTAACCTAGATAACGGATTTTAAAGGATCCAAACTACTTTGGATTTGTATGTTAAATAGATTTTCTATTATAAAACAGGAAGCATTCCATTTGAATCTGTTTTGCAAATTAGTACTTTTATAAAAATGTAAATTGCAAACAAGATGCACAGAACATGTACATTCCAAAATAATTTTGAAAAGTGTATTATATATTATACTAGCTGCTGCCCGCGACTTTGTACGCGGATGATGTTGCTTACGCCAGCGACAACGGAGTCGTCAAAATCGAAGGTCTAAAACGTCTGTTTTCGAATTCTAAGAGCCCGGGGACGGGAAAACAACGTAATGTGCGAGACGATTCGAGACGTTCCAGATCTTTAATTTTTGTAAGTCAACACGAAATGCCCATCAGATTAAACAACTTTTGCTAAGGCGTCATTCCTATATATGTTATAATGTCGCTGAGTTTTGGAGTTCCACAACAGGTGTTCCAGATCTTCAAATAACTATAGCTGTACCCTTGGCTTTGCCCACGTTCTCGGTCACGCGCAAGTCGTATCTCACGCTCCTGACTGCTCTCAAGTGATCGAGCAGTCTCAGAACGGATATTCTGAAAACTCAACCTCTGATCCCTCTGTGTAACCGTTTCGGATGCGCGAGACAAAGAATGATGGTCCCGATCGATTGCTAAAAGCATTTCTCGTTATTCCACACTTTCCTGAGATCGAGAAGCAGTAGTGCGGACTCGTTTAAATTCTAGTCGTAATTGGCGCTGCGTGGAAGTTTCTACGGACAAACTTAGTGCATTACGCTCACGGTTAGCACCTAGCCGTTGTTAAAGCTCTGCGTGGGTTCGAGAGAAACTACTGCTACTACTAACTAACCTGCGCATCTTAAAAACCCTTGAGTTTCGAGACAGATTTGATATTTTTATAAAAGGCATAGCTAGATTCCTTCTTAATCCGATACCAACGATATTCAAAATAATGAAAAGTTATCAAATAAGTACGTAATAGTAGAAAAATAATAATTATTCGTAGGAAAATTAAACACATCAACCAACACAGACAACAATGGTAACCCCCGTTTCTACAGGATGATAACTTAGAACCAAAAGTTTGACTTGACTTCATGATAGTGTAACTTGTTGTACCACCAATCAATCTGTTTAGTAATATTGGTGTGAAACTCTCCATACAAACAGATAGGACACGTAAAGTTCCCCGATTTCCTAATGCACATAAAAAGTGCAAAAATTAAACAAAAATTAAGATTTTTCAAAACAATATTATGGGATTTAAGCTTGCACCATTTAATGCGGTAAACATTTTTGACGGTCGACATATTGTGAAACAGCTGTTCACTTGCAATTTATAATATTACTGCCCCGCTCTTTTATAAAAATAGCGTGATTATTATGTTCCCAGAGTTAAATTTTTATTTTTATTTTAACTAATAACATATCATTTTGTGCATTCAATTATTTTGTGCATTCAATTACAGAGAAAAACCTTTTAAAATCAATACTGCTTACCCCCTATAACATACGGCGTGATAATATGTAGCCTAAAGCCTTCCTTGGTTTACAAAGAACATTTTTTGCTGAATTTCAAATCAATCTATTCAGTAGTTTTGGCGTGAAGCCGTACCATACACACAGACAAACAGACAAAAATTCTAAAAAGTCACTTTTTGTCATCAGTTGCGTTTTTCTAACAAAAGCCACTTATTTTTTCTCTAAAATACTCAATGTACAGTTTTTTTTCGTTACTGTTTTATTATATGTATAGATATAGATTGTATATATATATATATATATATATATATATATATATATATATATATATATATATATATATATATATATATATATATATATATATATATATATATTTCAAAGTTGAATCCCAAAAACTTTATTCAAAATACCGAACCGTGTTATGAGGGTTCTTTTTGACTAAAATAAAAATTTAATTAAGAATAGACGGATAAAATAACATTGCTATTTACATTAAATTTTCTAAAAATTAAATAAAAAATAAATTGATCGTTTAAAGCAAGTAAAATCACCTTATCGATTACTTTTACCAAAGATCTTCCTTCACATCATTAACTACAAGTGTGACATAACAACCGTTAATTTCATTGTCATTCACGCATTCTCCATTGCCATTTTTTGAAGTCAATACATGCAGGGAGTGCGTAAGTACATGTGAAATATATATAAGTATAAATATTTGAAAGCAAGATGGACAAAATAAATAATGTATTAACAAGTACAAATTTAGGTTACAATGAAGATTGTGAAGTCTCGTCAGATTAGTGGAATAAAAGTTATTAAAACTGACCCTAAATTTTAGGTAACTACTTTAAAAGCTTAGTGAATAAGACAAGTTTTTCGTTATAAGGTTACATGTCCATCCGTTAAATAATTATGAATGTTGATACCTGTGGTGATAAAATTGATCGCAACATCGTAGCAATTAAAACACGTACTAAGGTGTTCATTGTGTTATTTATGAACATCTTTTTAATACAAGTTGGAACTGCTTGCAAAGGTTTCAATTACAAATTGCGGTTAGGTACAAGTAGTAGGTTATACACAGCAAAATTATTATGGATTGCACTCGTTCGTTGATAATATACTGTCGTTTTATAGTAATTTTATTGGTCACATCATTCGTCATTCAACTAGAATTATTTTAATTTCAGATATCATAGTAAATAGATCAGAATGTAGCCCAAGCAAGTTAACTCCACCCGGACAGCTACCTTCAATCATTTTCGCCGAATTCCCATCTCAGTTAAGCAGAGCTTCAAAACCGTTAGTATTTGCAATAAGATCAGTAAGTGTGCACAGTTCCATGCATTGCTACCTCATCAAACTCACCTGCTGTCACCAGCTCAGGTAGCTTGTTGAAAAAGGAGTGCACTGAACTCCAAGAATTTCTTCATCTCAAAACCTATTCGGTACTGCAGGAACCGATGATTATTGAAACTAGAGAGAAAAGCATAGAAGCACCGCTTTTTTTCCTTTAACGCCTCTACTGACTAAAGCCAATTTGTTGCTAAACTCTTCCATTGGTCACGTATGTGACATTGGAATTTATTACGATGTAGTTTTTTTTCTATAAACGCCAGCCATGCATGTGCAACTTGGGAGTACACACGGGAACTAACGATCAAGCCTATTGTTACGTGTAGGTGTAAGGAGAAGCGGGCCAGGGCTCGCATGAAGAAGATTCTTGCCTTCTTAAGCATACGTTTTAAAACCTAAAGCCAGATATAAAGAAATTAATATTATATCAGAATCGAAAAATTAAATTAGTACTAATTTTAAAAGCCCTACTGAATGATTTTTGGAAGAAATCAGGTTCCAATTTTTGTAGTTAGGACACAGTTTCCTTCCAAATGATAACGATTTTACGATAATAGAATGTGCTTTAAAGCTGCACCAAGGAATCTACTTACCTGAAGATGTCACGATGTGTGAAGACGTACATATTATAATGAAACACTGTAAGAAGAATAAGCTATTGCAAGTGTATCGAATAGATAAAACAGATTTTGAAACATTTTCTGAGCTGGAAAGTATTATTTTGAATAGAAAAAGATCAGTTGACGGAACAAAGGTTTCATGGTTAAAAACGAAAGAGATTATTTTAAAGAAATAGAGATTTTTACCATATCAAGCTATGAAGAATTTAAGAAGTGAATATCAAAAAATTGCTCGTGGTAGACGAAAAAATCTTACTAAACCCTATATGGCCTACTGGCAAAGCAAAACCAGGTCCTACATTAAAGTAACCGAAAAGTCTGCTTTATCTTATTCCACAAGATGCAAAAGGCTTTTACCAGAAGTTAACAGCAGATGATGATCTATTAGATGACTTAGATGGATTTTCGAGTGAAGTTGATTTCGAATTTGAAACAGATATATCCAGTACGATCAAGAAGAAAAAAACTGATTCTTGTAATGTAACTGCTTTTTTACTTTCAATAAAATGCCCTTAATATTCTTATAGGCGTTTTACTGCCTCGACTTAAAAAATAAAAGATCTATCCCACATTTTTATTATTGTAAAAAAGATCCACAGAGGTTTACACTGAAAGAAAGTAAATTTATTTAATTGAATCATATTAAACAATACTGAAAGGAAGTAGTTAAAAATACCTACGGTTTTGTTATTTTCGTATTAGAATTTTACTGAAATTCCTATTTTCTCAAAAGTAAAATTAAAATTAAATTAAAAAATAAAATTTTGAGGCTGGATGGCTTGTAATTAACAATTTTTATCAGCATTTTGTTACATTACGAAGATATTAGTCTGTAAGCCTTTCTAAAATAAATAAATAAATAAATTATATTTTCAATGAATAAAATTATTTTTACGGATTTAATCGTTCTATTTACAGTAGAATTGCCTCAGGTATTGTAGATGCATTTTACATATATAAATTTTACAAGGACAAACTACGGTCATAGTACACCATTTAGCTGTTTAGTTCTCTACAACCACATTCTAATTTATAACAAGTTACAAACATTATTTTCAATGGTTATCTTATCGCTACACACCTGGAAACCATGGTATTTAACTAAGAACTTGCGATAATTTACTTAACACTAACAGGTTTTCGATTAGCTTCAAATCCCCTTTGTTTGGCAGTATATTCTATTACGGAAGTCAGTTTCTCTGACTCTCAAGTTCCCTTTGTTTTCAACACCCCACGTATTCGAAACTTATGGTTTTATTCATCATTCGTAATATGTGCAGCAAAGGAGAAGTTTGCTAATATATCTTCTTATTAATGGGAGAGAAGAAGTGCACAGTTTTTTCTTTATATTCTTCACTGATTAAGCAATTAAAATTGCAGTCGATAATTATTATAGATAAAAATAGGTCTTGGATGAATATATCATATAATATAATATATTATAGTACTATTAAATATTCAGGTGATCACTCAATTGTATAATTTATGTTGCCGCGACTAATACTGAAGTTTTCGATGTATGATTAAACCGTATTTAGTAGATACGGGTTGGCATTAATTACCTTTTATAGACGCCCCTATAACTTAACATAATTTATAAGGTCATTTAATATATGTATAAGACCGGTGGTGTACGATAATAATCGAAGTGACACTACGACAAGCTGCTCGTATGAATCCGATATTCTTTTATCGTTAACCACTCTTAATACTAGTATTTTAAGTTTCCTTGGAGTAAAAATGGAAGTTATCATTTCGGTTTTATTTCATGATTACTAGTATTCATTAACTAAAACCAAAATTAATAACTTTAAGACCAGTTAATATTATGATCTGCATATTATGTTATAAGTACAACTGTAAGAGATTGTGGTGACACTGTCGTCGTGCGATAACAACAAGCGAAATGCACTGAAGCCTAATTCACGATATCAAAGTTCCGAATCACTGCGGTATGTATACGTAGGTATACATTGTTTATGCGGTCTTTCGTTACTGGCCGTATGAGAAAGTTTAAGGTCGATCAAATTGCTACGATGAGGACTATGCACGAAATTTCTCTGTCTTCGTGATGAGGATATCCGCAATATTACCAAAGTAACCAACGTTTAATAACGGTTAAGCTGAAGTGGCAATTTTCCGTCACATAGCCACACAACCATCCACAACCAATATGAAAAAACGGTTTCGAGTGGCAACCTAGTTTCCAGAATCAAAGTGTAGTTCTATCTCCCACCAGATGACGTGACAGAGAGCCGATTGATGCAGTTGGCTCAGGATCGTGCTTTAGTGATAAGTGATGATATAAAAAGCTACACTAAACATGAGAGTATGTACACTCGTCTCAAGCAGTTAGTAGGTACAAGAAGTACAAGAATATTAATTAGCTACTGTCACATATACAACTAAGGCAGTACCATCTCTTAACATGATGGCATTGAAACAGTTAGGCGAAGAAGAAGACTACGAGTATCTGAATTTTTTTTTATATAGAAGAGGGAGAAAACGAGCATGTGGCTCACCTGATGTTAGGTAACTACCGCCGCCCATGATCAACCGCAACACCATATATGGATATCCCAGCAGTGAAGTCCTGCAAAAACATTTTCAAATAAACGAATTAAATAATAATAATACCAAACTTCTTAGTTAATTTGACAAAGATACAAAACACCTTGATCGACACTATTACCGACATTTATCGTGGGTATAAATATGGGTCTCTTACTCGGACTAATTCATCTTTACAGGAGTGAGCATCGATAACTCTCCCTAATGTCCATCTCCCGCAATGTAGATTTGCATCATCATGTGATTACAACGTCATAAAGTTTAATATTTTCGGTTGATTCCTGCCACTTACTCCTGGCTGATAATGCATTAAGATATTCAGATTTCTAGCGATTCCAAACATCATTGAATATCCTCTGCGTCATATGCCAACGTGTTCTTTCATCTTTCTCTGTTTCCACGATACTTACTTCAGGATCGCTGACCAGAAAGTGAGATAGAGTCTGGTAATTTATATCATTTCATTGATAGCAAGGATTGGTCGGGAAATCAGGCAGGGTCCTAACTATTGTTACGCGCTCAAGTCAACGATATACTAGCGCCATCTAGTGTCAGGAACGAGAGCGAGTAGAGCGTTGCAGAAAATGACATCACAAATCTCTCAACCGACAGCGCCATCCGAAGAACTAAGCTTCTAGAAAATCTATACTCGCACACTCGCCCCTTTGCGCGCATTTACTTAAATATTCGGGACGCTTCTTTGCTAATTTAAATAAATAGGTGCTGCCAGATGCGATCGAGGCAGAGTTGAACTCGGCGACACAAGCGAAGCTTCGGAGCGGAATTAAGTGAATTAGTGTGTTTAATTATTAGTGTTTTTAACTTTAATTTGTGTAAAGTAAATTAAAGTGTTAATTTAGGTAATTCTATCGCCAATTTTTATTGTCACGAACCTCAAGCTCGTAACACTATGTTAGCAGTGTTGAGAACTCCTCGAAGATGAGTTTTTGTTTACCAATGACTCTGCGCAGATGGTATTTAATGTTTTTCACAACCGATTCCCACAAACCTTCCGTACTAGGCAAACTAAACAAACACTGCTTTGTATCCTTTAAAAGTCTTTATTCCTCAGCCTCTACTTGACTTTACGTCCGCAAAACCTGAAAAAACCACCCCTGTTCGAATAAATGGTCTTAACAGATTTAGTCTTGCTTTAGGAAGATCGCCCATTAGCTGATGATATTTTATGGGGTTGTGTCTTTTACAAGTCAGCTTGGTTATCTTGCAATTTGATATAACGCCAACATTTACCTTTTCCAAGCCTGATTTTACCTTTTCCATGAGCTTGATAAAAGTAAGATTGCACACAGTTCTAAGCGCGGTAAACTGATCTTTTTTTTTTGGTTTTATTAACCTGGGTTTTGCTGTAACGAGGACAATGATATGTTTTTATTTCCGTCCTGTTCTGCGCAAATTATCTTGCAATAAATTACACAAGCGTATGCGTTTATCAACGAGTCACTGAACCCATGAAGAATGATGACGTCATTTTTGTTGTTCTTTAACTATTTCATACTATGTTTTTGTGACATATTTTTATTATTTTCTTTGATCTTCTTCCAATCCGCTTAAATTTCATGAGGAAGCTCGTCGTCGCATTCTAAGCCATATTGCCAAATTTTTGTGATAATAATTTCAGTTTTATTCCGACTGGTATTAAAAATCCTGCTGGGTCATAGAGCATTGAGATATTTATTAACAAGTTTTGTTTTGTTAGTTTTGATGTTGATAAATTGATTTCAAGTCAAAAGTAAGCTGATCTGATTGTGTAAGCCATCTCATGCCTAAAGGTTTTGTAGATAATTCAGTTTTGAAGTCATATTTTTGCTCATTGATATTTGCTGTGCAGACTCCGTGTAAAAGAAACGATGTATTGACTGACTATTTTCTTAAATTAAATCCACCTGCTTTTAATAAGTTTTTCAAGTCTGATTGTAGCTTTTTAACTGAGGCGTGGTCATAGTTCAACACTGATCAAGTCATCCATTTGAAATTGTTATTGCAGGACCTTCGCTGCTGGGCTATCCTGATACTTATGATCTTTTTTCTCAGCTAACTGTTCCAATACCATCCTGTCAAGAAGTGGTACTGCCTTAGCTGTATATGTGACAGTAACTTGATGATATTCTTGTAAAGTTTCGGTCGGTGAATTTCTCCAAATGATTTTTTGTTAATCTTCTTCTCTTTATTCTCAATATCCTTTCATAACCAGACTTCTTCACCCCAACCCTTCCATTAGTCTCCTAACGTAGTAATATTTTCATTTTCCTTACATTTCATCAAAACGTTCGCCTATACGACACCAGTACGCGATATACATGCCATGTGCAGTGGCATCCTTTCCCTTTCGTTTTGTCTAATTTACACATAACACATTTATTCCTCTATCATTCATTCGTTTCTTATTACTTCATCTATCTTATCATTCATTGCTCCACATACATTCAACGTAGGCAGACGGGCTTCCGCAATCCACTTTTTGTTGCTCCTTCGGGAAAGAGAACGTGACAGGTGGCGAGCCTTGTTGCCAGTTTTACTCCCGAAAATTTTCGCACCCCTGCCCCATTTAAGAGGCGCCGGGAACTTGGGGCTATTTGTTTTATTTTATGCCTCATGGTGGGAACTAGGTGGTGGTAGATTTTACGCCGCTACCATACAGCGAGGAGCCGAGTCTATTCTTTCGGTTTTGTCGCATGTTTAGCACTACCCGGGGGACACGTGTAGGGTGGGCCTAGGTTAGGTGATCGAAACCTACGCGTGCGAGGGACTCACATATTACAATTAGTAATTACATATACAAACATGCATTATATAATAACACTATTTATAGCACTTATATATAGCGAGATTCATGTATGATAATGACTTGAAAATTAATATGTTATGTTCGCGCGATTGTAAGTAAAGTAAAGTAAAGTAAAGTTACAGCCTATATACGTCCCACTGCTGGGCTCAGGCCTCCCCTCATTTCTGAGAGGGTTTAGGGCAAGGAAGTGTCCGCCGCGCTGTCCCAATGCGTGTCGACGAACTTCACATGTCTTCGAAATATTTTTTTTTGATTTTATATTTTTATTTGATTATATTTTTATTTGATTGTAAGTATGGTCTTAAAATTTTTATAAATGTTTTGTACAATGTTATTGTCACACTTTCAGAGTTTATTTGTTTGTTATATATGAATAAACACTGGTGCTAATACCAGCTTGTAGTAGTTTACTGATGAACCAGACCTCTACCAAAGTGTGCTGCATGTGCTACTCAGCTTATTGAGTAAGGCTAGGCACTTTCATAGCTTCACGTAACCAGGAGTTCTGGTCAGGGCACGTTTCAGCATATTATAATACATCTAATCGAACGTATGTTTCTGCAGCAGACGTGACTAACCCATTCTACTTCAGTAAGTAATTTTAAATATCCACTAGATTTCTTCATAAATAATTTCACTCTAGAGAGAAAGCCTTTCTTGACTTTGACTTTCACGTAAAATTTTAAACAATTATTTTATTACCGTAATTATTTCTAAAAGGATTTAATAAAATCAACCGTTGCTCAACCTTCTTTGGAGGTTTCTATTATTATTTTTTCCAGCCTTGGCCTAAATTTACTACTAAGAATATAGTTTACGATTTTTTGTGTAAGATTGACAGACAATCTTACCCAAAAACGATTGTCATGGTTAATTTTCTATAACTTCAAGTTTTAATGCTAAATCGATTTTTACCTTTTTTAAATCAACATTTTACAACAAAACGAACAAAACCTTTTTTTAAGAGTAATTAGTAGTTCATCAATTTTTAATTTAAATATTTGGTTTAAAATTGTTTTTTATCCACCCAATGACCATAATGGTCTTTGAGTTATTCGAATAAGAAAGCAACCGATTGATTAAAAAGAGCCACAAAATTCGGTTCACATTTTAATATATTCTACATTACAATCGAAATTATTTGTTCTTTACAAGTCTTGGGTCTGTTTTCAATCACACGTTTAAAATTTACTACTTATAAGACTTAGAACCAATTTTAAAAGTAAATAAACACATTTAAAGTAAATAAACAAAAATAATATTAACAAAAAGCAAATTACACTCTGTATGAATTAAATAGTTCAATTGTTTTGATGTAAAATATTTCGCCAAATTATAATTTATTTATAATATTTAACTAACAATTAAAAATCATCCCTTATAAGAAGACGTTTTTGTTACGTGAGTTTTAAATAAAAGTTTATCTGTTTAAAGAGCATAACATTAATAAACCATGGAGTATAGGGGTAAGGAGGACAATCTCCCATTGGAGAATAGTTGAAAATGTGTCCATCTTTAATCAGTAAATAACAGTTCACAAACTCTCCACAATAGCGCTTGAGTAGCTACAGGATATGATCAATCGCCGTAATATACATTGAGAGTGATTTTGAAAATAAAAATTTTGGTAGCAATAAAATAATTAGTACAAAAACAATTATGGTGAAAGTCTGTGCAATAAAAAATTATAAAAAGTTTTTTAAAATTTAGACTGTAGCTACAGTGGCGCCACCCTTATTTAGCGCTTTCCTACGGACACTTTTTTATACAGAGTCTGTACTCCTTACCTCTACACTCCATACATAAAACCATTTCATGTTGGCTCTTTAACTTTTTGTACAATTTTTTTTTTTCTACTTTTATGATGATTTGTAGTTTGGTTTATTGTTTAGAAATGAACATTACTCCTCATTTTTAAGTGGCGATTTATAAAGTTTTAAATAAATAATTTTTATTAGCTATGTTTATTAGGTAATAATAGGATTTGTAGGGTCGTGTATTGGCCAGTGCAAGAATAACTGCTATCCCATATCAGCATGTGGGTGTCGTTAGCGGCGACAGAGGGAAACAAATCAGGGGATGGACAGCAGCTTCTTCCTAATAATGACTAAAAGATACTACGGTGACTAATCTGCATGCCAAGCATAGAATACTCTAATACATACATAATAGAACGGTGGAGTGGGCGGAGCCCGCGTAGCCACTAAAATGTCACTAATACGTCAATTCACGCGTATAAATGTCAACACGAGATGTGTTTTGACGTTACAATCGTTACCAAATTTCGCATACAAATTATTTAGAAAATGCCAAATTGCACTCTATTTACAAATAAATATGTATTAAAATTTAAACGATTTTTAATGATGGTCTTGAACATTAATCAAAAGTCTAAAATACGTAAATTTATTCAGTCTGTTAACATAGCGAATCGGGTTTGGTGACGCCAAATCTCGTACGAAATAAGGTTGACAGCCATTCTATTGTGTATTATAGTATTCTATGGTGCCAAGCTTGGCAATTATAGCAAACATCTCTATGTTCAGCAGTGGACTTTAATAGGTTGTAACGACGACGACGATGATTTAATTTCATATGCACAAAATGTTTATACAGATTAGGAGGATGACTGCTTATTACGCAATGAAATGTTCAATCACCAATTTTCATATACTTGCCTACATGATTATGCAAATAAATACATCTGGAAAAGTTTTTCTGTAAGTTTTAAGAAGGAAAATTAAAATTGGTCAACAAAACCTTGTCAATTAATCAATTGAATTATTTAAAATAAAATTTTTAATAAATTTGTCAAGTCTATATTCACAGGGATGATTATGCATGTTTTTTAAGTTACAATAATTTTAATCTTTATCCCTGACATTTTGTACACTCGGAATTAGGAATCAAATATGTCGAAATAAGGATTTTCATATCATACTAAGATGCTTTCAACTTCCTTCCATGTTTAGATAGTTTATAATACAAATCAACATCTAATAGACAAACCTATTATCTATTTCAAGAGTGGAAACAATTATGGTTCTGATAAAAATGGCCAAACCTTAAAAGAGTACAATAAATACTTAATTTTCGATCTCGTTGCGAATTTGAGTAAAATTACCAAGAAAGTGGTAGCCCTTACCTTATATTACGTCACAACGTCAAAAGTATATAAATATTTTTTTAAATTTTAGTCTTTAATAATAATAATAATAATAATAATAATATTCTACAACTATCACACAACGCCGTCTAGTCCCAAGCTAAGCAGAGCTTGTGTTATGGGTACTAGACAACTGATAAACATACTTATATATTTCTAAATACATAAATATTATAGATAAATTACACCCAGATACAGAACAAATGATCGTGCTCATCACACAAACATTGTTCCTGGGTGGGAATCGAACCCACGACCTCCGGCATAGCATTCAGGGTCACTAACCACTAGATCAACAGGCCTATCTAAATATATAATATATAATATCGGTGGCCTTGCCAGTGCAAATTAATTTCTAAATGTTATTGCTCTCTACAAATATTAGTCTATTATTAGTAGACCTTATTCAGAACTTAAATAAAAGCTTGCTTCACAACTCTGACAAAAAATAAAGACAGATGGTGACGCATTACGGATGACGCTGCGTACATTTCAACCATACACAACTTCTCGACACGAACTTACGCATATCACATCTTTCTTATTTGTTTCTTAGACGCACATATATATACCTAAATCAATGTTTTTGGTTACAAATAATTTAAAATGCACATAATATCTGTGCATGAATACGCGTTCTTATAAGTTGATCATGGGTTTCGCTCGACTACCTTACTTGGTTGATCTGAGTTTGACAAACAATGTTGCTAGTTAAATGTATTTTTAAAATAATTCATTAAAATTTAATACCTGCATAAAATAATAATACTTAGCGCCTTCTGTAGTCAAATAGCTTACAAATATTCAAATATATTACAATTTATTTCTATTTCATACTTTATATGGAATTAGTTTATTTTTAGGGTTGTCAGTATGCCTTACTTATAAAATCGATATAAATATTTAAAACACATGACATTTTTCTTTGTAATTTTGATTGGAATAAATATTTAAGAAAAAAAAGGCTAATCTCTTTTAAATAAATGACAGCAGACAGAGAGATATAAAAATAATACTTAATTTATACAAGCGATAATCAAGGATTACAAGTAAGGATATCAATATTATTTTACTTTTAATTAAAAAGACTTCCGACAAATCTCAGGAAATCTCGCAAAGTTGAAAGCTATTGACGACATAATAACTTAATTAATGTTAAATTAATTCGAATCTTAACATTCTCAAAAAGAATTTATATACATGTTTTATATCACAGCCTTTCCAATATGGAAATAATTGAATAAGCAACGCCTGAAACCATTGCAATCACAGAAAAGATACTGATGAGGCAATTTTTCCATAGAATCCAATTGCATGGTCCCAAGCCGCGACTCCAACGCCAAACTGTCTCTACTATTGCGGGAAGTAGCAGACCCATAACGGATAAGCAAATAGCGCCCACAAGTTCCATGAAGAGCTCGAGTCTAGGAATCGCACTTGCAATGCCAACTGTAAAAATAAAACGACAAGGTTGAAAAATAAAACAAGGATGGTCCTCATGATTAATGATTATGATATAATATGAACGAAACTAGTCTAAAATACAAAAATTTTCATATAATTTTTTTTCATCGAAAGCATTAGATTAGCGTATGCTAATCATGTGCTCTACCAAATTCTCACTCAACCCAATTGGAAACGACACATACTCGTATGGCAGCCTTGTAAATACTCTTGCAAACTAATAAAATATTCTACCATACCAATTTGGTACTAATAAATGCCAAAAAGAAAATTTTTTTTCGGCATACGTTATTGAAAACAAGATCATTCAACCAGTGGGTGTAGCTATTTATGTCATATGAATCTGAGACGTGGTCTGTTTATTTTATGCTTACTTTAAATACTTCCAACATTGCCTCCTTGTATAATTCTTATTCAGTGAATTATTGTAGATATATTTTAGAGTTCAGATTTAAAACAAAAATTGTCTATGTGCTAAGTCTATCTGTCTCAGTAAGTAAAAAAAATGTAAATTTTTGTCCGTGGCCGTGTTGTTAGTACAAAATTGGAATCCAACCTACGCGCTTTAGAGAACTAATTTATATTTCTATGAAAGCCTTGTCCGTATTGTTGACCGTATGAAGAAGTTCTGGTTCCTTTTCGCGAGCTATCGAGAAAGTTATGCCCGGGGTTTCATTACGTGATAGAATTAAAGATAAGGATATCTGTTGTAGAATCAAGGTAACCGACATAGCCCAACGTATTAGTAAGCAGAAATTGCCATGAGTTGCCATGTAACTCGAAGAACCGACAACCCAAGTGAAAAAGGTTAGTGACAATCTCATACATGTGAGTGTCAACCTTGTAAAATATACAGGGATTCGATCAGCACAGGTGACTCAGGAGCACGCTTTGCATTCCTTGGCCTACATTAAGCCGTAGACGTGTGAAAGGCTGTAATGATAATTATGTAGAAACAAACACTCATCAACAAAAGTTTGCTATTGAATTGAATTTTAAATTTTTCTCCGCATTTGGATATAAACTAAAATGAACATTACCTATTAGTACTGTCCCTATAAACCTCAATCCGGCTATCGACCATCGGTGACCTCGTGCTGGTATTTTGTCTTGTATCCGCCTCCATACGACATCCACTGGGACGTAATACACCAACGCAAAGGACAGTATCATTACGCACGCTACCAAGATCTTAGCAAGCTGAGCTAATCTGTAAAGATAATTCAATTTATTCAGATTATAAGGGTTGCAATATTCATAAGGTGACCGCATAAGTTCACTGCTGGCTCTCAGACGGGAGATTATTCTTAGGAGCTTCGCTTGGCAGGCGAATTGGCAATTGCAGTTGCTGACGCCTTGCAATTTTGAAGCTGCTCCCCTGCTGTCACTGGTCTAGACATAATACGTCTAGACATAATACGTCTACCGTAAATTAGATGGTTGTACCGCCATCTATCGGAAGCCATAATATGCTTTAAGCCATAATAACATTAATAACGTAATAACCATTAATTTTTGTTGTAATAATTGGATGCAATTTTTTTATATTTTTGCATGTAAAATTTAACATTGTGTGCGTGTTGAATTTTCTGTAAGCCACAAGAGTTTTTGAATTAAATAAATAAAATAAAAATAAATAAATAACATATTTTGCCAGCATCTGTCTTACTTTGCTTTCCATCCGATTACTGTGTGGGTGCCATCAGGGTAAGAGTGAATAGGATTTTGTTAAGTCGGTGCCCTTCACCATCTTGGGCTACATCACCAGTTACCACCAGGTGGGATTGTAACTAAGCGCGGCTTAGAATGAGTATTAAAATATCACGTTGTCGACTCTTACGACACCCATAGGACAAAGAGGTGATGGATTTGCGCTAGACTGAACGACTGACGGACGAAACGAGGACTTTATTCGCGTTATTATTTAGTAAATGATCATCGAAACGATTCTTGGTATCGGCTACAAATGATATATGTGTTGTACGTCAGAATTTAAATTGATTTTTTTTTGTTTTTTTTATACGTTACCTCTACAATAAAATTTTCTCCTGTATCTTGGGGGCAAATTTAATTTGTGAAATTTATGTTTGTTAACATAAATATCCTTGTGAAATGTATGTTTACAAACATAAATTTCAAGGACAAACATCCAGACCCAAAACAATTAATTGTAGGCCATACAAATATTTGTTCCGTGCGGTATTCGAACCCGCGGCTCTTAGCGCTGTAACTCATTGCTAATTGCCATGAGCGAGATTTTTCACTTACTTTTCCGATTAGATCCGGAAGTAATTCAAAAATGGATAAATACTTTAACTTTACTTCTTCTTAGTTTATACTTACATTTCATCTTGCGGCAAATTCAATGTGAGACTTCCCCTCACTTCTTCCCCAAAATTTAGGTAACCGCAGAATCCGACGAAACCGTAAAGCAAGACAACCGCTGACATTGCAATATTTAAAACTCCAGGGCACCCGAGGAAATGATGCGGTTTAATCATCTCGTTTTCAATTGGCATGACAACTCCAATGCCTTCCATCGCAAAGAGGCTTGTACTGTAAAAATTTGAAACGAAATATTTGATTACTATTGTTCCGTGTCCATTGAGCAAAATGAATCACTTGTGGTAGCACTTTGGTCTCTATCTATATGGTTTCATAGGTATTTTCTATAAAATTTAAAGTTAAAGTTTTGGGAATAGTTATAAAATGTTTACCCAAATGCTATTTTACGTATATTATCATCACGCATAATGCTAACTTAAGTTTAAAAATAAAGCGTCAGAACACTCGTTAGGCACAACATGCGTGCTTAATTTAATTTTAATTAATTATTTTAATTGTAGTGACGTGTAGCCCTCACGACAATAGGTATATGTTAGAGTTAAATTTATAATAAAGAGCAGTATAATTAAAGACCGAGATGAAGCAACACATCTCTCTTTTCTTTATACGTGGTAGAGGCACGCTGCAGCTATATTATGGTTGTAGCACGAAAGGGTCGGCTTCACCGAGGAAAGATCACGCTCTCACAGAATACCAGCGTAAAATAGCAGCTTGTTGCTGCTGTATTTCGTATGGTAAGAGTAAAGAAACGGAGAGACGTTTACCGGAATCAAGGCATACCATCTTAGTCCTCGGGGGTGACAACGCATCTGAATTTTGATTCTTAATCTAGGTTAAATGTGATGTCTATGGGCCACAGCATCCACTTACCATCAGGTGGACTGTGTGCTCGTTTGTCACCCTAATTCTATAAAAAAATTCTTCCAGGACATTTTGTACTACTTCTCGGATATTGTGTTTTTTCCGCCAAAAAGTTTGCCAAAATCTGTAAAAAGTAAAAGTCTATAGACAAAGCTCTGCAAAAATGCAGATGCACTGCCACCCGTGAGGACTAACTTGAATTTTCAAGTTACCTTACTTCCAGTAAAAACGGTTTTCGGTTCTTTAAACTCACCATACGAAACACGGCAACATTAAGGAATTTACGCTAGTATTGTACGAGAGCCTGGTCCTTTCCTGGGCGAGCAGCACCATTCGTGCTACGACCATAATATAACTGCAGCATGGCTTTACAACGTGTAAAACTGGATTGACTAAAAACATTGGGTCTATATTTTTGCTACGTGTCAGTCTGGAGCATATTACCTATATTATTACAGTTAATAATTTCTGTGTGATTCTTGTGGCTTTGACATAAATTCTTTTCTACCCTCAATATCACCGCAAACATTGAGCATGTGCAAGTTAGCAATGTAAACGCTAACACATGCCTATGTTAGTGCTTACATTTCCGCATTATAATATCTCCTGTGCATTACGTAATCGTAAAGGAGCGTAATCAGTATAGACCGGGTGTTGGCAAAAATAAAATTTGTGATGGTGGTTTAAGATAATCCGTCAGCCCATTTTGTCATGTGGGTGTAAATAGTTTATATGGAAAATGCCGTGAAATCTCATGGCTTTTAAAAGATGGCGGCATAACCATCACATTTAAACTGGACAAAAGTTATCTTATGTTTAAAATATTCTCACCTGATAAAGTTAGGAATACCCGTAATGGATGTAGCCAAATTCCTTTCGGAGACTTTGGGGGGGTCTCGCAAGCAGTAATAGATCGATATACAAATGGATCCCAGCCAAACGAAGTTTGCCAGTGCGGAGAACGGAACTAAGTACTTTAGTTTCGTTATTTGTGTTAAAGGTATTAAGACTACAAGGGTCAATCCACAATAGACTGTTACTGACCAATTAGGACCTCCATAGACGTCTGACACCTGAAATAAAAAAGTCTTTGATAATAAATGTAATTATCACCTATTGCTCATACTGAGCCCGTTCCTTGATTGGTTGACGTCAAAGTCGCATGATATGTTCTGCATTAAAAGTTATATCTAGTAAATATTCCATATATTTTTTTTATAAAATTCAAAAGTGACAAACGTACTTTGTCCATCAAATGTATTCGGGTATTTGACGAATGTACAATAACATTTTAAAGCGTATTTTAAAACAGTTTATTAAACATTGATTAAAATTACTTTTACGGATTTTATCGCGTTTAATTTTAATTATTTTAAATTTTAATTTCCGACGTTTCGGGTGCTTTTCAGTACCTATGTTAACGGGCGACTGAGGTGACTGACGTCCCGACGTCATTGTAAACCCGGAGTACCTTCAGCTTTTTTAATTATTGTTTATGGTCCGATCTATGCAAAATGAACTGACTATGTCTTGAAGTCTTGCAGTGGTATGCTTGGGTTTAGTTTTAATTTTATGATTATAGGGTCCCAAGCAGGTGTTAGTACCCAGCCTCCTTCTCTATTGAAATTAGGATGTTTTTTTTTAATTTCAATAGCCTCACGTATCATCCTTGGTAGGAATCGGTTAAGTTTATTAAACAGGTGAAAAATGCAAGATTAAAATATGTTTAACTATGTTAAATGTTAATGTTACGTATTTTGTTATATATTACGCTGAGTTCGCGCCCGTCGCGGTAAAGGTGAATACTATCTAAATTTTCATAATTGTCAAACTAAAGTGATTTTTTTTATACACTTTATTGTACACCACACATATGCAACAGATAAATACATTGTTTTGCGTAAAATGTTAACGCCAGCAAAAATGTATGATTGGATCGTAAATGTTGCTATATCAGAGTGTAAAGAGATGGTTATCATATAAGTTTAGTGTTATGTGTTAAGTGATCTGATAAAAATAATAAGGAAATATATAGTTTGTAATTTAACCTAAGGGTCGGTTCACACCGATACATAGCGCTAGTTTTTAAGGTAGTGTTACAAAATATAACTTCATTTTCGACACAAAAATTATTTTTTGAGATATTTCGAAAATACCCCGTGGCGATGTGCTACGTTGTGTTGTGCCTCGAGATGCCTCGGGGAGTAGCGCGATGTCGCCATCGCCATCGCCACACGAACGCCACACTCAACGACTGCTGCCACTGCGAGTCCTTATCATTTTATTTTAATGGGTGTAAATTAAATGGAAACGTAAAATCTACACTCGCATGTTTTTTAATTCTTCTTTTATGTTTTTGGTCTGATGTTTCAAGTTTATCAAACTACTGTTGATAATTTTATTTTATATTATTACCATATCTTCGGAACGTTTTAATAAATTATATTCGGACTCCAACAGAGACATCTGTTTCTTCCATAAAATCATTAAATGATTATGGTTTTGCCGAATAAGTTCAATATCCTTGTGAATAGGCACGCTGAACTATTTGGCGAGTATCCTAATCCATTTACAAATCCCCTTCGCTGTCTGGAGCGTCCGACGAAATGATGATTCAATAGCTGGTCATTGTAATAGTTCCAAGAACGCGTGCTGTAGGTCTAACAATAATCATACGGTATAAGTGGTCTGCGTTTATGATACCCCTTTCTTTGAAATGTTTTAATAACACTTCAAACGCATCAATTCTTTCTCAATAAGGATCTAAGTCGTAATACACAATAAGTGTCTATTTATCCTGGATTATCTGCATTTTTCCTATTGGGTCGAAATAAATAGACTGGTTATTTTTATAAGTAGTGATAACGCTTTCTCTAAATGCAGATGTAATTATGCATATAAAACATTTAATGCTTGTCAATGGCGCTGAAATTAGTGTATGTGTCTTGTATCTTATTTTCTACCTTTTGGGTTCTATTATGTATAAATTTACTGGACCTACGTTTTTGTTCATTCCGTTGTGGTGATAATTTAAATGGCAGTAATGAGAGTTTACTGATCAGCCTTGTAAGATTACCGTTTTTAGTTTTCAATGTAACAACTCTTACATGGCCGTCGCCTTATTATACATTTATCCATTAGCCACGTTTTATCGTCTTGAAAGATTACCATATCACCGATATTTATGTTTGGTTGCGGTTTTAGCCATTTTTAACTTTCAGCAATATTTGTTTCGCAGCTGAAGCTGCTATCTTGTCCTGGCAATAGAACTTAGAAGCTGTAAAAAACGTGCAGGTAACAAGAATTTCAAGTCTTTTACATTTTCAGTTAGCGGGCACAAGGGTTTTGAGTATAAGCACGCTTTGTGTTTAATAATATCTATTATAACTTTACATACTTCAGTTTTCGTAACCAACCAACCAGTCTAATGAGTCGTATGATAACATCAGAGTTCGGGAGTCTTTTTTGTGTGTTCGGTTTTCAAATTAAAAATTATGTTTTCCCTTTTCATCTAAATTATATGTAAGCTATTCTAAAAAGGTATTTCTTTCTTAATTCCATATTTGCGGAGTTGTCATTGATTTCGTTAATCCTAATTTTGTTTTGAATTCCGGTTTCAAGGGTAACGATCTTTTCATGACGTTTCATAGTTGAAGAGAAGTATTAAAATACACGATACTTTTCTTCTAAGAACAGCTCTGGATGTTCCTATAATTTCTGAATATTTTCAATACCATTTATGACAACATTATTGAAATATTTTCACACTACATAGCATCTTAGGTTCCGTGATAAGTTGCGATGAATCTTCCCAATGAAATGCCACCTAACATGATAGTAGAGTAAATAGCACCAAAGTGTAATTCCACTAGACGATTGTTAAAAACTCAGGATCAACCAAGTTTAAATTTTTTTATGAAATGCTGTACTGAGGTTTGGGGAATGTTTTATTAAGTTTTTCATTAAATAAACATTAATGTTCAACGTGTAGTCACTAAACATGGATGTATACGTAATATCAAACATGCCCTTGCAAATATTGTTTTCACCGACGCCATATATAACTCCTTTGCAGTGATGTCTTTAAGCTTAAGTTTGAGGATCTATTAAAACTCTTTCAATTTGATAGGTCCCATATAACGCTACAAACTTCATAAAAGCTCTCGATAGCAAAATGTCACCTCGAAAAATATTTTTGTGACACGTACGAAGTGTTTGTCACGGACTCGTTAGATTTTTTCGCAACCTGTAACAGAGGTTTAAAACTTAAATAAAATGTTTCTGCAAGCATTTGCGGCACCTCTGTAATGTATTTCAATACATGAATTTCCGCTATAGTTACAATTTATGCAAAAAAATTGTTGGTGGTTTTCAATGCTGTTAGAAATTGCAATTTTTTTGCAATATTAAATACCATGATAATCATTACAAAGATGATATTATAAGATTTTATTAAATCTCCTCCTGGCAGTTTGGTACCGCTCACAAGTACCTGGTGTTTGGACTGTAGTCTTTGGACGCCTTTTCGCAGTAATTTGCAAAAAATGGTCTTATCTAGGAGTAGTGATGCTAATAAAGGCTTAGTCCTGGAATTCTCTTCGCCATCTCCGTCGTGGTACGATAACGTGACCACATCCTAGAAATCCCATTACAAAGCATCGGTCTGCAGCAATCCCACTGCCCTGAACATCTCTTCTCCAGTGTAATGTTGGCGATGCATTGCATTAAATGTCAAACAATCACAATCAATCCAAATAGAATCAAAAACATGTTTATATTGCGGTTTTCGACAACGATTACCCAACTCACTCAATTCACCTCAACTTTTTACATTTTATTATTTCTTCTATTTAAATTTCGAATCAATCTGGAATAAATAACGAACTAATTAATAATAAAACATTTTAAAGTGGCCAGCACTTTTGTCAAAGTTATTGGTGTTGTGTTTATTATAGCTACAGCATGACTGAACAAATTTTTTTTGTTTTATATTCGGGTATTTATCAGATATTTCTCTTCAGGCTGGTACTTATAACTATATCTATAAACATTAAAATTACGTTTCACATTGTTTGTTCGCGATGAACTCCGAAATCACTCAACCGGTTTTTATCCCGTTAAGTAATACCGATAATATATAAAGTTAAGTTACCAAGCTAAGAGACCATCTGGCTAAGGTTTAGTGGTAACGGAAAAGTAACCGGCGGACAATGTGGATGTTATCGGATAGCACCCCCTTCTTTATTTGAGCTCGAAACGGTCCATCACGTAGTCCCAGTTACTTCAGATGACCTGAAAGGCTGACCGGAATTAACTCATTTGCAGAAATAACTACAAGACTATTTTCGATAGTCAGACCATCACAGGACATATCGGTTACCTCGTCAGCGATTCAGATACTTTATTCGTTAATGTGTTTCGGTTATTTTATGTTGTAAGCTATTATATATACGATAAAAGTATATTATCAACTGTAAACTTATATGTTTCACATTAAAGAATTATTTTTCAATCTTTAGCGCTGTAATAGCAACATATAGTAACAACATTTTGTTGGATTATCGATGCAGTATCAGAAGACTCGTACCGGCCTTTAAATTTAAGGATTGAGTTCATACGTAACAAGGGTTTTGACAATATTTGATAACTATGAAACAAAAAAATGATATCTCATTTCATTTTAAAGATTTTGCAACAGTCAAAAAACTCACTTGTTTAAAGGATTCTGCTATAACGACTGTATATACGCAGCATGCTCCTAAGTGAGTTACTGCCAAGGCCCAGTCTGCAAGCTCTCTGTAAAATTAAAATAAGTTACTTAAATTAATACATGTGGTAGAGTATGGAAGTAAAGTAAAAATGTACAAGTATAATATAAGATAGCAGAGTCAAAGGTGGGCCGTTAGAAAAATAAACATCATATTCTACTCAATATTCAGCGTACTAAAGGCATTATAGAGCTAATTCACGCATTCTTAAACCACATTCTTCGGTATTCAATGTTTTCAAATATCTTCGAACGCGTAAGATGCATGCTGCAGCTATATTATGGTTGTAGCAAAAATCGGTCGAGTTAGACCACACTCTCACAGTATACCAGAGTAAAATAGCAGTTTAAAGCTGCTGTATTTCTTATGATGAGTGTAGACAATCATAGATCCTTTTTCTGGAAACGATGCATTCATTCCTAGTCATCAGTGGTGACAACGCATCTGCAACTTGATTCTATACGAGGATCAATATAGGTGTCCATGGGCCACAGCATCCACTTACCATTAGATGGACTGTATGCTCGTTGGTTAACCCCATTAAAAAACTCTAGTAAACGGATTGAACAGCCACAGAGTACTACTTATTGGACGCCTTTATAGATTAAAATTCAGTCAGTGTAGGCCCCGTTAATCGTTACACACTAGAAACATAAACAGAAACAAAAACAAAAACTTTTTTATTCAATGTAGATTATAACAATACTTACTGAAAGTCACTTTTTTCATTTACCACTGGTTCGCAAAAGAAACCTCTGTCCAAGGATGAACCAGTAAGAAACCCAGCGGGACTATTTTCTTTTCCAATAATAGCTTACAATCATGTTTACAATTAACAACACAAGACAAATTAGAACTAGCTTGGTAGCGATCACCCTTCCCAGGGCTTATTATCATCCATAAATACCTTAATATTATAACAACCCTTTTTATACAAACTTAGTTCATTAACATTTTTGAACATTGTATATAGTACCTAGAAAGAGATTTTAATGCCTATACCATTCCAGCGCACTATCTAAACCTGGCTAGCGTCTTTCCATAAAGCAACCCTGTCTACCATGTCATACGCTATTTAAAAAAATGCACAAAAAACTTCGTGACCATTAGCCAAAATTTCAGTGTGATCAAGTGTATAGAAAATAGGCACTAAATCATCGCAAAAAAAGCTATCTCGTGCAATATTGCAAAAAAGACTTTTAAATTATATTTTTATTGTTCTCTAATTTCAAGATAAAACGTTTTAAAATAGGAAAGTCTGGAGTTCTAATAAAGTTAAAGAGTCTGGAGTTATAATAAAATTAAAACATATAAAATAGGAGCGGTAGTAACAGTCGAAATCTCTAAAATTTTCATTTGAATTAACTAACGTAGACTATAAATAATTATTAACGGAAATAATATTTAAATAAAACTGTCCTGAAAAGAACCGGTAAGAAACACAGCTGATTTTCAAATGTAACGTTTTCAAATTTCATTTATTACAGCTTGTCAAAAGTTTACTGCTGAACATGGTTCTCCCACAGACTCACTGGGAGGATATTTGCTATAGTTGTCACGCATGAGAGACGCGTTAGCCAAGGTAATATACAAAAATTGATAATGGGAAAACACATTTATGTGCAATCACAAAAACTTATTTTAAAAAATCTTCGAAGCAATCAGAAATATTTAGATTATATTTTACACAATTTTTATTAATATGTACTTATTTAATCTCAAACAAAAAATAGCGCTACTCTGTGTTCGCGCGGTTGTTTTTTTATCATAGAATAAACATAGGTAGAATGACCCGTAGGTAATAGTGGATTGTATTGTTAAATAGGTTAATTATATCGAACACAATATTTAAATTTTGTCATTTATTTTGTATATAATATTTGCTTATTTAATATAATATTACGTGATACTATATCACAATTACATTTTAATGATATTTTTATCTGAATATTTTAAAAGGTATCTAAGTCAAATAAAAAAAAACATACTAAATATATGTTTCATAAAACTTATTAACATAACGTTTAAATTACAAATATATTTATTTAAATTAGAATAAAAGTCGTTCACAAATGCTGGGCACGCGAGAGTTAAAAATGGACGAATTTATACCACTTTGACATTGGTGTGGAAACCTTAAATAAGATAAAAGAATTATAAGCAGATCTAAACATGAAAAATTTTGCCAAAATATTATAAATTATATATGTTTCTACAAAAAAAATGTGTACAATAATATGTTTGTCCTATACTTAAGGGGATAGAGTAACTCAGCTCAAATTTAATTTCGTCCCCACTTGCCCGCGCGTCGTATGTTATGTACCGACATGTTTGTAATCACTAATACTGTAAGTATAAAAGTCGTTAGACACTTATTTCATTAGGTTTATCATATTTATGCCTGTTTCTTAACGCCAAGCCAGTCGCTTCTTATTTTTATCATGGTTATTTCCCATTTTAATTTTATGTCGTCCTGTTGCGTAATGTATATTCTGATCGTAAGCGACACAACCTCCCCGTTCAAAGGCCAAAGCGAAAAAATCAAAAAAAGCTATCTCGTGCAATATTGCAAAAAAGACTTTTAAATTATATTTTTATTGTTCTCTAATTTCAAGATAAAACGTTTTAAAATAGGAAAGTCTGGAGTTCTAATAAAGTTAAAGAGTCTGGAGTTATAATAAAATTAAAACATATAAAATAGGAGCGGTAGTGACAGTCGAAATCTCTAAAATTTTCATTTGAATTAACTAACGTAGACTATAAATAATTATTAACGGAAATAATATTTAAATAAAACTGTCCTGAAAAGAACCGGTAAGAAACACAGCTGATTTTCAGATGTAACGTTTTCAAATTTCATTTATTACAGCTTGTCAAAAGTTTACTGCTGAACATGGTTCTCCCACAGACTCACTGGGAGGATATTTGCTATAGTTGTCACGCATGAGAGACGCGTTAGCCAAGGTAATATACAAAAATTGATAATGGGAAAACACATTTATGTGCAATTACAAAAACTTATTTTAAAAAATCTTCGAAGCAATCAGAAATATTTAGATTATATTTCACACAATTTTTATTAATATGTACTTATTTAATCTCAAACAAAAAATAGCGCTACTCTGTGTTCGCGCGGTTGTTTTTTTATCATAGAATAAACATAGGTAGAATGACCCGTAGGTAATAGTGGATTGTATTGTTAAATAGGTTAATTATATCGAACACAATATTTAAATTTTGTCATTTATTTTGTATATAATATTTGCTTATTTAATATAATATTACGTGATACTATATCACAATTACATTTTAATGATATTTTTATCTGAATATTTTAAAAGGTATCTAAGTCAAATAAAAAAAACATACTAAATATATGTTTCATAAAACTTATTAACATAACGTTTAAATTACAAATATATTTATTTAAATTAGAATAAAAGTCGTTCACAAATGCTGGGCACGCGAGAGTTAAAAATGGACGAATTTATACCACTTTGACATTGGTGTGGAAACCTTAAATAAGATAAAAGAATTATAAGCAGATCTAAACATGAAAAATTTTGCCAAAATATTATAAATTATATATGTTTCTACAAAAAAAAAAATGTGTACAATAATATATTTGTCCTATACTTAAGGGGATAGAGTAACTCAGCTCAAATTTAATTTCGTCCCCACTTGCCCGCGCGTCGTATGTTATGTACCGACATGTTTGTAATCACTAATACTGTAAGTATAAAAGTCGTTAGACACTTATTTCATTAGGTTTATCATATTTATGCCTGTTTCTTAACGCCAAGCCAGTCGCTTCTTATTTTTATCATGGTTATTTCCCATTTTAATTTTATGTCGTCCTGTTGCGTAATGTATATTCTGATCGTAAGCGACACAACCTCCCCGTTCAAAGGCCAAAGCGAAGTGACCGTGCGGCAGGAATCACGCTTCAAAGGGCCGATAGTTTAGGTAATTCCTTTTTACAGTGAAAATAATGGTATTTTAAAAAAAGTAAATAACATAAGCACTGCTTTATAATTAGTTCAGTTAGTATGCAAAGTTTCATGATCTTATTTAAAGTATTTTATGAATAACAGCGGTTTATTGTTTATTTTAGAGGTAACTTTGGATTTTTTTTTTCTATCGAGAAAATTTTACGAAATCGTGTGTTCGTCTAACATAATCCTTAACATTAATCCTCAACTTTACCATATATTTATTTCAAAATTAATGTTGCAGTATTTTCGGAATAACGAAGGATCTAAGCCATTTGAGATTATATTTCCCCTTAAGTACCCACAGAGATGTCGTATCTGAACATATTAATTTCATAATCTATATTCCCTGACATGAGATGGTATCTTAGGAATAATTTGTTTTATTATTAATACATAATATTTTTTTATTGATTAAGTATTTATAACCGATGAAAAGTAATTCCTTGGTTTTTACTGACATTTCTTGAATTATTTGTGCAATATCTAAGTACACACGACGGCATATTTTATCAAGTGATTTTTTAAATCAACACAACACATGACAACTCTAAAAGCGCCTAGCGAGTGACTGATTAAAGTGCGGTGCATGCACCGCAGTTGAGTTGAACAGAGTACCTGAATGCAGTGTCGCCTCTAGTGCGTAGTACATAATAGCTCAATGTTAAAAAATTAAGCTTGTTGATAAAGAGGCCTAGTACGAGTATATTTTTGAGGACATTGTTGTAAAAGTGTACGTTGCCAAATGAATAGACCAATGGATCTTTAAGCTAGAGTTACTGGTGCTTATAGACTGGTGTTCAGAGGATGCATACGTATCTATTTTTAAATGAAATAAGAATTGCTTTTGAATATATAAATTTTTAATAGGAGTCAAGATTATCGATGACAAATATTCAAGTAAGCTACAGAACATAGCGTTTAGTTAGTTATTTTGTTAGATGAAAATAAATATGCGATATGTTAAATGTTAACATGTGAGATTTATGAATATAGTAATATTAAGCTTTTCATGAAATACGAATGAAGGAACAGAATTGATTCCATTTTATTTCGCAATTTTCATGTTTTCTTGTTTATGTTTTAGTGTTTGCAAATTATTTTATAATCTTAGACTTGCGAAATAGCGATGAAAATAAAAATATGTTGTGTTTGTTTAACGTGTATAATTTATTTTAAAAAATGTTACGAACCTTGCAAAAGGAGCAAATTTCCTAATAGCTTTTGGACCGTTTTGAAAAACGAGATCACAGGTATCGGCGTATCCCAACGATGGTTTTTTGACTTCCACGCACAGTTGCTGTGATGTTTTAACCTGTATAGAAAGTATATGTATATAAAGTATTTAAAAGAATATAAACAATTTAAGAGATTAAGAAAACTTAAACAACATGCATTGATCATGAGATTTGATGATCCTGTTAATTATTTTATTTTATCCTGGTGAACCTGACAAGGGTACAAGGTTTAAATAAAATTATATTGTTATCGGTCCCTGATACGAGTGTAAATTTTCAAGTCAATCAATTTGGTCCAGCCGATGCCTAAAATAAGCGACGGTTCAGATCTGTCTAACTACAGGCCTAATGCTATCACATCTTTGTTCCCCAAAGTAATCGAGTCCATTACAAATTGCCAGCTTATGAAGTACCCAGAGTTTTACCTGCTAATAAGTGACTGCCAATACGATTTTCGTGGGGTCGATCAGCTCGTGATCTCCTGGTAAACCTGACTCATAGGTGGGTGAAGGCATTGGCCGATAGTTAAGACGTAGCAAAGGCTTTCGATCGGGTTTGGCGCAATACGCTTCTTTGGAACCTCCGTTCCTATGGGCTTTCCAAGATATTGTGCAATTAGATCGCCAGCATTCTTACAGATCGGAGCATCAAGGTTATAGTAGACAGTGCATGTTATTACAAGCTCATTAATGCTGGTGTGTTACTGCTATCACCAAGTGGTTTCATCTGCATATCAATAATATGTCGCAAACCGGTAACATTCTTATATCCGGATGACAGCACTGGCGATGCTCTATACACCGATCGTGCCAATATTTCTCGGGAAAACGTCGCCGAGTACTGGAACAATCTTGTCTGAAGTCGAGTCGAGAAGAAGAAAATCTCGAATTGGGGGCGACTATATCTCCAGTTTAATCCTCATAAGACACAAATTTGCGCGTTTATCGCTAAAGAGAACTCTTTGTCGTTTCTCTTTAGTTTCAAGGCACTCTACTTGCTGTCTCAGCCAGTATCGGAATCCTTAGCGTTGATATATCGAGTGAAGTGTTGTTTCATGGTCACTTGGATAAGAAGGCCAAAATGGCCTCTTATAAGCTTGGCGCGCTCAGCAGAGCAGGACAGTATTCATGCAGACACTCCACCTGCAACTTTACAAGGCGTAGGTTCCGCCACACACGGAATCCAGTTTCCATCTCTGGGTCGGGACTCCCCAATGCCAGTCCCTTCCACTTGACTGCATCCAGCGCAGATCGGCTTGAGTCTTTGATGACCGAGCTCTCTCCAATCGGCTCGATTCAATGGCACTGTGAAGAGATGTTGCATCTCTCTACATTTTCTATCGCAACTACCACGGGTAGTGCTCTAAGTAATAGTTCGAATTAATTCCAGCCGCCAAATTTTACGTACGCACCTTGCAACAAAACTCGCGGTATCATCTACACTATCTGAATGTTTGGCGGTCCACCACTATACGTTTTATTAGGAGTTTTCTTCCTCCTCCGACCCGTCCGTAGAATTGTTTACCACCGGAAATTTTTCGGGACCGATACGACTTAGGGACGTTCAAGAAAAGAACTTACTACTTTCTAAAAGCCCTTCAATTTGGATTTAATTTTGTTAGTTATGGGACCCCAATAAGATGGTAGCACCCATCCAACTTTACTATTGAAATTAGGATGTTTTTTTAATTTAAATAGCCTCGCGTATCATAATTAGTAGAAATCGATGTTCTTTTGCGAGTATTTGTGGTTTATCAAATCTGATGTAATGATGGGGACGATCGTCTCGCACGCAGACTCGACGACTTCCAGCCTCCCGAACAAGCCGGTTTCCGAAAAGGCTTCAGTACCATAGACCACATACATACCCTGCGGCAGATTGTACAGAAGACTGAAGAGTACAATTTGTCACTTTGCCTGGCGTATGTGGACTATGAGAAAGCCTTTGATTCCGTCGAAATTTGGGCGGTGCTGCAGTCCCTTCAGCGGTGCCAAGTTGACTGTCGGTATATCGAGGTGCTGAAGTGTTTGTACAGTAGGGCTACGATGGCTATCCGAGTACAGAACCAGAGCTCGAAACCTATCCAACTGCAGAGAGGTGTAAGACAGGGTGACGTTATATCCCCGAAACTCTTCACCGCTGCTTTGGAAGACGTTTTCGGGCTACTGGACTGGAAAGGATACGGTATTAACATCAATGGCGAGTACATCACTCACCTTCGATTTGCCGACGATATAGTCCTTATGGCAGAATCGCTGGAGGACTTAAGCACTATGCTCAATGACCTCAATAGTGCCTCCCAACGGATAGGTCTTAAGATGAACATGGACAAAACAAAGATCATGTTTAATGTCCATGTCACACCTATGCCGGTAGTTGTTGGGAGCACTATGCTCGAAGTTGTTGACGAGTACGTCTACCTGGGACAAATAGTCCGACTAGGTAAGTCCAACTTCGACCGAGAGGTCAATCGACGGATTCAACTCGGCTGGGCAGCGTTCGGGAAATTACGACATATCTTCTCGTCAGGTATACCTCAATCTCTAAAAACTAGATTGTACAACCAGTGCGTGTTGCCAGTGATGACTTACGGATCTGAGACGTGGTCCTTCACTGCTGGCCGTATGAGGACGCTCAAGGTCGCTCAGCGAGCTATGGAGAGGGCTATGCTCGGAGTTTCTCTGCGTGATAGACTCAGAAATGAGGATATCCGCAGTAAAACCAGAGTGACCGACATATCCCAACGGATTAGTAAGCTGAAGTGGCAATGGGCCGGCCATATAGCTCGAAGAACCGATAACCGATGGGGAAGAAAGGTTCTCGAGTGGCAGCCTCGTACCGGTAGGCGTAGTGTAGGGCGACCCCCCACTAGATGGAGTGACGACCTGGTAAGATATGCAGGAAGTCGATGGATGCAGGTGGCTCAGGACCGTGCTTTGTGGCATTACTTGGGGGAGGCCTATGTTCAGCAGTGGACTTGTGAAGGGCTGTAATGATGATGATGATGATGATGATGGGGACGATCTTGAACATGTTCACATACTGCCGACTTCCTGGAGCGTCGGTGCTTCACTTCAGCTATATGTTCTTTCACGCGGGTTTTTATAGATCTTTTTGTTTACCTATTTGTTTGACTCCGTGACCATGGGTGCTGTAAAGCGCCCGAAACCCCGGGAATTAAAAATAAGTTATTAAACGCGATAACATCCGTAAATATGGTTTTATTCAAAATGAATAAATTTTTTAGTTTTTTACTTACTAGTATATGTACTACGTGTCCACAGATAAATCCTATTACTATAGTTCCAATAGCTCCAACGAGTAGGCCAGCGTTCTTAAAAGCTAGGGGCATCGCTAATACCCCCGAGCCGAGCGACGCCTTGAGAAGATGCGCTAATGCACCAAAGCTCCTGTAAGCAGATCATATTTACTTAAAAATTATCCATTAGAATTTGTAATTTTATCTTATTGCATTGATTCCGCAGGAGTCTATACTTCTCCCGAATCTTTGGATCTGACTTGTAACTCGACTTTACGTTATTTTTCCTGCAGATCGATCTTTCAAGATCTTCGGTCAACCACGAAGCTGGAGGATGACGTATTCGCATTGGACTGACAGGAGCATGAGCATCATAAAGTTGAACAAGAAGTAAATTAAACAATGCTACCTGTTCGTCAACATCACAAGCCTTCATTATAATGCTCCAGTCCATATTAACAGCGTCTTTTTGTAGCTTTTCCAAATCGATTTTCTCAAAATTACGCTGCAGAAGTATCCTTGATTCGGCTTTGGGTGGTCTTATTTTTTAAGATAGAAACAGGAGATCATGATATGAAAAGGCATTGACAGCACATTGACCAAATCTGTCAACATGGTCGAGAGAAGAAACGATAACCAAATCAAGGAAGGATGGGATACAGTTGGGCAAAAATGAGTTTCAGAAAGAGGAAGGATATTTAAATTGGCTGCTTCTATAAGGGATTTAAGCCGAATAGATCGGGCATAATTCTTGAGAAGGCAAGTATTAAAGTCGCCCATTAGCACTATATGTGTATATAATGGAGTTGGCTCTTCAAGAAAGTTATCCAATGTAGTAAAATAGTACACTGTGGATGAAGGCCTATGAAACTCCGAGAAGTAATTTGTTGTGCGAAAGAAGTACTTAAACAAATAAGTATTCTGCTCCCTTCTCAGCTTAAGATGAAGATGATAAACAAACAATAGAAAAAGGAATATGAGCATGAATGTAAATGGCAGCACCACCACCACCTCGCACAGTTCGGTCGTTGCGTATTAACTGGAATCCTGGAATGGAATAGGACATAGAAGGAAGACATAGCTTTGACCGTGACTCCGAAACGAGAGTTGCATGAACATTATCACTTTCAAAACTAGCTAACATATCAGGATAATGAGCCGAATGAATACTCTGTGTATTTATGTGAACTATATTGAAGTTTTTGATAACTTGAGAAAAATAAGAGTCAAGGGTCTCTTTTAATGGAGGAATGCTCTCAAAACCGTCGTCTTTACATCAGATACTGAAAAGAACGAGGAGGAGCTTTTATTATGATCACTTTCACCAAAAGAAAAGTTATCCTTACAAATATATTAAAAAAAATCAAATAACTGTAAAAAAAATACTAAAAACTATAAAAAGTTAAAAATTATAAACTAAGCCTTTTTATTAAATTTACTACCTACCGGCATTTACAGAATAGAAAATAACGCAAATATTTAAAAAAGATACTACACATATGCCATTCAGATCATTTTTGAATGAACAAAAATATAACTATACTAATATTTTATGCTTGCAATAATGTAAATAAAGTACACGTCTGACAAGGCCGCATGAGCATAGATACCTTTGCATTAAAAAAATACAAGTACACCTGTTACTCCATAGATGGTCAAATCTCCATGTTATAACCAAAGAACATTTAATACTCTGTAATGAGAGGATATTACTCTAAAGTAAATAACATAGTGATTATATACTCTTAAAAATTGTAAAACAAAATTTATTAATCTGTGGTCGAAACCTAAGATTACAATCAATTAACAGTATCAAATACCTACATTACATTCATTGTTAAATTAACCTAACTTAGAACAATAAAATCAAAACAAAAGACAAAGTCTATGTATCAAAGTGATGTAGATAGATATTACTTATTATATAATAGGGATCCATAACGACTAGTTTGCAAATTAACTCATATCTTATTTAATATTAGACTGGTAAAAAAGAAATAAGGTTAGCAAAAATCACAATGCCGAGACTCTGATCTTCTTGGAGACTTGATTTCACTTATAGAACGTAAATTCAATGAATTAAAAAACGCTATTTTCATTCATAAAATTTAAAAAGTTTCTGTCCGAAACCGTACGTAAATTCATGGATACCCTATGCGCCCGAGTGACGTAATCCCTGTAAAGATCACCGCCCGCGCTATGTACGTATACAACATTCCAATAAAAACACAATAGCTACACATAACCTGTGATGTAACTTTTCCTTCGTACTTTCATCCTGGCTTAGGACAGGCAAAAATTGATTGATTGTTATATTTCATTGAATTTACGTTCTATAAGTGAAACCAAACCACTGGTTTCAAGGATAACGGTGTTTACACTAACAACCTATATATATATATATATATATATATATATATATATATATATATATATATATATATATATATATATATATATATATATATATATATATATATAATTAACTCATATCTTATTTAACACTCAACATTAGACTGGTAAAATAGAAATAATGTTAGCAAAAAGCACAATGCAGAGTCACTAAATATTGACCGTAAACATAATGTGATAAAAGACAATATATACAGTTTATTGAAGAGAACTAAAGTTCCTATTCCACATAACTATCATTTCTTCACTATCCTCTTGGAGCGCTGAACTACTTTGTCAGTAGATCTAGTACTTCCAGCGACTGCCTTCTGTGCTTGGGTAGCAGCAACTGGTGCTACTGGGACGACTTTGAGCTCATCCAGGGATTCAAGTTCATGGCGCGAACCGTCATAAGCAATAATATGAATATAACCATCCCCAGTTCAGCAATTATTTATACCAAACTTCTGCCAGACCACCATGAACTTCTTGTGACAATCTTTTGTTAAAAACTCGGACATAGTGACACCCGTGTCTTTCAGATTTGTTTTTGAGAACCAAACTTGATCACAGACTCGGACATCCCGGAACTTTACAAGAACTGGTCTTGGTTTCTTATCTATTGGATGTCCAAGGCAATGTCAGCGGCTAAAAGAAGTGTTAGACACATTGGGAATCTTGAGCTTGGCCATTATAAGTTTAGAAGCCATCGAAGATGTATCCTCGGACTTGTCCTCGGGAATCCCATGAAGCAGCAGAATCTTAAGACGCCGTCTTATCTCCAAGCGGTCGATCTCTCTCCCAAGAAATTTAACCTATCTTTGAACAATTTTAAGAGCGGACAAGAAAAACTTTCTGAATGTTGCGAACTCCGTTGAGAGTACAGGTATATTTGAGGACATAGTTGTACTATTTTTATTTAAGTCCTGCTGAAACTTATTCATACAAGTATTGAAGAGTTATGACATGGCTGACAGTGATCCTTTAAGGGCTTCCATGGTTTCGTGTAGTGTTAGAAAATTGAGGAAAATATATATCAAGGAATCAAGGCTGATAAACCGATGATTATCACATATATGTTTTATACATTAAAATAACCAAATTTCTATTTTTAAAATATAAACTACGTGAGACTGATCAAAACATGTGTTACTTATTTCACTCCTACCTACGAAAAAACACAATGTACGTGGAATATGAGAGAGCCTATGAAAGGTAGAAGTTTTAAAAATAAAACAGTAAAATAGTAACTACAATTTTTTTCTTTCTTCTTTTTAAAAGACGTTACCCCCATTCTAGAATTTTCTCATGTATCCTGGAGGCAGACAAAACAGACGAACATAAACGTAAATTGCACAAGGACAAACATCTAGACCCGGAGAATTATTTATAATCAACGCTACAACTCAATGCTAAACCACTGCACCATGTAGATGTCAGTCGTATTATCCTGACCTTAACAATCACTTACTTCCATAACATTATTATTAAAACAACTAGAATACATCCTTTGTAAAATCGTGGTCATATCTAAACATCAATTTAAAAAAAGTGGACAAGAGAAGGCTTCTTGAGCGGATCCATATGTTTATTTTACTTTCTCGGTGTGTTGGCCAATGTATATCAAATTTATTACAAATATTTTTAATTTTTCAAACGCATAAACGCATGCGAAGCAAACATTAACAATCAGTTAGTAATAATTTGAAAATATGCCACCGGTATTGTAAATTTTTAACGGAGGGTAACTTTGTATATGATGTAAGATATAAGCTTTGGGTGTAAGCCATTTTTAGGGTTCCGTAGTCAACTAGGAACCCTTATAGTTTCGCCATGTCTGTCTGTCCGTCTGTCCGTCCTCGCTTAATCTCTGTGACCGTTAGCACTTGAAAGACGAAATTTGGTACCAATATGTGTATCAATCACGCCGACAAAGTGGTAAAATAAAAATTTGAAAAAAATGTTTTATTAGGGTAGCCCCCCTATATGTAAAATGGGAAGTGATTTTTTTTTTATTTCAACCCTAACGTGTGATATATTGTTAGAAAGGAATTTCAAAAATGAATAGGGGTTTACTAAAATCATTTTTTGATAATGTCAATAATTTCGGAAATAATCGCTCCAAAAGTAAAAAACAATGTGTCCCCCCCCCTCTAACGTTTGAACCATAAGTTTAGAAAATATGAAAAAAATCTGAAAAGTAGAACTTTATAAGGACTTTCTAGGAAAATCATTTTGAACTTGGATGGAAACAACAGTACCCATTACCGGGAGTAGTTGCAGGAGCGCGGAGCGCTGCTGGAGCGCGAACATAATGGATACCCACCTTTAAACTCATAGGTGGGAACACTTATTGCGACGGACGGGAAACTACGGAACCCTACACTGAGCGTGGCCCGACACGCTCTTGGTCGGTTTTTATTAATTTTCTACTGTTAACTAAGTTTTATGGTTATATTTATCTGATATTTATTGAATTCATCTAAATAATAAAATTATTAATTGCAATGAAAACCAAATAATATGCTATTTTTTTTTTCAAATTTCAGTAATATATAACAGCAGGTATCCATGTTTTGAGTTAAATTCAACTTATGGTATCGAGACCTTCTGCTGGTAACAAAAGGTCACAAGATATTTTATCATCCTCAATCCTTTTATTCAATTTCAAGATAAAATATTCAAGGCGAATACATATTATCTCATTGCAATTATTTTAACAATTCCATGCTAACATCCTTAATTTTTTTTTGGTTTCAGACTCGTACAGTTTTACTATTGCCAGAATCTCCTTTACGTATCGAAATCCACTTCGAACCAATACTCGAACGATAAAACAACAGGAACAATCCACTGGTGGTCATGTTACCAATAAAACTTATTTACACAAATAAGGAAATATAATCTATATAATGAATATGTAATGAACAAATTATTTTGTGGCCGTATCATTTCATAAGTATACGATTGTGTGCGTGCATACCAAAGTTGCTTTGTATAAAATATTAAAACGTCATTCTAAAAGCTATTGTTTAAACATACTTTATTACCTTTAATGTTCTTTGACTAATATTTACGGCTTTCGTTCATAGAAGCAATCATGGAAGATTTTTTCAACGTCATGGTTTGACGTCAGAGGTGTACCATGAAACACCATAAATAATATCTAATCTGTTTCAATGAACAGCGTACTATTTGCACGATAAAGACTTTAAAAAAACTTACGATGTTGTTGATTCCGTGGGTCTGTGTTCTGATGGCACATAAGGGTCTAAGTCCTCCCTTGATCCATTGTAAGCGAGTTCGATCCTGTAAACAATATTTTATTAATTAAGAGAAATTTACATGCATTGTACAATTCATGCTAGTAATACAGCCAGCGATATTTGCCATATTTGCCACGTTTGGCAGGTTGGTTAGAAACTGCAGTTTTTATATTAGATTAAGTTATTATCGGAAAGACGCTGCCTATCTCGTGCTTAGGTTTTCCTTTGTCGCCTCTTACGACATTCACGGGATGACTTGGCTTAGTCGGTCCTCTTACACCACTGCTACAAGGAAACGGTGCTTTTTCTCGCATATCTTACCTTAGCTGATTCTTAACCGTCAATCACAGAGTCTATTTCACCTGATGACGCCTCGTTTAGAGGCGAAGTAGGTGACGTACGGCGATACACGATGTGTTTTCCCTAATGTAATGAGTAGTGGGAACAGGAATAGTGCACGCAATTGAGGAAGATTGGAAGTTCTCTTCAAACTAGGTAAGAGACATGAGTTAATTTTATTAGGCGGATCTTAACTAATTGTTTTTGAGTCCGCTAACGAGCATTGAGGTAGTTCGGCGGACATTTCCTTGTCTTAAAACCCTCTCAAAAAATGGAGGAAGCCTGTACTCAGACGTATATAGACTGTAACTATACTTTTAATTTACCGCTATAAATAGATAAGGTATTTAATTAAGCGACTAAGGGACTCCTAGAGAAAAAAGGAGACCTATCATCAAGCTATGTTTAAAAGCATTTCAGCCTATCTTACAGCATAAAAATCAGGCAAATGTACTACTAAAAGACAAATAACTTTGTACCTCCGTTTATTTACAGCCATTTGCAAAATGATTTCCCTCGGGTCTGCAAAACGTCCGAACAAAGAGAGGAAATAATTGAATGCTTCTCCAGAAATGGAAATGCCTACATCAGAGTATTTAATTACACGTGTCGTAGTGCAAGATGATGCAATGAAAAACATCTCTTTCATCACATTACAGAACGATCCCATAGATTGGGGTTAACTTGACACCAACTCCGAGGCAAATTGGTCGTCGGTATTGATTACTAACAAATGCAAGCTTTCATATAGCACGAGATTCTATATCGTTCTTGACCTTTGTCATACGGTTTTAGTTTCAACTAGTGGCGTTATTTAGATCTAAGATGATCAACGAAAACTATTCATTTTATCAATTTTCGATTTAAAAATATCTCCAAAACATTTCAAACTCTTTGTTTATCTATTCATGAAATTTTATTACAATCGGTTCGGCCATTATAAAGATTAGTGCGGATATACAGACAGATAGGCAACGGACAAAATTTTTAAAACTGGTAACTCATGTCTTATGCAAATAACTGCATTTTGTTCAGTTGAGGAGGCAGTTATTTCGATACTACAGTCACGAATTTAACTTATCTGTGTCGATAAAGTCTGTCGCTGCTTCTTCTGCATATCGCTGTTTATTCTGAATATAAATGATATGGTGCAAATCGGTAACATTCATCGCTATGCAGACGACGGCACTGGTGATGCTTTATACACCGGCTGTGGCAATATTTCTCGGGAAACCGTCGCCGAGTATCAGAACAAACTTGTGTCTGAATTCGAGACTTTATTGAACAAAGTCTCGGACAGGGGGCAACTAAATCTAGTTCAGTTCAATCCCCAGAAGACACAAGTTTGCACGTTTACCGCTAAAAAGAACCCCTTCGTCTACCTCCTTAGTTTAAAGGCACTCCCGTTGTTTCTCAACTAGTATCGGAATTCTCGGCGTCGACATATCGAGTGACGTGCAGTTTCGTGGTCAGTTGGAAGAGAAGGCGAAATTGGCCTTTAAAAAGCTTGGCGTGCTCAGCAGAGCGGGATAGTATTTCATACCGGTACACTGCTCGCTTATAATATGACTGCAGCACGAATGGGCCGACCGCGAAAGAACCACGCTCTCACGTAAAATAGAAGCTTAATGTTGCTGTGTTTCGTACGGAGAGTGTAGAGAACGGGAAATCCTTTTTACTAGAAAGAATCTTTCTATCTTAGTCCTCAGAAAAGCCAACGCTATTATATATTGTTATTTAATCAGAGATAGATGAAGATGCCTTTCGGACACAGAATATACTTAATATCAGGTATGTCAATAAAAAAATGAATGCCTATATATCTAAAGGAAACGAGCAACTAACTGCAACTTTATAAGGCGCACGTTCGGTCGCAAAGAGAATACTGTTCCAATCTCTGGGCTGGGGCTCCCCAGTGCCAGTTTCTTCCATTTAATCGCATCCAGCACAGAATCGTCGACGAACGAGCTCTCTTCGATCAGCTTGACTCAATGGCCATGCGAAGAGATGTTGCATCACTTTACGTATTTTATTTAATTTACCACGGGGAATGCTTTGAATAATTGTTCGGACTAATTCCAGCTGCACAATTTAACCATCGCACGTCGCGACAAAATTCGCGATACCATCAACACCATCTGGATGACTGTCAGTCAACTACTGTGCGATTCAAAATAAGTTTTCTTCCTCGCCCAATTTCCTTGAGGAATTGACTACCGACGAGGTTTAACTAGACCGATACGACTTAGGGAACTTAAAAAAGAGCCTACTCCTTTTTCAAAAGCCGGCAACACATCTGCGATTCCCCTGGTGTTGCAGTTGTTCATGGGCGGTAATCACTTACCCTCATGTGAGCTCGTATGCTCGTTTGCCCACTCTCCTATAAAAAAAGATAATGTTAATACCAAAATATATATTTTTCATTGATAAATGCAATGTAAAATGTAATCTTTTTTTGTTATATATAGTCTACTAGCTTGCCAGGCAGACGTTGTTCTGCCCTTGTCGACGACCTTTCGTCATGTCTTATTAGATATCCTTAAATTCGCAAAAAAATTGTGGGTTACTCATGGGGAAAAAACTATCTTATCTCTCAAGTTAAACCAAACTGCACACGGTGTGCAAATTTGATTAAAATCCGTTAAGTAGTTTAGAAGTCCATCGCGGACAAACAACGTGACACGTAATTTATATATATTAAGATTAAGATGATATAGTCTTTATATTTTCTTAATTTCGTTTTATTTTTACTTTTGTTAACGTTTTTTTTTCTTTAAAATTGGTTTGTTCTGTAAAATGAGCTATTTTATTTAAACATTTAAATGTTTAAAATAAATGTTTAAAACATTTAAATCTACTCATCAACTCATTCCTATAGTAAGCTCTTGTGCTTTAGTTTTTTAAAGGATGTAATATTTTTAATAACATCTAAAATCTAATGCATCTTATATAATGTAATACGTTATGTATCATCTAATATTATAATCCAATGTATTATGAAGTTCTGAGAAAGCTAACTTAAGTCCTTAATATGACGCACCTGTAGCCTTGTTTGTTTGAGTTGGTTGCAAGTGTCCATAGGCGGCAATAAGCACTGATATCACATATTAGGCTGTTACGTGGTTTGTCACTTGTATAAACCATATCAGGTTTACATACAACTTGTATACTTAACATATATTGAAATTAATATTATATTGCGATCTGCTCCGACTTCGCACGAGTGATATCTAGATTCTACAACAGCGCCACCTACAGGGTCCAACTATGCCTATAACTGTCGAGTAAGTGCAAAATAATATGTTGACAAAGTTTCACCGCCATCTGATGAATGATATGGCAGCGCATAAAATACGAACAAACAAACATTAATTTTTATATATAAGATAATTTTATATTTTAATGACTGCCTAGTTGGTCTAGTGGTTGTAGTAGTGCGACTGCTGATCATGAGGTTCTGGGTTCGAATCCCGGGTCGGGCCAAAAAATCAATTATTGAGTTTTTCCGTCACGAAATTCTCAGTAGCTGCTCGGAGTCAGGAAGTTGGTGGTATCTCACCCCCGTGTCTCAGAAAGCACGTAAAGCCGTTGGTCCTGTGCCTAATCTTTCTCCGGTCGTGTCGGTTTACCGTCCCATCGGATTATGAGAGTGAGGGAATAGAACAGTGGCGAAGCCTCTATACAAGCCCAGAAGCCCGGCTTGCCTCATTAAGATGAATCAATCAATTATATCAAGTAATAAAATAACTCGTAAAGTGTTTCAACTATTTCAAATTTTCCGCGCACTCTATTCGGCCTCGTAGCCTTACGAATACTGCTGTCATTCATATAAGGAGAGTTGAATGAAGCGATTGGTTTTCTCCCTCACACGCGTGGGCTTTTTACCGGGCTTTCGAGGAGGCGATCTCTACCTTTCTAACTTGTGGCAAAATGTTCTTTAATGAAATATAACTATGAAATGTTTGTATAGCAATGACTATTGAGCCACAAGCCTGGCTTTGCCCTGAAGTTGTTTAGGAGTGCGTTAGCGACTAGCGAATGGGGTGCGGGCCATTCGTATGCAGAGAGAGAAAATTGCATGTAACAGTTTTTATAAAACTATTTTATTAAAGACAATTGATTCGATTCTTACGAACGTACTCTGTTATAATAAAGTGAAACAAATTTTATGATTTTTCAAAACAATCCTTGTATCCTAATTTTTTAAAAATTAATCAACGTACTTTTCTAAAATTAAAATTTGATACCCTTCAATTAAAATTATATAATTAATATTTTTCTTTTTTAATTGTAATCTACCCGGTTTTAAAACAAGGGTGCAAGTTGTATATGAAAAATATTCATATGACGCACAACTTAAACCGCTGGTCGTAGAAGCATGAAAATACAGGTTCCTTTTATTACACAGGCATTAACTGAGATAGGATTTTAAAATTTCAAACATTCAATTAGGGTGTTACTGTTTATACGGCACTTTTGATTTTATAGATATTTGGAATAAAAAAGGATCAAGCATGGGGAATATGTAAAGAAATCCAACAAGCATACATTTTAACTGTAAAAAAATATTTCAAAGACGTGAAGTTTGCCAACCCGCACTGGGGCAGCGCGGCGGATATTCCCGTGCCCTAAAACCCTCTAAGAAATGTAAAGGGGCCTCTGACCAGGTAAATGGGCTGTAACATTTAATTTTAACATCTGTAACAGAAAATAATTAATTTCCGGAGGATGTTGAACGTAAGGGATAACGAAGAGGCAGATTGTTAGAGCGCTTCCTATACGAAAATCCTTAGCCTAACTTACAATCTGCAATCATTTTTATTCCAAAATATAAGCTGGGTACGGTTAACACTGCAAAACGAAAAACTAGTACATTATAATAATAAGACAATGTATTAACATGTAACAAAATTTACAATATTAACCTGAAGTACAAATATTATACTACTTAAGATGTATAATGAACACAAAATTAAGCCTTCGGATAACTTTTAACGCACTACGCGGCAAACGTCCCGATACCATCCACACCATCTGGATGCTTTGCGGTTCACCACTGTATGTTTCAAAAGGAGTTTTCTTCCACGTACAACCTCTCTGTGGAATAGTTTACCACCGGCGATTTTTCCGGACCGATACGACCTGGGGACCTTCAAGAAAAGAGCTTACTCCTTTCTAAAGGGCCGGCAACGCACGTGCAATTCCCCGGGTGTTGCGGTTGATCATGGGTGGCGGTAGTCACTTAACATCAGGTAAGCCGCATGCTCGTTTGCCCCCTCTTCTATATAAAAAAAACTCTTTATCTAATAAGAACACATGAAGAACTAATAAATGATTACTACATTTTACAAATTCTCTACCCTATATACAGTAGTAGCTATTATATAGAGTATAATTAAATGAGGACAATAATTCATTTAATAGCTTAAAAAAAAATAAAAAAATTTAAGCCTATAAACGTCCCACTGCTAGGCACAGACCTCCTCTCATTTCTGAGAGGGTTTTAGGGCAAGGGAAGATCCGCCTCGTTGCCCCATTGCATTCTGCCGATTTTAACGTCTTCAAAATATTTTTTTATAATTTTCAGATATGGAGGTTTCACTGCTGAGCACGTGGTAAATCAGCACTTAAAATTGCAATTAACAATTTCGTCGGTCGGGCGGGGATCGAACCCGGGCCACTTGCTTACTGTGAAATTTACAGCGAGCGCTTATGCCCTGAGATATCGCGGTTTAGCTTTGTGTAGATTACTGTTTGTGATAGCAGGACACGAGGCAGCATTTAACTCTACTCAAAGATGTTTTAACTCTACTCAACTTTATTAGAACGCAAATAAAATTGATACACATATTCCGATGGTACCCTAGCTTTTGAATTAGAAATCCCGTATGTCAGGAGCTTTTCTCTTCCATATTTATGCACAACAATATACAATATAGATTCATTGTAACCTTCAATACAATCCAATAACATTCTACTCTATTTTATTCAAATTAACGTAAATAAAAATAAAAATTTTACATTTAAAAAAAATAAAATGTATAATGATAATATGTTAAAGTGACTAAGTAATATGAAAAAATAAATTTCTGAGTGTATGTATGTGTTTTGTGTATGTTATAATAAAATATATAGTAGTGTATGTGGTTAGTGCGTGGAAGTGATTATAAGAGCTAAAACTATGTTTTTAAATCAACGATTAGGTATAAACTTCGTCATGTCAGACGTGGGAAACATTCCAAATTAAAAAGAATGCAGGGCAATAAAAAGAGATAAAAGAAATATTTCCCGTAGAAAACCGGAGTCTGGTGGATGGCGGTGTTTTACCTTCTCAATTAATTTTTTGCCCATCGTGTAGTGTTGCCATCCCGTCTAACTGACTATCAGTGAATTAAACATACTAAATGATACTACAAAAATTGCTAGTAAGTGGAATAACTGAAAGTTTTAAGTAAATAAATAAACAAAACAACTTATATACAAACTTATATATTTACTGTTTTTAAAAGTATTTAACATTACACTTTAAATACTTTTTCACTTGTTCAAACAAATTTTCGCTTTGCAACATATGAATGGTCTGAAAATATGTTTTTCTATGCTAGTCGTTTTTCCCTAACTTTTTCAAACAACTGGTGGACTGGGCAAACAAATAGTTGTAAGCCATTTCGCTCTTCAAATGGATTTTTAAAAAAAACAATCATTTTTTGCCTACACTTCTAGTCTGCCTTATTTTATTGGTTACATTTTTCACTTAAAATAAAATTGACCATAGACTTAGGTACGCCAGCATATTCTAAGTTAATGAAATTGACGATTTGGAAATATATCTTTAAATTAGTAAAAATTAAATTCTTATTTTTTATATTTAGCTTTGCCTTATTATAATTTTTAATATCTCATTTGGAAGTAATAGTAACGATGAGTAGAGTGTTCAAAATGTTAATAAATATTTTAGTGAAATGTCAGTTTTAGTGCGGTGGCAAACGAGGTCAATGTCTAAAATGCCTTCATTCTTTGATTGAGAATGCGTCTGGAAGTATGGAAATATCGTTATGTTCTCAATCACCTTGAGATCTTCATCTGAGTTTTATTCATACTGAAAATAATCAGTTTTATACTCTATGATTGTATACCTACAGCTTAGTTAGTCTGATGTTATAAATTTTTATCTCAAGTCTCCTCTAAGTTCTTATCAAAATGTATACACCGCCATAATGCGGTTTTCGTTTGAATCATAGATAACTACTAACATAAATAACATTCTGAAACATTATTTTTAATATACACAAAATCCTTCGGTAGGGACTAAAATTGTTCTGTGTGTGATAATCTATACCTCTATTGTATGATTTCTTGTCCTTCTTGTCTTATGTATTATTATTGTATATAGACTAGACCGCCTCGGTGGTCTAGTGATTGTAGTAATGGGACTACTGATCATGAGATCCTGGTTTCAAATGCCGGGTCGGGCCAACAAAATCAATTATTGAGTTTTTCCGTCAAGAAATTCTCAATAGTTGCCCGGAGTCAGCAACTTGGCGGTGTCTCACCCCGTGCCTCGGAAAGCACGTAAAGCCGTTGATCCTGCGCCTGATCACTCTCCGGTCGTTTCGGTTTACCGTTCCATTTGATTATGAGAGTGCAGCGCAAGCACAGGTGAACTCCCTATACCCTTTGGCACCATAATCCTGTCCTGCGCCGATGGCTAGCCTCCGTTGAGGCAGACCGCCGTGACCGAAATTGGTCTGGAGGACATTATTATTATATAAAGTTTAATATTAGCCTGATGATTAAACTGGAGTCTATTTTAATTAATGACTCACTTAAAACAATATGCAAACCAAATATAATGCAAATAAAATATAACAGCAAGTTTCACATTTCACGGAGGCTGACGTTGTGACGTCTAGATTACCTGAACTGACTGGCTAGCTTCTATCGTGACAAGACTCTTCTTTTATGAGGTCGAAACTGTCCATAAAGTTCTTTTTTAATTTTAATTATTTTCTCACGCGCTAGAGCCATGCTGTTACTGTATAATAGTTGCAGCACGAATGGATCGGCTCCACTGGAGAAGCGTGGTCCACACTCTCACAGAATTCCAACTTGAAATAGCAGCTTAATTCTGCTGTGTTTGTATGGTGAGTGTAGAGAACCAGAGACTTTATCCAGTCCCAGCATTTCCTTTTGGTCCTCAGGGATGAAAAGTACGATGTAACTTACCATTTCATTTCATTTGTTACTGTTATTCTTTAAAAAATATTTTGAATTGACTGCGTCTTAGTCCCTTTCTTAGAAGTCTGTTATATGAATGAATTTCTTAGAAGTATTTCTCAAACTCAGAAGTTAGCTCTTACGCGGCACATGTGGGATTTACATCTAAGGGATTTGAGTTCAGTCGTTTGCCAGTCGCATTAAACTCGTACCGGTAAGTTTGACATTAAACCAAGTCCGGATAATCGAATGCTTAATTTTATAAAAAAAGAATTATTTGTTAATTTACTGTAGGTATTATCACATTTTATGTACTTTATATATTTTATGTTTTTTATATTTTACTACGTTGAAATATATATAATTATAACAAAAAAGAATCAATAAAATCAAAATAATTACCAAGTAATAATGAACATGAAACTGTTGACGTAACTCACGATGATGGATTATACCATTGTATATGTGGTCGATAACTCTCTAGTACTTATATATGATGTGGCAAAGAAACAAGGAATCACTTGCCCCAAACCAAATGTAAGGCAGGTTATTATTAGTCGTATAACAAAATAATTAAATGAGTAGAATAAATAGTTTTCCTCTATATCGATATAGAAGACCCTAACCTTCAATAAAACTATGTTAAGGTAACTTAGTTTTGCTGTGTAAGTAGTATAATTTTTTTAATTTAATTTTAATTGTATAATAATGCGAAATACTACTGTCCTGTTCTGTAAATCAGTTAAGAACATGTGGTAGTCCAATCATGGAATTGCAGATCATGATCTGCCAAGAAATTTCAAGATAAGCTGCCATTTCATGATTTTGCCGATAATTTCTACAACTAAGGTTAACTTTGTCAAAGGTAATAATGCATCTATAAAGTAATGTAAGCGACAGTTGGTTGAGATCTCGATAAACAATTTATAAAACTACAGGCAAAATATAACATAAAAGCATAGTAAGTAAACAAGACGGTACTTCGACGTAAAATATTAAACCGGTCCCCTTATTTAACGGTGAATCTCACATGAAAATTTACTTTTTGATTCCCTTTAAC